>JABFTP020000165.1:23817080-25017080 GCA_013387265.2 Cryptolaemus montrouzieri | reverse complement strand
AAAACTTAAAAATCGTTAATTCAATAAACAATTCGAGCGGACACTGGTTCAACTTTAGTAACTGTCAAAATAAATAAATAAATGAAAAAAATCAAAGCCTACTAGTGTTTTTTTCAATTAGAACTGCTTTCAATTCAGCGAATGCATACAATCGTTTAATAATTTTCTGCTCGAGAACGAACGGAGATACGAAAAAAGTCAAAAAAGTTTCTAAATTGAACGAAGATGACGAAAATTGATTGCATGCTGAACAGTGGCGTACTGCAAAAAAGTTTGAAAGGGCAAAAAAGACATGGCTCCGGAAAAGAAAACACCTTGTAGATTCTAGTTGAAATTTAGGGTGTGTAATGATGGAAGCTGTAAAGAATAGCTTGAAATGCAAGTTTGGGCCGAATATCTCAAAAACTGCAGGAGTAGAGAATAAAAAAACAATTTTTTCCGGAAATTTCAACACCCTGTAACTACACGTGGCCAGTTTCGCTTGAATTTGAAAATTAATAGCATCAATATGAATGTTCTTCGGTGCTAAAATGGCGCGTTCCCTCAACCAAGCATGATTTCTCTTACTCTGAAGAATATTCGGAAAAACACATTCAATCAATTCATCTATCGATTGCGCAATTGTAAAGAAATTGTTCGGTACAGCGATCAATCCGTTGGTACTGTCGATTTGTATTTTGCCATCACCACTTTCTGACAATTGTTTTGAAAACTCGTGGGCAGCTGGATCAATCTGACGTTGAATTCGCATATTAAAGTTCAGTGTCAATTTATGTACATATCTCCAAAGAACTGATGACTTCAAGCAGGCATTTATTTCATCAGGAGTTGATCGAGGAATTACAGGCAATGTTTGACGAAAATCCCCTGACTAATATCAAACCACCAACAAAATGCTGTTGATTACCACGTAAATCTTGCATTGTTCGATTAAATGCTTCTAGGGCTTTTTTATTCGCCATTATACACTCATCCCATAAAATAATTGACGTTAATCGAAGAACTTTTGACATAGCAGAATTTTTCGAAATATTGCAAGTAGGAGTTTCAGAAATCAAATACTGAATAATAGTAAATATGCCAAGAACAGTAATAGAAGTTGAATAACAAGTTATCGAGAAAATGAATGAGTATTCTTTTGTCTCATGTAATAAATTACAAAATGTTTGATTTGTTGCGAAAAAATATTTCTTTATGACTTATCGGGAAGAAATGGGAATATGAAACAGTGGAAGTGGAAATATTGAAAAATCGTTCTTTAAAATATTATCACTCACTGAAAATCTTCTGTTTTACTAAGGTTTTAGTGTTACATTAAGTACCAATTCAACACGTGTACAGGAAGAATGTAACTTTATTAACACGTGACTTCAACGACCGTTCTCGACTATTATATATTGTTTCCATCGGATATAACATTTGAGTATTTAAAATTCATTTAATGACTTGGTTATTCAAGAAGCCAGGTGTTTTCATTATCAATAACAAAGTATAAGGTTCAATTTATTACGGAAGAAATTAATTCACTGCCTAACAGTTACTTATTGTAAATATTAGAACTTGAAGATCAATATTACCTTCAACAATGTGAAAGCTTTTAATCTATAATGGTTGATTATCAAGTAGAAATTCAGAATTCGATAACTTGATCTATTTGGAGAAGATAGAGTGAGAATAATATATATATTATATATTATATCGTCTTTGATGAACAATTTGATATATTGATCTTAGAAAGTAGCGTGAAGAATTTTTTTCATTCTGATTTTCAGCTGAAATCGAAATATTTTTTCCACCTCATGGCGTCGGCACTCCTGAAGTTGTTGTATTTTTCATGGATGTTCTAAGAAGACAAAGAACCATATTTTACTAAAACGAACCTAAAATTCGATTTCCGTTCGAATTCAAATTGACTTCTGCAAATATTAACAATTTTACCCGCGCATTAAAAAATTTTTCGCGGTCGTACTGAATCAACTGCTTAATTCAATCACCAGATTGAACCTTTCTCATCATTTTGAGGGGTCGAACCCGAATATTTATTCAGAACTGTGCCAATTGTCAACAATAATGTTTCATAATGATCCATATAAAGCTGGAGAAGATGCGTGCAGATGGTTGTGGATGCCAATGGAGGTCATATTCCAATCTGAGTACTTGATTCTTCTTGTTGAATGTTTTTACTCATGTAATTTGTTAAACAAAATCATGTCGTATTATTATTCTCGCAGATGTTTTTAACAGTTGGCATCTCTGAGATATTTGGGAAACAGTCATCCTGATCTTCTTCCTAATGACCCTGTTGTCCGAAATTTTTCTTCAAGATCATATATTGTACTTCTTTTGTAATTCGGGGCTGGAAATTGGCGTAATATTTGCCTAGCAGTATAGCCACGCACAAATAAACATTCAATGAAACGCTTATCCTCATTTGTTAAAACCATTGTTAACAATTTCAAACGTCAAAAACAAGCAACACCAAGATAAAACTCGAGTTCAAACCAAATGTCGTCCAAAACTCGATGACATTTCAATATTTTTTGTTTATCATAGAGTTAATGCATGCAGTCTATGTTCAGAGTTTTCACAACGGGAGGTGCATATGATGGTGAAGAAGAGAAACATTATTGATGGCAATTGGCACAATTCTGAATCAATATTCGAGTTCGACCTCTCAAAATGATGGGAAAGGTTCAATTTAGTGATTAAATTACGGAGTTGGTTCATTACGACCGCGAAAAATTTTTGAAGGCGCGAGGAAAATTGTTGATATTTGTTGAAATCGGCCATTTTGAATTCGAACGGAAATCAAATTTTACGTTGGTTTTAGTAAAAACTGGTTCTTTGTCTTCCTAGAATATCCATGAAAAACACAACAATTTCAGGAGTGCCAACGCCATGAGGTGAAAAAAATGTTTCGATTTCAGCTGAAAATCAGAATGAGAAAAATTCTTCACGCTACTCTTTTACCAATTCTTGGAATATTTTTAAGATCTATATGTCAAATTGTTGAGAAAAGACTGAGTTATCGATTGAATGCCCCATTCGCATTTTTTAGTGAAAAGAAAACGTTCCAGCGATCTTGAAATATTGATCATTTTCGAATGAGTCAGCCATATTGGATCTCACCAGAAGTGAAATTTCGAAACAATTTCTGAAAAACCTAGTCCTTTGGCTTTCCAATGTAGCAAGAACGAATGATCTAGCTCCAAAATTGCGAAAGTTATAACGCAAAAAAATGGTCCGGTTTTCTCTGGCGCACCTTATATATATATGCTATCGAGATCAGTAGATTGAGCGGGTTTGTCTTGAACGTTTACCAGTAAAAATCGATCCAGCAAAACGAATCAGCTGAACGTCCAAACGAAATTTCAACTCACACCATGATTGTGTCCCTTCTGTAGTTTTAAACCTCCTGAGAGTCTAGGATATGTTGGATTCGAGTTTTTGTGCTCGTGTGTAATTTGCAAACAAACCAACCCGGGATTTATCGATTCATCCATTCCTTTGGATTCCTGAGAGCATGTTTTTGAACTTCCAAGGCTGGTACCTTCAAGCTCTTGTCTTAGCCTTCTATGATGATGAGCTTCACGAAGATGATTGACAGTCTTGGTCGACCCAAATGCATTTCTCGTACACTTCCACATCACAATTACAGATACGTGAGATACTGCTCTAAGTACGTATGTGACATTACTTGTTTGTACTTTCCAAATATCTCAATATTTACATACTTAACAATTCCTGTTTTTTCGTAAAATTATTACTAGAAGGGGTAAACATTAAAAATGCAAGTGGTGTTTGACAAATGTAACAAAATTAACAGAAACTAAGAATACAATATCAAATTTCAAAGATACATCAACTATTGCGAACTATGTTCTTGAATCATAACGAAAAATCAACAACCACTTTAAACTGCGAATAAAGAAAGGCGAGGAATTTCATGAACGCATTTTTGTTTCATGAAACATACTTATTTCGAACAACAAAAGACCAGGTAAGCCGTAGTCTTGATCCGCATGGCGCCGTCGGAAGTGGTACAACGTAACATAGTTTCGAAATTTTACTATGCGAGACAGAGACTGTATAACTAATTGATGAAACCGTTTATTCCTTTGAAACAGTAAACCCTGGAACTGATTTTTACGACTCAGGGGAACTGGTAGGACATTAAATTAACGGCGGGCAGTTTTTCGTCTTGTTTCACGTTTTTAACCCTCTGTCGACCGAAAGTGAGTTAGAGAAAATGAGAAAGTGTAGTTGCGGCGCGTCCTAATTCTTGGGAACTTCTAGGAAACACCTTGCTTTCGGAAACTCTCGGGGACATCCTGATGAAATTCGACAACTATTTTCAATTGTTGTTAAAGTAATTCACCTGAAAAGTCATAGCAAATTGTTGAATTTTACTAAATTATGTCTAACAACATTAAAGTTGCAATCTCCGATAAATTGCGACTATAGAAAATTGTCTTTTCACAACAACACTTTCCTCCAATACAAACGTCATCCTAGAGCAGGAGTGCTCAAACGGTCGATCGCGAGTACTTTTTGAGTAGATCTGGGGTAGAAAGAAAATTTTAATAAGTAGGTAACTAAACTACTAAAATTTATTACGTAATAAAATAACACTCTGATAGCGGCAAAAGGGACTTTATCAAAGGAACGCGCGTTTTTTATTCTTGTCGCGTTTATAGAAATTCGCGTTCTTAAGAAACATTTGAGACTTTCATTCACGCCGATATAAACGTTGCGCCTGCAGGAATTGGAGTCATTCTGAATTGTAACTTGAAGGCAATACCACGTCGATACAAAGTTTATTATTAAATAGTACAAAATGAGTGCAGCGAAGTAATCTGAAACGTACCATTTCAATAACGATTGGGAGAAAGAATTTTCCTTTAGTATGCTGAAGGATAAGTACATTTGTCTTATTTGTCGTGCGTCAGTTGCCATACCTAAGCGTGGTAACTTAGAAAGGCATCATAAAACGGTTCATAAAAACTATTAAAAAGATTTTCCGCCACAGAGTGAATTAAGAAAATGAAAAGTAAGTGATTTGATATCTTGTTTGAAAAAAGAACAAACCTTGTTCACAAGACTAGCCAAACAATCAAAAGCGTCATTTAAAATATCTCATATATTGGCGAAACACAAGAAACCATTCGAAGATGGATCGGTTGCGAAGGAAGCATTTATTGAAGCGGGTAATACTTTATTTGGAGGTTTTAAAACTAAAACAGAAATCATGTCTGCTATTAGAGAACTTCAGTTATCTCGTCCGACTGTTACAAGGCGTATAGAAGTCATGAGTCAGGACATGGCAGATAAACTAAAACATGATATCATGAAATATACATACTTTTCTTTACAGTTCGACGAATACGACATAAATATGACAGACACTGCTCAGATGTGTATTTTTATTCGGATGGTTTTCAATGACATGTTGGCTAGGGAAGAATTTTCTAAAATCATTCATCTAAAGGGGAAGACACGTGGCGAAGATATATATAACATTTTCTTCAATTTTGTAAAAAACTACAAGCTACCAATATATAAATTAGTGTTCATTACAACCGATGGAGCACCAGCAATCACTGAAAACGAAAACGGTTTTGTGGCGTTGTGTCGAGCTAATTAAGATTTCCCCTTCATTTTTTCATTCCATTGCATTATACATCAACAAGTTTTGTGTTCAAAAGTTTTAAACACGGAGGAAATTATGGGCATTGCAACAAATATTGTGAAGTCCATCCGTGCACGTAGTTTGCAACGGCGGCTATTTAAGTTGCAGTTGGAAGATAGGGAGTCAGCTGAACACACTGATTTAGTTCTTCACACGGACGTCAAGTGGTTGAGTCGCGGAAAATTCCTAGAAAGGTTTCAAGAAAGAGGTGATGTCACTCAGAATATAGTTTTCAGTGAATCAAGTAGGTAAAACAATTTACTTGGTACTACGTTTGGCTTACCAAAAGGTTGGAACTAATAGGATATTTGACTGATTTCGAAAAATCGTTTTAAATTAAGTTTTAGTACATTATATATACTAAACACAGCATTGTCGGCACTGGTTAAGGGGAGTCTATAGGGGCTGTAGCCCGGGATCCGTTATTGAACAAAGCCCGGAGTATTCTAAATAAAGAACTCTCAATATTTCATCAACAAATATCTCACAGTCAGGATCAAACTGAAATTGTACCACAATCTTCAAAAATAACTTAAAAATAATATTTAGCTGTTATTAGTAAAAATATGTAAACAAATATTTGTGTAAACAAGGAAGGTCAGTTTAATAAACGTTTTTTTTATGAATTTGAACATTATTCAACCAAATATTAATTCATGTTTTAATTTTTTCACACATATGTGCTTTCATCATCGTTTAGCGCAGATGTAGTTGTTTGCTGTCTGTTAGAAATTTGGTTTCTTTAAATTTTTGGTGTACTCAAGATTCGTTTTTTCTCCAATGTTTAGTAGGGAAGATGTACCATTCAAGTGTTGATGAAATAAACAAAGTAGTCGGGATGTTTGAAGGTGGGGAAACACAGACAACTTGAACAAATGACGTACAAACATGCAATAATTCTGTAATTAGCTGCAGGGCCTAGTCGAGGTGGGGCAGTCGTTCCAGGTGCCAATTGAAGGGGTGCAAATAAAAACTATATTTTCAAACAGTAAGAAGCAACCATTTTTCTTCAGAATTGTTTCCTCTTGTAAGTTTTATCTTGGTCGGTCGAGAGTATGAAGAAAATATATTCTGTTATGCTGTCGTAAAGAAAGAAAAATTTAAGCGGTGTCATATATTGATAGTTGTAATTGAATCAATCTTACATTGTGTCGAGAGCAACCTTGTACTAAGGAAATCGCCGAATGATATCAACGATAAAAAAACGCAGAGCTTTCGTCTTGAAACAACATGGGAATCATAAGTATATCATTTTTCATCAACACACAAAATCGAAAATTCATTTATTCAGAAGAAGTTAAGTTATATTGAAAATATTTTTCCAGTAGGCCAGAAAATTCTGGAGAAAATCAAACAACTGCTGATGAAGGATATTTCCTTCCCTGTCAAAAATTACTGTATGACATCTACTTATACTGAAAATCAATGATGAACTTATAGCATTCTGATATATTTCATTCCAAATTTCGATGAGTCTGTTCCAAACCTCATTCAGGATAGCTGGCTGGTTTGCTGGCTTCTTAATCTTCTTTTGAGAATGTCCCAGACTTGTTCTATGGGAACGAGGTCTGGTCTTAATACACGCCACTCTGTTGAAGTGATTTTATCTTTAAGGTAGATCCTAACGATATCAGCTTGTTGAGGTATAGCGTTACCATGCAAAAACAAAAAGTTTTTACCCATGTTTCCCGCAGAGGGTACAACATGTTCTTTTGGAATGTTTGCAAGCATTCAGGGTTCCATTATTTGCAATGACTAGATCAGTAGGGGCATTCAAAGAAATGCCTCTCATCATTATTGAACCTTCACCAAAACCATAGTAGGTAGAAAATTCTACTGGGTAAATCTCCCATTTCAGTGTCTGTACACTGAAGAACGTCGATCGCAATGAAAAAGACAAAATCTCGGCTCTTCTGTAAACAAGTTGTTTTTCCCAGTGAGCTTCTAACCAATTGACATGTTCCCTAGCAAAATTCAGTCGGGATCTTCGATGTGCGGTGGTTAGAGCTGTATCGTTTCCGTGCTAATTTGCAGTTCAAGTTTCTGTCGAAGCTGCGTTTGAAGGTGCCTAACACGAGCGAACCGTTTTCCCAACGAGGAAATTCTCAAACAACGATCATGGATCGTCGTTGTTGCTCGAGATCGTCTTGGACAAGGTCTCCTTTCATGACTACAAGTCTCTCTGTACCTGCGGATAATTCTGGAAACAGTTGAATGGGACACCCCAAGCCTTTTCTTATATAAGTCCAATGCAGGTCATCTAACACCACCGCTTCAGCACATTCTGCCGGGGTTAAATCAAATGGTTCGCGTTGCATTAAAGCCGAATATCAAAATTTTCAATACGAACAAACTCTTAAAAATTGATCAATAACTGCTATTATCAATATGTTGTGGTTTCTTGCAAAATCTGAATTTAATGTTTTCGTTTTATTTCTCAATTTCTGTTTTGAAATATTATTTTCCAAAACAAAATTTTTTAATAGTGAGTTGCCTTCTAAAAAGCAAATTTGCAATATTGAAATTGTGGATTAATTTGTTGGCGTGTATATATCTTGATACATCATGAAGAAGGTTTACTCTGAGGAAGTGAAGTGAATCTTAAAAAAAAGGTAATTGATAATAAAAGTCGTTTAGGTCGAACTTACTAGAGGAATTTCTGTATGAAAATTGTCCTGATGTCCTTTGTTTATCTGAACATGTTATTAACGTAGCATTTTCGGAAGCTTTCTTCCTTGAAAGATGCCACACGTCCTCAATTTATGGCAGGTCATCTATTAAACATGGTGGAGTATCGATTTTCACTAAAACTGATGATTTTATTGTATTAGATAACATTAATTAATTCCCTAGAGAGCTCCATTGTGAAGTTGTAGGAATTCACCTTAGTGTGTTTAATGTAACTATTATATGCTGCTACAGATCTCCTTCTGGAAATTTCGATATTTTCATTGAAACAATTGGGAACATTTCAGATAGTTTATCATTTAAAACTGTATTGTGTGGTGATTTCAATGTTCATTTTAACGCTTCGGCGGGAATGCTGGGGCATTGGGCGACATCTTGAGTACCTACGGTTTTCAGAGAAAATTTTTTTTTCACCTACGAGGGGATCAAACTGTCTTGACAACATTTTTGTTAATTTTAAACCGATGAATGAGACGATTGAGGTCATTGATTGCCTGTTTTCTGATCATAGAGACTAACAAATAACTATGGATATTTCAAGTGAGTCAGACATTACAGACACATATAAATATAGACCTATAACGCAAAAGGGTTTAAATAATTTTTATCACATTCTTGAGAATACAGATTGGGATTTTGTAAATGACCATGATATATGTGCTGGTGAGGCATTCAATGGGTTACATGAGGTTTTTGTTAGGGCGTACCTAACTTCTTTTCCGGAAAAGCGGATGAAGATTGGTGTCCACTGGTATACAGATTCTTTGAGAAACATGAAGGCGCGCTTAGATTTAATCTCGGAAATGTTTGACAGATATAAAACTGACAACCTCAAGCGTATAAAGAACAGGGCAAAGCTCGAATATAAGCTTGCATGTAAAAATGCTAAAATAGCTGCTAATCATAAGGCCATCAAATTTGCATCGAAAAAGCAAGGTAAATTTTGGAGTATAATTAATGCCAAAAGAAAACATCAAAATAGTAGTGGCACCTCAAGTATTAGTGCGAATGAGTTCAGTTCTCATTTTTCGACTGCTGTCGGACAGGTTGGAGGGAGTATACCGAATGTCTAGATAATGGTGTGTTTCCGAAGTGTCTGAAGATATCTGAAACTATTCCTCCCTCAAAGAAAGGAAACTCTGATGATGTTACTAACTATTGCCCTATTTCTTTAGTTCCCGTTTTTTTTCTAAAATTCTAAAATCATGATTAATCAGATAGTAGAATATTTTGAGCAAAATGATCTTTTTCCGAAACAGTAATACGGTTTCAGAAAAAGCAAAAGCACAACCGATACAATTTTTAAATTCATTTCTGATACGATCAAATGCTTCGAATTGGGTCTTTATTCCCTGTCGCTGTTTTTGGACCTCACGAAGGCCTTTGACTGCGTTTCTCATTCAGCTCTCGTGTCGAAACTGAAGCGTTATCGTTTTGATGGCGGGGGCATAGCCTTAATGAGTTCATTTTTATCAAATCGTTATCAGTGTGTCTATGCAAATGGCAGTTGGTCAAAAAAAGAAATTATCAGTGTAGGAGTACTACAAGGCTCCATAATTGGACCTTTACTGTTTTTGATTTTCATAAATGATTTTCCCGAATATATAACTGACTGTCTGAGCATATTATTTATTTTATTTATTTATTTATTTAACTACTTCATACATTTCTTCGTAAAGAATATTTGCAGAGTAGATAATTTATACGGATACCCCCATTTAAAAAATAACAACTAGCGATATTATTACACACTTAAATAGTTATAGTACAATAGATTCTGAACGTAAAACAGAAAAGACAATAAATAAGGACATAATATTTTAAAACAGAAAATTGAGAATTAAAACTTCCTAGCATTCTCCAAACTATAGAGCAACAGATGTCCTGAAATTAGCCAATGACTTGGAAAAAAAAATTTAATTATTTGCCGATGATTCCACTGTTTCTATCTTGTGCGATTACCCTGGAAAGGCGGGTGGGTTGTTTGAGCGGACGCAGTCGAGGGTTTTTGAGTGGCTTTCTGGAAACAAATTAGCGATGAATGAGACGTAGACGGAGAGAGTAACATTCAGTATGAGGGCAGTTGAGTTTGGGAGTGTTCGCTTTCTGGGTGTCTACTTGGATTCTTGGCTTACCTGGAGTGTACATGTTGAAAATCTATCTAGAAAATTGAGCAGAAACATTATAGTTTTGCGGAGTCTTAAGGAATGTGTATCACCTCAGGTATTGAAAATGCCTATTCTTCACTATGCGAATCACTTTTAAGGTATGCCTTACTTTTGTGGGAAAATGCTGCGGGAGTGCAAAGAATTTTTAGACTACAGAGGTTCTGTTTGTATCATGGGGGATATCGCATATAGAGATTGCTACAGAAGCTCATTTAAACAACTAAATATACTAACTCTTCCTGGACTCTATGTTTTTGAGTCTTGTGTATGAGCACAAAAGTTTTTCTTCGTTTGATTTTGTCGCTGACAAGACGTATCATAATTATGATACGAGAAATAAACACGATGTAAAATTCCTTTGTTAGGCTCGGGAGGAGGAAAGTCCCAAATTTTTGACTTTCTCATACTATAATAAATTGCCGTTGTCCTTCAGATTGTTACCTACAGAAAATTACAAAATTAAAATTAGGAAAATACTGCCAATGCTGTTTTATACAATGAATTTTTCAATTTGAAACTTGTTTAGTCCGAAACGTTAACGGTTCTTCTGTGTGTCTCTGTATTAATTTATTAAAAATTATTATAACTGTTTACAATTTATTGACAATTTGTTTGCGGTTTATTTACAACTTATTTACAATTTATTCACCATTTTAATATTGACTAAACTAAAGTGACACTGAAACTGATCTCAAACAATGAGAAATTCTCGTTTCGTTTAAAATCAGCGAATTTACAACCACCAGATTTTTCAAACCTTGCTTAAATCAGGAGTACTGACCTTATTTTGGTTAACAACTAAATGCTTAGTTCCACGTTAATTAGATTCTTCAACCCTCTGTGGTACCATATGTTGTATCAATTGTAACAATGTTCATAAATGATAATAACCCTCTTTACAATTCAGTTGCTACTACGAATTTCTTGAAACAGCATGACGGTAATGTTTTTTTCTAGGTCTGCTCATTTACCTGACCTGAATCTGATCGAGCATCCATTGGATACATTGCAAAGAGGCGTTCAACATGATTTTCAAAATCGCCCACATTTGCTTGATGTTTTCTTGGCACATTATCCATCACTGAATGAATTTTGAGCATACCCTGGCAATGTTTAGCTGTAATGAATTCACGGGGTCATTCGATAAGCATTCGATTGTGTACTGATTTCCTACCTGTTGTTCAAGTTGGAGGTATTGTATGGTATTCACGACCCCCTCTTGTCATGTTTGAGGGACTTTCTCTCCGGTCGATCTCGGCTTCTATTCTGATCATTTTGATGTCACATCTGGAGTTGTTCAGGGTACTCACCTTGGACCAATTCTGTTCCTTTTATTTCTTAATGACCTAAAGAAGCGTGTAAGGATTGTTCCTCATTTTTGCCGATGCCTGCAAAATATTCAAATGCATTCGCATGATTGACGATCAGATTGTTCTGCAAAAGAGTTTGAACTCGTTCTACGATTGATGTAGGGTAAATGGATTTTCTTCAAACATTGCAAAGTGCAAACACGTTAAATTTACTAGGCAGCTGCAACCCTTCAATTTTACATATATACTAGATGTGACTCCTGTTGAAACTGTTCCTTTTTTCAAGGATTTGGACGTTTACCTCTACACAAAATTATCTGTCACCCCTCATTTCGATTCAATATTTGCTCGAGCAAACAAGCTACTTGGTTTTGTTTCAAGATCGACTAAACCATTTTCTAGTGTACGTTCGCTTGTGGTTCTCTATGTCTCTATTGTTCGTCCAATTCTTGAGTATTGTTGTGTTGTATGCTCACCCACATATGCCACCCATATAGGTAGAATGGAGCGAGTACAGAGGAAGTTCATTAAGCTATTATGCTTTTTAAGAGTGGAATTGCATTCCAAGGAGTCACTTATGAACATCATTTGACTCACTTTGGCTTGCCACACCTTCTATCTCGTAGAGTCTATTTTGATGACATGTTTGCATACAAGGTAATGAACTCCTATATAAGTTGTCCTGGTATACTTTTTTCTTTGCACATTCCATGTCTCGTATTGTGAGACGCAGCAATTTGCTGCATATCGACTCCCCTCTCACGAGAATATGCAGTAGGGTGAATTCAGTAGTTGATGATATTGATCTTTTTGCTTATAGACTTTCTAATTTTAATACTACACTCAAGTTGTCTCTTTTGAATAATTAGTTGTCAATATGTTATTGGGATATTACTTGATTAATTTTATATTATTGCTATTATACTATTGAGTTTTCTCAAAACAAATAATTACCATATGCGAGATTTCGCAATGTGTAGACACATCGAAGAAAATTATGTTTCAAGGGACAATATTCAACCTTCGTAGAATGTTAAATATCCTCCCTTGAGGGAGCTAGTTTTCCGATCTACTCTTCATAATCACCGTTAACCGGGGCCACAGGGAAGTGGTACAGCATGGTCAGATGTCAAGAAAAGGAACAATGAACTGCAGTTTTGGTCTCGTTTGACCTCGTCAGCATTGTCTACCCATTCCTAACACAAGGATATGCCGTTACCTACTCATCCCAATTCTTTGGGGCGAACGCAGTAATGTAAATGTCACTACGTCCCCTAACGAACCGAAACAGAGGCTACCTCACCAACGCCCCGCGAAACGGTAAAAACAAAAAGTAAATAAAACAGGAAAACGTTAAGTGGTCACAGTGTCGCATGGCGGTATGTTATCGAACTAGTGTGACCACTTAATATTTTCCTGTTTTATCTACTTTTTGTTTTCACCGTTTTGCGGGGCGTTGGTGAGGTAGCCTCTGTTTCGGTTCGTTGGGGGGCGCAGTGACATTTACATTACTGCGTTCGCCCCAACGAATTGAGATGAGTAGGTGACGGTATAGCCTTGTGTTACGAAACTTGAAATTCCACAGCCAAATGGAAGAAAACGCTAAGAAAGCTAGGCAGCTGCAAGGATATTTATATCCCCTCCTAAACAGGAGCAGCAAACTGTCATTAGAGAACAAAATGAAAATAATAAAAACAATAATAATACCAAGTATAACATACGCTGGAGAAATATGGTACACGACAACAAAATCCTACAGGAAAAGAAAATTACAAGAGACAATGAATAAGATAGTCAGGACAGCAATTGGGAGCCCCTGGTACATATCAAACGAACAAATAAGACGAGAAGTCAATATTCAGACTATAGAAGAAACGATAATCAAGAAGACAGAAAACTTCTTAGAAAAAATAGAAAATCACGAAAACGAACAAATAAGAAAAATTGTTCAAACAAAAATAAGAAAAACTTACAAGCACATTTCACTGCTACAGTGGAAGAGAGGACAGGAGGGCGAAGAAAAACAAAATAAAAGAAGGAGGATAACAGAGTTATCTTCACTCGATCCGAAACCTCAAAGAGAGGCTGGTGACCCAAGACCATAAGTAGGTGAGAGTAAAACTTCTGAAAATGAGACAATAGAAGGAAAGCAGTAGAAAGGAAAGATTTTTCCGGACCTCGCCAAAATTAAAAGACCACAGACCTTGTGTTACGAATGTGTTGACTATGCTGACGAGGTCAAACGAGACGGAAACTGCAGTCCATTGTTCCTTTTCGTGACATCTGACCGTGCTGTACCACTTCCTGTGGCCCCGGTTAACGGCGATAATGAATAGTAGATCGAAAAACTAACTCCTTCAAGAGAGGATATTTAACATTCTACGGAAGGTTGAATATTGTCCCTTGAAAAATAATTTTCTTCGATGTGTCTATTGAGTTTTGTTATTTCTTTAGGTATTTTGTTATTTAGCTGTATAATATTATTTTTTTCGGTACTTTCAAAGGTCTATTCCGCTAATAAAGTATTTATTCATTTATTTTATTTTTATCTTCTTTAGTAAGATCAGTACAATCAGTGGCACCACTGAGTGAAATGGTTGTACTCTGCCAATTTCCAATAATTCTTTGTATGACTGAAACGTCATTAATTAAACGTCAACCGAACATTAGATGTTATTGGAATATTTGAGATATACAAAATGGGATAATCCGGTCTTAACAGTCAGTCATTGCGTGCGAAGATTAGCGGACCAACAACGTTTATAATTAAAATATTAATCTATCTTATCTAACGAGCCCGTACCTGCCGGATGTGTCAGTTCTAATATGAGAATATAAGCGTTCAGCGGGAAAAAATAATTAAAATATTCATAGAGAAAAGATTTGCGGGAACTTATACACACATGAAATAAAATGTAATATGTAAAGAATGTAGCGAGAATAAGATTTGTTATCTCCAACATATATTAACTGCTTAGATATTACAGATTATATTATAACTAACGAATGGTTATTCTATAGACTATAATACATTTTTTAATTTGTTTTAATTAGAGGACGTTTAGTATTTACATTCCGGCGTATGTAAAAAATCGTTTCGCGTTCCGTCAGCTAATATTACAAATCATTTCGTTAAAATATGTACGGAGCAATAGTAATTATAGTTAACACAGTTACTCCGGTTTGCGGTAATGAAGAAATGTATCAAGTTGTTTGGGATTTGAAAATAACTATAATTAAGTTCGGATTTACATTTTTTCACAGTTACGGGCAACAACAGCTCTGAAATTATGTCACGCACAATTCGTATTCATATTTTTCGATTTCATCTTCACGCATTGTTCGTAGATAATTATGTGGTGATAAATTATGTTTTATAATCTATGTGTGTAATTCTAGAAGCGATTTTTTTACGTCATCTGTTTTCTGGAGAAGAATGAAATGTACGCACCTGCCTAAAATTCAGTGATATCGTAAAATTGTATACTATTAAATTATCATTTTTTTAAGTTTTTATGTTAAAACTCTTCTCTCAGGAAAACTCGTATGAACAGAGTTGAAATTGATAACGAATACACTCAGGCTGCTAATTTCTTGGAGCTTTGAAAAAAATCAAACTTCAAAAGATACCGTCGTTTATGTTGCACTTAGCTGAATAAATTGATACTTCTAAGTGAATGAAAACCTATTGGGTAATTCGCGTTGACCTGGAAACATGAAATTAAGCGTCGAGTAACATATTTCAGCAGAGCTACAGGAAAAAATCATAAAACTGTAATTTTACATCGTGAAACATTTTGTTGTAATGAACTTTTTCCTAAGAAACACCTAAACATAGCTAAAGATCTGCAATCCCTTCAATCTGTGAAAATAAGCAATTTCGTTTATCTGAATTAAAAGGAAAGAAACGAAAACTATAGATTCGTAGTTGCACCGCAAAGAATGCAGTAATGTACTGATTCGCGTTTTCTCAAGACAACGAAGGTGTCTAAAGTTGAAATTGATTAATCACTCCTCTTGTCTCAAAACATACTATTCTGCTTGAAGAAATATTTCAAACGGTTGGAAATTATAAGTAGAACAATCGGAAGCCATGCGATAAATTATGAGTAGAAACAATTAAAGGAACATGGTTTCCACGAATATCTGCAGATATTTGATGAAAATATTTGCGGCGCTTTTGATTGTCGTTGTATCAAAAACCTTTGAGATATCGAAATTCGGAGTATTTCAGGATTGACACCAATAATAGCTATCAATTTCTTTAGTATATTACTGATATACCTTCAAGCTGCTACGAACCCTCAGTGCGAAAATCCTGCTTGCACGAATTTTTTATAGTATAAATACGTAGTAACACAAATTACTGATATCTGATGTCAACGTATTCAAATTTTCTTTTATGATTCATATAGAATTGGTTCGTTATGTAAATTTCAAGTATACATATATAAGGAAATCTTATTACAGCCTAAAGTAGGTAGTTTTGAATAAGAGAAAAGCTGTAATGATGTGGTCAATCTTTCTCTGAATTTGTACAGTTTTATAAATAGGAAGCCCGTCAGTGGAGAGTGGGGTGGGTTTAGAGAAATTATCTTTGAGCGCCAAGTAATTTTACTTAGCAATAAACAGATATGGTCCGTCAGAAAACAAATTACTAAATTTCGGAAAGGTAACAAAAAGAAGGGATGCAAATTCTCAATCAAGAAAAATATACTGAATTCAATCAGATAATGAATGCACAGGATTTCGTCGCAATAATATGGAAAACTATTTAAACTCAAATTTAAATTCACACAAAAGGTGTGAAAAACAAAAGTTATTCAGGGCCCGCGTATAACGTTATATGGTTAAAAAGTTATGATGTTATAATACGATGCAATTATTTCTAGAAAAAAGTAACCAGAAAAAGGTATATGAGAGAACTGATGAATTTATGAAATATCAACCAAAGAAAATATGACAATGATAGTTGACGATGTATGGAATAGATTCCGTTAACGAACAAAATCGATGGCGTAATATGTGGGGTTCACCTTTCAAAGAAAGAAAGACATGATTTTTATCTGACCTTATGTGAGATATTATTGTGGTCTCCTGTTTTTCCAATCCAATCGGTCTCACACGAATTCCAGCAATTCTGTTTTGTTGAATTTTCTTTTCGTTAGAATTCACGCGTGAAGATGAATTGCGTAATCAGAAGTGAGAGTGAATATGAGAACGTTATTTGTGCAAAATCCGACGTATCAAAGTCGTATTTCGAATAGGCTGCGAACAGAAGAAATAGGTATTAACGCACTATTCTCATAAAGCACATGTACTTCTTCAACTTAAAAAATCCGCTAAGCGACAAACTAATATAATCACGTCGAAGAAGTCAACCAACAAGTCATTTCCGCGATCAACTTCCTTGCAGCAGGTTGTTCTTATCAGAAGAGGTTAGCGCAAAAAACGGTACTCATAAATAAGACGTTTACAGCGTACATCATTCATGCGAGTTTCAATTTTAATTCAAACGAAAGAAATGGAAGGGGTGACCAGTGGCAGATCGTTACATTGGGTTCATTTCATTTATAGTTACTTAAAGATCAGCTTATTAATTATAGTAGGAAATGAAACAAGACAATCTAACTATGCTTAAAATTTCTGAGGTAATTAATGTTTGGTTTTTAATTTATCTTTTCGTGAATATTTCTTTCGATATTTCAATCATCGTACCTTTTCATAGAAGTGATAGCAAGTAATTTTGTACATTGTTATCAAGATCTTAGATACAAAATATCATGTCTTCAACTCTTTGCTGGATTTACAATAATTTCTAATCGATTCATTTTCAAGTTTTTCTCAAAATTATTTATTCATTTATTCAATGAATGGAGAGAGAATCACATAGCAAAAAATATATCAGTAATAATGAATGACAACAGCATACTTGAATTTTTATGATATCTAGTTTTCTGAAGTTATGGTTGCAGGTGCCTACAATAATTTTTTTGTTCTCAAAAAATATGTATTTTTCGAGACAAATAATAGAGGCGAAAAGTTTTTTATTGAAGCGGGACTTGGAAAATAATTATTTATTGGTCAAACAAGAGGTTGTGAATTTCACCCATTTTCAGCAAAGAAATCGTAACCAGATATTCAAATCTGCAACACCTTCAATCTGCGAAAAGAAGAAATGTTGTTTACCAAACATGAAAGGAAATATATGAAAACTATAGATCAGTAATTTCACCAAAAAAATGCAATAATGAACCCATCAATTTCCTCTCAACACCGCGCAGGCGTCTAAATTGATTAATCATTCCTGCTGTCTCAAAATCATGAAATACTGCTTGAAGAAATGTTTCAAAGCATACGAGTAGAAACGATTAGAAAACGCGATTTTCATGAGTGTCTTTAGATATTTGATAAAATTATTTGCCGTGCATTTAATTGTCGCTATATCAAAAATCTTTGTGGTATCGAATTTCATCGGAGGATTTCGGGGTTGACACCAATAATATTTATCGATTTCTTTAGTATTATTCTCACTATTGATTTACCTTCAAGCTGCTACAACCTCCCGTGCAGGAGTTCTTCTTGGAGTTGTTGGATTTTTCACAATATAAATACGTATGAACACAAATTACTAAAATCTGATTGTCTATTATGATCTATATAAAATTGATTGGAGGAGAAGGTGGAAATGTGGCCTCTGCATGTATATTGGCCCCCTTCGATATTTATAATTTAGAAGCACACCATCTATCTAGTCAGCTTTTGTGTATGTGTCAATTAGTATCCAAAAATTTCAGAGGAGGGCGTTACGTACTTTTTCTCATTTGATCAAGTCGAAACTCGCAAGTGTCACTCTTCTAAATGCACTGTACATTTTATTCATTTTTTCCGGAAATACTGAACCTCAACTCTTGTAATTTGAACATTGTGTTCGGTGAACGCTTTCCTGTCGGACTTTGAAGGTAATTATAAGAAAACTTCTTAGTAATATCTCTAATATGATTTTTTTATATATTCTTTCATACATGTAGTTTGGCCCCCTTACATTGTTCGTATTATGGACCCGGGCGGCCATATATGATGTATGACATACTTCTTCCCGTATTGCTTATTTTTGATGGAGATTATAGTCACACTCGCAATTTGGAATTAAGAGAACTGGCGGGAGAAAATCACATCACTATTATTAGTCTTGCACCTTATACGACTCATAAGCTACAGCCATTAGATAAGACTGTTATGGGCGCGCTTAAGAGTGACTGCAGTGAGGAGATTCGTAAGTTTCTTCTGCATTCTGAAAGAATGCTGAAGCCTTCTGATATTGCTGAGCTCTTTGGTAGGGCAAATCTCAAGAGCATCACAGGGAAAATTGCTGTAAATGGTTTTCGTGCGACGGGCATTTACCCATACAATCGACAAGTTTTTACGGAAGTCGATTTTCTGATGGAAACATCAAATAATGAACATCTTCCCCCCAACAAAACCCAGCTAATCGCCATACAAGTCCTGTTGCTGATCGAGATGCATCAGGTGTGTATGTTGCCGCACAAGAGTAGCAAGCTCGTTTGATTCTGCCGGAGATACGATTCGAACTACTAATCGTGGAAGAAAGATTACCTCAGTAAAAGCAAATGCATCTTCTCCATACAAGAATGAATTTAGTGAATCTTTGCGCTCAGCAGAAACTCGTGGCCGAAGTCGTGGACGTGGGCGTGGTACCAGATGTAGCCAAGCTGAAACAAGCAGCAGCAAGAAAGCCCTTAGCGCCAGAGAGTCATTCAGACATCATCCAGCAGTAACTCTGAAAGTCATGTAGTCGTAGAAACAGGTTCGGAGAATGACGACAGTCAATATCCAGATAGGACCCCGGAAAGCACAGATACGAACTGCATATTTTGTGAGACTAGTTATTCTAACGACAGACGTGGGGAAGAGTGGATACAGGGCCAAAGTTGCAATTTATGGGATCATCCAGCCGGTGCAGGTCCTGAAGGCGAATATTATATCTGCGATATTTGCCGTTAGGTTGTGATTACCCTCATACATTTAATATGTCCCCCAGGGTGCCATATAACCCTCACCTGACGTTAAATTGCCAAATTTGATTATTTTTATAAAATATGCTTCTATTTTTTTGATTTAATTTTGTTTATTCTATTGAAAGAAATGTATATATAAGTTAATAAAGACGATGATTTTAACGTGTTTCCTATACTTCTTAGTCTTGTATTTTTTACCTGAGGCCTAAAAAACAAAGTAGGGGGCCACATTACAACCTTTTCCTCTAGTTATGTAGATATATATCAGTTTAAGGAAATTTCACTTTGCTTAGAATACCTGAGGTACTATATGTTTGGTTTTTAATTTATCTTTTCGTGAATATTTCTATCGACATTTCAATCATCGTACCTCTTGGCGATGGGAGAGATCGTGGGTATGTTTGTACAATATAATTAAGATCTCGAACACAAACTGTCATGTCTTTAACTTTTTGGTGGATATCTGAACTTTTTAATTAATTAATTATTATTTTCTTCTCGCGTTTGCAAATTATTTATTCATTGAATCAATAAACGAAGAGGTGCTCTCATTATTTTTTTTTGTTCTCAAAAAATATGAACTTTTCGAGGAAAATACAACTGCTTTCTTTCAAAGCAGGGGGCTGGGAAAATAATTATTTTATGGTCAAATTGTACTTTCCAATAAAATTTTTGTAAAAAACAAAGAAGTTGCGAATTCCACTTATTTTCAGAAAAGGCAGATGATTGAAAAATACTGACTTACCATAAAACCTCTTGTTCAACTTGAAATTTCTGCCGAATTTTAAACTGATTGCTTTTTTTCGTTTGCGAAGAAAAAGTTGAAAACCACATTTTAAACAGCTATATCTTGAAACGGAGAACCCTATGAAAATTTTTAATTTATGTGATAAATCTTCCTTATTTTAACCGAAGAATCTCCACTTGAAGTGGGTGTTCGAAATATATTTAGAATACGTGACCACAGACGCTGTAATTTCAATGAATTGCTAGATTTTCCATAATTCATTTGTTTTCCATCACATAAAATAAACGAATAAAAAGGAATCACCAGAATATATTACAGTGATCGTCCGTTACCAATGAGAATGTTCTCCACATTGATGAAATTTTGCGATTTTACGCTCTCCTGGAAAAGATAGCAGAAGGGTCTAGAGTTCTATTTTTGAGAAACGCAGACTAATGAAAACCGTACTCCCATATATTTCACCGTTTTCGAGATATCACTAGAAATTGACATTTGACGGATTGTAAAGAAATGCGGAATGTCTTGTTTTTTCCTAGGTACTTTTTCCTGAGAAATGGAATGCTGTTCATGAAAGAATTTTTATTCGAAAAATTCGCCAGTTACGACTTACAACTTTCTTATTTCATATGTGAACCATAGAAAAAATAACAAATTCAGCTTTCCAAAATATATGTTTCTATATGTTAAACGATTCATATTTGAAACCTGAACATTTTGCTCCTCAAAGCCCAAATGCTTCCCAAATCCCAAATATACCTAATATTAACCATAGAAATCAAGAAAACAACAAGATTATAGAAAGGAAAATCGAAATAAGCAAAAAACAGGACAAGTTCAAATGAGATGCTCGAATTGTGCTCCTGAATTCGTTATGCAGCTCCACATCTTTTTAGAATTCTCAGCATTCAATAGTTGAATTGCTAAAAGTAGTCCAACAGTAAATCAGTAATAAGTACGTTCCAATCTCTGGAAGTAAGATGGAAATTTTGAACGGGGCCTCTTTTACGCATAACTACACTAATAAATACAGAGGACAGATTTCATTTTTGTTTGTAACTTATTAACTCAATAACTACCGAGCCGATCTCGAAAATTCTTTCACCTATAGAAGGCTACATTATAGTTGAGTGACATGAGCTATATTTGAATCTCAAAAAAGAGATCCCTACGAAAATTACAATAAAATATTATCATACGAAAAAACTGTTTTTGTGGTTTATCTATTATAGTTAGACATACGACCTCGTGTGTGAAGTGATGAGTACTATAAACATGTAGTATATTATTTTCATATATAATAATGCAACATTTTAATACCTTAGCTTGCATTATAGTTTTCCGTAAGGATCTCTAATATTTTCGAAACTTAAATATAGCAAGTGTCACTCACATATAATGTAGCTTTCAATTAAAAATACAGTCGGTACCAGCACAAAGCGAAGTATACATCATCAGGATGCAGGAGGGGAGTATAGGGTTGTGGATTATTTTCCGCGTGAAGATTAAGTAGATTATGCAGACGTTGTTCTGCCTCCGGTCATCTTTCATGGTTTCGAGCGAGCAGAGCCGCGTGTTTTGACTAGTTGTATGTATGAAAATGTTTACGTTACGCGTAGGCGCGCTATCGCTTCGTCCTCAGGTTTGCTCTCGAAAGATTTCACAGTTACACATTTTCGAGTAGTATTATATTTAGGTTATTCTCATATTTAAATGGTTAAATATTGACAATCATGCATTGAAGTCAAAACGTCTTTGGACTCCTCCAGAAGTGGGTGAAACCGCCAAAATCAAGCGATTTGATAGACTGTACAGTAATTCTGTAATAGACAAACGTTCGCTCGGCATACATACATACTTATCTTCATTCAAAACCCATAAATAAACTTCACGCAACACGTACCAACCACTTACTCAATAATTACAATAAAAAATAGCCATAAATATCTGTTTAAGATTCACATCGCCTTTTTTACGTGTAATGGACACACGATCGAAGAAAAAATACGCATTTGTACAGCGTGCGAAGCTATTGTCTCAATAAACGTCAGCGTTTTATAAGGGAGAATCACTTGTCCATTTTGAATTCCAGGCCAGGCCGAACTCATTGTTTTCTATGAATGGCTTCGGTACGACGAGAAATTAACCAGTCACCGTTGTTATTGTGTCAAACAAAGACTTATTACAGATTTCAGATAAGTCGTACAAAACAGTTTCGGAGCAGAATTCAATAAGGCGAATGTGATATTTTCTAATTTGATACGGCATTGTACGGAATGATCCATGATCTATTCTTGGGTTGCCTAAGAGTTACTCAATCTATCTGTACTAATGGCGTACGTGAGTTCCAAGGTGAAATGTGAAGTGAAATTTTGTATGTAGATATATCTTCTTAACGCGCCAAGGATCAAACCAGAAGTTTTATGGAAACGCTGTACCAGGTCGATTTTATGTGATTTTCCTGAGTATATATATATATATATATATATATATATATATATATATATATATATATATATATATATATATATATATATATATATATATATATATATATATACTAAACAGAGGCTATATCTTATCTACCAAGATATTCATTTCTGATCAAAACGCAAAAACAGGTCAATTTTTGTTTCAAGAGGAGCATCTTTTGGGGTACAAAACTTGCCTGAAATATCAACCCCCTGAGCAGGGGTTGCAATCCTTGAACATTTTGAATAGGGAAGATGGGTCGAGTGATGACTCAAAAGAAAGGTGGTATCTTTGTCTACATTAGGAGGAATTAAAATATTCCTCGAATTTTGGTATTTTATTCTAGTATTTTTGGAAGTGTTCGCCAATCCCTTAGGAGTAGATTTCAAGCATGCATTCAAACACTTCTAATACTTAATATAATTTCCTCATTTGTTCATTTATAGAATTGAATAAAATAAAATTGAAAATTTTCTGATACTTTGTAAGTAAAAAATGTATTATAACAAATTATCAATAGCTTTCATAACGTAATCTCATTTATTATGTATTTAAGATCTTTGACAAGCAAAACATTTTCACGCCAATTATTCAAAAATTTACATTGGTTCACAAAAATACGAAAATTCAAGAAAATTGTACTAATTAACAAAAGTCCAACTAATTGAAAATTCTCTTCAAGATGAATTTTCAACGGAGTGAATTTTTATAGTGTTCAAAATACACTATAATTTCTTCAGAATTTTGAATTAATACACACACACAAAATTGTCGCATCACCTGGTATTCTGAATTCCACAATCGATTGAGCAGCTCGATCGCAGTTTCTTTGTCAACATATGTAGGGAAAAAATCTTATCTATGTAGTAACATTTGTTTTCATATGATCTCAAACACGCCTGAAACAAGAATGAGTTTATTTGACTATCAGTTCATTCAACTTCTCTTCAGTTTTCACGCTAAATTAATGCAAGTTTTCTGTGTTTCTTGTTGATCTTCGAATCTTGGAATTTATTGTAATGGCTGCTGAACGTCCTGGACGCTATTTGAGATATCGTGAAGTGGTAAGAATTGTAACACTTCTAGAGGAGGGACGAAGCCAACGTTACGTGGCTATCTTGTTGAATGTCAACCAAAGCACTATTTCAAGAGCAATTAATCGATATCACGAAACAGAGGAATATGGAAGAAGGGCCGGACAGGGAAGAAATCGGATAACTACACCAGTTGATGATCGTTGGCTTCGTTTAACTGCACTAAGAGTTCGGCACTGTACGGCTAGAATGCTACAAAATGAACTTGTACTTTCCAGAAACGTTCATATTTCATTGCAAACTGTTAGGAACAGGCTCAGAGAAGACGATATCAGACCAAGGGTGGCTTCTAACGGCCCGCGACTCACCAGAGAGCATCGAGTTGCAAGACTTCAGTTTGCGAGGGAACATGCAAATTGGGGTAATCCAGAATAGTCAAATGTTGTCTTTTCCGACGAGTCCAGGTCCTGTCTAGTATCAAATGATAGACGCATGCCTGTATACAGACGACCTTTCATGGTCGAACTGAGTTAGTCCTAGCGAATAACGGAAGAATGACAGCGGCCAGATACATCGCAGATATCCTTGAACTCCATGTAGTACCCTTTGGCCCATTGATTGGCGAAAACTTCATTTATATGCATGATAATGCTCGGCCTTATGCAGATAGACTAGTTACAGAATTTCTGCAAAATGCCGAAATTGATATTTTAAGATGGCCAGCCAGAAGCCCCGACTTGAATCCAATAGAACATGTTTGGGACAACATGGAATGGCTAATTCAGCAACGTAGGATGCCTTGTAGAACACTCCAACAACTAGAAAATCTGCTTCCTGAAATTTGGAACTCAGTGACTCAAGAGTACATCCAAAATTTGTTTGAGGGGCTTCCAAAACATATACTAGCCCGGGGAGGAAACACTCGATTTTGAAAATGATTAGTAATCATTCAATGATAGTTGATTGGTCTCTTCACGAATGTTTGAAGATGGTAGAATTTTTTAATTTTTCATTAACTCGAAAATTGTTGATATTTTCCATCATAAACTCATCTCTTTTGAATGATATCTTCTTATTTTACACTTCTGAAAGTTAACAAGCGACTCTTGAATGACCCACCTAAAAGTTTATATAGTATTGTCGTAAAAATACAACTAACAAGTTGTGATCATTGAATCTTCAGCATTGAATCAAAGTTATAAATATGGGGAGTTCTGAGAGATGAGAGTTTTTATTGAAATTTTTCTTCTCTTCTGTTTCTGTTTCTGAGATTTTGGCAAAAACTGAATACTCTTTTTCGTCTTCAATTGTTAATTACTTTTGCAATTGCAGATCCAATGAGCTATCATATATATTTTTAGGAGCAGTATCACTAGTTGTGTTTTCAATTTGTCAACTAGACTATATATTTGCTTAATGGCGGTGACCATTTTTCCCTGTTAAATCGGCAATGAGATGCAGCAGTGTAGGTGAAAATTACGTGAAAGATTTTAATTTCAATAAAGTAGATACAGCTCGAAAAATGTTAACAAGAGCATTAGAATCTTCTTCAAGTCATACTTTTCAAAATAAACAGCTTTGGAATACACTATTCTGGCTTCTTCATCAAATTCTGAACATAAAGCTTTCTCTGAAGTTTCTCAACTGTGAGGTATTGTTATTAAAAAAGCATTCATGTGTTACCTGCGACAATTCATCACTTTGCGCTCTCAATACACAAATAGCTACCTACTTTCATTCCTTACATCATCGATACATTAATTTTATTTGATTCAGATCATGCTTAATTTACGGTAGTATCGATGTACTACCTGCCACTTCCTGTCATTTAAATACCTTCTCTTTGTTGTCGAACATCTTCAGAAAGTTAGGCAGGAAGTCAACTTCGAATAATAGCTGTCAAGGAATTATCTCTACTAGAAAACAATTTTCTTCCCTATTATTCGTAAACGTTAATGTAACTCATTAAGGGGCGATTATCGTGGTATTACTAAGTCTATATCTTCTTATAAATTCAAGAATGAATGTCACTCCCTGTAGAACTCATAGTACCGGAGTTCATTCATAAACTCATGCAGTCTGGCATTTCGAACAACCATTGTAACTTGTAAGCCGCTATAGTTATATAGGGTCACGTAGTTTTTGTGCTCAGAACGGTCTATGTGCATGTTTGTGGACGAACAGGTGGCACAATATTTAGGATGTACCCGTTTTTAAGGAAACAATATGTGAGTAGAATATCTTTTTATATACCTACAAAAAGTTAAAAAATTTCACAATATCAAATGAAAACCAATTTCACGACAAACTTACAAAAAGGTCGAGCAATAATCAAAACTGTATCCAGAAGATAAACAGTGGTCCACTTTTAACCATCGTTTTTTTGAGATTACTTCTTGCAAACATCAGTCCGCAAACGTTTCATTTTCGACAAACAGGATGTTCAAAGTTTAAAAAAAAATCGTTTTTTGTTTATTATCGTTGCAATTTTCGAGTATAGGCCTCAAATTTTAAGCATACTCTTTTGGTTGGTTGTAATCTTTTGGTGCTACACGATTCGGTATTTAACATTGAAAATATAATCTATTGGGTGCTCTCTTTTTTTACCTCCGAACTTTTCTCGAGTACGCCAATGATATTACTTAATCCCAGAATCTGTTTAGAAGCTTCCAAGTCTGCTACATTTTTGTTGTGAATGTGATCATTTGCAATAAAAAACGATAAAATATTACCATGTCTTTGGAATTACCACAAAAATTTCAACTTTACATATGTCTATGTTTAACTTACAAATAACAATGAACACAGCCTTAAACAATCAAAGACAAATATTCTTTAAATAAATGTTCAAACGATTATGATAAACTGTTGTGCGACACCTATTAAATTTTTGTTTCCCGAATCATTACATGAATTTTGGATTCTGTCAATTAATTCTTCTACTTTTCAAAAGTAATTCGGTAAATATTTTCCTTCATGTTTCCCAAAACGAAAAACTCCAACAGGGTTAGATCTGGGAAACGTGTAGTCCACAATAGAGATCCCTCACGTTCTATCCATCTCCTAGAAAAATTTTCATTCTTAAATTTCTTAAATTTCGACAGTGATGTATTAAAGAAAAAAATTGAACTGAAACTAAATCTTGATTTTCAAATTGTTTTTATATTGTGATTATGACAAAAGTTATTTTCAAACTTGGATTTTGTTCCATTCATTTATATTTCGTATCACCCGATAGACGTTGTTCCGTTCGTATTTCAATGAATTTCTATCCATATCCTAGAAATATTTTCCAGTTTCTAAATTTCGACGGTAATGTATTGAAGAGAAAAAATGATGATATCTTTACCACTCTTAGAGAAAAAATGTAGATTTATTCCAAAACCTAACAGCAAAACAATTGAACTGAAACTAAGATGTTGCTTTTCAAATTATTTTTACATTGTGATTAATAACAAAAATAATTTTAACATTTGAATTCTGTTGCATTTATTTATCTTTGGGCGGACTCGAAGACGATGTCCCGTTCATATTTAAATGAATTTTCACAGTTTCCAATTTTTCTTTGAAGAGCTTTTTTGTTAATGAAGTTTAACGAAAGAATAGGAAATAATCAACAAAATATGTCGTTTTCATGGTTCAGTATCCTAAAAGGAAAAAAGAAATCCTTATAGGTTAGGTTAGGTTTCATTGTCTGTCTGTCTGTCAAGACACTTTCCTCAGGAACACATATAGGGATTTAGTTGAAATTAATAGCGAATACTCAAGTCGACAGTTCTTCAGTGTGAAAAAATAAAACTTCCACACAATCCGTTTATGTTGCACTTTGCGTCATATTTTGACACAGTTATGAAAATCAAAACCTATAGGGCTTTTCCTGTTGAACTAGAAATTTATAGATATAGGAAAAAATTCGTATTGTAAATTTGTAGTTACATCACAAAAAATTTTTCTCTTGCAATAATGAACTTATTCACTGTAAACTCGTTATGGTATCAAGTTCATACCAGATTCTCGCCACTGGAAAATACGGCGGTTTATGGAGCATTTTGCTGCTTACTCGCAAGAAAATCTAAAAGTATTTCCCGTTCACCTAAAATCATGAAATCTTGCAAGAAGCAATGTCGTAAAGTGAAAAGAAATATACGAAAACTAAAAATTCATTTATTTTCTTTTTCTCAGGATCGCGTGAACTTATAAAGATAAAATTTATAAATCATTTGTCATGAAATTCTGTTAGCAATATCTTAAAGTAACTGGAAATTTGGAATGGCCATTTGTAACAAGATAAAAGTTGAATAACACGGTACGAAATCATAAGAATAATAATAATAATCAAAAGTCATGCGATAAATAACGAGTTGACACAATCAATCAAACATGGTTTCAGCCTATATCAGATATTTGGCGATGTAGACAGATATGCCTTGCTATTGATCGTCGGCATATCAGCAATCTTTGTGATATGGAATTTCATAGGAGAATTTTGGAGATGACATCAATAATATTCATCAATTTCTTTACTATGAACGTTACTATGGATATACTTTTAAGCTTCTACTCGTACTTCACTGATTCTTTTCATATTTTCCGATTTTCTTTTGTGGTTGCTACCAATTTTTTTAACCAATTATAGTTTATCTAACAGACAAAGAAATAAAAACCTTGATCCAGTATGACGTTCTACCGTTAAATACGATCGAAAATGCAATTCAAATGTTTATTTTTGCAGTTGGTTTGAATTTTCAAATTCCATTTACATTGCTCGAATATGGTCTTTTCATGAAACTTTTACACCTTCATAGCGAACAAAATAGAGAGAAAAAAAACATTTCCATCGTTTGAGTCGCTTTCGGCTTTGGAGTTATTTTGAAATTCTCATTTTTTGATATTTCATCGTTTGTCGATATCTCGTCTGTAATGTGGTTTAAAACTTATTTTTGTAACAGGTTTCGAATTAATATGCAATCTTGCATTTTCTAGATGTAAACCATAGGTGGCTTTGGTTTTTTGATGAAGAATTTTCTCTTTCTTAAAGTTATAACATGACCATCTAATATTTTGATGAGATCCTCTTATTTTTAAAGGAGAAATATTAAAAATTCTTCCTAGTAGATTGCATCAAGGTTGCATTCTGTGTTAGCATCAACAATCTAGTTCAATCAATTCAATGAATTAATTCAACCAGCCACAAGTTCATACGAATGCAGGATCATAGTTTCGATAATGGATTTTCCTTTTCATCGAAGATAATAAAAATTGTCTGAATAACTATGCGAGAAACACATTTTCATATTCAACATGTTTCAGCACATGAAAACCAGTACTCTGTTTATAATAATCACTTTTTCACTACATCGAATAAAAGGTGAATCATTTTCGGAATTCGAGAGACTTAGTTATTCACAATGCCTAGAATTTGTGAAATTGAATACATTCATCTTCTATTTATTTTTGACATAATACACAGTTTCTGGTTTATTGAATTTAATTGAAATTTTAGGCTAAATACACAATTTCTTTGAAATGTTTGATAGAATCTATTAAAAATAGTTTGAAAGGATTCAAGACGTAGAAACACAATTTCTAGGGTATATGTAGTAGAATAAAATTAAAATAATCTTCTTAATTTCTGTTGTCAATAAATTTAATTGAATAAATTTGTGTTTACAAATTAAACTTCCTCCATTTTGTCAAAAACCAGCTGCTGTCATTTTCCATACCTACTGTTTCAAATATGCACCAAGTATCACTATACATTTATTGAAGTATACTTATGAATTTATCATGATCTTTATGCTATTTGCTTCGTTTATTTAATGGATTACATTAGTAAGTAATATTGATTAATTAATTAATCCAAAAAAAGCACATTATGTGAATGTTATTTATTCATTTCAATTCTGTTGTATGAAATCAACTCCACCACGAACTAATGTATTATTAGTTGGTTAAATCTAGATTCAATTTTTCATCAAGCTCGTTATCGACGCCAAAACGATGTCACTGCTTTTAATTAAAACGAAAGAGTTGGAAATTTGTCATAGGTAGATATTTTGAACAAAAAGGAAGAGGTTTAGTTAAAGAGAAAGTTATGATTACAAAACTTCCTTCGAGTTTTCATTTGCCAGAACAAGAGCAGCGGTGGATACAGGTGTCTAATTGAGGGGAGGATAAGGGTATATGGAAGACTAAACATGGAAATCTTAAGATCTAGGGGAGGAAGGCCATTGCCACCATGGACCCCAGAATATATGTTTGATTGCATCAAAAGAATAGCATATTACCTGGCAATTTGACAAAATACATAATTTCTGTCTGATTGAATTAATTTAACACATTTCTGAATTCTTTATGCATGAATCTGAATAAAGTAAGTCGAAGTTTATTATTGAAATCATCCATATTGGAAATGTGAATTTCACAATTAGTTTTAAAAGATGTTTTATAGAAGGAGCTTTACTATAGTGTCGTATACCGTCAATGCTCCAATTCTATAAAAGCAACCTTTATACATTATATCAAACACATCTACATTTATAAAGAACCTAGAAACAGCAAGATCGATACCAAAGCTAAAGTTGATACTTAGGAGTATTCGCCGAGGTCGGTTCATGAAGTCCCAAAAGTCCTCGAAATCGGGGTAGAAACATGAAAACATCATTCCAACACTTTATCGTGCCACTTGAGTTTTATGCCATGTCCATTTAATAAACATATCCTAAGCATGTGCACTCGTATCTTTACTGCCTCGAAGACACGTGTGACAATGAGCACCAAACGGCGCAGAGGTGTAAAGTGGGTTTTCGTGTAAAAACCGAAGCATCGTTCGTCCAAATCGGAATACAAATGATTCCAGCGATTCATTCCGACAAACACCTTGTATCCAATAAATTCAGTTTGTCTTTTTGTTGCATCGAACTGGAATTTGTCGGGATCCACGGAGCCACATAAACAAGAAAGTCACGCGTGTTTACCCTCTCCACGACGAAATGGGCGTACTTCCCCTCCTCTAACTCCACCCGGATGAGGGTGGGGATCCAACGGCGTCTCGCGATTACAAACAAACTCCGGTATTTTCATGTTAGTCGAGGATTGTGATCGCGACACGCCTACTTGCGCGGGTGAGGGGCTGAGTCATTTCCGTCATGTTTCCAACTGGTTTGCTTCTCCAGTCGCTATCTGATCTCCACGGCGCAAGGGTCATATGTAGTGTTTGTTTTTTGTTTGTTGGGATGTCTTGCGCCGAGGGTTGTTGCTGTGTGCAACCCTGATACCATGGATTTTGTGTTGCGTGACCTAATAACTAATTGGTAGTGTGTGCGTGACTGTGTTTTGTTGGGTTTTGTCCGTAGAAACTTGGTTTTGAATATGGCAGCGTATGCACAGTTCGGTTATTCGTATCCGTCGGCTACACAGGTAAAGTCTTGCATATTCACAGTATACTAATAAGATGTACGCAGATATGTTGTATGATCGCAACCTTTTGTTCGGTACAATTGTGAATATGTCAGTTCACCAATCGGCTAGGATTTTCAAATTAAAGTCTCGCTAATATTGCACTTTGTTCAATCTGTAATATGTATGCTTTTTCAGGTTCATCAACCTCAGTAATTATAAGAAGTATAAGAATTTTAAACCTGATTACAACCAATTCAAGGACTTTTTCAAGTTCAACAATTTCTAATTATTTGAAATCATGACTCTCAAAGTTGGTTGTAAAATGAAATGTTCATCATAATATGTAGTCGTAAATGTAGTTGTTTTTATTTGATCAAACTGTCCCAAACAACCTTGATGGTTGCTTAATATATTGAGAGAATATTGAATTAAGTACAGCCACTTTTTATGGAAATTTTATCAGCTCAGCTCGTTCATACGCCAATTTTTTTCATTTCTATAAACTAAAGAATAATATTGTCGTCGTAGCCTGTGTTGTTATATAGCTCTACGAAAGAATGATTATTTGCCCATGAGATATTTGATTCTAGAATTATCCGTTAACTGTCACATGTGTGAGAATGAGAGTGCATAATATTTCCACAATTTGTTCATAAAGAAATTAATAACCTGAACCGAAATTCTTGAATGCCAATTATTTACGATATTTGTTCGTGTACATTTTGACTTTGTAGTAAAATTGTGATACGCGTATTTCTTTAATGATAATTTTCTGTGAAAAATCATAATTTTTCTGAAGAAATTGAGTTTTGTTGTTGAGTAAACATTTTAGTACGACACGATTTATAATTGAGAATCGAAAGTACTTCGGCAAATTATCTGTTTGAAATCTTGTCTCGAAAAAAGCAGGTGCCGTCGGATATCCACGTCACACCTGATCTCTAGTCAAAAACACGTTTAGTAACGTTATCGCCTTTAATACAAAGTATATTCAACTATCTTTAATACGTTCAACTTAAGTATAGTAAAAACGTTACATAATATACGTTCAACGATATATTTATTCAAAGAAAATGTAGTGTAGTATGTTAATTAATGAATTTTTCATATTCATGAGAAATTGCATTAATTAAGGCTTCTTGAATAACAATCGAAGACCTCCTGTAAATATTTTGAAGATTACTATCATATTTTTTCAATGCAAGGCTATATAATATTTTTGACGAATTAAATTATACTTTGTTGCTCTTATGAGAAATGGTACAATTTTATTTACTATATGTTCATAATGTTGAAGTACATAAAGGATGTAAACATATTCATTCTACTGAATTATGCATTAGAAATGAAATAATATCTAACATAAAGCCTATAAATTTAGTCAAAGATATTGTAGCCCTTGTTGTTTCAGTAATCTCTTGTCACAATTTATGTATTATATAATTCAAAAATGTCAAAATTGGTATCAGTGTTACTAATTACTCATAATTTGCAAATTTTCTTGAAAATCATATTCACTATATTATAATATATATTTTTATTTTGCGAATAACGCTAAAGTTTTGTATGATTTCAAAATATACGAAACAAAATATATTTTGTTTTAACTGAACCATTGAATTTAATATTGACAACTAAGATGCGCTTGTTTGTAACATGTAACATAAAACAACAGTATTGGTAATAAGAATCATATACAAGTAGGAAAGATATCTAAATTAATGAAATATATATCTTGCAATGATTTTGTTTAATTATCGAAAGAGAATTATATACCTACGTATTATGTATGTTTTATTATCATTGAGCACTCAGCTGAATCCATTTAGTTGTATTCGTTGAATAACAAAGTTATATGCATAATTTTCTTGCTTCTCCATAAGAAATTGAGTTTCAATCACTGAAGAATATGAATTCGTAATGACTCATTTCTTCTAAATAAAGATGTTATGCTATAACTACTTAACGCAACAATTTAGAACGTCTAGATTTGGCTAGTTTTTGTTTTTAATTGTCTGTGGTAGTTTTTTTTTGAGAAAGCAGAAATTTGGCAAACTGACGGGTGAATTGAAAAATTCGGGAAAAATTAGGAAGCAGATCTTCATATGAATTCTTTTTTTTTCTAATTGTTAGATACGTTCTTCGAAATACTTTCAAATTTGAAAAATTGTTATTATCACAAGGGAAAATGCGAAAATTTGGTGAAACTGTAAGAATTAATTTTGTATAAGTTTGTGATGAACTACGAAAGGAAAGAAGAATCAACCATATATCAATCCATTTGCTTAATTCTTCTTTCGTTTCATTTCTCATTCATGACCTCGTTATATAGGTCAGATAATGTGGACAAGCTGCAACGTGATGTAAGTGTAAATTTACAGTTTTCGAATCATCCAACCTACCCTAGCTGAAATACAAATTTTATGTTTCTTGGTTAATATGAAGAGCCTTATAGGTTTTGCCGCCTTTAAGACAGTCAAATTATACCGCAAAATCCAACATAAACGACTGTGTGATTGCAGTATCAGAATCAATCTCAACTCGATACACACGTTTCCAGAATAAAATTTCAGACAGCCAAATAGACAAATAACAAAGAAGATAACAAAAAAATAAAATATTTAGAGAAAAAACCTGAAACTTTATTGATATTTCGACTGATTTTGAGTTGAAATTGGTGAAAGTATGAACAAATGTATGTCTTCTGAAAAGTGCCAAGAAAATCAACCCAATGCTTTATGAAAACAAGAAAAATCTAGTTAAAACCTTCAACGAAAAAGGGAAATTTCCCATGCTAATAAAAAATGAGTTGAATAGAAAAATTATATCAAATTTTACACAATCAGATCAGTCGTTTTTGAGATATTGACTTGGAACAACAGGCTTTGCTTAGGAACAATAAAAAAAATTGTATTTTGCACGAAATCATTGACGGAAACGTGCATCCTATATTACTTGGAATTTTTGTAAATATTAGTTTTCCGTCGCTTGCTGCGATCACCTCTAATGAATAATAGTAATAGCCTCAAATTGTGAAGATCTAAAACTGAATTCAGGAATATCTATGAAAAACTTTCATAGATTCTATATAAAATCTAGGCTGTGAAAGAATTTCACCATCAAATTATTTTTTTAATTATTAACTCTATATATTTGAGGATAATAACGTGGAGGAGTTTTTATGAAAGAAACAGTTACAGTAATTGGAATGGAATAATTAAAATCATTTCAATTTCATTCAGTAATTTCACAATAATTCATTTGAATCAATTTTTCCATCTTGTTGTTTTTTCTATATTGCTTGTTCGCTTCGCGTTTCAAAATCTGTGGATTTAAATTGATCGGAACAAAATACTTAATATACCATCATCATACCAGAATACGCTAAGCCTCCCCCTCGATCTAAAAGGTAATCTCGGGATATTGGCAAGAAACTAATGAACAATACATAATTCGATCTGATTGAGTTTACGTTTCATTCTTCTTTATTGAAACCACATATTTGATGAGTATATTGGGGGGTCAGTAACCAGTAAAATGAAGAAAAAGAAAACAACCAGAAGAACTCGGTGCGAACTAAACTGAGATATGACATACCCCGTATTAATCTCAGCCTAGAAACACACCAAATTTGTAATCTTTATAGAAATCTACTTGAACAGCATACTATACAACGGTCATGAGCTTTTCTCGAACTATTCAACGTACACCAAATCTATCTACTGAGCTCAAAACCTACTTCTATGTAGGATCCAGCTTTCCAAAGATTTAACGCATCGAAATCAGCACCGAGAAGATCAAGCGACCAAATTAGTTTCCTTCAATCTCCTAATGGACTCCGAAATTGGTGAATTAGTGGAAAACGATCTGGAATAGGGTTATAATTATCGTACTTTTTTTTGAGAGTTGATTGAGAAAATGTGAAGGAATTACTTTCCAGAGGCCGTGTGTGATGAACTAATGGAAATTGATTCATAAAAGAATGCAATTTTTCAGAAAACCTGCCAAATTCATTATGCACATTTATTATAAAACGATGTTTTCCAGATCTTGGAGAATTGCGGTTTAGCATTGTTAGAGAACCTGAAATAAATGATTTCGGTTTCGACAATTATTGTAGTCCCTAAGATCTTTGGTGCTCAATAGATTTCGAATCGGGAAATCGAGCGGTTCACTCTGTGAATTTCTTCCAGGAAATTTCTGGCGATTTTCGATATATGTGAGGTAGCACCCATCAACATAAAGTCTGGACAAGCAATATTTGCACGCTTCCAGAACAATGAGTTTTATGACCAAGCGAAATTCTAGCCTACACCAAGATTGTGCTTTTTTCTGTTGCTGTGAACCTCCGGGTTTATTGGAAAATAATTTTTGTGTCGCGTGTTCTCTGAAGACGTGAATCTGAATGCAAACTAAACGAAGATTCATCGGTAAATGAAATATTCTCCATAGATTTTGTTACCTGCTTCGGCCATACTAATTGAGCGATTTTGGCTCCTCAAAGGCTTCGTCTTAATTGAATTTTATACTGTATCTTAACCTTTCGCAGATGGAAATTAGAGAGAATTTTCATAATATCCGAACATTTGTGTATCTAATATCCCTAAATTCTGAGCATAAACATGAAGGCGAAAGTTTTAATACGATTAATCAGTATGGTAAAAGAAACTTCATTAGTCAATTTATTTGAATCGTATCTGCACACTTTGTAATTACAAATTTAAATCATATATTATCTGAAATCGTTTCTTTGTCTGCTAATATTGATAAATATGTTTTGATGTTTTTCATTTAATTGAAAATTACCAATTGAAATAACTGTATTGGTTGGAATATATATAAAATGTAATGACATTTTATTATATTATCTTGCTGTCGCGTTGTGGACAATTGAAAACATAATTAAGATTTATTTATAGGGTTTTTATTGGTGAAAAATATGTATGCGGTAGGTCGTTTTTATCACTACAAAATATGATAATGAACAATTACTGAACATTTTTTGAGTTCATGGAAAAAATGAAAAGACGCAGTTGAAGTTTCAATGTGTAAAAATGGTTAATAATTAATTCTATGTCGTATGGTTTTGAGTAGTTATATTTTTATCATAAGCAGCAACAACTGCTCTACAATTTGCTCGTTATGCTGGGAACACACGAAGTCTGTTCAAAAAGTATCGCGAATTAAGTGGTTCTCTAAAAGTATTTAGAATATATTTTGGACTCTCCCTTCGCATATACTTTTATGCCAACGTTTTCTCCAGTTCTCACTCACAAAAATCATTTCTGTGATCTTGTTCAACTCCTCCTTCATTGAGGTCTTATCACTTTAATCAGTGTCGTACTTTCAAGGAGGACGCTACGTTTAATGTGTTGTTTTTGGCCTAAAACTCTCACAATTAACAATGTGTGCGTAAGGTCGTTATCATAGAGCAAAAGCCAATTTTTATTCATTCCCAATCCGAGCGTTTCTAGCGTATTGCGCATAACTTGCAGTGATATTCCTTATTGACCGTCCTACCCAAGAACAACTTATGATACACCACGCTCCTGCAATCAAATAAAATTGTGATCAAAAGCTGCACTCGACTAAGCTTTGCGCGCTTTTTTGGTTTTAATTCATACGGCAGATTCCATTACGACTGGTGCCAAGCCCAAATCTTTGGTAAAAATCGAATGACACGAACTATTGGATTTTTTTTAAGGTCCTCAGCAACTTCTCTAACGGTGATTTAACCATTAGCCAATATCCTGACTTTATCAATGTTCTCGTGTATTGTTGACGGGCTCGGGCGTCTGTCTTTTGCATCTTCTCGGCAGTGTATCTTTTGTACCACCGATAAACGTTGCTTTGGTCCCAGGTGGCTTCACCATACGGTTCGGAACTTCGGAATACGTTCGCGCATTAAAAAAAAATTTGTACACATTTTTTGATCCATTCTTTAGAACAGGCCAAAATCGAAAACGTGTGAAAATACGTCAAAGCAAAATTACTATCAAAATGGTCAACCTTGTCAATATGAGAGAGGGATGTGACTACCAACATAACGCCACAAAAAGTCGCGATGTATATACGCAGCTTGTGTAAATTCAGAATTCGCGGTACATTTTGAAGAGACTTCATCCTGCTAATCTTACACTCTTTTGCCGCACATAGGGACCAAATCCGGGAAATAATATTTTGCGGTTCTTGTAATAAGATACTCAGAAAATACTTATTTATTGCAGACCTTAATATATCGTGATTGATGTCTTTTTTTCTTATACAAGATGATCTATCGTAGATGGCAGATATGTAGTGCGTACAAATAACCTTCTTAAATATACTGAGTTACAAAGATACAGGCTATTTCATTTATGGTAATTATTGCACACAATCATCTTTACATTTCTTGAGATATTTTATTTTCGTTTCGAGGTTTTCTACTTCTACTAGAGCTGAAAGCAACTCTGAACTCTTGGAGGTATAATAGAGACTCGCATTAATCAAACGATTTCAATTATATTTCGAAAAACAATACCCGTAGACCTGAATTTTGAAATTTTGAATTCTGGCTACGACTTTCCATGAAATACATTACCTAGTAGAGAAATCATTCTTTTCTGCTCACTCAAATCAAGTGTTTGAAAGAAATGTTTTCCCCAAAAGTACGAGGGTGAATTGATAAGTCAGGTGAATATGAATGAAGAGAAAACATGTAATATAACATGTTTGGACAAAGCAATGCCTCGATAGTGCAAACATGAAATTTCATTTTAATATGTTGATTAGTATTGATTGATGAAATGAAAAGAGTTAATATTAGGTGCTAAAAGAACATTACCCTTTCCGGTAACTAAAAATTTCTTGATCAGTACTATGATGATTCTTCTCTATTCAAGATTCATAAGTGGAATATTGAGCTTCGTTGCAGCAGAACAAGCACGAAAAATGCTCCTCCCCCAGGACTCTTTATTAAGGTAACATTTCTGGAAATGAACACGAAAGTCCACGATATTGTATTAGACTATTGCCAAGTGAAATGGAAAGAGATTTTATTACGGTAGATAACACAGGTATTAAATTTTACACGCTTGAAATAAAACAACAATTCAAACAGTGAATGGAGGCCAGTGGCAGTGCACCCAAGAAAGCCAAGCTGGAAGCCATCACCCATCAAGGTGATGGCTATCGTTTTTTTCGCATAGGGCATTGTGTCGTTATTGATTTTGTCCAAAAAGGAAATACCCAAAATGGAGAGTACCTACTACGCATCACTATTAGAGGAACTCAAGGAGAAAATCAAAACAAAGCAGCCACATTTTGCCAAGAAGAAAATACTGTTCCACCACGACAATGCATTCGCCCATTCAGCCAAGCTGGATGAGTTACGTACTTAACACCATATTCTCTCGACCAGTCCTCAGATATTTTCATTTTTTTTATGAAAATATCGCTCGGAGGAAGGAGATTTTCAACAGATTCAGTAGATATCTGAAAAGAATATCACAAAGAATGCACCAAAAACTTCCAGCATCGCCTAAGTCCTGAAAGGAGATTATGTAAAAAAATAAAAATCACCCAGTGGGTTCTTGTGTAATTTTTACCTGACTCATTAATTCATCCATGTTATGCGAAGTGAATCAAATTCTGTGATCTCCAAAATACCATCCATCCCACGATTACAACCGTAGAAAATTTTATTCATTTCGAAACCACATTCAATTTCTCATGAAATAAAAGTAATGTTGCGAATCGTATCGTATAAGCTATCAAAGACTGTAGGAATCGCAGATTTTTTTTTCATTGATTTCCCTACTTTCATTACTCTGCACACCATTATCTGTCAAGTTTCTAGAAGCAAACCGAATCGGCAATAACGCAGATCAAAGAGAGGTGGGCAAATGTTTGCTGCCCGAATGGTGTTTGTTCGTCTCTTATACACACGTGAGGCCAATACCAATTAATAATCACTTTGTCGGATGCATCATGCACTGATCCGGTGCAACGTTTTAGTCTCGCGAAAGGAATTGCATCGATCGGACCTGCGTAGAATAAACTCCTTTTTATTCATAGCTGAAATAAATATGCGAATGAAATAGAACTACGCTCAAAGAATGGAAATTTTCCTGTATGCCGACGTGTAAAACTTCTGGATACGTTAGAAATAATAGCGTCTCTCCTTTTTTCTATAGCTAAATTTCTGTGGCTCTGAACATAACCTAACTACAAACTGTTGAAATTGTTTCAAAACAGTTAGCACGACATACGCTCTGTCGACATTTCAATAAATATCTAGATTTAACCAGATTTTCCTGATTTCTTTCTCATTTCACTTATTTTTGTCTTATTTTGAAATATTGCTCGGGTTCTTTGGATTTGATCTTGTTGATATACCAACACCTGTGTTGATGGTAAATCAATTTTCGAAATTTGTTTTCGAGTTGTTTTATACATGTGTATAATGTTACATAATAGTATGTCACAACTTGAGGGGGTAAATCTATGTGCACTTTTAAGAAAAAAAGTTTATATAAACATAGGTCCGCAAAAGCTTTGCTACGGAGCTACAGGGTGTTGAAATTTCCGGAAAATTTTTTTTTCTTCAAAACTTTTGCAGTTTTCGAGATATTCAGCCCAAATATGGAATGCAAGCCTTTTTTTACAGCCTCCATCATTACACGTCCTAGAATTCAACTGAAATTCACAAGGTGTTTTCTTTTCCGAGGCCATGCCTCCTTTTGCCCTTTCAAATTTTTTTGCAGTACGCCACTGATCAGCGTACAATCAATTTTCGTCATCTTCGTTCAATTCAGAAACTTTTTTGATACTTGTAATTTTTTCGTATCTCCAACTGTTTTCGAGTAAAAAATTATTGAAAATTTGCTTTTATTTCGATAGCTCTTCTTCTGAGAATCAACTTATACTTATTCAATATCAAACTAAAAAAAAAGAACAGTTAAAAACTAAATAAATTGCTGGAAGTGTCCTCCTGCAAGAATACAAGCCTCTGTCCTTCTTTTCATATTATCACGCACTGTTTGAAATATTCCTGGGGTATTTCTTATCGTGTCACAAGAGGTTATTATTCGATTTCTCAATTCTTCTACAGTGTTCACTGGAGTGGTATAAACTAAACTTTTGAGATATCCCCATAAGAAAAAGTCTAAACCATTTAAGTCTGGGGACCTAGGACGCCATGGTTCTGGCCCACCCCGACCTATCCATCGGTTGTTGAATCTATTATTCAAGAATTCCCTAGTTCGTCTGTGAACATCATTTCACTATCAAAATGAGCATTTTCTCTAATTTCATTTAAGAATCATCGGCAGAAATTCAGTCTTGAAGGAAAAATCTCTAGCAAGTAGAGTTTGGACGCGTTGAATATGAAACGGGTACAATAAAAAATCGGGGAGAACCCTCCAAACTAGAACATGTGAAATGTTCAACTGATTTCCAATTTTTCTTGTACTCACATGAGGATTCAAATCAATACAATTCAAAACTGCTTCCTCACTATTTGGAGTTCTCATAGTTTGAGTTGCAACTTTTAAATGATTATTTGCAGTACAAATACCAGTATCCCTCAACCTTTTGTTGATATTAGAAAATGTTCGCCTGTCTGGTGTTACTCGATTTGGAAAGCGCACCTGATATAATCGCCTAGCTTCTGTTGTATTTCCGTCAGCCAGACCGTACATGTAATGGATATCAGCCAATTCGGTGTTAGTAAAATTAGCCATTTTTCTTAGAGCAATAACTTCAAAAGTCTTAAAACTAATCGTCCATTTAATAAACAATTCGAGCAGACACTGATTCAACTTAAACAACTGTCAAAATAAATAAATGAAAAATATCGAAGCCTACTACCAGTAATTTTTTTAATTAAAAGTGCTTTCAATTCAACGAATGCATACAATCGTTCAATAATTTTTTGCTCGAGAACGGTCGGAGATACGAAAAAATTACAAGTGTCAAAAAAGTTTCTAAATTGAACGAAGATGACGAAAATTGATTGTACGCTGATCAATGGCGTACTGCAAAAAAGTTTGAGAGGGCAAAAGAAGACTTGGCTCCGGAAAAGAAAACACCTTGTGGATTCTAGTTAAAATTTAGAACGTGTTATGATGAAGGCTGTAAAAAAAAGCTTGCATTCCAAATTTGGGCTGAATATCTCGAAAACTGCAGGGGTTGAAAAAACCAATGTTTTCCGGAAATTTTAACACTTTGTAGCTCCGTAACGAAGCTTTTGCGGACCTATGTTTATATGAACTTTTTTTCTTAAAATTACACGTAGATTTACCCCCTCAAGTTGTGAAATACTATTATGTAATACCCTGTATAGATTCAATTGAGGTAGGCCAATTTCTTTGCCTTTCTCTTTAGGGTTACTTATCCCAAAAGAATCAAATTCTATTGAACGTAACGTTACCATAGACACATGAATTTAGACGAGGCACAGCACGGATACAGAATTTCATCGTTAACACCAATGATATTCATCAATTTCTTTGGTGACAATGTTATTTGAGCCCTACTCGATTGTTCCAACGTGTACGTGGTGAATACGTTGAATACTTACTCAAATAATGAAATAAACTTCAGTTGCCAATTTTAGTTCAAACTGCCACTAAAGATACAAGTAATGTGTTCAATCGTTTCGAAGACTGCTTTTTGGAAATGAACTTGGAACGAACTGGGAAAAAGCGACGCACTTTCAAGCTTTTACGAAACACTGGACGCGCTGTTCCTACTCACACTTTTACACATCTAACCTAACCTACACCTCTGAGGAAGAGCTACTCACTGTGGGAGTCCCTCAAGGTAGCATTTTAGGGCCGCTTCTTTTTGTGATTTATATAAATGATTTTCCCGCTATAATTGAGGGAGAAACTCAGAGAATGGTTATGTTTGCAGACGACACTATCATCTTGGTTACAGCTTCAAATTTAAATTCCTCGATAAACAAATCAGCCTCTACACTATTGAATGCTGACAGATGGTGTACTGAAAATGGTTTAATTTTGAACGCATCAAGTACGGAATGTGTATTTTTTTGGAGATAGAGGAAAGTCTATTGGTAGAGTATCATTGCCTTTTGGAGGTGGAGATGTTCAGGTTAAGCAGAGATCAAATTTTTGGGAATAAACTTGGATCAGTGCCTCAAATGGGTCAGTCATATTGAACAGCTAGGAAAAACTAAACTCAGTCATTTTTTCCCTTAGAGTCTTAAAACATCAAGATCATTTAGAAGTTGTAAAAATAATTTATTATGTCAATTTCCAGTCTCCCATGACTTACGGAATAATTTTCTGCGGCAGCAGTACTCGCGTTGATAATATTTTTGTTGCACAGAAATGTGCAATGAGATTCATTTTCGGATTGAAATTCAGAGAATGTGGCCGAGGCAACAACAGGAAGGAAACAATGTACTGACAGTATATGGCATATATATTTACAAACTACTCCTGTTTATCCAGGGGCATCCTCAGTATTTTCAGAGCTGCATAAACACTAATTTAACTAGCGAAATTGATCCATATTTCTATCCAAGTCATTCTAAATCATTTACAGAGAAAAGTTTGAGCTATAGGGCTATAAAAATGTTCAACACCATTCCAAAAAGGCTGCAAAATATTGGTGTTTCCGGACTTTTCAAGAAGAGTATACAATTTTATGAAAGAATGTGAACCATATAGTATTTAGGAGTTTGAATCTTTCTGCCATAAAAGCAGATGATAGCTTACATTCATTTTGTTATGTTCCTTTTATTTTTGATCTGACGATTTTCCTTTCATTGTAACTTGTTCCTGTGATATAGTTGTAGCTGTGATAAATTGTAATTTGTTCCTGTGATATAGTTATAATGATCTCGATTCTACTTGATTTTTTTTTGATGTGCAGAGATCCAAGTCCAGGTCCAATATTTGACACAATTCTTTATCCTTCGTGTCAGGGATCAGAACATATACTAGTCAAACAGCCATTACCAAGAAGTATTTTCAGTAAACCCTATCGATCATAATGTCGCATTCGTTCTCATAACAAAGTAAGAAAGAATGTCGTGACATATTTCCACAACATGTGTGCCCATAAATACGTTGTACTTTTCCCCTTGTCGGCTTTTAGATTCGGTAAGACCCCAGATAATATTTTCCGAAAATAACAAGTTAACAAAGTAGATAAATATCCACATAAAGTTTGGAAAATTAGTTATAGATAACAATATATGTGTAATTAATTATAGTTTACCATTACATTAGGTTAAGTAGTGTATTTAGACGTACAATGTAGATTGTTGTTTCAATATTTGTGTTCCAATTAAAGCTATTAGGCGTACAATTGGTTTCGGAAACATCATATAGATACCTTTTGCAGCTAAAACAATATAATATAAATGGCAATGATTGCTAGATTATGGCTTCGATAGGTCGATTAATTCATTTATTTATGAATTCACTCGTATGAATACACAGTTACAAAAAAAATTTAAAACCCACATTTCATTGTTTATATCATAATGTAAAATTCTGATGAGTGCTAGAATATGATCCAAAGAAAGCACAAGTATTGGAAGAATATTTAAAACACGCTAACCTCTTACGCTAGAAGAAGAGAAGAAACGAGTGAACGATCCGTAATCTTCTGAATAGTTGAAGAGAACAGGTCGGAACAGTAAAAAAACACTGTCTCTCCCGTCACTGATACATCAGCAACAACTAGTGTCATCTGTGTTGTGTACAAAAAGTGGAATGGTCTTAATGTTTCATTCTTCATACTTATTAGATCATCTATTGGTAGTGGGATGGCAATAATCAGAAAAGTAAAAGCGTAAAATAAGCATAATCACATGTCGTAGGTAATAAATATCTTTTGATCTGACCTAATATAATCAAACGAATAAATTTTCAAGTAACAAGCATACATATTACTAAGAAGATAATCAAATAATACATTACCTCGCAGTTTTCTCTTCCTCACGGAACTGTTCTTCGTTCGTAAAATGTGTTTATCGTAAGATGTGTGATGAATCACTTTTGGCCCTCAATGGTCAAACTGAATTACACAATATATTCTTTATGTGATTAGAGGGTTCTATAGCCAGGTTTGTTATTCCTGGTGATGGTTCGTATGTTCAACAGAAGCAGAAACATAATGAACCCCAAAAGCAGAGTCATGATTTCAATTTAATTAATAGAAACTTAACTGAAAATTTCGGATACTTATTGTATATCTTTGACTAGCTAACACGACAAATAAATATTTTGGAACAATTCTGGAAAATCTAAAAAATCGAATATTTCTATTTCCAACAACCCAAAATTTCTCGAATAATTTTCATCTTTCAAAATTTATGTGAAATCTGCCCATTAATAAAGACGGAAGAGTTTCATTTTCTTTGACTTGACATTTATTTTTTTTTGCAGCTTCTAGTGTCCGGTCAACCGACGACAAACGCCGGTTCATCTCCAGTATCGGGCGGCGGTTCTCTGAGTCCTGGCGGTTCGGCGGGCATACCAGGTACCCTTTCCCCCGGCGGCACCTCCTCCACTGGTCCCACGCAATGTTGCGAATCGGGACGACCGCTAATGACCGATCCCGTGACCGGCCAGAGCGTGTGTTCTTGCCAGTACGATTCGGCTCGCTTGGCAGCCTTGCAGTATCCGAGAGGCATGGGCGTGTATGGTACGCCTTACCCGTCGACGGATCAGAATCCCTATCCTAGTATAGGAGTGGAAACTTCGGCTTTTTATTCACCTCTGGTAAGTTATTCAAACACATTTAAAACCTTTGTAAAAATTAAACGTTAATACTGTCAAAATCGGTTAGAACAACATCCGTTAAAACGACATCGTTTAGTGCAACATGTCAGGTTTAACTCTTGGAAATAAATGTTGCCTTGAATATTATATAATTGTCTTATCTAATAAAAGTTCATTAAGATATTGTTCACAAATTTTGAAACGAAGTATATGTCCACCTTGATATCGCCCGCTGTTTTCATGCATGTATGAGCCAAGTATGCAGCATAATGCAACAATTATTCTTGAAAACAATCAATACGGCCACGTTTTTGATTTCTCAACTCACATTGGAAAATAGCAGTCATTTCGCTCTCAACATTTAGTTTTATTGGGCCCTTAAGACGTTATTGGTTATTTTATTCTGAATCTAATGGCTAATATGGCGGTGATTCTCATAAAAACGATATTCGGATAAGTTATAGCTTTTACAGAGGCTACGTTTTCTCTGAGGGTTCTTTGGGTCCATCTAGATGCTATAAATTTTTAGAAACTTATGTTTTATGTCTCCATTGGGAGAATATTGGTGGAAAATTGGGGATGACCGAGGATTATTGCATGAAACTGCGGTTTTCATTGGTTAGAACGAATTTTTGGCTTAAATGGTAGACTTTGTACGAGTTCCTTGCTCGCCTGTATGAAATTTTTCGGATCGAAAACAATGATGGGGATTATCAAACTTTTTTCTTTAATTGTCACGAACTTTTGTGTTAATTCAATAGACTATTTACAGGATGGACAACTTTTGATTTTAGTACAGCAGCTGGGTGAAATTATTCTCAGAAAAAAGGCACATCTCCCCTGTCGGTCTCGTTTTCAGGTACCAGTTTAGTGATGCAAAAAATTTTCGGATATCTCTCCGTTTTCGAGTTATTCAAAAATCGAAAACTGCTGAGACGAAATTTTTCTCTAGCTATAATATATCAGCTAACTGCCGCTGTAAAACGTCGAAATCCGCTGACCCTGTATAAATATGTTGGATTCTTGTGTACAATTTTCAGAACAAACTTTGTGGCATTTCTTACACAATTGAGAGTTTTTGTAAAATGAAGTGCACACGGTTTATATAGGGTGTAATTTTCTTGATCAAACATATATTGTTGAAAGTCTTCACCTGTAGTGTAAAATATGGTATATTGGGGACAAATAATTCAACAAGTAGCCGGCTCGGTAGCGTAGGGGAAATGATGCTCGTCTCCTGCGCAGAGTTACCTGGGTTCAATCCCCACAAAGTCGGTGCGAGATGTAATACCGTCGGTCCTGTCTAACAGAGATGTGTTGGGCATTAAAGATCTCTTCCCTCGACACGAGAGGGGTTCGCCAAAATTCCCGGCTTAGTGAGGTGACAGAATTCCCCGGCGTGTCATTGGCCGAAAGGCGGAAATAGAGCACGTTAAAGGAATAACAAACAATTCAACAAGTTATAAATCTGCAGACAGTCTCCCATTCGATTATCGTCGACAAGGAACTCAATAGCAGTGGTATGATTTGAAGTGTTTGTATGGATTGGGCACAAATTAATTTTCGTTGACATTCGAACAATAATTATATATTAGTTCTATGTAAATCCTGTAAAAATTATGGCATGTTCATTCTGTTTGCTTTCATCCCTTTCAGAATTTTCGATTTCCATAAGACGCGAAGCTTCTCTTAGCCATTATGGAGATTTCTCTCCCTCATCATGCTACGAGCATTTTCAGTCGTATAATGCGTCCTTTCAATGTATTAGTTAAAGTATGGTCAAATTGTACGTTTTGCGTAATGGTCGTTTTTACATGAATATCGCAATTCTTTTTCTTGTTAGAAGAAATAACTCTATAGTTATGTGCTTGTTAGAGACTCATCACTCTCAACTAATTAGGAATTTCCGCATCTCTATATATCGAAAATATAGACGCAGCTATAGTTCCCGCGAATTCTAAGAAATCGAAAAACAAACCGAGAGTTTAACTTTGAATTTTCGAATTTTTAATATCCAGACCGCATTCTCTCGTAAAGTACGAACGACTGGCGGGGTTTTACGGTGCAAACGGCACTCAACCCGGGCGTTATCGACGTAGCGGTCGTTTTTACGCCGTTGCCCAAGTTAAACTGTCGCCCGGATTCATTGGACAATAATTCACAGAATGCCCATCGAGAATGATAATGGATGGTGACTTGATGGGCCTATAAATTTTATTGCCGTGTGAATAGTTTTTGCAACGAGTTGAGTTCGTGTTTTGAAAGCCAGTTCTTTTGTTTATAAAGCTACATAGAAATTAGCTGCATCGCGGCGACGTGTCGTCAGGAATAGCAGGGAACGAAAATGGGACGGATAATGTAATACGTACATATCAAACTCTTGGCGAATTTGCATGAGGGGAATTAATTGAATCATTCCCGTTGGAGATTGATAAGTGAGCAGAGCTTTGACTGTATAGTATGTCCCAGGAAAAAACTCGAATACTATTCAATGAACTGGTTAATTTTCAGGAATCATTTCAAGGGAAAAGCCTACACATTTCGTCGAAAAAAGGTTACCTGTTTCATTTCGAAAGGCAGATTTGAAGATTTTGATTGATTGACTGAGCAACAGGTGGCAGCGCATGCGGGAGGTTGTATATCACACCTGTAACAACAGAGTATCACTGAATCAAGAATGACACAAGGACAATGCGATTATTTGCTATTTGCGTACAAATTGTATTTCCTTTCCCAACAAATTGTGAGTTTTGTGAAGCTTCTAGGCGTAATTTTGTGCAATGAATTCAGAATCGAGATGAAAATTGGAGTTTTATTTAAAAAAAGTTTCCAACAAACTATTTTATCTTTTCAACTTGAGCAGGGAATGAATATTATCGTATGAGAAAATTGGCGGTATTGACGTCATTAGAATGTACCACAGCTGCCTTCAACTACGATCTATTGATACACGGCTGCGCCATTTTTTTTGTGTTTGAAACTGACAATAGACAGTACCTCGAATTTTAACAAAAAAGGAGAGAAGTGATTTTCGTGTGCTGATTAAGTACTTTCGCGAAAGAAATTCCACACCGAACAAAAGAAAAGTTTGGATAACTACTATGAGGAATCTGCACCATCAGTTTCAATGGTCTAGAAATGGTTTACTGAGTTCCATTCTGTTAACACCAGCAGAAGTACTCCAGGCCGATAAATCATCAATATAATGCATGCAATAGTATGGGACGATCAGAGAATGAAAGTGCGTGAACTTGCTGAGGCTATAGGCATCTTACTTGAGATTGTACATCACAGTCAAATGGGTATTTTGGTATGAGTAAGCTGTACGTGCGATGGTTCTCATTCGACCATAAGCGCAACCGCGTGACCTCTTTAAAGGAGTGGTTGGCGATACAATCGCGAGTTGAAGAAATATGAATGCATTACAAAACAATAGGGGCTAAGGAACTATCAGAAAAGTGGGTCTTCCCCCCTTTCTTATGCAGAACGTGCATCAAAGAAGGTCAAAATGTCCATCTCGGCCAACAAAGATATGACCATAATTTTTTGGAATGGTGTTATTCATATTGAGCATCTTGAATAGGGTAAAACAATAACCGCCAAATGCTATTTAGAGCTTTTGGGAAGATTCGATATTGGTTTGAATAAAAAACGTCCGCTTTTGGCGAGGAAAAAAAAGCTGTTTCATCATCAGTGCACAAGTGCACACGAGTGTCGTTACTATGGCAAAATACTGGGCTACGAACTTATATTCCATCTTGTATATTACCCAGATTTAGTACTCTGCGACCATTTCCCGCTTCTTGATATGAAATATCTAAGTAGACAGATTTTTGTGGAATTAACAGGTCATCGTTGAAACAAGCGTTATTTTAAGGCCCTTGAGGAAACGTATTATTTAAAACGAATAGAAAATTGAGAAAAATGCTTGACTGAATATACCTAGTTGAAATGAGGTTATGTAGTATTTTCTATTATCTATTTGTTTATTCGAATAAAAGAAGAGAAGACATATAAAAAACTAAATTGCTTAATAGCTGATACTTATAGGTGTATTGTGGAGGAGTTAACGTTTGATTATTCATTTTAACCAGAACTTCAATTGCTGGATGTGGTATGATGGGATTGCAGAAATCTGTAAAAGGAAAAGACGAGCAACAGACATTTTGAGTCAATAATTCTGAATGGATTTCAATGTTTCAACTCAAAACAACAAAAGTTGATGGAAACTATCTGAAAATCAAGATATAGGACAGTCCGAGACAACACCACATAGTTTCCTCACCCCCATCACACTCAATTTGTTAGACTATCTACAAAATTCCACTTCAAAAACATACTATCAGAACGCCCATGATCTGCTCTCAAATGATTTAAAGTACACCAAATATTTCTTCCGAGATCACAACCAGGAACCTTCCGAGTAGGATCTTGTATGAGGAAATACAACTTCATTCCATTCAGACTACAAAGGTCTCACCGTATAGAAAGGAGTGCGCAGAAACTGAGCAAATCGGTTTCCGAGATTTCAATTCGAAAATCGGTGCACTCCGAAGTTCAAGGATAATTGGAAAACGTTTTGGAAGTGACTGATAATTGTTCAAATTTTTTCAGAGCTGGAATGAATAGGTTAATTCGAAAAGTTGCTTTGGTTAGATGAAAAATCAATTTTTGTCTTCATCAATTAAGAGAAATCGCAAGCACAAGAAAAATATTCTAATTTCGTGAAACAATTCTAAGAACGACATTTGAGCAAAGAAGTCCTGTTTGTATGTTCAATCTGAGAACCATATTGTTTGCAAATAGCAAGTTACAAGATTTTAATTTGCAAGAAACACTTTAAAAACACATTTCGAAAAGTACGGTTCGAAAAAACCGAATCGATAGATCTTTTTAACAGCTATAACTTTTTGATTCAACATTTTCTCTATGAGATTTGGTTTGTTTCAAATTATCGCCATCAGCTTTTTCAAGTAACGTGAAATTTTTATGTTATCAAGGACATTAGCGATCCATTAGAAGAAAAACGGTAACTAACGTAATCTCGAACGAGTTGCTCATATATTATTTGTACATTCAATAATAGCGATTTCATGAAAAAATATAAATCGATCACCCAGTAATTAATACCATTGCTAGGCAATGTAGCAACCAGTAGTGTCAGAGGCCTTCTCCCCGGAAAAAAATGTGTATATACATGGTGGTCTATGTTGAGGCGTAGATTTTCGCGGACGTAGTTAAATGTTGATAAATTCTTCCGGTTTCTCGTCCGTTGATTCTGGTATTGACCATTCGTTGGTTGTCGTTGACGACGTTTCGGCTGGATCGCACCAGCCATCTTCAAGTCGGAGATTCTTCTTCAACTGTAGCGTATCTATGTTGCGTGGTAGCTTTATACTTCCGCGATTTAAAGTTGTATCGTGGCGCGCTTTCATTGGTCGGCTGAGGAACCGATAAGATAGGAAAAATTCTTCAGAAACACAACATCAAACCTATCTACAAACCGCACAATACCATCAACAACAGTCTGAGAACACCAAAAGATCAAATACCCCTCGAAAACCAAGGCGTCTACAAAATTCCGTACACGGGCTGTGATCGCGTCTACATTGGGGAAACAAATAGAAAAGTAGAAGTTCGAATACAAGAACATAAGAATTCAGAAAAACGACAAGTACCTGCATCAGCAATCTTTCAACACTCGAGCTCAACTGGTCACAAACTCGACTACCGGAACACAAAAGAGGTAGTCAACATAAAACAACTACGAAAAAGGAAAATAAGAGAAGTCATCGAGATAGAAAAACATACAACTATGAACAAACGGGATGACGCCATAAATTTACCAGCGACTTGGAAGACAGTATTAAAACATACGCCACCGGGAACACAGAAACAGGACGACACAAATGAGAAAACAGTACGAGCGACGACTACACACAGTTCGCGAGTCGAACAGCCGACCAATGGGAGCGCGTTACGATACAACTTTAGATCGCAGAAGTAAAAAGCTACCACGCAACATATATACGCTACAGTTGAAGAAGAATCTGCGACTTGAAGATGGCTGATGCGGTCCAGCCGAAACGTCGTCAACGACTGGTCAATACCAGGATCAACGGACGAGAATCAAAAATTTATCACCACATGGTGGTCTAGTTTCTATAAAGATGTAGAGACTCTATTCAAAAAAATGAGTACGCAATATGTATATTCGAAAAATGGTCCGTTAATGAAATACACAAAATTTTTCAGAATTTTTTCATAAAAACTACAATTTTCAGCCGGAAATTGACATAAGAGTTATCTTTAGATATATACATCTTTGAACAGGCTGAACAGTTATAGCAATATACAGGGTGATAGTTTTTCACGGGTCAGGCTGCCTTTCTTCCCCCCAACTTTATTGTGGTACACCACTAACGTGTTTGAGAAGTAAAATCGAATAGGCCAATTTTTTCACAAACTTTTTTAATAATTGCATTTTCCGTTTTTGGAATACAATTCGTCGAAATATCTCTCCCTTTTCAAAACGCGTCAGGGAAGATATTTCGACGATATTCATCTCGAAAGAGGTGAAAGATGCGAAAAAAATGCAAGAAACAAAAAGTTTCAAATTGAACAATTATGCACATTTGGTTCGTAGAATACGTCACTAGTGTATCAAAAGGCAAAAAGCGAACATGACCAGGAAAAAAATTCCACCTTGTATACTTTCACATAATTTCGTCTTATTTAGGGCTGAAGTAAGTGACTCGTGTATCGAATGTGAGCTCGAAATCACAACAATCGTAAGAACTATCGACAAAATATCTGAATTTTTTCGACGGTAGTAGTACTATCGAATTATTCTCGATAATTAATATCTTAAAACGGTGATAAATGCGAAAAAATTAAATGGAACAAAATGTTTTCAAATTGAATAAGTAATCATATTTGATTTACAGTATACATTAGTAGCGTATCACAAAGAGCCAAAGGGGCAAAAAAGGGGTAAGACCCAGAAAAAATATCACCCTGTATATCTTCTCATAGTTTCGTCTCATCTTGTGCTGTAGAGCTCGAAATCTCAACAATCTAATATGATCAATAATATGAGTAGAACCAAAGAATTATTTTCAATAATTAATATGTATCACAAAATGATGACAGATATCGAAAAAAATTCAATAATTAAAACTCATATCATTTTTCGATTCTCTATTGGTCTTTAAATTTTCCGCTATAAAAACGCAACTGTCGCCGTTTCAATAAAAAAAGATGAACATTTTTTTACTCTAAGTATGCAATCACAACATTTTTAGTTTCTAGGGATATGAAAAGAAACGCACTTTAGTGTATTCAAAATTCAATCAAAATATTGAAATAATTGCCCTTTCGTTATAAACGTAATTCCCAAAATGATAGAGGCTAAAGAACCATCAAAAAATTGACCCCCCCTTCTTATGCAGAACGTCTATCGAAGGTCAAAATGTCCATCTCGGCCAACAAGAAATGGCCATAATATTTTGGAATGGTGTTTCTCATATTGACCATCTCAAATAGGGTAAAACAATAACCGCCGAATGTTATTTAGAGCTTTTGGGAAGTTTCGATATTGGTTTGAATAAAAAACGACCACTTTTGGCGAGGAAAAAAAAGAGCTGTTCCATCTTCAGTGCATGAGTCACACGTGTCGTTACTATGGTAAAATACTGGGATCATTTTCAATCTCAAAAATGGTGACAGATATCGAAAAAATTCAATAATTAAAACTGATATTATTTTTCGATTCTCGATTGGTCTTTAAATTTTCCGCTATAAAAACTGGACCACCCTTGTCGCAACTGTCGCCGTTTCAATAAAAAAAGATTTTTCTAAGTATGTAATCACAAAATTTTTAGTTTCTAGGGATATGAAAAGAAACGCACTCTACTGTATACAAGCTTCAATCAAAATATTGAGATAATTGCGCTTTTCATTATAAACGTAATTGGAAGAAAATTACGAACTTATTGCGAAGTTTTATCAAATCATCAACTTTACTCATGAAACAATCATGGAGTATCAAATCCTCATCAGGTAATTTAATCAACGTAGATCCCGCCATGATGTTCGCCATGCGGAAGGTTAAGTTATTGGCTTTATAAGCAATTTGCAAGACAGTCATCCATTTTGAATTATAGTTAATTAAATTTCAACTGTACAACGCATTCTTCGATAATTCGGATCGCACAAGAGGCAATTACTTTAATAACTACGCCGATGTTTAATTATGTGAGGTAAAGGACGATGGCATGCTTTCGTATTGATTTAGTGATTATAATTTACAGTTTTTTCGATTTTTCGGAAATGCCGTACGGACGCTGATTGCCCTGGAAAATTCCCGGTTGTGCCGGACTCAAATTGCCGCTGATAATATATCTGGATCGGCATCATCATGCACGCCGGTTATTTACATTGGAAATGAAAGGGAAAATTACAGTTTCTTGTTTCACGTGAATTGCAGATGGAAATGGAATGATTTTCCCCATCGAATAGAACAATGGTAGTCAGAGAAATTATTATGGAATGTGAATTGGATAAAAATATGTAGAATTACTGGGTGGTCCACTTTTTCGTAGCAGAAGTTTAATAGTTGATTGAATGCGATTTCACCTCATAAACCTTGGTTATTGAGAACATAAACACCCTGTGTTTTGCAATTTTCGAGCTATTGGCCTCAAATTTGAAACGTAGTTCAATGTTTCAGTTTTACGCGGTTCAGTTTTCAACATTGTTGTGTCTATTTTTTGGGTTATCTAACCTTTTCTGCTCTCCAAATGATTCAAATAACACTCGATTTCTGAATCAATTTAGAACATTTTCTTTTCCTGAATTTTTGTCTTATATCTACCGTTTTCAATAGAAAAAGATGAAAATCTACTACTAAAATTTCAAATTTACTTATTCCAACCTAACCTAACCTATTTTTCTTGATATTCAATTAACGAATGATTTGTAAAAGCTTGACAAAAATGAATATCGGCTTGTTATTGATCTGTGAATTGCAAATTCTTAACAATTGAATTGTAGCTTCAAGTTCTCGAAGTGAAAATTAACTCAATTTGAAAGTTGGTTAACCTAAATTAAAATCTATTGGAACTCTGGCATTCCAGGAAAACAGTTCTTCAACTAACAAATTGTACCCAGGGTTGCCATATTTACCAAACCTTTCTGCGTCAACTCTACCTACAACAATTCACAAAGAGGTTCACACAAATACAGAACACCCTCCCACATGCTGTATTCAGTATAAAATATGCATTATTTTCAAAGCAGGTTCACACCCACTACCCGTCCACGTCTTGTTCTTAAGCTAATCAAATCACCAATCGAAACCTTATCAATGCCTATATAAATGTTAATGCAGCTGAAGAAAATTATGCGAGAGTTTAATATGCACGTAGTATTTCAAATCGAGCTAAGCTCCTATCTAACGAAATAACATGTTTCTTTTTTAAATAAGTTTCAGATATTTTTACCCTTCATTAAGAAAATTAACTATATAATAGCATATCATATATACAGAGAGTTTCTTACGTGATGTTTTGTGATATAAAATATGTAGCTATAGATAGATAGATAGATAGCTTTATTTCAAAGAGACAAAATTACAATAAATGTAAACCTTTTCTAAGGAAATAGACGTCACAAAAATATTCAACAAACGCCACAGTAACAAGGTGATAACAAAATATAAATATAAATCACTTTGGACTATGGCACAATTTAGCAAGCATTTAAAATATCACAGTTTTCAACAATCACTAAGAGTGTATGGTTCTAACTTCAACAACAATTTGGTTACTTCCTTTTTAAAAACATAAATACTTTTGATCTGTTTCACTACGTTAGGTAACTTATCATATAGTCTAATGCAGGTATAAAAGGCGCCTCTCTCAGTCACAGTAAGCCTGTACTTAGGGTAATAATAATTTAGACTTCTAGTGCAGTAAGAGCTCTGAGGCAAGAATTCCTCAAAATAATTTCTGTGTTGAAACACCCCCAACCCCGGTCTATGAAAGACGATGCAAAATGCATCGCTTTTACGTAAATTGCAATACCTGAATTATCTTATTTTCTTCCCCATATTAATTACACCTGTGACCGACTGAAATCGGTCAAATGAAAAGCCATGTGATCGTCTAGTACCTGAACTTGCCTTGAAGTTCTTTTTATAAAATAGGACCCTGTTCTTTGTTGCGTTATGTATTTGTTGTAGTAACCTACTCAAGTTCCTTTATGTGAGGTTTGATGTGATACGACCAATTCTTCGTCGCTTAAATCATAGGTAAGGAAATTAGAAAATCAAAAAACAGATTCGGTAACAATGTCTATTTGATCTTTGTAGCATTTGTATTAAATTCTTATCCTTGCATTCTTAGGCGTCTTTTAATGAATTTAATAAAATATCAGATCATTTAGATAGAGGCCCAATTTGCCCCTTCTGATCATTTACCTGTATGTACCACAAAGGTTACATACATTCCACCAACTCAGAAATTCTTCAAAACTTTCATACCGACAATATACAAGCCTCAATGTCTGTGAGTCCATACATGCGTATCGTCCCTAAAGCCATTTATTTATACTAATGAGTAATGATATTATTCGTAGGTGATCATTACACCTGAAGGCAGGGAAAGTTCCCTTATTGAGCTTAAGAGTATCGGACATCAAATCAATAATTTGAAAGTAAGATCTTTGCTATAGTTGGATACAATGAAATATAAACATCTTCGTTACAGTTTAAGTATGTTCTGCTAAGTTATAAACTGAGATAAATAGAAATACTGAATAAAAGGATTATGATATTTCAAATAGATAATTGGCCAATTATAGAAGCAAATATAAGAATCAATATTAAATGTTCTCACATTCGGATTTATAGTTCATCGGATTATAAACAAAAGATTTGTATTGGCAAAATGGTAAAGTGACATTTCACTGAGATCAATTTTCTGAGTTACAAAAGTAAAGTTTCACATCAATATTAAACTTCATAACATTTCAAATTCAAATAGTTCTCAAAGTTGGTGGAATCAGTACACAATAGCTTAATTACGTTTCAATAATTTTGCAAGTTTGATAAACAAATGTTGAAATCAATACTAAAGAATTTTAGTGTACTTCAAAATAATGTGTTAAGTTAAAACAGCTGTTGAAATCAATATAAATTCAGTACATTTCAAATTCTACCAAGTTACGAAAGCAAAGGTCTTGAATAAGTCTATGAAAATAACTCTTCAAAATAAATATTAGAAAATGTCAGTGCAGTTCAAATAGATCATTTGCCAAGAAGAAAAAAATATGTGAAAGTAATTTGAAATTTGAGAAATGATTATTTCAACTCGCCCTTAGTGCGTTTAGAGATTACGTAGCATATACTTCAAGAAATTCGTGAAAATTAAATAGTGAGCAGAAATATTAAAAGAAATCACCTGTGGGACACAGCGGGAACGGTGCTTCTTCTTCCCCTGTCCAGCTTTTCGGAGATGAACAATCTGCGTCTTCCATTCTTCTGGACTCATGTTATGCACGATTAATTAACTTAAATTTAATTCCGATTCACACGAATGAGTGAGCTTCGAAAACTAAATAACTGAATTATAAGAGCAACTGCACATCTGACGAAAAATAACTCAATAATAATCATAATCATAATAATAAAAGAAAATGATCCCTTAACGTCGTGATCGTGATACTTATATATGCGTGACCCAGCAGTGCTTACACCCTCACTTCCCTCTGCCCTTGGTACTCAAGTACCTGTTACATAGTCTCTTACAAACGCGTTCGTTCGTCGCGGCGTGGGAATTGCTGTTTTAGAAAATACCAGATGTGTGGAATCGTGAATATACGAAAGGGTGCTTAATTTCCTTGGATTTTAAAGTCGAATATTGTTTTCGCTGGATTTCTTATCTGAGTTTTGATAAATTCCTTCGCCTCGATATTTACGCGTTTGGGTGATTTTAAGCTGCTTTAAAGACACGTAATATTTACTATATTGAGAATTTAAAATAAAATTATTGAATCATTCTGGCAAATGACCGTCTTTTCACTGTAATTATGAATTCAGATGAACAATATGAAATGTTATGCAGGTAGATCTACAAAATACAGTTATCACAATTGATAATAAAATTCAATTAGATGAAAACCAAGAAATATATGGATAGTTTTAGTAAATTAACAAAAAAAAATATGACCCCGGTTCTGGGTCGTCTCAGTGTTTAAAAAAGAACAGCAGGCACTCCTAAATATAAAAAGTCGGGACAGTTAGAAGATTATTGGCTCGAAATTTGCCTCGACATGATTCGTTTACTTTCATACACAAAATAACTCTCACAGCTCTCTTCTGCATCAAGAAGACTCGCTCAATATTGCGAGAGCCGCCATAGAACAACACCCCGTACCGAACCAAAGACAGTTAACGTGTTTGATATCATTGTTAAGGTCATTCCTGTTGAATATTTCCATCATCTTGATTTTTTTGGTTATGGTAGACGCGCATGACATTTAAATGAAATTTTATATTATATTGTATAGGATGAAGAATGTTCGCTTGATATAATAAATACTTCCCAAATTGCATAGTTGAAAATAACAAATTTAACTCACTGTCAACTTGAATTTTACTTACAACTTGAAATTATTATTCAGCCGTTGAAGTTTGGCAACGACGCGAAGAAATCGGGATTATGACAGTGACAGCATCATACGCATGCGTAAACGCATTTATTTCTGACAAAACAAACAACCAACCATGAATACTATTCAACTGGACTCAGGCATACAAATATCTTGATCCAGGATGATCATAGGCGGAAAACTAAGATGGCGCCCAACAACATAAGCGTTGCCATTCCTAAAATATCGGAATCCGAGTTATAAACTCTAAGAATTATCGTCTCAATCATTATTGCACACCCGTCTGTTGGTATGTCAAAAAATTCCGTAACATCATTTAATATCTATAAAAAATTCTCATAGTCAAATGATTCAAGAAATAAATCATCTTTGATTGCATCATTAAAATATAAAGGCACTCAACTGAATTCTCAGAGTACAAGGATGATATTAACTTGCAAATTTTATTCACAATTATTTACATATCAGATGCCGGTTGTTGACAGAATCATTAACTTAAATCCAAAATGTAAAAAATGGAATTGATACCGCCGTGCTATTTGTTTCATCATCTTTTGTTTTCACGGTGTGAGAAATCAGCAAAGTTTCGTGAATCTAGAATCAGATTTAAATGTCAATTGTGTTGTTGGCAAAAGCCAAATTGATCCACTGACAATTATTGACAAAATTGAGTTTAGTGCATCAACTTCGCCTCCGAGTGCATATGGAGCAGAATCTCGAAAAGAATGGAAATTTGGTAGAGTTGGCATATAGATGCAAATGGTCGAAACGCTTAGTTTCTCTTTCATTTAATACGTTATAACCTTAAAAAAAATTTCAAGAGATAAAGAAGGGGCAACTTACATAGAGTCGGAAAATTTGGTGCAAAAATCATAATTTTCGTTTGCACTCCTGATCATAACTGAAAATAGAAACCACATATGGTTAATTCATTTTTTAGTGTTGAAAAACAATGATTGTTCGTGTAATATCAGTCTATTCTTAGAAATATGAAGAAACGGCTTTGTACATCCGCCAGATAAATAATTAATGGTGCAAACCACTCCGCCGTGTCCAAGTACGTTCAGTGACGACAAAAATGCAATTTGGACATTCCAAGCAGTCGATAGTGTGACGGCAGATATAGAAAACTGAGTGCTGAAGCCGGAGCTTACGTTTTTGTCCAAGATGCGGGTCTGCATTTCTCGCAAACATCAGTTATAATTAGTTACTTTATCAATTTTGGTCCGGCTTTGCGGCAACACCTGTTTCGAAGACCTTCGTAGAAAAAAAACTTAGTTTTTCGGTATGTTGGATAGACCATGTACTTTGTCGAGCTTCAGAGTGAATATAAATATAAGTATTTTTATGTGGGGTTGAATGCTTGATTTCGCTGCTGAACTTAGAGCTTGCAGCGGCACTTGAAGTTGCAATGGTTTTTGTACTTGTTGTTTTTAACTCGAAGGCTCAATATCGAACCAGATAAATATGTAATCATTATTCGGACACCCAACATTTCCACATGATGACATATTTTTTCCGATTGGTTTCTTCTCGAGTCTAGTATTAAATTCAGCATGCAAAATAGCTTATGTTTTATCTGTATGCATTTTAACAGCTGAGCCCGCTATGAAGTCATTTGTCACCTTCGCCAGCCATCTCGGTTTTCAGAAAATTTCCCAGCCAGTAGCATCTTGTTTCAAGAATTCAAAATCCTCGCACAAACGACCAATTGCTGAAATTGAGATGATATAAAATACACAAAAAATACGAAAATGGTCCACCCTCTACGGATAAAATTATGAAGGCCGATTGGGTAGCTAAGATTTTTATATTGAGAAAACTCAAGGAGCTGATTCAAAAAGTAGATCAGACTTATTTGTAGGGCCAGATTTGATAGATCTTTTTTCCTCACAGTATTTTTGATATACCGGGTGAGTCAATAAGGCGAGGAACTTTTATATCTCAGAAACTATTTGAGATAGAAGCGAAATTTTTTCTGATTATTGTTTTATAAGTATGTGTGCATTCCTTGAAATTATTTTCGTACATACAGGTTGCTCCATTTTTGCTCCAGAGACAAACATAGATTTTTTTAAATGGCATGCCCTGTATTTTTTATCATATTCTGATAACAATTTGGATGCTCTCATCAACGATATCTGTTTCGTGCCCAAACAACTATCGATAGATTTTAAATTAATTAAAATATCGATAATTTCGGGAATTTGGAAGCTTTTTCAAAAGTTCTCAAATGCCTCATTTCGCATAATTTACGCATGATATTTTTTTTCTTGAGGTAAAAGTGTTGTATCTTATTATCAAATGAAGAAAAAAATTTTTTTTCTGTTCCTAGTAACCTGGCAAAAATGAAACTTTTCAAACATGAAAAACTTTTTTTTTCGAATGTAACACCCTGTTTCTTTTCCACGTGTTTTGTTCCCACTCGAATAAGCTTCACAACGATACCTTTTTTTCAAAAATCCGATGGAGATTTCCCAGAAAATTTCGAAATTAGTGTGAGGTTTGGGTATTTCTTGCAATAAACATGCTGTTGATAAAATTCAGACAATGAAATATGCAAATTTCAACACAAAATTGGATTATTTGCTGTTCAATGGAACTCAAATATCAAAACTCTCAAGGTGTATCGAAATTTCTTCACAAGAAAAGATTTATTTGCGATTTTATCAGTTGTGCTCAGAGCTAAGTCTTCACTTAATCGAAATTACTCAGTTCGAAATCTTCAATAGATGTTCAAAAAGTCTATTGCGCTCAAAACAACCTGCATGCTATTCTCTTCATTGAGTACACGCTTAGCTCTTTCATTCTTCTCATATCCAACTTGTGATTAAACCGTAGAAATAAGTACCACCTTTCATAAGAATGGATTGGTGAACCGGCATAATTTTCATTATTATGATACTCAAAATCCTCATTTCATGAGAACTGTTGACCCCAACATCGTTGGTCTCTAAATGTCTTAGGTGGTAAAATTGATAATTATGTGATCGGACCCTTTTTTTCCAAGAACATTTGAATGGCGAACGTTATTTAAATCTTTTGCAGCATGATCTGGAGCCTTTGCTCATTAATGTTCCCCAAAACATAAAAAACAATATGTGGTTCCAACACGATGGGGCACCAGCACACTACAGCGGCAATGTCCGCGACTTTTTAAATGATAGAGGGCCGTGGGATAGGTCCTGTAGGATGGCCTCCTAGGTCTCCGGACTTGAATAAATTGGATTTTTTTTTGTGGGGGTATGTTAAAGAGAGGGTATATCGAGACCCTCCAACAACCTGGGAAAATAGGCTGGAGAGAGTTACAGAAGCATTTAGGAGTATAACGCCGAATGTTCTCCAGAGAGTGACCGAATCATTTAACAATCGTGTTCGAGAATGTATTCGTCAAAATGGGGGACATTTCGAACATCTAATTAGATTTGAAAACTTATTGAAATAGAAATTAATTGGTGTTAATGATTTTGATTTGCATTTTTTTCAGTGGATGTTTCATTCACGACAAGCAGTTCAATTTCGTTTCTTTATGATAATTCCGGAATATTTTGGGCAATTGTAAAAGCAATACAAGTTCAATGAAAAGAACAGGGTGTTACATTTAGAAAAAAGTTCTTTTATCTCGAAAAATTCTATTTTCGTTGGGTCACCAAGAACACTGGGTATGAAAAAAACAGTTGATCTCTTACTTCGATGATGAGGAACATATTTTCTTCAGAGAATAATGATTGTCAAACTCAAATGATACGGAATGAATATTGTGAGAAGTTCTGAAAACCTTCCAAATTCTCGATCTAATCGATATTTTGACTTTTTGAACATTTATTGAGATAATTTCGAACTGAGTAATTTCAATTAAGTGAAGACTTAGCTCTGAGCACAAATGATAATATCGCCAATGAATCTTTTATTGTGAAGAAATTTCGATACACTTTGAGACTTTTGACGTTTAAGTTTCATTGAACAGCAAATAATCTAATTTTGTGTTGAAATTTGCATATTTGAATGTCTAAACCTAAACCTCACACTAATTTCGAAATTTTCTGAGAAATCTCCATCGGATCTTTGAAAAAAATGTATCGTTGTAAAGCATATTCGAGTGGGACCAAAACACGTGAAACAGATACAGGGTGTTACATTTGAAAAAAAAATGATTTTCATGTTTGAAAATTTTCATTTTCGCCAGGTTACTAGGAACACTCGATATAAAAATTTTTTTTTCTTCATTCGATAATAAGGTACAACACTTTTACCTCAAGAAAAAAAAAATATCATGCATAAATTATGCGAAATGAGGCATGTGAGAACTTTCGAAAAAACTTCCAAATTCCCGAAATTATCGATATTTTAATTAAATTCAAATCTACCGATAGTTGTTTGGGCACAAGACAGATATCGTTGTAGAGAGCATCTAAATTGTAATCAGATAATGATAAGAAATACAGGGCGTGCCATTTAAAAAAATCTATGTTTGGCCCTGGAGCAAAAATGGAACACCCTGTATGTACGAAAATAATAGTTTCCGAGATATAGAAGTTCCTCGTCTTATTGACTCACCCGGTATTTGTGTCATATATCATATTCATACGCTGAACTCTGGATAATCCATTTGATTGATTGAATAGCTTGCGATATTGTTGAAGTTTGATTATCAGTATGGAAATGAGTGATATCGAATAAATCAAAGAATAACTGGTGGTTATAAACTTATATTGTAAGGCAAGGGTTTCATGTTTCGGTTGACCATTTTTCATTTCATAATGTCTCACGTTGATATCACTTTTCATTAACTACAGATGAGAGAAGTACTGACCCCGTAAAAGTGGAACACGATTCGCATTATCTTTAGAGCGAAATACAAAAAACCTGGGATAAAATAAGCTATATCATGGGGACAGAAAACAATATTTATAGAGTAACCTCTTCCAGATCATGTCAATGTCTTGTTTCCAACGTTAAATTTTTAAGACTGAAATTTTCTTGGATTTGTTATATTCTTGTATTTGTTTGTAAAATAGGGAGAATTGTTGAGTCATTTGGGTCCCGTAATGTTTCAGTTTCTTCTGTTAAATGTACTTCTACCATTTGTAACATAGGATCTGGCCATTAGGACCCTCTAGGGCAGAGAGAGTCGATATTCTGTTAGTTTTACAATGTTCTTGATTAACTTTTCAATTTAGTGTGAAAAGGCATAAGTATAGACTAATGATATTCTAAACGTCGTTGTCATTCTTCTCCTCCTTCGAGACTTGTGTAAATCATCGTTCGTACAAGGTATATCGTTTAAAACTCCATGATTCGACGTTCTCGTGTTCATAAATCTCCTCTCAAACTAAACGATGTCACGCTAATAAAATCGGTAAATTCGCGTTCTGAATGAATACTTCTCATTCTAGGAGACGATAAATTAGAGGAGCAACGTATATTTCTGCACATTTCTAGGAATTTTCTGTAGAAACTTGACGGCGCATATTTATTTCTCGAAGCGTAAAGTGCACCGAGCGAGATTACCTTTTACGAAAAATAAAAAGTTGCTAGCAAGACGTACATCAATAAGACTTCTCGAGATTTGAGCACCAAGTCGAATGAAATGCCTTCGGTTGTAAAAAGAAGCGTAGTAGAACTCAGATTGATAGATGTGGTAACGTTTCGTGCAAAATAATTTGCTGCTTAAAATGGGAAATGTTCGAATTCATGGTATCACTTCTAAGAAAGTTTCTTGAATTTTAATTTTTCCGTGTTGATGTAGTTTGGAAAACAATCATTATGAAAAGTTTTTCAATAACAACTTTGTTTTTGAAAACAGTAAAGGATTTCGGTGAAAATGATTCAAAATTTTATTGTATTAGAATTTTTTTGCAATTATAAATGAAAAATGGTATCGGATAAATGTCCTCCATTACAAATCTTTTCAATCACTTTTTGGCAAAAGGCGGGTATATGTCATTATAAACATCAAGAATTTTGAATTTCACCTCTTGCAATCTTGCGATTGGTTTGGATTTCAACTGCCCCACACTTAACATTTGATTTTCGTGAAATCGATCAGAAAATTTGGTTTGCAATAAATTCATTTTTTCAATGGCTATGTGGCTGCTGGCACCATCCTGTGGAAACCACATGTCAGTGATATCAATATCGTTAATGATATGCCAAAATTGGTAGCCTAATCCATGAGCCTCGCGTAAAATTCGTCATGTGGTCGTTGTGCATAACCCGAATTGTTAAGAACGTCGACAATTAAAAAACTCAATCACTGTGGCTTAAGGCTGCGATGTTGCGCAAGCGTTGGTATAAGCACATTATGTATTGAGTTTGTCGATGAATTTATGGACCAACTTCTTAATATCAGTATCTGAAGACGATAATTTTTCAAAATGTAACTTTCAGAGATGCATCATTTTCATAGTGAGTTTTTATTATTTTTATGCGATTCATTGCTCCAAATGTCAAAGAGTCTACTACTAATATTAAAAAAAAATTGTTTTTGTTTTTGCGATTTGGCCTTAGGGAAAAATGTTCTAGTTGAATAACCCTTCATTTTATAGGGTGTACTGAAGTGTACTCTTTCTGATGATGGAATAGTGTGTTTGTAGATGAGAAATTAGGTTCTAAATAGTTAGCTGAAAGAGAGACAAGGGAATAATCTAGAGATGTTGGATATTAATCATTCGTATGAAAGAGGGAGTTACAAAATTTGGAAACCTATACTCTCGTTTTCTATGTCGAAAGCATAGTATGTACGAGGTTGCTTCCAGAAGTAACTGGCTAATAAAGAAAACACGATAATTTTGAAAAAAGGAATCTTTAGGTCTCAAAACAATTTTATTTGAGCTCTTATACTACTCTCCCAACGATGTTAAATACGCGTTACACTTTTTATAATAAAAACCGTCGAATTTCTTGAAATACCCATTAATTGCCGATTTCACTTCATCACGAGTCATTTTTCAAACCTAGGGAGAAAATCCGAGGTGCTATATCTCCGATAAAATGCATGAAAATTTAAATCGTAAATTTCAGATATTTCAATAATTTATTGTATTATCTAGATGAAAAAAAACTTTTCCTTCAGCGGAATCACTCTAAGGTTGCAATAAATTCGCATAATTCTCGCCGTTTATAGTTTTTCTGTTTAAAGATAATCAATAAAAATTACGCAAATCACGCGCATCCAAAAAAACCGAAGCCATGACCTTGGCTGCAGAAGGAACGGTTTTTCTTTTCTCAGTCCAGTATTTTAACTTTTCTCGACTCATGTGTGAAGTAGTGGAACCATATTCCACCTGTTATGAAACGACGCAAAAAGACTTTTATTTGGTCTTGGCAGATCTTACGACTTCGCTATCCAATAATATTCTACTGTCGCAAAAGAAAGAGCAGATTCTCCCAGAGTAATATCATGTTCAGATTTTATATTGGTTTGGCTGAGACATTTCTCAGAATTTTCAAATTTTTACAAATTAACTGGTAACGTTCAGTACTGATTGCTGCCAAAAAATAGTAAACAACGTAGTGCCTTCAAAGTTTAAACATATGCTTAATAGATTGCCCACTTCGAATACAGTTATATAATAACTATCGCCACCTCTTGATCAGGCCAAGTACATGTGGGAGTGGCCTCGTGAATTGGAACAACAATGAATATAATCTTACTTTACTGTAACATTTTTTTTCTGCATACGTTCATTTATTATCGTGTTCTTAAATAGCCCATCATCTCCTAAACTCAACGAAGGAGAGATTTCATTCAATTCAGACTGCTGTTTATTTACCATCACTATTGAACTTCTTCATACGTATATAATGAAGTAACATCAATGAGCAAATTCAATTGCACTTCTGATGATACCGTTTGCTTATCGATGTCATTAACTTAAATTGAAGATACTATCGATCCTGAAACGGAGCCTTGGGGAACTCGCACCATTTCAGTCTGCTGAGATTCGCCCTTTGCTATTTTTTGATCTCAAACCAATTCCTTCTCACCTAACTCATATCACCTAGCTTTCTCAATAGGATTCTTCTACACCATATTTCAAAGGCTCTTCAATATCTAAGAAGATACACCAAATCTTTCTATTGAAATCTTTTTGACTAGGCTGTTGTGAGTCAAAGAGCTAACGCATCGAAAACCATTTGACCAAATCTGTTTCTCAGACTCCAATATCAAAACTGGTGGAATACGAAGTTCGTGAATGATTGGAAAAAATTCGAAAGAGAGTGGTACTTATCCCAACTCTTTTTAAAGCTGATGGTCTAATTCAATTGGGAATCATTTCTAATTACTTACTCAATCATATTGAACAGCATTCCTCAGCTGTAGCAAGATCAAAGCAATATCAGCAGTTAGGAGAGTATGAACATCAACACACCAAGTGAACCCAGCTGAGGTTTGCAGAATATTGTTGCTTTTGAATTCAATAATGTAGGACTCAAAAGTTAATAGGGAGTTCTGTGTGATCTCACAATATTTAGGATATAAAGCACGATATAGTGGGGAATCATTGGAAATCGCTGTGAAACATTAGGGATCAGGCCATAGACGACTCTGACTGAAGAACTTTTTCAGAATTTCCATAAGCAAAACAAGACTACTAGAGAATGCTATTTGGTGGGATGAGATGGGTTTGATACGTTATTTTGTCAAGCTCTTGTCAGCGATCGTGCTCCAAAAAAATAGAATTATTGAGAATATTATCAATCTTTTGGGAAATCATAACTTCGAACTTTTGTTGACAAATTTTGTCCAACGCATGTTTCAAATGCTGACGTCGTCTACAACAAACCATGATATACCCCCACCTTCCAATATGAATTCTCAATTTCAACTTTCACATAACTGAAATTAATTTGACATACAGGAAATAGATAATTATATAGCTCTTTAGTACAAATAAATTACCCACTTATGTCGAGACAAATGGCTATTCCAACTTTAATTTCATTGATTTTTGTGTCTCCATTTCGCATTCAACAATCATAAGGAGTTTATGAAACTATTAAATATTTCCATCTTTCAAATCGGTATTTGTGGTTTTGAATTCAAACCGTATATAGCTTCATTCAGTTTTATCCCAATTTTTTAATTTACTAGTCATTTTTTCCAATTTTGCTTTCACAAAAGCCTTATTCCAACTTGTACGAACATTTTAAAACAAAAGTAGCCAAATCGGTCCAACCGTTCTCGAGAAACAGCATTCCATTTTTATTACATATAGATTAACGTCTTTCCCTCATTTATATTCTATTCGTCTACTTTTTTCACGTATCTAAAAACTCAGAATCTCCTTATCTGAAGTTACTTAACAACATTTTACGAATCTGTGTCAGTTTTATCAAGCCGATTAAGTATAAGTACAAAATATTGATATCCTCTTAATTACCCAGTTTACGGTTTCTCTCAATGACACAATTCCTTTCAGTTTTCCATCCGAATGTCGAAACTTTTCTAACACATAATGCTTCGGACCGCTGCGCGCAGATAAGATTGAGTTAAATTAAAATTAATGAACAGAAAAACACGTTGCCTTGTCAGGACATACATAAAAAACATGTTTTACAAATTAACAAACCTGTTATTTTACTGTATTGTACTCTCTTTCTAAATTGTGTTTCAAGCTAATTAATATTGTTCATATGATACACGATGCCATCGGACGTTCCTTGAAACATGAGTCTTCAGATATTTCATCTTGACAACGTAAAACAGATAGCGTGAATCTGAAATTGTCTAAATGGCTACGTATATCTACAATTGTAATAACATTCAGGAAATTCTTGTTGTGTTGTCAACATAAAACGGATTGTTTTAGTTGGCTATAACATTTAATTTTTTGCGTATCCTATATAACGTTATTTCTGCGCAAGAGAACGTAGCAAACAGAAATTTCCGACAGTTTTGATATGCAGGTACGTTATAACCGAATGTTCGTTACTAGCGATCTCGCTATAACCGAATCGTTCTTTTCAAATGGGGTATCCATTTTGTGAGTTATAAGTACTGAAATATGTCTAGATGCATTTTGCAAACGTATATGATGAGAAGTGACTTTCGATTCTAGTTCAAACATAATTTGCTACCAAACCATATCGCAAATCCAGCCCGGATCGTGAAAGCGTATAAAATCGATTTGTCTCGCTTGCCAAAAAAAGACAGTCGCGAATTTATTCCCGTTTTTATCCCATCGAGTTAATAACGGGCACATTATCCGGCAGTTTCGGTTTCCCCCAATCGCAGCTACCCCTGTGACGATATAATAGATATGATTTCGAAATCCACTTTATATAAGTGCGTGCGCTCGAGTCCCGGCCTCAGAAAGGAAGTTGCGGCGTCACAGGGTGGGATCAGATTTAAGAGAAATCTTGTTCGAGCTCTAATAGTTGATTTTTATAAGAGATGATAATAATGATCCTCACATTAGATATTAATTTAAGTGGACCATCGAGACCATAGATAGTAAGGTAATCATACATTTAGGTTGGCAACAATGCCAAGATTAACGGAACTGTCACTGTAGCTGAATGTTTCATGAGATAAATTTATTAAATTAATGAATGTCTAGACTTATCATTCATTCAATTGAATTAATCTTTTGATAATGTCATAATAAGGCATACAATTGATAACTATACGAGTGAAATCTCAGGTTGACCTGATGTTCTTTCGGTCTAATGATATTATTCAAGAAAGATATCTGTGAACTCCATGCTTATATCAAATTGAATCATAAAATATCATCTTGCACTAGAATAACAGTAGTTTGACATACGTCAAATATAAGATTGTCAAGTTTGAATGAGAACTCAGTAAATGTGAAACGAGGTTAGTTGTGAAATGTTGTTCATTTGAATAATGAAATATAAAACTGATTTCGACTTTGAATCACAGAATATAGTTTCATGCATGCATGTCAGAAGTATCCATGGGAAAATAGCAGGACATTAATTTTGGCCGCTTCTGAATAGAATAGCCATAAGTAAGACACGCCGAAGAATGAAAAAAAAAGTTAATATTATTCAAGAAAAGGTATCTGTGAAGTCCATGCTTCTGTCAAAGCGAATCGCAGAGTTTCATTATGGACGAGAATAACAATAGTTTGACATATGTCAAATATGAGATTCTCATATTTGAATGAATGCCCAGTTAATTGTTAGGATTGACGAATTTTCGAATGATTCGATGGAATAAAAAAATTTGAAATTGATTTCGAGTTTTAATATCAGAATAGTGTTTTCTCGCAGAGTTTTCAGAAGTAGCCATAGAAGAACAGCAGGAATTATATTATTTTCAGTCTATTCTCTATAGATTAGCCATCAACAAATCACGTGGAAAAAAAGAGAAAAAGGTGAAGAAATGTATGTTGAATTCCGAACAACGTATTAACGAAAGTTAGATAGAATTGACAGAGTTCCTCCCTGTGCTCGTCTCACATTTATTCTGGGGCGTAAATCTTCCTGCGGAAAGAAGGCGGCCGAAGGGAGAAACCGATACAGAGTCCCAGAGGATAGACACGGCAAGACGGATGGGCAAATCCTCGCCGAAAAATGCTCGGCCAGCCAACTCCTGTTCGAAATTACAGACATTGTGCTCGAGCAAACACCAGGCAATTGATACAGTCCTTTCAGGATAATCTTGGGGGACGTTTTTGATTCTGGAAGGCGAAATACTTGTTGCACAGGAATTTGTTCGTTCCTCAACAGAAATGCAAAGTTTTTTAATAATCTATGATTTAATATTGTGTCTTTTATACCGAACGTATAGAATTCTAAATTAGTGGTTTCAGACGTTGATTGGAAAGAATTAGATTTTCATAGTCTTGGAAAAATATGGTCCAGTTTGAAATCATCTCGTGTGTGGAGATTAGAGAACTCAATGAATCTTTTCTAGATAATTTTTCGATGAGCTTTTAAAATACATTTCACGGAACCATTCGGTTATTGCTGATTTTGCGCCTTTTGCCGGCCATTTTGATATCATAACAAGAAACAAACCTGCGTTTCATAAATGGTATCAACATATCATGTGAAAAAGACAGAAACTACGTTGAAGCCGAGAAAAGGAGAAACATTCTCATTCATAACCTCAAACTCAGCACATACATAGGCACAATTTGTCAACCGATAATCGATGATGTTAGTCGCCATTTAGTGCCGACAAAGGCTTTCCAATCTGGCAGATAAACGAATCGAGGTATCTGACAACAGATAAGGTATCTTTTTATCCTGATGCCGCACACTATTGCTGTTCCAGGTGATATCACGCAACAAGCAAATAATCTTTTCTCTTTTGGGCAAACAACGTCTTATCGAATAATAGAATGTATTGTCGATGGCTGATATTCCAGTATACATACAAATCTGGATTTGAAGAAGGATAAACTATTGAAGCTTCATTTAATACTAGATATTTACATAATTATCAAACAATCTTTTTTTGAAACATTTATTCCTTCTTATTTTTGTGATTGATAGGATTATGTGCACGCTACAATCTTATATATGCATGAGATACTCTATGGACTAACCTAATTTAAATAGTTCTGACGGCTGTCAGTTAAAACGTTGCTGGGAAGACAACTGTGAAAAATATTCACTTCCACAAATACTACTGTTTTTTATAATTTTTCTGGTATTCCTATGGCATATAGTGTGGAGCATCGAAAAATTTCCATCCAAGATAAGTGTTTGAATTTGGGAGGCTTTTACTTGGTAAAATTCCATTATCAATGATAAAAAATAAGTACTGTGTTTTAAGAATTTTACTCAATAATTGCGTTTCGTAACGCTTTTCACTACACCATAGCTTCTTCAGACGAATGAATATACAGAAAATAAGGATGAGAATATAAATATAAATGTTCTCGAGTAATTAATAGCTTATTGGGTTGCTTCTTCTAAAGTGGTTATTCATAACAGGTATATCCAATAAAATTAAGGAATAGATTGCTCCCCGAAGAGATTCAATAGAGGTGAAGGGCTTAAATCGACTTGTTCATTGATGAGTCTACCGGAGTGTTTGTATTTATTAATTTCTAAAGTTCTACCTTCCAATATTTATCATCTGTATGCAAAATTTCAAACTGTGGGTCGAAAGAGTGATTATTTTCTAAGAGATGATTCGCCTAATTTGAATCAGATTTTTATTTGAAAACTGCGTTTATGTTCCGATATTCTAATATTAAAATTTCTATGTGTTCTACCAATGTAGAAATTATCACAGTCATTGCAATTCAATCTATAAACATCTGATTTATTGTTTTTACCTGGTTTGGTTTTATTATTTTTTAGATATTTGCCTAAATTATTATTAGTTTGGAAAGCTATGTTAAAATTACTGCTACTCAAGAATGATTTCAGTTTCTCACTTCTAATGCCAACGTAGGTTGAGGTGTTGAATTTTTGTTTCAATTAATCGACAGGATAAACTTCATTCAATGCGATTCTACTTTGTTTTTTATTTAAAATATTATTTATTAGTTTGGGATTGTAACCATTATTTGTGCACACATAATTGATGGTTCCCGTCACAACATCATTTAACAGTTGGGCTGTAATGCCTGTAATAGTCTGACTAAAACGGTTGGTTAATTCTTATTGGGTTCTAACAGGTGTTTGGTGAGCCTCATTCTTCAAATTGCCCCGTAGGAAAAAATCTAGTGAACTCTAACCTGGCGATCTAGCTGCCATCTTATGGGACCACTTTTTCCCATCCATTTTTCGGGAAAAATTCGTCGAGATACCGCGAGACCTCCCCTTTGTTGTGAGGAGGTGCACCATTTTGTTCAAAATATATTTCATTCACAACAGTTGAGGGCCATTTCATCTTGTATTTGGGCCCCCAAAATTTCCAAACATCTCTCTCCTGTCAATGAACCCAAAACGTTCTTGGAAGTTTCCATCTTGATATCTGTACCCATTTTATTGCGACCAGTACCTGGTTTTTTGCCTTTTAAACATCCCATTGTTCGTGAAACGTGATTCGTCACTGAATAAAACCTTTATGGGATATTATGGATCACTTTCCATTTTCCTAAGGTACTCTTCACAATACCTAACCTAACCTAACACTATCGTTAATATACAGGTGTTGTAGTTGTTATTTAAATGAGCGTGATGTATTTTCAAATTTTCCATGCGGTTTGGTTGGTAATTTCAAGCTCATCGGCAATTTCCCTTGTTGATGTGGTTGTGAATTCCTCTTCTTCAGCAGGTGAGGTTAAATTAGAGAAATTTAATCTTACCTAACCTAACCTAACCTCACCTCACAAAATTTTCGTTCAACTTTAGAGAAATAGGTTCTATTCAGATGAAGTCTTTACGGATAGCGCTTTCTGTGTAATTGTTTAGCTTGAACGCTATTTTCCTGCACTCTCCATAAATAAGGAGCATATCGACTTTTTCACTTCGGGTGTATTGATTCATACTCAAAACTGAATTCATTAATTCGCAATGCCGATAATGTACAACAATTGAATTTTCACATGTCACACTGATATTTTTATAATCACAGAATATTATAAGTATGAACAAATATTTTGCATCGCCAACGTAGTTTTTGTTTTTAGCAAATGGGGAAACTACAAAAAATGCCTAGGTATTTCCACTAGAACTCCGGAACCGTTAAGAATAGGGTGACGTAAGTGGTATAAAAAATGATGAAAAAATACTGCTTCTGCAATACAGGCTGGCCCGATATGGTTGTCTCCGAAGAAAACCTACTTTCTGAGGAAAAACTGAAATTAAAAACTGACCCCCCGTAAAAAATGAGTTATTAAATTTTAAGATACAATCTTGTATTTTGATAGAGGTATATGCTTTTCACACGTGTTGGTTGAAGTTCTCCTCTGCACAGACACGGCACCAAATTTTGGCGTATTTTAGACATACAAATTTTTTGCATTTTTGGCAGTAATATCTTAGATCTATTCTCATTTTTGCACTCCAAACAATATTTTCTGATATTTCCCGCATTTGTAATTGCCGATCATTATTAGCTGATGTTCCAGCAACTTCTTGGCTTCTCTGTTGAACTGCTTGGGGTACATTAGTTTCTGTTGCACGCAGCTTCAAATGAGGATCTAAGGAATCGAGAGCTATTTTCTTCAGAAAATGTCTTCTCTTCAAATCATTTCCAGGATCTTCATTGTTTGCAGTGTGAATAACTTGACTATTTATTCCTGCTTTATTCATCAGTGCATAGAAGATCACCATGGGCCAACGTCTAGTTGTTCTTGCTACGTTATATATTGCAGAAAGCTCCACTGTATCTACACCCCCTTTCGTAGAGTTATAGTAGGGTATCATCTCTGGTTTATTTTGATCACCAGTGCTGTGATCAATTACATCACTGTTATGCAGACTCGATATCATCAGAACGTTTTTGTTTTTCTTAGGTACATAGGAGAGTATGGTCATATTTTCCTGGAAACCAAATATACTCGACGTGACTGGACGTTGTTCCGTTTCAAGAAATTCTCTTGGTAACTCCCTTTTATTTTTCTTAATTGTACCAAAATAAATTTGCTTATGCTCTGAAAGTAACTTTTTCACGAGAGCAAAAGAGGTAAACCAATTGTCCCCAGTTAGATTTCTTGAAGTTCCAGATATTGGTGACACCAAACGCTCTACAATTGCTAAAGCATCATTTTTGACCTGAGAATGTCCTTTAGGCTGCTGCCCTACATAAACTTCTAAATTTGAAGTATAGTACATCTTTGAGTCAACTAATGCGAAATGTTTGATCCCATACTTATTTGGTTTCGAGGGTATATACTGACGAAAACTGCACCTGCCACGAAATTCTTCAAGTTTCTCATCTATTTTGGCATTTTGTGAGATAATATTATGCTTTTTACAGTTATCTGTGAACAAATCAAATAATGTACGAATTGGTGCCAGCTTATCAGTCTTCTTTCGATCCACTCTTGTGATAGAGTCATCAAAACAAAACGTAAGTGCCGTAAAAGAAATAGAAACCTTTGTTTACTCATTGTCAGCCAGAAAATTCCTATTCCTGTCCTTTTTCTGTCCCATAATTCATCTACATTGAGCCTGCTACTCTTCAATATCCCCGCCAAGTACAAAAGTCCTAAGAGAGCTTTTATTTCTGCCATATTTGTGAGTTTGCAATCGCGTTCTCTACTGTAATTATTGAGTAATGATGTAATATGTTTGTTTTCCTTCTTGATGACGATTTCCAATATTTCATTGTCAAAGAATAAGTTCCAACATTTAATAGGAGTCTTGGCGTTTTTCGCTAATCCTTTTACACAAGGAAATTTACTAATTATATTTCAGGATCTAGTTCGAACATTCTGAGTGGGCATGTGTTTCAACCATTTTGTTGAATTATCCTTGCCAATGAAATGAAGGTCTCTGTGCTTCTTTGCACGTATTATATCCTGTTCTCCTCCTTCTTCTTTCTCGGAGCTAATTGCCTCTACTTCCGTGTTACTTTCTTCATATCTATATTCCACCACGTCCTCCTCTTTATCTGAACTGTCGTCTTGAATATCGTCATCATCTGACTTAGCCTCTTCCCAAAGACGAAGTAATCTCTTCTGTTGCTCTTCGCAACTCATATTATACTGAAAACAAAAGTTAAATGAAGTAGTACGTACACAACTGGTCGCGGGGAGTCTAGGACACTCTTTGACGCTCTAGCTTCAACACGAGTGACACTTCGAAACAAACTCACAGAGTATACTTAACTGTTGACGAAGTCAGGAAGGTACTGAGTGGCGCGACGAGATATTCGAAAGTATGCGGAAATGCTCGCTAATATTCGGAGAGCTGAGTCTGTCAGACGTAGCGCAACTACTGCAATGTTAAAGCTGAATTACCTTCCTCATAGTACATGTACCTTGTATTTGGTTCAATACTTTTCGAGAAATAACATCATGTTTGGCAAATGGAACAAAAATTAAAACGACTCAAAACCGACAACTAGTGTTTGGCAGTCGCACACTTTGCTGAGGTCGGGCGGTTCGAACAAAAATGAGGATATAAAAGGTTCTTACTCATTCATTTTTGAATCCATTTCATTTGGCTTATCACAGTGGATATATTCCTGCGCTCATACAGGGTGTTTCAGAACAAGAAGCATTATCCCGAAATCGGATGGACCAAATCAAAATAATGTTTCGCTGAACGGATCTCGATGGAATTTCAATTGAGAATGAAAATCCATGACAGCAATTTTTTTTCAGTTTCACTCGATATGCGCTCGTATCACTGTTGCTAACACTTAAAATCCTCTATTTTTGAAGCGTATAAAATTTTCGCTGATCCGCTAAAATTGATTTTTTTTCATAGAAAAGTATCGATGATTAAAAGCAACTGGAGAATAATTTCAGAGCATAATTATTTCACGCCCACAAGGCCACATTCAAAAACAATTGCTATTTTTCCCCAGAAGACTAAGAGTACAATTCCCGAATTGGTTTTCAAAGGAACCAAAAATGCTGTTTTTGTTAGGTTTACTATCTTCTGCGGCGAAGCAGGTGTTAGGGACAAATTCACATTATTCATACTTTCGGATTGATGAAAACCCCCACCAGATCATTTAAACTACACGCCAGCAACAGTTCAAGACAATATCTAAGGCACAAACGGTCAATTTTCATTGGACCGTTTGTGCTGTCAAAATAACTTACCAGATTTTGCGATGGAATCTTTTCTGACAACTTAGCAGAACATATGGTTTATGTACGATTGTGGCCCACATGGACGTTAGAGAACATAATAACATGACCTACCCCAATCGATGGATAGATCGACGAGGATATATCGCATGGTCCCCAAGACCTACAGACACGATTGCTCTCTATTTTAATTTTTGGGCCTTTCGAGAGAGCTGTTTATGCCTACCTCATTAAATAGAGAGTTGTTGCCTGAAAGAACTAAGCAGTACTCCACAGAAATAGAAGATGAATGATCAACAAACCCATTTTAAGTTGCAATGGCTCAAAATCATCAGAGTTGGAGTTTTTCATTCCGAATAATCAATATCAATAAATTATTCTTTTTTCCGTAACAATATCAGAAAATTACCATAAAGAAAGTTTTCAGAAAAGTTTTTTCGTTTCAAGAGGGTTGATATTCATTCGATCCAACAATATCTAATTTGAGGAATCTCCAATGAACAATCGTTTTACATGCATTTTCTGAATAATTGTGTTTACTCGGTATTTCAGTTCCAAGCATTCTCGGATTCTTACACTCTTTGATTCAATTTTTCTTGTTTTTCATTAATATTTTCGACGTCTAAAAAGATAAGAAGGAATATGAAAAGTTAATCAGAAATGTGAAAATCTGACCACTTTCAAAAACAGAGGGAACTGAGTGTTATTCCCATCCTCTGCGCATATATGGTGCTACAGTAAAATGCAAAATATTGTCTTGGAGAATTTTAATTTTTTATTGAACGTCTCAATGTTTTATCAAACTCTGTTGAACGAAATAGGTTTTGTCGTATCAAAATCATTTTTGATTGTTTAACTTTGGTAGCGGATATCTCAGTAGGTGTGAGAAAGTATGATGCTTTCTTTATATTGTGAAGAGATATAGTTGTTTCCGCAGTCTTTCACAAGGATCTGTTCTTGCATCTTCATTATTTTTTCGTCGGTATAAGTTCGAAAGTATTGAACTGTTTGGTCTACCGATCTGGAAATTTTGAATAAGTTCTTCAGAGATAGTCGTTTATATTCTTATCCCTTCTTTCTTGTTTTCATCTGAATAATCAGAAGGATAGAGAATTAAGGATATTTTTCAATCATTCTCCATTGCATAATAGTTTCTATACCTAATATCTTGGTGTCACACTGCACTCCACATCAATATTCAAATCAAATACCAATAAACTGAGTCGAAAGCTGAAGACAAGCGATGATATTTTACAAATCACTTGGTGTACCCAGTAAAGCTGAGTACTGTTGTTCTGTGTATATAAATAGTGCTCTGGTGCATAGAATCGATTCCCAATTGAATTTTGCCCTGAGAGTGAGAGAGGTTACCTATATTTCAACCCCAATTCCCTGGCTACATGTTCTCTGTAATATAACTCCTCCACATATCAGCATTGAAAAAGTCGGAAAAAGTATCACTCTCTTCCCTAACTTTTCCCAATCATTCACGAGCTTCGGAATCCACCTGTTTTAATGTGAAATCTCTGTAACGGCTTTGATCGCTAGGTTTTCTGTGTTCTCTTTTCGATGTGTGAGCCCGTTGGAAAAATTAATGAAATGAAAGTGTTATTTTCAAGTTCGTTCAAGATCCAACTCAAAATATTCCTGGTTTTGATCTAGAAGAAAGATTTGTTGTACCCTAAATTGTTTGAAATCTGGTCATGGGCGTTGTGGTAGTATGCTTTTCAGTTGGAATTCTAAAGATAGTCCAAATTGCGAGAGGAAACTATAAGTCATTCAGTCTTGGACTGTCCAATATCTCGATTTCCAGATAATTTTCAACATATTCAAATGGTATGACATTCTTTCCTTGTTTCGGTTGAAACATCAAAATCCATTAAGTGATACTGACACGATGTGTTTCTGCTGCTTTTCCTTTTTAATTTTCAGATTTTCATTCAATCATCCCACATCAACCAACTTCAGTTTTGATGGTTAAAATAAATAATAAAAGGTTGACACAACAATTCTTTTTTTTTACTTTTTGTTCACAATATACTTACAGACTAGCTGATATATAAGTGACGGGCAAGGCAGGGTTTTTCTTCAGGTTTTTCTATCGAATTATTTAAATTACGTATGGTTTACCTGTTTCTCTTCATTTCTAGAGCTTACACCTTAGGGTTTCATCATAGTAGGCTGAACGTGTTTCGAATGATTCTACATACTGTACTTTCCCTATTGTGTTTTTGACTCACATCAAAATTTGACCCTATGCAATATTTTCCTATCTGTAATTCTCTCTTCTTTGGTTCGATCAATAAATAAAAAAGCTGGGGTGGGTGATAAGAAAATATGTTGAACGAAGTTGTTGCATATTTTGTCCAGTTCTATCAGATTCAGGGAAATACTTTTTTCATTCTGACACATAAAAATATCTGCATTTGTATCCACAGATGTGGACCTACAAAATCCGCACCTGCATCCACAAGACAGTACGACATTGATTCATGCAGTGTAATTTTTCTGATTTCCACAGTAAGTAATTTCATTTTTTATAGGTTGAAAAAGACCTTGAACTTATCATTTATTGAAGGAGAGCTAAACAAATGATGAAATTCCAAATTCACATTTTCGATTTTTCATTTAACCAGCGCGATAAATTCACGACTAAACATTATCTAAACCGAATATTTCATTCGTTGCCAGTCGAAGAGGTGTCGAAACTCAAAAATACCTATGCTAATCGACCGGCCGCGGTCAACCTCAATACTAATGAGGTGAGAGGACGCGAAATGCCGCGAAACTTCCCAAAAAAGTGTCTCCGATCTAACTTTTTCTCGCCCGAAATTCACAGGTAGAGACTTCAGGAATCTGGGGTTATTTGTAAATATTCGTCCATATGGTCTCGGCCACGTTATCGCACACATCTCGAGATTTTTTGTGGGCGGCAAAGGTGCGATCGGATGAATTTAACAATGAAACGGTTTTAAATTTTTTATGACGGTCGGCGAAAATGCGCAATAAATATTGATTCGAATCTAGAGTGTTCACTAGTTTTTTTCTACCGTCTTGATACGCGATGGGAATTTCCAACGAATTTGATAGATTAGTCGATGAAAAATTAATACAGCAATTAATGAAACTAAATTTTCTCGGATTCATGACTTTCCAATGTCGATGTCAAACATTAATTTATATGGTTATCAAGACAATTCCCGGAAGAATGGTCGTCGAATCAAAAAAAAAAGGAATCTGCGAAAAATTAATGCTTTCGTCGTATTAGAGCGAAGTTATGCACGAATTGACTGTTTTGGAATCGAGTGGAATAATACATTCAAATCAAAACTTCATGAACTTTATTTGCAGAAAATAAGTGGAATACGAGATATGTTCCCTTTAGAATTCCCTTTTACACTCAATTATTCATTCAAATATAATTAGAAGGCAATACTGTTTCTTTAGGAATTGTTCACTTGGGAAGCCACACAGCGCTGGAGACGATCCTTCCAATAGCATAGCCTTCAGAAGTGCCCACAAATGAGTTCCTTAAGGTGATTTTCCTTAACTTAAGTCTGGTGAATAGGAAGGCTGTGGAGCCACCAGAATGTTTTTACTCCATTATCGTTATGCAATATCACAATGTGACATGACGCATTATCGTTATGAAACATCCAGTTCTTTTTGATGTTTGGTCGCACACCTTGAAAGACTCTGAATGTAAGTCCTTTGACTCTCCTTCGAAATCTCTCGAGGACATCTCGTTAAAAGTGTTAAATAATCTTTTGGTCTTGTGCCACAAACTCTTTCTGGCCGATTCCTTGGCTATAAAAAAAACGGCATGATCTTTGAATTGCTCCTTCGTGCTTTCTCAGGCCTTGAAGAGATTGGAGTATGCCACTTCATGCTCTGGCGTTTAGTTTCCTGAGTCGCACTGAAACATCCAAGACACGTTTTAGGAAACGGGAATCATTTTCGATCTATACCACAAAGTCAAGACTCCTTTTCTTTCGGATATCTTTTTTGACCATGGGAAATGTTTTTCGGAACCATTTTTGCACAAATTTTTCACATTCCCAATTCATTGGCATAAATCTGATGAACGGAGGCGTTTGCGATTGAAAGTCTCCCATTTCGTGGTTCATCTTCAATCTTTTCCATTTGGAAATGACTTAAACCACCGATAAACCTGGGCTCTCGACGAAGCACTTTCTATTCTGACCTGCCGAAGTTTTTCAAATTTTTCTGTTTCATTGTGCCCACGTTTGAAGCAAAACATGATAGCACACCGTTGCTCAAAATTGATGCCTCTCATTTTTATATTGCGCAAGAAAACTGTTTTACGAAAACTAACGCTTTGGTCAAACAAATGACAAACTCATTCTAGAGACGTATCACCTGACGCTGTTCAAAGCCTCGGAAACGACGTTGCCAATTTCAATTCTTTATTTACAAAACTCGTACATCAGTCGACTTTAGGTCAGATCAGATAAAATTTAGTCCCAATTTTTTTTATAAGAAACTCATCTAGTAAGTTTACTCAAAAAAAATATATTTCTGTTACAAATAGACGCCGGCTCCGTATTAAACCTGACACCCTTTAACTCTGGCGCATCAAGACGCGGGCCATAAATTACATATTTGGCGCCTGTAAGCAATTGAAATAAAATGCCTGTTGGACCTCTATTAGTTGATGATTTGCATACAACGACCTTTTATATAAAAGGGCCATTTGATAAGTCACTGGCTTCGAATTTCCCGAGCAGTGACTTCACATGCGTTACTGCTGCCTAAACTGCAATATATTAATAGACTAATGTGAGATTTTGAGCGAACTGCCTCATTTATTTTATGTTTGATAACCAACAGGCAACATATCGAATCCACTTAATATGGAAAAAGTAATTTTCGTGTGTTGAAATCAGGGAAAGAGTAGGTAAAAACACTATGAAAACTCTGCTCCATTAGTTTCAATAGATAAGAACTGAGTTCCGTTGTTGTACCAGTCAATTGACGCTGATCATTCAAGTTGCACAAAAGTGGTCATCACGCCAGAAATCGTCGATAAAATCAGCGGAATATTGAACGAACGGACAATGAAAGTTCGTGAAGTGGCTGAAACTATGCACTTGATGGTCGTCGCAATTGCTCACACTCGACCATAAATGCAACTGCGTGACCTCTCTATAGGAGTGTGGTTTTTTCAGGGTGTATGTGCACCAAAGGAGCCTAAGATTTATAACAAACTGCTACCCCATTCTGCAAATTCTCCAAATTAAGCCCCTCGTGACTGTTTTATATTTCCAGACCTGAATAAATGGCTGTGTGGTAAGAAATTTGCATCGAAACACTGAAACAAATGTCTAATTTAAGGGCCTTGAAGGAATGTTTGATTGGAAGAAATAAAAAGATGAATGGAAAAACGCTGGACTGAATGTATTAAGTTAAGGAGATTATATGGAGAAATTAAACGCTTGTCGAACAAGAAATCTTATCCAAAAAGCCATTGACTTATCAAGTTGCCCTCGTATTATCCTTTATCACCCCTCAAATATGAATACAGGGAACACAATCTAACTCATACCTATTCGGAAAAATTCTACGTTTGATGATTTATCCTGAAATCCGCGATGTTTCAAAGAAAATATCAGAAATATATATATTCGAATTAGCGAAAAACTGATTCTAACTGATTCTAGATAAATGAGAAGCTTTACAAGAAAAACAAACAGGTTAAGAAGGTCAAACGATTCAAAGAAAATGTGGGGAGCTTCAAAGATATGGCAGTTTGAAGTTAATTAGAAACATTTCCAGGATAATTCTGGATTTTAAAAACATGCGTTCAATGATAATGTTGGACATTCTGAAACAATTCAGAATTGTAACGATTAAACCCGGAAAAAAGGGATAGACGACAGTACAAGTGAAAAATCGAAGCTAATGGATAGGGAAACATAAGCGTTTCTAGGAAAATAGAAAATGTGGGGTTTTACAATTGAAACTAGAAAAATAAGTGGAAAGGTACACAATTAAAGTTTCGAAGAAAGAGCTGGACGACTCAACGAAAATGTGGGACGGGATGTTTCAAGAGAAAATAAATCCATATTAAGAAAACTTAGGATGTTTGAAGAGACGTTTCAATGAAAATTTCGGACGTGTTGAAAAAACTGCGGAATATTTCACAACACGGCATATTTCAGAAAAAAAATCATGCTATAAGTAAACAAAAACCAATTAGAGAGAATCCTTTAACGAGAACCAATATGATAGTCATCTTCTCTACAACAATAACGCAACCATTAGATATTATCGCAGGAAGGAATCCTTGCTTTCCGCGAACAAAGCATCCCACAATTAAAAATTAATACGAAAAATAACCGTTCCTACAGATACGACCGTAAAATTATTACTTGCTTAGTTGCATTCGCATTGTTTGTCTACCTCAGAGTTAATCCGTCTGTATTGCGACGTTTATCTATTACGTATATTTTATCAGTTACTAATGTACAAATCACGGTTTGTTCAAACTTTTTCCAATATGAGAAGTAGGTTGGAATTGTTTGTAAGGGCGTGTGTACGATCGAAAACTCATTGTAGAAATAACAAATCATCGATAATGAAATTTGGAAATTTGTATTATTCATCTGATAAGAGCGAGACAAAATTGGAAGCACACCTAGATAAACCCATAAGATTATCAGAAATTTCATCAGGAATGCCTGATAATCATGATATTATGTCATTTTTCAATCATGGCTACGAAGTCTTCAAAATTTTTATATTCACAGAAAAAGAAGAAGTATGAGTAAAATATTCTTTTTATGTAACTACAAATTTATAGTTTTTCGGTTTTTCAATATATCCGTGCTCAAAGACATTATTTCTCTATCTATATTTTATGTGTGCATATCAATGAGAAGTACCCTACTAGGCTGTTCAAGATGCTGCCGGCCTCACAGAGAGAGCATACACTTATTGCAACGAACTTCAAGCATTGCAATGCCTTTTGAATAGTACGATTTATCGTGGCCTTTAAAATACTCCTCAGTTTCGGCTTCAACTTCTTCATTGGTCAAAAATATTTTTCCCTGGAGCCATCTCTTCAGATTTGGGAAGAGATAATAGTCGATGGGTGCCAAATCTGTCGAATACGGGGGTTGAGGAAGCAATTTGAAGCGTAATTCGTTCAATTTCGCCATTGTTTTTATCGATTTGTGAGCTGGTGCATCTTGCAAAAAGATGACTTTTTTCTTCGATAAATTGAGCCGTTCTGTTGAGATTTCGTCCTTTAAACGGGACAAGAGTTGTCAGTAATAGTCACTATTGACTGTTTTTCCCTTTTCATGATAGTCAATGAACAAAATGCCGCTTGAATCCCAAAAAACTGATGCCATCACTTTTCCAGCTAATTGTTGCGTATTCGGTCGCTTTGGAGCACTTCCGCCGGGTCCAACCCACTCTTTTGTCGATTCTTTCGATTCTGGCGTGTAATGGTGGATCCATGTTTCATCAATGGTCACAATTTGGCGCAAAAAATCAGTCAGATTTTTTTAACATGCTCAAACAATGCTGATATGTGCTAACACGTTCACGTTTTTGATCGTTTGTTAATAAACGCGGCACCCACCTTTCCGTCAGCTTTCTAATGCCCAGTTGATCATGCAAAATCGAAACCACCGACCCAATTGAGATGCATACAGCCTATGCTATCTCACGCACTTTCACTTTTGGATCATCCAACATAATATCATGGATTTTTTCAATGATTTCTGGAGTGGTTACTGTTTTTGGCTCACCGGCATGTTCATCTTTTGTGCTTGTTCGACCTCTTTAGAACTTTCCGAACCAATATTTTACGACTGTATACGACGAAGCAGATCCCGGATTATATTTATCGAGCTTTTCCTTCGCTTTGTTTGGAGTTTTTCCACGCAAAAAATGATGTTTAATCAGAATAAGAATTCTTCTTTTTCCATTTTTTTTTCAATACCAAAACTTGTTTACTATAAAAAGCTGTAGCGTCACAATTGGTCGGCAGATTGACATGAAATTTTGGGAGAATGCGTTTGAAGGTTAGTACTTCTTTCAAAGATTGGTGGCGCCATCTCTGAGAGGCCGGTAGCATCTCGAATAGCCTCGTATATAACTTTAGATTCCCTCGCGAGTGCCAAAATATACAGACAATGCGACATATTGGGTGATTGGGGAGGAAGTGTACATAGGCCTACCGTACATGGAGAACATTGCGGTGATCACAAATAACCTTCTTGAATATAGTATAAGGTACTTCGTTACAAAAATATACAGGCTGTTTCGAAATCTTATTATTCCTTTTCGTTTTGGGCTCTATATTTCTTCTAGAGCCAAGTTTTTAATTGTGGGTACGACATGAAATACCTTACCGGTTCGTTAAATCACATCACACATATCAAAATAATGGCTTCAAAAAGAATTACTTCCTTTCCAACAACTGAGATATTTGAATTCTGATATGAAAGTAATATGATTTCGCGAGAAAATAACAATTTTGATACTTCGAATTCAAATTGACAAAAATACCTAGTTTTGTTCAGCTGCGGATGAATTTTTGCGTATAAAATCAAAAAAAGAACAGCGGAGATCACCTGAAACGATTTGCGGTTTCTGTCGAATTGATGATCACTCTGCAGCAACTCGATTGAATTGAGGGTTTTTGAAGAATTCAATTTGTGACTGGTCCTTTGGATTATCACTGCCATTAATTCAGATTTTTCTCTGGTCGTTCATCTATGGAGTTATGGTCTGATTTTCTCTATGGTTCACTCTTTAAATTTTTTAACGTCATATGCCAAAGCTGCTAATGATTATCTGTGTTCAGGACCAATTCCATTATATGTTTGTTAACTTATTTGATGTGCATAAATTCGTGAAAATATTGAATTATCTTAAATAATTGTTAAAATTTTATAATGCAGAGAATACGGACATTATCTTTCTTATTGGTTTTGCAAAAGCTTAAGCTTTTGGGCTTCTATTTATCTTGTGTGTCCCGAATCATCTAACATTTTCCAAGGTTTTTCAATTTAGTCGTGCTTCTAGCAACTTGTAATATGGCCCTATAGTCAATAATAATAATAGATTACAAGAAAATATTTTGAATATGGTGTATGAAAAACCAAGAACAAGTACAAGGAGAATTTATCAATAGAACAAATATTTTTTCTGTATTCAATAAAATAGGTTGACAAAGCATTTGATCGCGCGCAGAAAAAACTGAGGCTCAACTTGCTGAATTTCGTGTTCTTAGAATTAGAATACCATGTTGAAAAAGAAACATTTTTGTTGAGCACTTTCTTCTGATTTGTCAAAAAAATTATTCTCCAATTGGTGATTTCATGAAGAGTACTGGTTTTTTCGACATATAAATGAAACTAATTTATTTTAGTCCGGACCTAGCTATTTTTTTTGAGTTCGGTGTTTCTTTTGGTTCTAGAAAGAAAATCAATTATTTCATAAAATGGAAAGGATAGGTGTACAAGATTTGACTAAAATTCATTGGTCATGCAGTATTTCTGTAGCGCCTCATAGTATATTGAAATAGGTTAATATTGATCAACTCAATGTCTTCTAGCTACTGTAGGCGTATGTACCTATATCGTATCCATGATATAGAAACATGATACAATGTATATATGGACTCACACAGAATATTTCCTGGTTAACGTAAGTAACTTGAGTTTTGCTTATCAACGAGAAATATGCGACATATTTGACTCCAAGGAATTGCAAGTCTGAGTTTTCGACATTTCTACCTTTTGACTTCAAGCGTTTCTGAGACAAAGAGTCTCAAAAAAAAGTAGATAATCCACATGGGTATCACTTTTTCTTTCAATATACAAAATCCTAAAAATAGATTGAAATATTTTAATGCATAATCATAAATAATATCAATCTCAAAATACTGAAAGATCTTCTATGATGTTATTATAAAAATTTGAAGGTTATGTTGAACTGGATTTCTGCTAATTAACTGATTGTGTTGAAGAACTATAAAGCTAGTTGGTTCGGGGAAGTGCGTACAAAATATGTAGCAATAACTGCAGAAATAAGCACCATAACATTCTCAGAAACGACTAGCCAAGAATTATGTTCAGTCTAATTATCTCCCACTACAAAATATCCTCACATAAATGATACCACGCTGCATCGGTTTCATCCAATCACCTCGTGTATTCAACCGGGCAAAAAGATTTACAACCGCTTTATCGCCAACATAAACAAAGTTAGTACCCAATTCCGTTCCTAGAACCAACACGGCCGACCATTTTGCCATTTTATCGTCTTATTAAAAACATTATTGGACATTCCGCAAGCAGCATTGTTCTCCCGCGTATGTAATACTTTCGGGACCCACTAGATGTTGTTAGGGGAAATTGGCGATTCTTGATGCTAAAATCGAACATGGTCCGAGAGGTTCTCTTAGTTACGCGCCACTGCGTTTACACGAAACTGACGTGTTGTTGAGTAAATGAAAGAGCAGCGGACCGTTGAGTAGACGGCGGCACAGAATATCACCATACATTCTGTGACCGTAGGGATTGATGGAATAGATGGTACACTTGACTTGAGGTAACGCCACGTCTGGCCAATGACAGGTCGTATCGAGTGGCCGGTCTATATAAGGTCGAGAGAATTCCAGCCAACTCGATTTGATATTCACAAATCGTCAGACTTTATGCCAGTCAAAAAACTCATCTTCCGAAATATTCTTTTTTTGGTATGGAAATTCGATGAGCCAGATATCTTAGATGATATACAAAACAGCAATTTATAGCTTCATTTCTACGATTGTACATTTTAATCTTCTATTCTTTCTGAAGAGAAGATTTATATGCATTCACTAAGAAGATAAAGAGCAAATTTTTCAACATTTGAAGCCTTCTATGGGTTTCACCTGGTCCATTTGAAACGAGTCCAGTTAATCCTTCCGAGTTGACTATACGAAAATTAGAATCTTGATGAAACGGTTTTGACATTCATAAAGTAATATATCTTTTATGTAGGGGTTAGGTTAGAAATGAAAAGCATCATATTTCAATTCTTCCAATTTCTTGAAATTTCGGTTTCTGATTGTCATGAAATTTTTTCGGAAAAAATATGCATTTTTCGAGGAAAACACAATAACGAAGTAGTTTTCCATCAAAACGATGCTTCCGAAATTATTATTTCATGGTCAAACTTCACTTTCCATAGCAATTCTTATAAAAAACGAGAAGGCATTTGTAATATCATCAATTTCCATGTGGATGAATGAGTAAATACTAATACGAAAGTACTTATTAAACTGTGGATTTCTACAATTTCGAATTTACTTCTTAAACAAAGTACCACTCGACCCACTCTTCTTAAAATGAATTTTTAGTTGGAGGGTGCTGAAAGGAGATATTTCTGATCTTCCGAATCAATCTCGAAATTGTACTTCTGAAATCAAAGATTGATTTGTCTCCGTGTTTTTCGCTAAAATCATTTTTTCCGGAGTTGGAAGGGAGTATATTTCATTGTCGGAGCACAGTATTCTGAATGATGCATCATTCAAATGTCGAATTTGAGGAACCGAATTTTCGCTGAGCTTGGCCACTATACCATCAATAATTACTCAATCACTACTAAATAAACCTAGAATTTCATATTACCCTACAAGAAGCAATCTTAAGATGTTGAATAACAAGTTCTGAATGACCAGTTCATAGTGCTTGAGATCATCAATGCACCAAATTTTTCTTTCAGTATTTTGATGGTTAACTGGCCATCTTTCTTGGACAGAAATATTTTTCGGATCAATTTCATCCAATTGTGCAATTGTGACCATAAAACAACCAGTCATTCTGGAAAAATTGTGGACCCATGATACCAATTACCCTAATTCACACCACTTATTAATTTATGTAGATACAAAGGTTACCCCCAATTGTCAATATCAGATATCAAGCTGCCCTAAAATCGAATCAGTTAACACAATCGAAGTAAAGGGGAGGAATGTTTCATTCAGATGTTTCAGGAAAGTATCCGAACTGACCAGTTCATAACAAGAAGTTACTGTTGTTTCGTTCTATACTATGAAACCTTATGTCACCCAAATCCTATTAGGAATTATTTTGTTTGATGGATCCAACTTTCATATCCATATGAAGATTCCCCATAATTAACAAACCATTACATTACTTTTTATCCATGAAGCTCATGGTGGCATCTTTGAAGTTACTTGGAATTACTTCTCCAAATATGATTAAAAACGTACCTTATGCAGTTGTTGGAAAAACATGTTGTAGCCTTCAGAGTCATCATCCATACATAAGAATAGAATACCACTACAAGGTTCTTTTCAGTCAAGCTGCTGTTAGTACATTTACACGTTATATGGAAAGGGTCTTTTGATGATGTGTTCAGCAGTTTCGTCTCTCTCATTGCATATTCCTCAAACTCTCGCCCATTTTGTTGAGGTGGTTTCCCAGTACTCTCTTAAGAGGGTAGTAATGGTCCTCAACTCGTCTCTAGATAAGTCTTATTTGGCGAATACTCGATAAACTTTTTCGCTTGCTTGAGACCTAAAGTTTTCTCTCCAATGTTGTTCTTTACTTTTTCTCACAGGTTGACTCAGGTTCGTCTGTGTGTTCAGTAATTTTATAACCTTATATATCTCTGTGGCCAGGTACCCACCAGAGAGAAAGTTTATTTCTCTCAGTCATTGGAGTTGACTACATTCCCAGACGCAGATGCTCTGAAAGCTATAGGAGGTTCAATTGCTGCTCCACTAACTTTTAATTTAAAATCTGTGCACCCTGGAGTTCTCTTCGTAGATCCCCCTGACAATGCAAAATAGCAGCGAGTGTTTCTCCTTGTATTACTGTATATAACTTTTCGAAGAGTCCAGCATTGTAAACATATTCAGCGACAATAGTTGACAACAATGTTACTATTGCGTGGGCACTGCCATCTATGTTATTATTATGGTGATAAAAAATTTCAGATTCGAAACCAGCCCGGTACACAGAAGATCCACCAGACTGGTGGATCAACGTAACACCTAAAACTCCTTTGAATTAGAAAAATAAATTCTGAAAGTTGATTTCCTCTTTAAAAGCCAACAATACTTGGAAGAAACGCCTACAGTTTATACGCTTTAATCTGCGTAATTGAATTGAGTCCATAAAATCGTCACTCAGCACCCTCACCTATAGAATTTGCTAAAGGAAAATGCGCCGATGATAGTTTCAAGAGATTACGACAAAAAAGAGCTAGTTGTTCGATTCCTTTCGTGGAATAATCTTAATACGTTTTAACTTATTCTTCGGTGTTAATTCATCGAGCTATCTACAAACTACCTCAGCCGATTAAGTTACAAGCATATTACATAACAAGTGACAAGAAGAGTGGCAACCTCGCGTAATATCTGAAGTATCAATGTCTCCACGCAAACAGGTCTTGTACGTACGTAATGAATCCATAAAACAACAGGGGATTTCGCATTTTGTCTGACCGAGACTCGTTTTATTGCTACCAGTGTACACCGAACGATACACGACATCCCAATTTTTTTGATAGTTCCATAATTCTGTTCGCGTTTGGTAAGCATTAAATCGTTGATTTGGGATATTTGTATCAGAAAATGATTACGGAAAATATATTTTGGTTACGAGGGGCAGTAGAAGTCGAATTTCTGTTTTGACGTAGACGTCTTAATTCTGATCAAGGAAGGTAGGGTTTTATTCCATCCAAATGATAGGTTTTTTAAGGCCCCCAAAATAGGCATTTGTTTAAGTGACATCCCAAATCTCTTACTCCAGTCTTTTCTTTAGGTTCTGAAGAATATGTTGTGTGCATTGTCTTAATGAAACATGACGTTCTTTCGCCAAACGCAGTCGTTTTTATTCAAAATCATAATCAAATCTGTCCAAAAGGTGTTAGTGAAAAATAATAATCGATATGCATGATACCGTGACCAGAAAACTGTAGTCATGACGTTATTGGCGTTTAGATACAACTTGGCTTCCTTTGGTGCACGTTCACCCGAAGGAATCCACTGTTTTGACTGTTCTTTGGTTTCAAGTGTTTTGTGATGCATCCATGTTTTGTCAACGGTTACGAAATGGCACCAAAACTCGTTCAGATTGCGACAACATTATCAAACACTCCTTCGAAGGCATTACAAAGTTGCGCTTATGGTCGAGTGTGCGCAATTGCGGCACTCATCGCGCGAAAAAAATGCTTAATTAGCACACGAAAATCACTATTCTTCACTTTACTTCAGTCTTCTTTACTCTAGACATCTTGCAGTTATGGACTCACTGATTTAAATCTACATACGACGCAGAATTATCCTACTTTCTCATTTTCGTCATGAGCATGTAACTTTTGAATTAAATCGCCTTATTATTGCTGCAGATAATATCTGATCAATTTCTGTGGAAATTAGTCCAAAAAGAGAATTGGGTGGGGAAATGAATTACACGAAGAACATTCGATTCATACTCATATTATAAATGTGAAAATAACTCCGCCAGTTACGTTGTCACGGCTAGGCTCCTGAACTCCTGTATGGTATTAAATTAATGAACATAAGCTACTTGGCCTAAAAATTCCACTATTACGAGAAGAAATGGACTACCCTGTAAAGAATACAAATGCATAACATAAATCCATCGAAAATACGACCAATCACATAATTCTTATTTCTGCAAAAATTGCCCATAATCCGGATCGAAGGACCAATCTCTTAACTTTCCAAGTTTCAGGTTACGTGACGACGTTCTGCCGCTGCCGTTCCCGAGATTCTCGAATTTTCTCACGACCGCCATCTCAGATCGATGCCTGCGTAGCGGCAGGGTCTGACAGGGCCCCGTTTTATCGCGCCGCGAGACCAACTTTTGAATAAAAAGGTGCTGCTTCAATATAAATCGCCATAAGGTTGCTGCGGAATTGATTCTCACTCTCGGGGTATTTGTAGGGACGCGCCGCGTATTTATGGGGACGGCTTCATGCCTTTTTCATTCTTCCGCGTATGAATCGAGGATTTGAATCTGGGAAGGGGAACTGTTCAGTTTTTTGTTGGGACTATTGAGTGCGGACTGGAATAATTTCAGTGAAACATCAGGCGATATTTTGTATGAAATTTCACTAGCAGGTCCTTTTTTTACTTACGTTTTGCATGTAATTTCGCCCTCCTTGAATCAAGAAGGGAGTGAAAGCAAACTTTTATTTTTCTTTCGTGAGTGACTTGTCAACGGGAAGTGTGAAAAATAAATTGTTGCGATTTCGCTTCATTTTTCATTCTAATCTAATCATCGATTGAGGGCAGAATAATTTGGTGTCAGTACTGAATGTTTTTTCGTACCAACCGAATATAATTAAATGAACAAGCTCACAAGCAAGACTATATCGAGAAGATAATCAAATAATTAACAACCTGTGATATTTCTCCTCTCACTGGGTTGATCTTTCGCAGTTTGTGTTTTTTGTAAAATAAAATACGCCCAATACGTTTTGGCTAATTCGGAGGCATAAGTACTTTTTATCTTGGAAATACCTTTAAGATCTAACTCAATAACACAATATATTTACGCCCGGGAGGGGAATAATGACCAAGTCCTGCCTTCCAGGTGATGGTTGGTACTGCAGAAGTATAATGTGTCTCAAATAAAAGGCGACAATGTCCCACAAATAATTAATGAGGAATTCAAAATCCTAGATGAAATATTTGACATTTGAAATAATTTCATTGACGTATGTTAAAGTTTCTTTTTTTTTCAGAGTAATCCCTATTCGCTCAAAGATGCCGGTGGTCCTGGAGCCGATATGAGTGCCTGGACTAGTGCTGGATTACAACCAACGACTGGCTATTATCCCTATGACCCAACGTTAGCTGCTTATGGGTAAGCTTATATTTAACATTCTCATTTATTGAATCGTCGAATAATTTAATTCCTCCATTTTTTCCTGTGGAAAACGTAATTTTGATGAACTTAGCAATAGCTAAATATATTATTTACCAAAATTTCAACAAAGATCATGCTCGTATACCGGATATGCATCTGGTTTTATGGGACAGCTGATAACTTAATTATTTAAAGAAACAGCACAAGGACGTCAGTTAAAAATAAAAGGATCGAATGAGTCTGCTTCTCTATTTTTTTGAATATAGGGTGTCTATGAAAGGAAACCAATTAATGGTGAACCATCCATTTTTTTCAGATTATGATTACCCATTCAATTTTAAGCTTTTTCGCGTAGCATAACCCTTGTCCAAAGTTCACCAATTTTGAGTAATTAATTTTGAAAACTTCACAAAAGTTGAAAAAAGGAGATGGCATTGAAAAATGCATGCTCATAAGAAAGCTTCGATCTTACATTTCAATCTCAACGAATGCTAAAAGTTCTAGATTTCTGTTCGAATTATCATAACTATTTTCAATAACTGTTAAAAGAAGAGTTAAAATGGTAAAAATAGGATGCATGCAATGGGACTTCTTCAATCTCATAATTTTTTATGCTGAATGAACTTGACGAGAATTTACGAAACTTTAACAGAACGATTCCCTAATAAAGCTTGTCCGTCCCAAAGCCTGACCGAAGGAACCTTGAAAATTGTTCGACTTTCGGATCTTGTCTACTCAAAATCAATTATTTTTTGAGAAACAAAGATGTATCTACGGGTCGACAAAAACATCTGTGCGGGTGAAATAGCTCTTCCCCTTATTGCGCGTTAACTTTGCCGGTCACGTGGCCAAAACCTCAGTTCTCAATGAATCTTCGAAGTTTTAAGAAGAGCCAAGCGAACAGGACCGAATCTTACAAATTTCATTTCAATATTTCAAAGTTTTGGTGAGGATGGAGTTCGTTTCCAATTTGAAAGGGAAAATTGAGTGGGCAATCCAAGGAAATAGCGAACAGCGAATGTCATTCATTTCATGAAACGAGAAGAGACGCAGAATGAACCTGTAATTTCTTTGAAAAAGAACGTGTAGCTGCCGCAAGAGGAGTAGGTTTGCGAACTGTGCACTAAAGTTGGAGCGAAATGAAGAAGATTGAAGAAAATAACAGTTTTTAAACTCCAGATAAAAAGAGGAGAAAATCAGCGAAGAAAACAGATCTCGATGCCTTCGACAGAGCTCTGCTTCGTAGGTTCGTCGTCAATTCTTACGTCGTCGATAAAATCGTACCCACATTAAAGCGAATCATCAAAAATTCGTGAGAATGAATTTCGTTCGAAAAATTTTGAGAGAAATGGGGTTTCGTTGGATTAAGACGAAAAAGAATAGAAAACCACTCACGGAAAAACCTGAAATACAGCAACTACGTTTGAATTATTTAAGAAGCATCGAACGATACTGTCAAGAAAAGAGACCAATTATTTACACGGACGAAACATTTCTTCATTCCTCCCATATACGCAAGAAGGCTTGGAGTGACGAAACAAACGATGGCCCACGTCACCTGTTTCAAAAGGACCAAGACAGATAATTTTGAACGCTGGTAGTGAATGTGGATTCGTACGAAACGCATATATCTGGTCTTTAAGTTCAATTGTAAAACCCATGATTACCACCATGATATGAATTTCGCAAACTACGAAAAATGGTTCAAAGAAAAACTTATTCCAAATTTACCACCAAAGTGTGTGTTGGTGATCGATAACGCTTCACATCACGATGTACAAACAGAAAAACACCCCAACATGGCTTCCCGAAAAGAAAAAATGAAAGAGTGGCTGCAACGTCGAAATCTAATTGACTTGCACAAACCCTTGTGAAACGTATGCTATTGACAAACTCCTGAATGATCAGGGCCACAATGTACTTAGACTTCCCCATATCATCCTGACTTAAACCCGATTGAAAAAGTGTGGGTAGCCATAAAAGTTTATGTAGCCGAATGTTGATTTCTCAATAAAAAATCTCTCAAAACTGTGTGGTGACTTTTTCTCTTCCTTTTTTCCAGATCAGTGGGAATCATTATGCGATAAAACGCAAAAAATTGCACAATCTTTAATGGAGCAAGAACCTATGCTGGATGGTTAATCAATCACGATAATGAGAGCAACAGCGATTCTTCTAGTTCTGATGAACTATCTGACCGAAATTTTCAATTTTTCGTTATTCAACTCATTTTGTGTTTCATATTTGAATTGTTTGCAGAAATTGTCTAGAAAAATAGAGTTTTTATCATTTTTAATGAATTTGTATCAAACTGACAACCAGGTAAATCCGAACCGTTCGTCCTCACGATAGCGCCATACGATCTTAAAACTTCCTTTTTTTTGTTATGTCGTTAATCCTATATAAAAACATCGAGGTATCACAAAGATACTAGGTACTTAGGAAAAACATAGTTACTAATCCTTTGCCTCAAATGCCTATTGAATATCAACCTTCAACTATATGTCATCCTATTGTACAGATTCCAGGTATTTTTGAAAATTTGAATTATAAGGAGGAAACAATAGTACTTATCATGAAGGTTCAGTTAGAAAAACCCCTGCCTCGAAAAATTCGTGTAGTCTAACTGATGATGGGTCTGTGACTCACTTCTTTGTAAAAGAAATTAAAATGATCGAGTACCTTGAAATGCCATATGCTTAAGAGGGATAATTTTCTCCAAAAGCCCTTACGCCGACCCTGATAGCTATTTGACATTTCAAAGCAGAACGTATTATTCATCTTATTTCCTCCACTTGTTATTTCTTTTGTTCTTCGCGCATCTCACAAGAATCGCACAGATATTCTTGTCGACTTGTACTTGTTTGTGAATTTTCATAAAATCACCCACACAAGATGATATGATTTTATTTTTCAATAATTAAGAAATTCAACAAGTTTCCATTCTTGCCATTTAGAAAAAATATCAATTATGATATTTGGGAATAAATTCAGGCCCTAGAATTTGTCATTCTATTTTTAACTTCTCAATGTTATTTATCTCTTTGTCAGTTCTTGTTTGTGAAATTAATGTAATGATTAATCAATAACCAAAAAAAGAGAGTTGAGTGAATGGCATCATCATCATCATCCATAAAATGAATGAAAAAACCGTCATCAGCTTTGGTCTTCGCCCCTTGTATCATAGTTCAGGGATGATTTTATCTTGTTTGAGTGATATCACTTGATCTCCGAGCAAACAGTCGCATATCTCCAAACCGCCCTAAGAAAGGGCTGCATTTTAAGTTTACATATCGAATCACTTGAATTTAAGCGCAGCACCTTCATATTTCTGGACTCAAATTGAGAGCTTTCAATAACCGAACCACCGCCTATTACATTTAATATTTCGGCGAAATGCGTATGCACTTCACTCGGGCGATATTGTGGCGTATCGAATAATGAACGGAACCGATTTTATCGACTATAAAACATAAATGGTGCATTGCGATGGCAGCCGATCCACCTCCGACGTGGATTCCACCTGCGACGCCGCACCGCCGCGCCGTCCAATCGATACGACGCTGTCACCGTCCCCCGCGGCCATTTTGTCTTGGAACTGTTCAGGCGACGGTTGTTTCGCGTCCGACGGCCGACGAGGAAGCATCAGGTGTAAGAAGATGACGCGCCAAAAGAATTGGGAAATTGGCGAGAAAACTTACCGGTAAACCCAGTGAACTGTAAACGATGGCTTGAAAGCTTGAAAATAAGAAAATACAGTATAACCAAAAAAAAAATTATATCTCCAAGAAGTCCGAGTTATTTGAGAGTATTTATTTTTTCCTGTGTTTTTCCTACATATCATGTTTCCAGGATAAAAGAAGTAGGGGTAGGAAGAATATAATGTGTCTGCGAAAGAGTTTGCTGAAAGAAACATGATAATAAATTCACGTGGTGGATTTCGAATAACCGATAAACTTTCCAAGCTATCAATAATGAGTACTTCCTTCCTTGTACATTATAACTGCCCTGCATCTTTGATTTATACTCATCATGGTCGATCTCATTAGGGCCTAATCTGTTAATCCAATGCACTTCGTACGTCCCAGTGATTTTTATCAGAGAACATTCATCTCTGCACTTTGAAAGGAACATTCTAGAAATGATCGAAATCCAAAAAGAACCTAAGACAGTGAATTCAAGAGCTGACGTTGACGCATTTATGAATGTCTACAGAAATCTGATAATTTGAATGCACCCTTCAATAGATTGCTGAAAACAGTTATACTCAAATATTAATTGTTATTGGTAGTTATTGTTGTCTTGCTTTTTGTTTTGGTTTTACCAGTGATGATAATGATGTCAAGAGAGACTGTGTAAGGTGAATAGCTTTTAACGTAAGAATTGTATTATGTGTTTTACTGAGATTATGATTTTTGTTTTAGATAATAATTGTGCAGAGATGAATGTTTTCTGATGATGACCCTGTACCGAAACGAGTAGAAACAATCTGCAAATTATAAGTTTTTAACCTCAAACACTTTCCGTTCTCCTAACCCCGATTCCTCAGTAAAAACATTTGTTTATATATATATATATATATATATATATATATATATATATATATATATATATATATATATATATATATATATATATATATATATATATATATATATATATATATATATATATATATATATATATATCGGGTTGAAACGTTCTACGCCGTCTTCCGATGGCTTGCCTCCAAGCCTCTCTATCTACCCAAAGGTCTTCGTCTATTTCCCGTTCTATCAGTTCTTTGTCTATCACTTCCCTCCAACTCAATCTGGGTCTTCCTCTCTTCCTTTTCCCATGTGGTTTCCAGTGCATAATTTGTTTGGGTGGTCTTTGTTCTTTCATTCTTTGTACATGTCTGTACCACCTCAACTGCTTTGTTCGTATCTCATCAACCAATGTGTGTTTGGTTTTCATGATTTCTCTTATTCTGGTGTTGGGGACTCGTTCTCTTCTCGACTTCCCAACAGCCCGTCTCCAATAATTCATTTCAGTGACCAGTAGTGAATTCTCGGTAGTCTTTTTGAGTAGATTCATTTGACCGAATCGTATATTACTCATATAAAAAATCAAATAATAAAGGAAAAAACAAATTGTCGATAATGTGGATAGTGAATGTATGGATCATCCGCCAAGAAACAAAGAAGGAGAAAACAGCTTCTTCAATTTTTCATCGCAATAGTACAGTATTTTCTATGAATTTGACTTTTTGCATATGGTTTCCACATAGCTTCCGGTTTGGTCCAATTATAGAAGCATTTCCTTGATATTATTGACTTAGTTTTTAATTTGTGGCAAAAACAAAATAAATCGGTCTACGATATAGCGCATTCTTCTTAATACCACCCTCTTATTTATTCTTTCCCTCTTTTATGATTTTGCCACCCCTACAAGTCTTCCTTTGGACTTCTTAGTATTCTATATGACAGTTGTAATTTTGAAATGAAGAAAAGAATAGTGAAATGGTTGAATTCCAAAGTTCAACCAGATGAGATGGATTCACGGCTCGTTGTCTCTTTCCTTCATGGAATTTCATATATGGTCTGTCGGGTTCAGATCAGGACTCTGTGGAGTCATCGATTCCGAGTGTATCAAGAAAATTTCCCACCACTACGGCACTATGCGGTCTCGTATTTTTAGATTTGTGGAACTAAGAGCACTACATATTCGCCTAGAATCTCTTTCAGGTAATTGTGACGTGAGAGAGCGATGATTGAATACTTGAAGGTCAGTACGTGCACTTGAAGAAAAGCGTCCCTAAACTACCAAAGATCCACAGCTGAAAGGAACGGTTTCTTCAAATATTGCACTGGGAAAATCCTTCGTTTACACGTCCAAAAACTGTTGTGCGTCATTCAAATGGACGTTTTCTCGACTCGAGTCGAGCTGCATAGTTCTCTGCCTTGAGCTAAGGCCTTGCAAGAACGTTATGCCTGATGATAAGTTGAGTTTGTAAACGATTCTTTCAGAGTATGACTTGAATAACATTGATATCGCAACCGCACTTATTACAATATGAGGAACAACAAAAGGAGATCATGATTCAACATTCATAAGGTGGTGCTATGGTTTCTTGGAGTATTTGGAGTACTTGGCGTTTACTTGAAATTTCTCAGTTTATAGTTTTCCTGTACTGTACTGGAAACTTTGACACTATAGTCTAGGAAACTATATTATCCACTACTTTGATAACATGATTAAAATCAATTCATTCACTTTCTTCTATGAAATCTATGTATGAGTAGCGACTAGTACAATTTAGTATTTATGTTATTTTTTATTTCATAGTTTCCATCACGTTGATCAGCTTTGATCTATACGTTAGAGAGGAAACGGAAAAATTAAACGGTGCTCCGAGGTAGTCGGTTCGAATCTCTGCACATCGCCCTAATCTTTACAACCTGATCCTCTCAGCTCTTCATCCATTCAAAAAGTTTTACCAACTAGCCAGGCCAGTTGCCCGTAGTAAGCATATCAAGTAAGCCGCCACTGGTTCAAACTAAAAACTTGGTCGATCCAGATTGCTTCGTGCTGAAACGCGTTTTCCAAATTAGAGATACGTTAATTTATTATCATTCAAATCCAAACGTAATTCATGGATGACGTTTATTTATTCAGGGATTTGTGAGCTCTGTATTTAGAACAATATAAATTAGTCTACAAGCGAAAATAGTTTGTTATAAATTTGTTCATCCCCGAAATGATAACAACGTAAATAAGGAAAACATGAAATTCAAATATCGAATACTAATTCAACCATGTTTGCTCGCGCCTGCAATTTGAAAACATCATAATTACGCCTACTAGATGTGTCACCGTCCAATTGGAAATTCATCCAATTAGGAAGAAATTAAGCTAATTATATGTTCGGGGGAAAAAGGATATAATTTGAACAATTATATAATGCAATATTAAAGTAGGTACTCCATGTTCGTGACCAACTAATTTTCGATACGATTGTGAAAAAGCATGTCCTACGGTACGTTGCATGTCCATATGTATGTGTATATCCCCGCGTAAAAACAGAGATCGCCAGGCGATAGCGGGCGGACAATGTGCATTCTGTTGCGTTATAGACAGACAGGCATCCATTGTCATTGCTGTAATAATCCATCGCGTAATTGTACGCGAGTTTGCACGGTTGTGCGCTCGTTTCCCAGATCGCTCGAAGTGATGGAAATATCACATGGAAAATGAACTAATGGCAACGTTGACAATATTCATATTCAAAGTTTTCTATTCGAAATTACTCAATACTGTATCAAAAACCGGAAATTTGTTTTCGGAAAATGTGTCAGAAACGATTTCGGATAAAAAACGACAAAACCACGTTTTGAGCAATACATTGTTACATTTACTGTATGTGTGATCGATATCTCCTGATTGTATGATTTATACAGTCAGTAGCGCCCTCTATGAGCAAGTTAAAGGAATTACAAAAAACTTCGCCATGGAACGACACTGATGTCAAGTTTGGTTATGATTGATCCGTTTGTGATGATATTTGTCACGGACATACAGGGTGTTTTCTAAGTCGTGTGCCTAATTCAGATGATTTAGCTAACATGAAAAAGATCTTAACTGTTAAGGTTTTTTGTTTGAGGTCATTTGCAATATTTAGTTTATATATATATTTATTTATATATATATATATATATATATATATATATATATATAAATAAAAGATATATATATATATATATATATATATATATATATATATATATATATATATATATATATATATATATATATATATATATATATATATATATATATATATTCTTTTGAAAAGAGAGGATTTATAAAATTTGAATAATTGTATTTACACTAAATGCTTATATATATAATTTTGGTGTGTCAGAAAAACACAAGTGGAGCTCAGGAACTGTAACAGGGGAACCATACTATCTTGTATATGATTCAATAAACGAGTGAAAAAACCTGAGGAAAAAACTCGTTTCCCTGTCGCTATTGCACTAGCAATAGCTTGTCTGTTTATGATGTAATAGTTTTGTGTTTACATAAAGAGTACCAAAGATTTTTCTGCTTAGTCGCTTCATTCTCTCTTGCATTCCATGATTTCCAGAAAAAAAGGGTGAAAGGAAGGGGGTTTGGGACAGGAATCTGTAACAATGGAAAAAGAAAACCAGCAGAAAAATACTTCAACAATCAAACTTCTTATATGCCTAAACATATATATGAGGTCATGAAAGGGACTAAGGAGATAATGAAAAAATACATAACCTGCGATATTTCCACAAATTCCTTCTCTGTTTGACCGAGAGGGCCCCGATGGCCAGGTTCAGTCTTCCAAGTGATGCCGATTATGATGAATAGATGTTTTAGAATCATTATGGAACCAATAATTTGGGTTGACATCGCCCATTTATTATTTCTTCGTGGAACTTGTTTAATATAAAGAATTTGCGAAAAAGTTTTGACATTCGTTCGAAAAATATGACATGTAATATATATATATATAAAATATATAATATAATGTATATATAGTTAGTTCTCGCCGCGAATTCTCTTTTATGTCTTCTATCGATTCAAAACGGGTACTTCGCAAGTATTCATTTGAGTTTTGGAAAAAGAATAAAGGCGGCCAGAGCCATATCAAGTGAATACGGTTGTTGTTTGATAGTATTTGTTGAGTTTTGATTGTTATCGTTGTGCAGAAATCCATGAGTTTTCTTTCCACAAATAGGGCCTTGTTCGACGGATTTAGTCGGTCAAACGCCGCATAACGCTTAAGTAATATTCCCAGTGCACAACACACCGATAATCAAAGAAAACATTCAACATTACTTGACTTTTGATCGACTCTGGCGTGGTTTTTCCGGATCCGGTTCTGTTTGGAGACGTCGTTCCCAAGCTTGTTAACTGTTTTGCATGTCAAACTCATAAACCCATCTCTCATCACCAGTTATAATGCGGGGTTGGAATTGACTCGCTCTAGCATGTTTTCAGAGACCTTTACGCAATTCAATCATTGAAGAAAATTCAGGTCTTTTGGAAATTTTGAATTCGTGAGACACAGAAAGAGTTCATTGCCTATCTTTATCAAACTTAAATGACAATTACCATTTCCTTCTCTTTATCGATGTTAACTTCAATTGAAGATGTTGATGGCCGACCAAAGCGAGCCAAATATTCCACCACATCTTTGAATGCACTTTACTACTCATATGCACGTGTTTTTGATAAAAACGATTCACTGTAAGCCTTCTGTAACATCTTTAGCGATTCGGCACACGAAATTCTATTTGCAAAACAAAATTTAAGATAAATTCTTTGTTCGATATTTTTATCCGTTGTGAAAATCGCAAAACACACTTTTGAGAACTCACAAAATCGAGCAAAACAAAAACGGGGCAGTATAGAAAACAGTTGTGACGACTTAGCGACACCAAAAAAACATCAATCCTTTTGAGCAGAGTTTTTGATTCAAATAATCAATTTCTAGTACTTTTTTGACAGAATGTAATATTACAATCGTTATAAACTGCTGTAGTTACTCGCCAATCATAATATCTTTGAATATAACTGGTTGCAGCAATCCATTGAAGGGTGTATTCTAATTATCAGATTATTGTAGACATTCATAAATCCGTCAACGTCAGCTCTTGAATTCACTGTCTTAGGTTCTTTTTGAATTTCGATCATTTCTAGAATGTTTCTCGGATTCAAGAACTCGTACATCAGCAAAATTAAATTTAGGTAGTTGTTCAATGCTATGTTTTGCAAGGGCGGTACTTTTTTTATTAGATGTAACGGAGTAGTCGTGTTGGTATATTCTTTTGTGCAAGTATTGTTCAGCATTACCGATATAGCACGCTCCACAGTCCTGACAATTAACCTTGTATATACAGTGTGTTTTGTTCTCATGTTTCACCCTTGGCCTTAGAGTGGTGAAAAATTGTTTGCAGTAGTTGTTAGGTTTGTGTCCAATCTTGATGTTGTAACTTTCTAGGCATTTATCAATTTGTTGTGATAGTCCGGGTGTATAACTGAGGCCGATGTATTTAAAATCTATTTTTTTTTCCTTTGTTCTGTATTGTATATTTCATGTATTCTTTTCTTTATGAGTGGTTCAAAAAAACTAGGTGGAAACGCGTTTCTTTTTAGTATGTTCTTCAATTTCTTTATATTTTTTGTTCTAAATTTGGGGTGTGATAGTTTGATGGCTCTATCAACCAGGCTAGTGATAACGCTTTTTTTGTATCGTTTGGTACAATTGATTCAAAATTTAGGTATCTACCACTCCATGTCGGTTTCTGATACCAATTTGTATATATTTTCTCTGTATCGTCGTGGGTTAATTGTATGTCGAGGAATTGATTTTTCATTGGTAAATTGAATTGAAATAATAATTGAATGTGTAAGGTGAATAGCTTTTAACGTAAGAATTGTATTATGTGTATATATTCTTTTGAAAAGAGAGGATTTACAAAATTTGAATAATTCACAATAAATGCTTATATCTATAATTTTGGTGTGTGTCAGAAAAAAAAGTGTGAGCTCAGGAAATGTAACAGGGGAACCATACTTTCTTGCATATGATTCAATAAACGAGTGAAAAAACCTGAGGAAAAAACTCGTTTCCCTGTCGCTATTGCACTAGCAATAGCTTGTCTGTTTATGTTGTGTTACTGTCGTGTGTACATAAAGAGTAAAGATTTTTCTGCTTAGCCGCTTCATTCTCTCTTGCATTCCATGATTTCCAAACGAAGTCAAGAGTAAAAGGAAGGGGGGTTGGGACAGGAATCTGTAACAATGGAAAAAGAAAACCAGCAGAAAAATATTTCAACAACCATACTTCTTATATGTCTGAACAAATCTAAGAAAATATTTTACATATCAGGCAAGGTCATAAAAAGGACTAAGGAGATAATAAAAAAAATACATAACCTGCGATATTTCCTCAAATTCCTTCCCTGTTTGACCGAGAGAGTCCCGATGGCCAGGTTCAGTCTTCCAAGTGATGCCGATTATGATGAATAGATGTTTTAGAATCATTATGGAACCAATAATTTGGGTTGACATCGCCCATATATTATTTCTTCGTGGAACTTATTTAATTTAAAGGAAAATTTGCGAAAAAATTTTGACAGTCGTTCGAAAAATATGACAAATGTCATACATAATACCTCACGTCAAATTGAGAAGTTCTGCATAATTTTAAATCGATTGCACTTTTCGTTGGCGAAACCAAATTTTGTCCCAACTTGGAGCAGCCATATTTCGAAGAGGGAGGGAGGGTCTAAGAAAAAAGTTATTTGACAATTCTTTTTCCCATTTTAGTTGAAGTAGGGATCACCCTGTGTATTCAAACTTCCTTTTTTTATATACCGACATATCAACAAATACATCAGACGAAAACATAAGGAGACGATTTTCTAGTGACAAAAGTATTTCTCTTTGTACAGCCAATGTCGAGCTGAAATCGCTCATGCCCTGTATATAAAACAATGGTAATCAATTTTTGAAGCCTAAAAAGTTAAATAGAATAAATAGAAAATTGTATGTTATGAAAAACACAATCGAAATAGAGAAACTAAATGAAATACCCTTAAATATATAGGGTATTTATTTGTCCCGCACGAGAAAAAGAGAAAATAACTCAGATGGCCGGTAGAGGGCAATTAGATTAATATATCGAGAGCAACTGACAGCCGTTCCGAGCCGCAGTCAAACTGACGTAGCACCCTCGTCCCCTATTCCGAGGAGAGAGAGCAGGATTTGATTACGCCTAGAGTGGTTTTACCCCCATTAAGCCGGCTCGCTTTTTTCCGATAGACAAGAGAAAGGCGGCCACCGTCGGAGTCGATAAAAGCGGAAAAAATAGACTTTCCTTCGATTTCCCGACTTTATTGATACACTTCCGCTGAGCGGGCAAAGTTTTGGCTTGCACCACCCTTTCGCATGTGTCGAGGATCGTTCATTTATTTTTCTTCCTCTGCCCCCGGAACGTTTTGTTCGTCAGCTTTCCCGTTTCGTTTACAAGGCAGTCTGGATTGAGTAATCGAAGATGAGGCAGCAGTTCAATTTTTCATACTTGGGCGAGTTCACAGTTGCACTGAATTAAAGCAGAAGCCATTCACTGTGCTTCGAGGGAATCAAATTCTTCATCGAGGTTTTTTGTTTCAGTATTCAGATTACATTAGAACATATTCCTTAGGAAATTTGTATACTGAATTAACTAATTATATTGAACGAGAACAATGTACTGTCCAAAAAGTCTTAAACTGAACTGGAAAATATAAGCTGTTTCTTTGCGTGTGTAACTGATGTCGACAGTTGGCTACGATAGTAACCAACTGATGTCAAAGGCGTCCAATCTGTTAATGTCATTGGTTTAATTACCACAACCATAATTTAGGAAAATCATGATCCCAACGTTACTATATCCAATTTATTTTCTAATTTCAGCTATGGCGCCGGTTACGACTTGGCGGCGCGACGAAAGAACGCCACCAGAGAATCGACGGCGACGCTCAAAGCTTGGCTAAACGAGCACAAGAAAAACCCCTATCCAACCAAAGGCGAGAAGATAATGCTGGCTATTATCACCAAAATGACCTTGACCCAAGTATCAACGTGGTTCGCGAACGCGAGGAGAAGACTGAAAAAAGAGAACAAGATGACGTGGGAGCCCAAAAACAAAACTGATGACGACGACGACGCCCTCGTGTCCGACAGTGATGAGAAGGACAAGGACGACGACGATAAAAGAGATGACACAGGTAAGAGTAGATCTTATCAGAGTTATCAGAGCGCACAAGAATAAACTATACCGGTTCATAGTTCTTTGATGTTTCGGAAATATTGGTGAAAGGTCTCTCTTGGATGTAGTTTGTTTCATCTGGTGGTTGCTCCACCTGTGGTGAAGATGCGAAAGTTGAATACATCAGATTGAGATCTGCGATTCGAGAAACTTTTTCTATAAGCTTTGAAACTTTCAAATTTGCTACTAATTAACTCTTCTCTTTCAGACATACATGGTAGAATAAAATCGGAGCGTAACAAAGACTTGGATGACGATGAAATGAATGATGAAGACAGAAAAGATGAAATATTGGGTACAAACATGCATCACATCTTGAGCAACGGTTACGGTCTGAAACCTGAGATGAAAACGTCGGACTGCGGCGTCCTCTACCTCCTAGTAAACCTAAAATTTGGTCGCTAGCAGACACGGCAGCGTGTAAAACACCACCTCCACCTCCACCTTCCCAGCACCAACAATGGCTAGGTACGAACTGAATTTATTAGAATTAGTGTGTTATGAAGCAGAAGCAGAAATGAATTGAGTAGTACCATGCTGTTTCGTGTAGTGTATGAAATATTTTCATCTCTGAAGATACGCTAAAATTTAGAGTGGTTTGAGCAACAACAGATTCCACGAATGGTTACTTTTTTGTGTGAATTTACAATTTCCCCAAATTGGTTCTCCCCATAGGAGCGTTAGATTTCCCTGCAGTCAGGCAGTACCATTACTTGTTACAGGTAGTAACGGTTTTGCCTTACCCAGTTCGAGGTACAGCACAGGAGGATTCTTACCTAGTCATTGTCAACAGGGTTTTCCGGACGTTCAGACGGATACTCCGCCGCAAACGCCGCCCAGTATGAAACTGCCCAGCGTCGCTGGTAACCTCATGCCCGGTCAGGGCACCAACTGCATTGGCGGCTCGTCGACTTCGGGTAGCGGGTATGCGTCAGCGCAATCAGGGTTCTTGGGCGGATTTGGCAGATTACACAGTCCCAGTCAACGGCCGTCGCCGCAGGGTGGACAGATGGCGACGACAACTACGGATAATGCAGCCTTCAAACCCTTCTACAAGAGGTGAGACATCATTTTCAATTTTCATTATAGGTATTATTAATTTGGGATTAACCAAGATCCTAAGTAGGGCATAATATCACTTTTCTGTGTTTTTGTGGCATCTACTAGAGGCGAAGAATTTAAACTGTCATTGAACCTCTGAACGAGGATTGGTATTATTTTGGTTGAAAGACTCGAGAATTAGTTTCTTATGATATCCACACTTCACGAAATCACTCATTTCATCTTCAAACCTATAATTCGTGATTAACACCTGGATATTTGATCTAAAGACCACAATCATTATTTTACTAAGCGGAGTAATTCATTCTCTCCTACGCTTTATAGTATATCCGTAACCGTAACTTACAATAGGTCTCCCTAACCGATTTCTAGATATTCGTAGACAGATAACAAAGAAGGCATATGCCAAACTCAAAGTCTACTTCGATAGTATCCGACGCCGACGTGCTAGACCTATTAGTATGTTTTCACTTAGCAGATAGGATTTCTCAGTAATTAGAGGCAGTTTATCAGCCGGTGGACCGGTTTCGACGTTTCCCTGACCGGCGCGAAACAAAGTCCTATCATATTTTTTTTTTCTTTCCAGTTCCCAGAGCATGAGCGGAGGGTTTGTGTCGCCAGTTTGAAACACCGCACCCAGAAACGGTGATTCGTGTGCAAAGGTACGTAAAATTAATTTATAAAATTTTGAGCGCGTGTAAAATTGAACACCTCGTCTTCATATACTCCACTGTGTTAAGTTGGATAGTCGAAGTCATGAACATGTATCCTACTGCGCCAGTTTCGGAAATTCTAATATATATATATATATATATATATATATATATATATATATATATATATATATATCATATATTGGCATTTGTAAACAAATTTATATAAATGAAACAAAGTAATATCTACAGATCATCATGGCTTATGCAATTTCGACATTCATTGTCATTTCAATTCAATTAAAAGAAAGAATATCTTTTGATTTGTATGATGTTAGTCAGCTTTGTTCATACTTGGTTTTTAAATTTTCTAAGGTCATATAACACTACATATGATTGCATTATTGTAGGAGAACAGAGCGGTACTGATGTTATGCATTTTCGAACAAGTATGACCGCGCTCGTTTCCTTGATAGTTTTGGATCAATCTCCTTTGTTGTATTGCGGTCTTCCATGGCGACAGATGGGTTATGAAAGTCATAGTTTGGCGATATTCTATTCGATGGTCGTAACACGAATTCTGGAGCCATAGACCCCAGAATTTCTAGATGTCTTTTCAGATCACCAGCAAGTGCTTTTGTTATTACTCGGTCTCGTAGGCAAATGTTAACACGGTCACTAAAATTATCTCTACTTGAATGGAAATCACTACAAATTCGAAAGCAAAAACAAATGACGGATGCTCTGCATGTGAATGTAAAACGCAAATGTTTATAAATCCATTAAAAATATGTTGAATTGGATTGTTTATGATTTGCATATATCGCATTTGCTTTACATTAGTTTTCATAAAAAGAAAGGTAGAAATGTCTGACATTACCATTCTGAAAGAAATTTTTTATCTAAGTTAACTAGGTATTTTGAGTGTTGAATTTCGAAGATTGTTTCTTCTGAACTGGGGTCACTGACTGAATAGTGTTACTTTAATTTGACGACTTTATAAAAAATATGCTAAAAGTCCTCTATGATTGATGATGCATTCGTAGGTTGAGATACGTATTGAAAAAGATATATGAATCTATTGGAAACCTTGATGTTTGAATGGGTTGCCAGAAAAGCGTAGTCATATACATAGTTATATGAGGTGCACATTGACTGCGAAAAAGAGCACCAACTCGAAAAAGAAGGATGTAGATACCCTTTGGAACCAGGATCACGTGGGATATACACTGACCTGGACTGCATGACTGTGAAGAGATCGAAGGATTGAGATCGTTCAAAGCTCTCATAGACTTCAACCCAAAGAAGTCTTAGGAAGTTGTCAATTGAAACAAGTATTTTCTGCTGATCCTGATGGACAATAATAGACATAGGACTGAATATTCCGATTCGACAGGGGAGAAGTAGAAACTACATTTTACTTACTGTGACATGTCTTTCGTTGTCTAGGAATAAGACAGGAGCTGTAGGATCATATCTTATAGGAGTACTTTATGATGAATATTCTCCAAACCCTCGAAAACAATGAAAGTTATGGTCGCAGAACAGAACCAACCTCTCTCTCAGCTTTTGGCGTAAAGGGTGGTTTATATTGACCTTGAGTTTACTCTTGAATTTCCACCTCAATCTCAGCAACATTCCACTGTTTGCATCTGCAGCCTTGACCATCCTCTTCGGCATATCATCCCGAGGAATCAAACGCAGAACTTCAGTAATATTTCGAACAGAATTTCGTTCAATACGGAATGTGTTAATGCGATTACGTTATGAAAACCATATTAGTATAGGAACCATTACATTCATTCGAAATATTCATTCCACTTTAGAACTTTGTTATAATATTTGAGCTGTAAGTCGTTATGAAAAATTCAACGTTATATGTAAGAAATCTTTACCGAAATTGAGTAATTCTTAGTGTTTCTTTTAGACAATTTAGTTAGTTTACATTTAACCGGAGTGCACGAAAGTATAGATTCAACGTTGGCGCGGATGTTTCGCGTTAACCCACGCTCTGCCGCTCGAAAATCCTGAATGAAGAATGCCTCTCCGCTCGCTATCGCCACCTAGGTGACATTGACAAATGACTGTAGATTCTGATCGGTGAATGGTGCTTTCCCGTTACAGGAACGGCTCTCGGCCGGTTAATTAGAGAATATGGAAACGATCGACCCTTGTTCGACCTTCTTTCGACACCAGTCGTATCTCCATTCATAACCGGGCGAGACCAATTGAAATGTTGACTCAATTCTTGATCTACATCGAAGATATGGAGTTTCTTACGTTATGAAAGATTGCTTTTGTTTTAGATATTGCCAACGTCGATTTATTTTCGTGTTAAGTTCCCTCTAGTTACGTAGATGGAGTTATGTGTTAATACGTTACTTAAATGTACATTTTTCTTAGAAAGAAATGTTGGTTAGAAGATTGCGATTAAGTTTTTCACCAATTAACTTGTGCATTTGTAGTTCACTTCTATCTCATAGAGATAGCACTTATGCTTTTGTAAAATTCGCTGATGCTCTTCCGTTAAACAACTGATATTTTGGACACTTCTCATGGTCAAGGTGGGATCAATTGCAATTATAGTTTACACAGGAAACTCTAGCAAAATCTTTATTTCTTATCAAGAAGCGTTTTCGATGCTTCTTGTATAATAATTATCCTTTTTGTTCTTGCATTTAAGGTTATCATTTATTATTTTGTTTGTTTGAATGTTTTTCATTCGATATTTCTTCTATAATTTTTGTTGTTACTTTCACTGATTTTTTTTGTTATTTTCTAGAATAACTTTTTCGGTCGTTTATGTCGCAATAACTGCATATTTTGACACTCGCAAAGAAATCAAAACCTACGAAAGCATACAAAAACTGTAAATAGGTGTATGCGCACTTGGGGGATTTTTCAAAACGAATATAGTTAATCAGCGAAATTTAAGAAAAATCAATCCAATTTTTGGAAAAATTCAGTGAATATCCTATCGACAATTATTCAAAATGGTATTTCACTTCAATAAACACATCTTTGCCGCAACATAAACCTGGTGTCTATAAAATTCGGAACGTTGTTCTGCAGATTCATCTTGAGTGAAGTCCACAATAAATAAAAAACTCGATGAATGAAGCGGGAATAACTCAAATGTTGGTCATTTAGTTAGAAATAAACGAAAAAAATTATTAAATATAATTTCGTACTAACACAACAGCCATTAGTATCAAATATTTCGCATGTGATGGACAGTTACTAAGATTTTTTGAAATGTATTCAATGTTCTACGTTTGTCTGAAAAAATTCAAACCCGGTCCTGCGCATCTATTAACTAGCTTGTGGTGAACGCGCGTTACTCAATCGGATAAACCTGTCCTGATGGCCCGCTGAGATCCCATTGTTTTAAATCAATATCCCTTTTACACACCCTTTCTATTAGAGGGAACGCATTCATTGTGACTTGTTGTGAACGTCTTTTCCCGCCTACTCTTTTCGTTCTTTCTGTTTTGTCATTAAACGTTCACAATTAGGTAGAGGAATAGATCGCGTCGATATCGTCATTCAAATGTCTCTGGCCAGGATGCAGACCGACCTAATTACTATATCTGATCGATGAAAGATTTTTTGTGGTTTCCTGCTTCGTTGACGAAGGTATAGATCGAGATGAACGAGAAAGATAGTCGAAGAACTTTGTTATTTCATTCTTTAGACGGAATTAATGAAAGTTACCATCACTTAACCAGAAATTCAATGTTCAAACTTAAAACTTTACTACATAAGTGATTAATCATTTCATAGAAGGCGCTTGATCCTTTTATTTCCTTGTTCTTCAGGAGTATAAGGGAGCATAGGTCCATAAACACCTTGGACTAAAAGGCTCTATGTTTTCCATCAGTCTTTTTCTGAACTCAACAATGATTTTAGAACCGTTCAAAAGCTTAGTCTCTATGTTTCTAAGTACTTATACTTGGTTATGCTACTTTTTCAAATATAGGGAGCGGCATCGAAAATAAGTGGATATTCGTTTGTTGGCAAAAAGCAAAATTAGACGATTTTTGTCTGGAGGAGGAAATCTTTCAGTCTCGTATTCTGAAAGATTTCCCCATCTAGGAGGCAGTTTGATCAGTCTGCCTTATTTACTAGTCTACGATGAGATTTGCAGCCTAGATCATTTAGTTTGGGTTTGACACACATTGCCTACAGAGATGTCCATTGTGGTCGTACCAATATAAGTAATGCCGAAAATTCAGGCAGCCATGAAGAAATCGTCGTGCAAGGAAATCGTCAATAAAATCCATGGAAATGATACCGGACGTTCGAATAATGAAAGTGCGTTCTCACACTGCACCATGAGCGCAACCATATGACCTCTTCAAAGGAGAGTTTGGCGATGTTCAGTCGTTTCGTACTCGTTGCGGCAACATGGACAAGTGTGGACAAGCCACAAAACACCAGAGACCAAGAAACGACTAAAGCAGAGTGTTTCTCCTGATAAATCTGCATCAAAGAAAGTCAAATTGTGCCTATCGGTGATCAAAGTTATGGCCACAGTTCTTTAGAACGCACACGGTGTCTTCTTCATATTGATCTTAAAACGGGTAAATCGATGTCTGCCGAATATTATTCAGCGCTTTCGGATAGATTTGTTGTTGATTTGAAACAAAAACGACCACATTTAGCGAAGAGAAGAAGTGTTGTTCCATCAGGACAATGCACGCGTTCATACCTATGTTAGTCATGGGAAAAATCCATTAACTGGGCTACGAACTGCCTACCCATCTAGCTGATTCTCCAGACGGAGCAGGCAGCGGCTATTTCCTCTTTTCAAAACTGAAGAAATAACTGGATGGTTTGAGATTTTGGTCGAATAAAGCAAACCTCAGTGAAAGCGCCTATTTTGTAGGCCTGTGAAATCCTATGATTTCGAAAGAATAAATGCATTAGAAACACGCAGACGGTATTATATTGAAGTGGATCCTGATGAGGAATAAAACGCTTTTGTGCCGAAAAATATATCGCTTTCAGAAAGTCACTGACTTATTAAATTGCCCCCGTACCACCGAAATACTCGAAAACTACCAAAATACAGTTCAAAATCTATCCATAATCATTTGAAATATTATTCTTGTACACGTGGTTACCAAATTCGAAATTTCATGCACAATTATAATAAAACTATCCATATCTGCGATATTGAAAAACCAAGTCCAATCTCGGATTTTAGCGAACTGATCTTTTTTGTAAAAAATGTTTGCAGTTATTGCCATTTTCAAGCATTTCGGTGATTCACATATTCATCCGATTCAAAAATTCCTTCTTAGACGATGTTCACTGAGAGATAAGCATCCCTGATGTTTGGGTTCATGTTATAGTTATGCTAAAAGATGCCGCATTTCGAACAGAAATCGGTCTATTTTTGAGTTTTGTTCAGAAATTAATAGTTTTATTAAATCTATTTAGTTTTCGTTGTCAACTCTTGTATATCAAAATGATAATATCAATTTTTCTGCAATGAGATTTCAGGAAATTTTATCTTTAGTTTGAAGGCTTAGGTCAAATATTGAAAATCTCATCAATTATATAATTTTTCTCAAATAAATGATTAGTAATATTTGATATCCATTTTATATTTGCTGATGCTGTCTTCAAAATTTCTCTATCTTCACCCAAATGGTACACACTGAATAAAGTATGTTCTTTCAATAATAGTTAACCCGAATTCTCTATATCCTATACAAATTTCAATGAAATTTTCGATTTTTCGCCACATCCTCCAGATTTTTATCAATTCATTCATTTTATTGTAAAAATTGAGCGATCAAAATAAAATAAAAACATTATATCCAAATTTTCTTTCTTAGTGTTCTGTACCTTAATATAAAAGACTCTTTTTTTAGGAACACTAATATTTTTAGAGTTGAAGTTGATACCAAATACTCAGGTCTGAAATCTTTCGAAGCTGTTCAAACGAAAAATACGGCCGTTTATATTGCATTTTGAGGCGTAGATATTTCGATTTTTGAATTATAAAATTGGCAAATAAGCAATGTCTTATGCTATTGTTACAGAAAAAACCTAAAAATTGAAAATTTGTAGATACATCACGAATTTTTTCTCCATAATGAACTTAATCGCCTTTTCTCAGGAACGCGTAACGGTGTCGAGTTGAGATTAATACCTGATACTCAGGCTTGCACTCTCTTGAAGGTACGAAAAAATGCAAGTTTTCTGTCAACGCAACTGAAAGATAAATATTATCTTGCACTTCACTACATACGAGGTTTGTAAATAAAGTCATGAGACTGGTAACGTCGCTTTCCATCCGGCAACGCGTGAGACGAGAGGTTTCGAGCAGCGTCAGGTGTATATGTGATACGCCTGCAGCATGAGTTTGAACTCGCTACAGCCATTTCTTAATTTTAGTGAAACACTTTTCCCTTGTGCGTTCTAAAATGACAGCTAGCAATGTTGAGCAAAAGTGTACTATCAAGTTTCGCTTCAAACCTGCACACAGTGTAACAGAAGCATTTGAAAAACTTCACAGGCTTAGGGAGAACCTGTCTTATGAACGGCCCAGATTTTTCGGTGGTTCAAGGTATCTTCAAAAGGAAGATAATAAATTGAAGATGAACCTCGGAGCGAAAGGCCTTCAAGTGCAAACACGGATGAAAATGTCCACAGACTCCGAGATCTTGAGCGTTCAGATCGCTGGTTGACAGTCAGAATGAAGACTTTAGAGAAGATTCTTTCGTATGCGACCAAACATGAAAAACAACTGGGTTGCAGCATGATAATGCACAATGTCACACTGCAACCTCAATAATGGACTTGCCGCTCCTCAGCCTCTTTATTCGCCAGATTTGAGTCCTTGTGACTTTTTAGTTTTCCCCATATTTGAAACCTCTTGAAGGAAACTCATTCTGGGACATTTGAAATCATCCAAACAGCTGTGACCGACCAGTGAAAGCTATTTCAGTCGCCGAGTTTCAGCAATGCTGTGATGATCGGAAGGACCGTCCATAGCGCTGTGTAGCTTCCCAATGTAGCATTATTCTTACTTTTAATGAGGAATTGAAAAAAAATTCAGCCTCAATACTTTATTCACACACTTTATATTTCGACACTCGCAAAGAAATCAAATAAGGTTCTTTCACTTCACCTAGAAACACGAAATTTAACGAGATCAGAGGAAAAAATCGAAAACTGTTTATTCGTAGCTCTATATAAAATTTTTCTTTTGCTTTAATGGCATTTGTTTTTTTTACTTATATAGATTTGACAATGTTATGTTGGTTATAATTTTCATTTCTACAATACCTTTAATATGACAATTTTTACACAGTCGGGAAAGAATTTTCAATTCAAATGTTTTCTTTCATAAGAACATCTTGTTTTATGGATTTAAATCGGGAAATAGGCTCGGAAATATTTTCTATACAAAATAAAGCAAATGAATTCTGCGTTAGGGTGAAAAGTTCACGTCATTGTCATAATTTACTGTGAACACTCAGGATGAGTAAATTTCAATTCATCCTACGCTTCCAGGTCCCGCCTGGAATTCACCCATTCTTAGGTCGACCTGCAAAACCTTATTTTCGGGTATTATAACCTAAAATGCTATAAAATCAAGCTTAAATTAATATTTTTCGGACCTATGATATCCGCAAATTAGTTTTTTTGTGATAGATACGGATATTATGAACATTCTCTCTAATTTCCAAATTTCATATCGAATGAAATAACCACATTTATTACTTAAACTTATGTATTCTTATTATCGGTTTTGCGAAGAGACAGTTGTTTGATATTGATTAGACATTTAGGTTCTTTGAATTTCTCGTATACTAGAAATTCTCTTTTTCCCAAGTTTTTTAGTGAGGAGGTACCCTAGTTAAACTACGATGAAGAGATAGAGCAGTTGGATGCTTAAAGGTGGGGCAACACATACAATACTTGCACAAACGATGGGCACTAGTCAGAGCGTTGTGCCGGGATTTCTGACCGGTATAGTGAAACCAAAACAGTGATGAGACGATATGGACGTATATATTTTATTATAACAGAACCGACCAATGGGTTCGAAAAAACCAGAAGACTGGTCCAATGTTTTATTCGCAGATGAATTTTGGTTTGGAGTGCAGTTAGATTCTAGACATCCACAAAGAACACAGCTACAAAGGTAGTGTGATGATTTGGCAAGATATATCTTTCATTCGTAGAACTGATCTCATTTTGGTTAACAACGTTCTGATTGCTATGTTACCATAAGTTAAAGCAATTGGGGAAAACTTTCTATGGTAATGACCCTCCTTCCGCTGCAGCTCCTACGACGGTCAATATGAATATTTGACCACCACCTGCTCAATCGTTTGACTAGAATTCGAATGAGCTTTCCGAGTCTCTTGGTATATTATCCCCCAATAATCTCTCAATGATTTAATTTAGAACATGGCTAGTAGAAGTAGGATTACACGCTTCATTGAGGTCACCTTAAAATTTATTTTGTGGGATTTTTCTGTTTCAATATTATTTCAACATGAATTGATAAAATTGAAATTTTTAAATATTTTTTTCTGAAAGAAAGGGCATCCGATTATCGTAAGAATTGAGATGTCTGTTTACTCGCTTCTTGAAGAGAGCCAAATTGTAGGATGTTGGAAGGAAGCGAGTTCCACAGGTCACTGGCTCTGTAAACGAAGGAATTCTTATAGATAGAGGTTCGAGGGATCGTTAAATGTACCGCCATATGATGAGAACTCCTTGTCAGCCTAGTGTTGCGGCAAAACATGAGTTTTCCTGGAACAAGGTCTTTCAGCTCCTTGGAGCATCTTCCGTGGAAGTATCTGTAAAACAGAGAAAGGTCAGCAACTTATCTTCTGAGAGCCAGCGGTTGGAGATCGCGGGTGATCTCCGGGTGGTCGATGAGGCGCACAGCCCGTTTTTGCACACTATCCAACATCCGCAACGAATGTTTGGATGCAGATCCCCATATATGGGAACAATATTCCAAAGCAGGTCGAATTTGCTCCTTATATAGAAGCAACAGCTGAGATGACGTGAAATATCGCTTGGCTATGAAAAGCAAACTAAGTTTAGCTGATGCCGAATCAGCTATTGCTGATACATGCTCATGCCAGCAAAACCCGGAGTTGACCGTTATTCTGAGCAGGTGCATCGAATCTTTGGATGCAATTTGTTGGCCTTGCATCATTAGAGGAGGTTCTCCAGCGGGGACCTTTCTAGAAAACGTAGTTGCTTGCGTCTTGCTCGCGTTGAAGCTCACCAGGTTCAACTGACCCCACTCAGATATCCTCTGTAAGTCAGAGTTTACGTTATTAATTTGTTGACATCACTGACGCTGAGATTCCGCAGCTGTAATCGGCCCAGACTACTGAAAGACGAAACAAACGTACAATCGTCTGCAAAACCGAAGATCTGGTTCTCTGTAGATGACGGAAGATCGTTTATCTGAAACAGAAATAAGGTTGGCGAAAGAATGGATCCCTGAGGTACTCCTGATTGCAACTTCTATTGATTTATTTGAGAGAAAGCTACTTATCCAACCCCACAATTTTTCGGGAAGCCCATAATCAGCAAGATTATTCAACAAGGCTGCATGCCAAACCCTATCGAAGGCTTTAGGGATGATTCATACAAATTATGATTTGGTTCATCGTTTACAGTTATTTTTTCGGCACTTTATTACACTGGTTGAATAACTAACCAAGAAATATCAACATCCCAACATCTTCTTATGTGTAGATTCTAATAATAGTTAATATTGATATGGATTATGGTCGGCTCTTCAATTTATATTTTGACGTGATGCTTTTCCAATATGAATAAATGATGGAAAGTTGAAATTGAATAAAATACAAAATATTACAAAACTTTTTCTATATTTTAATGCACAGCTTTTGACAATTACGCTTTAATTCATTTATCATTGTCCTGAATCTTCTTTTTCTTCAGAACTTCATTCTTTGGAAGGGAAATCGCTGTCTGTAGTTCGTTTTTCTTTAGAGTTGACACGTAATTGAATTAACATCCAGGTACGCAACAATGTAACAACTATCAAGTTAACAGAACAATATATTCGTTTTCATCAAAATCATCCTCAACTTACGTTTTATTGAGGTTCAGAATTCGCCAAAAGTCCATCACAGGAAACAGAAAATTATCCTGGTGTTTTCATGATTACATAGAAACTCACTTTGAATGAATACTTCATACACTGTTTCGACTCATTTCACTAAATATAGTAATTGGAATTTTACGAACAAATCATCCGCTAAGGGGAAACTAGTAGTTCATGCACGATTTGTTTGGGTACTTAACGCTGCTGAATGATGGATCGTCAATGATCGTCTCGGACCACTCGAATTTTGATCCATCTATCTGACCAATAACTAGCATTCTTCAATTTTGAATATTGCTTCCATGGAATTTCAAAACATACCATCACTATTGTGGCTTTCGCTATAACTTCAATCATTAATGTTATATGATGTTTGCATTATACTTTTATTTTATCGAAAAAACATCCGAAACAAGCTGCATGCACTTTCGAAAATTAATTAACTGAGAGTATCGCGTTCGAAAAAAATACAAAAACTATTTATTCGACGAATGTGAAAAGCGAAACCATGTAAATCCGTTTTCAATTCTAACGAATCGTTTTTTTTTCAGGTTCGTAACACACGAGAGGAACTCATGAAATGGGCAACGTGCAACAAATAACCTAAATGTGATGGAAGCCACATCGCGCCGCGTGTTGACAATTGCAATCAGTTGTATATTAGTGTATATGCATTTATTTATATCTGTGATAACGAACAAACAAACGTAATGTTTGCTGCTGACCTAACGGCCGCTTAAAGGACTACTACGGTTTTTGTGAAACATCTTTTGCGGTTCTACCTGACCTCCGGTTCCAGTTGAACAAAATTGAAGACTCTGGAGACTTACATAACACAGCCTTCTTTAAATAATTGACAGTTTCAATTTGTCAATCAACGAATAGTTGGAGGCAAATGTAAATTTTGTTATTTCTCTTGCTCAAAAATATTTTATATTTATAAGATGTCTGGACCAGTAATTTCTGTTGTAGCAAGTTGAGATTTAGCTGTTTTCAGGAATCAAAATATTTTATTGTTATTATTTTCTTTTATTCGATAAACAAATTGTATAAAGATACCATATCATGAATTTGTGAATTTATATTATTGACTAACATTTTGTTGGCGTTTGCCGAAAATTGTAAAATATTTTATTTGTTTGTAAATACATCAGTGTGTATAGAAGAATATTGTCATTATTATGATTGTCTTAATTGAAATATAAGAAGATTCTAAATTGGTGTTTTATTCTTGACTAGCGACCTGTTCTGGTTTCCTGTGAGCGATTCAGAGATGTGTGATGATAATTTTGAATTTATTTTTTCTAAGAAATTCATTTTGATGAAATATAGAAAGGATCAATTTTGATGTACACAAGTTACATCGTATCTAACTCATTTAATTAAATATAACTTGGTTAAATTGCTCTTAATAATTTCGTAATTATTTCTGGGAATATGTTAGAGATAAAAATGGTTATAGCATTCTTATAGGATGGACTTCCTGAAATTTGCTTTTATACATATAAATCTTCCGGTAGTGAAATACGTCTCAAAATTTTTCAATGTCAGTTTAATTTTTGATATCTATCACAAAGTTTTCCTCAATTACAGTTGAACATTCTTGATTGGGACACAAAAACTTTTTTATGTATTTACCTGCAATAAAGTAGTGAAATAGATACATACAATTGTGGATTCAATTTCAAATTTCGATTTTCTAGACTTTTCCATTTGATCGGTTAGGTTTTTAGGTGGTGAAAAGAAGTGAAAAAAACCGCTTTTAGGTCTCCAAAATTAAGTTGCAACTGAAAAATTTCATCAAGAAAACAATCTGCCTCAAACTACAGAAAAATTATAATTTTCTTATTGCGTGAATTTTCCGAATTTTTTTGTAATCATTTGGAATTTCTACCAAACACTTTTTCCGACAACGTAACGAACAAAATTGAAAAGATCCAACCAAATGTTATTCAAACTGTCTGTTTGAGTCGACAGTTGCAATAATTATAATCTTTGCGGTTTATCCAAATTTTTATAACACAAAATTTAATTTTTCGAGCTTTGCTGCTCGTATAAATTTCCCAACTTTCCATTGTGATTCTGTAGATATTTTAATGGCATAATTTTCCGGAACCAAAGCAAACAATACTGAACCAACTAATTACACTTTTGAAAAATGCGCAATTTTTTTCATGAATTTGCACATTATTCATTGACTAACATCGTTCATAAAAGAGTCACCCGAGACAAATTCGTTCTCTCTCTAAATTATTGGTAGAGAGGTACCTTATAAAACTATGGATCATTTGAAGTGGAGAAATGAACAGCGCAGTTGGAATGCTTGAGGGTGGGTAACACAGACATACATTCCAAAGACGTTGGGCAGTAGTCAAAGCGCCTTTCCTCCTATAATATGTAATGAATTGCGCAATAATCTGAACATCTCAAGAAAAACTGTTGGCAATAAGTTGTATGAAGTCAATCTCAACTGGAGAAGTTCTTGGATGTGTTAGCCCCTAACAGAAGGAAACCACGATTAAATAAGCTCAAGATCATGTGGACTTGGACCTCAAGACTAGTCTCCTGTTTAATAATCAGATCAATTTCGATTCGAACTGTACTCAGATTCTAGGCGAGTTTCACTATGGGGACAACCTGGTAAGCTACAGAGCAGGTACTGGGTTGGTTCAGCATGAAATTTATCTCAATTGCAGAACGGATTTCATTTCAGTTAAAAATTCTCTGAATACAAACTTCTTGGTTTATATGATTTTTAATCCTGTATGCTGCAGTAATTGGGGAAAATTTGTTTGTCCATGAATACAAATGGTTCTTCTTACATTGCAGTTTTTCGACGGAGTTCTCAAAGCTGCATGGAGTAAAGGGTCTTTTAAAAGTATAATAGGATTTTAATTTTGAATAAAATCACAAAAGTTTGGTATATCAACCTTATTATTGCTTTATTTTGAAGCTTCAATAATGTAGTTATGTGTGAAATAAGATAATGTTCAAACATCCACCGCTGGCTCATTAACACTGACGCAAACAATCTTTCCAATTTCTGATCTTTCTATACAATCAAGTCGACTATACATTAGGTCAAAAAAATACCAGGATTTTTGATCATATAAAAAATCTGCTTAACCCTAGATCACTATTTTTCGTCGAAACGACGACGCGGTCCAAAAAAAGTAGTATAAATTTTGAGTGCGTCGTCGCACGCATTTCAGATTCCAACTAATCTCTGTTGACCTGCAGCTCGCGCGGAGCATGGTGTGTGTAGGAGCTCTGTGTGCGCCGTTTCAGCCACCATGAGTAGTCGAAAACAAACATGACATTTGTCACAAATATATTAATAGTTTTTTCTAAATTGTTTCTCTCTTTATTTTAATATTTTTTAAGTCTTTGTTTCTTCTAGTTCATAAGACTTAAGAATTTGAAAAAACGAAAATGTTCAAATGAGTGAAAAGTCAGATCTCAATTGAAAGACTTTCAAAGTGATTAAAATGTTATTTTAGTAAATAAAAACATAAACATGTTAACAAATGATTATTGTAAAAATTAGTAAAACACATAAATATTTTATTCCATGAACCTTTAGAAGCCACCTTATTATACGGCGTGTTCGAAACGACGAAGGTAAAATAAGGTAAGGGATCTAGGGCTAAACCGATTATCAACATTTTTGTTGTGGCTATGTTGGCACAACTGTTTTCTATACTGACGCAGGATTTAAACGCGATCTGTCATTTAGTTTGTTTATAGTGCTCGGTGTTGTCGGTTCTCATAAATGTTTTGCATTTTTACAATGGATAAAAATATCGAACAAAAAATTTGTCTCAAATTTAGAATTGCAAATGAAGTTTTGTGTGCCGAATTGCTGAAAATATAATATACGTGCATAAGAGTGGTACAGTGCACTCAACAGCGGTCGAGATGTGATAGAAGATTTGCCACGCTCTGGTCGGTCATTAACATCTTCGATAAATTGAAGGAAATGATAATTGAAAATCGTCATTTGAGTTTGAGAGCGATAGGCTATCTCACGAATCTATTTGTAACATTTTAATCGATTGTTTGGGCATGAAACGCGTTGTCGCACGTCTAGTTCCAAAAGACCTGAATTTATTCAAATATTGAATCTCGTGGAAGTCGCTGAAAACAAGCTAGAACGAGTTAATTCCGGCCTCACATTCACGAAACGCATTGGAACTGGTGATGAGGCATGGGTTTATAAGTTTGACATGCAAAAATTCTATGAGAATTCGCGGCGAGACCTAAAGTCGATTCCAGGAAATACGTTTGAAAAATGTTTTGATGATTGGATTATTCGTTGGCATAAATGTATTATCTCGAATGGGGTGGTACAATAAATTTGGATTAAAAATCAATATTTTGTGTTTCATCGGTACATTTTTGACAGAATGTATTTCGCCAATAACTGGACTAATATTTCCTTTGGAGTGGTTCACAAACTTCGGCTCGTTGGCATCGACTTGTGCTTTTCTCGTAGCTCTGAAGAAATCAGAATAAATCGAAGTGAATAATCGAAAGGAATCAAATCACATAAACTTGGCGGTCAATTCATATACCTCATCGTGAGGTGAACGATTCACCAAACCTTTCCCTCAGCAAAGCGAAGGTAGCATGGTTGGAGGAACATGCACGGTAACGGCCGTTCTACTCTCATGTTGAAGAAATAAGGTTCGCCATCCATAAACCGCATCTAACCATGAGCTTTTTGCAATATCACGGAAAGGGTATTCTGGGTTAAGATTGTCGAAATCTCCTAGTTCCAAAAATTTTTTTACAGTTTTGGGGGTTCAAAAAAATAACCCACGTCAGGATATCAACCCCCCTTGCCCCTTCATAGTCCACAAAAATCAAGTTTTTCACATTTTATTTTTTTTTAATCATTTGGGTCGACCGAAAAATCTGAAGAAATTCAGAGAGGTGTATCTTTGGATGACTAATACACATGATTTTTTTTTAGAATTATTAGATCATTCTACATAACCTAAAAAAAATCGTTAAAAATTCGATCATTTTTCCGAATATCGAAATAAACCGGTGTAGGTCCAATTTCGGCATAGAATGATGTATTTTATTGTATCTCTGTGAATTTTTCAGATTTTTCTGAGAGGTTTCAAAAACTCGAAAAACCCTATTATATCTGTATTTTTCGTGGCTATATGTCTACAATATATATATATATATATAGCAATATTATTTTCCCAATAGATTATTATTACCCAGCTGCACTCTGCTGGTTGAGCTTGCACATGAATCATCCTCATACAATTAACCTTGAACTACGGTAGTTTCGGCAATGTTAAATTATTTTTATACTTTTCATTCAATAATCGCCCTGTATAATAAAAGTATATAATATGTATAATATACAATGAGTTCCAACATCGATGATTTAGATTTTATTCGAGAAGGCTTTTTATTTTTCAAAAGAATGTTCTAAAAGTTTCACCATTTCATGAAAATGCGATAACCCCTTTTTATATTCCTTGATTGTTTGTTGAATTTGATATGTATATTGAAGATATAAGAAATTAAAAAGAAAATGAGAGGAGTTCAAATTAAAATGTATGCTTGAAATAGAGGCGCGGAGCGCTTTAATGGAACTAGGAAGTATAAAATAACAATATATCTGAATTGATATTTAATATAAAATATATTTTCATTAAAAACAAAATTATGTATTCTCCTCAATTTTTTCTCCATGATTATGTTAATATCAATAAAAAATAAACCAAGTTACTACAGCTCCAGCACTGCACTAATCTCTCTATAGGAAACCTTATAGCTATCATTCAAGTAAAAACTTTTTAGATGTTTCATAAAGTGCTCGCTTCAGTACTTTTTATAAAAATGACATTTTAAAATATTCATAAAAACTAGTTGAAATAATTGAACTAACTAACTACTGATTACATAAAAAACATGTCGAATAAAATCTAAATCAGTGATCTAAAGAAATTATACATATTATGATTATTATATTATATTATACATTATATACTTTTATTATATAGGGTCGATTATTTAATAAAAGTATTAAAAATAATTTAACATTATTGAAACTACCGTAGCTCAAGGTGAATTGTATAAGCGCTCTTGGGATGATCGAAAATATTCAATAATAGTTGAAAAATTGTGAAAATAATTGAAAAAACGGGGTTTCTTGAATTTTATAAAATGGTGGATCATTTAGACATGTTCGAAAAAACCCTTAAAGGATTCCTTACACTTAGAGACACTATTTTAAATCAAAGTAAGGCTAGTTTTCGCCTTTGGACCTCTTCGGATGACCGAAAAACCGCTAAAAATGGTCAAAAATGGGGTTTTCGAGTTTTTGAAGGTGGCGCACCTCTCAGAAAAATCTGAAAAAATTCACAGAGGTACTTTGCAATGAAATACATCATTCTACGCCAAAATTGGACCTGCACCGGCTTATTTCAAATTCGGAAAAATGATACAAATTTTTAATGATTTTTTAAGGTTATGTATAATCCTCTAATAATTCTAAAATAAATTATGACTATTGGTCATCCAAAGACACACCACTCTGAATTTTTTCAGATTTTTCGGTCGACTCAAATGATTTGAAAAAAAAAGGTAGAAAACAAGATTTTTGTAGACTATGAGGGAAGGGAGTTAATAAATCTGTTAATCAAAAAAAACTTTTTAGGAACTAGAGTTTCGACTATCTTCACCCAGGATACCCTTTATGTAGCACTTCTGGATGTAGCACTTATAACGGATATTTTGCTAATTCACAAAGTTATTCAATCAAATGTGTCTCGCCTGCAAGAAGATATTTTTGCTAGAAAGGGGATCATGTTCAAGAGCCAAGTCAGCAAACTCTCGACGCCTCTTTGATCATTTGGTTTTAGTTATTCAGTCCATACGACTGTAAAATGAGGCAACTCTAGATCCCTACGCTATATTACCTAAGTCTGAGAGCTCTAGTTTCTGTGATCGTTAAATCGACAAAATTGGCTCATAGACAACGTGGCCGATACAGCTGCAATGTTCCCTATCATTTTGCACATAGTTGTGTTTATGGTAATTTATGGTCTTGTAAAAGTTCGGTGTATAACATGCGCAGCATCTGATACTATTTTCTTAATATTTTTCATAACTTACTACGAATTGAGATAAGTCAAACGCTGCAGCAGAAAACTGCACATTATAGTTTTATATCCGTTGTTTCGAGAAGAACACTTCAAGCTATAGCTCCTACAACTGATGATTGGTTTCAATGAATTAAAAACTGAATAACATCCTGAATGATGTTCTAACAGCATGAACATTTTATTGTTATGTTACTTCCGGAAATACCGTAAGTTGACCATCCCTTTGACTTTTTGAGCGGTAACCCCATATTTTAATTTATTTTCGACTACTTATCTGATTTTGAGAAACTTCTGTTGAAAAACTGATAAAATAAAAACGCTCACATTTCGAATTCAATGATTTATTTCATAGAATGGGCGACATTTTGTTTTTCTGTCCAAGAGGGTATCATAAGTGGTCATTACTTCAGTTCGGATAACTCACATTATTTCTTATTTTGGATGGAAGAGTCGAAAACACAAGGTTATAATGTGCGTTTCAGGAACATAAGTAACTCAACGATTGAAAAAGCGAGATCCTACTTCAATAAAAGAATTAGGAATTGACTTTAGGATCAGACCAGTAGAACTCGCCAGTAAGCTAAAGCAAGGGTGGGTCTCTTTGCAAGAATGTTTTCGCAAAATTAGTTTTGTTTTAGATATATCGAATGGAGTGCCATCACATTTTCAATTGAATATGTCTGAAGTAAAATTCAGAGGGCGTATGGTAAGACGCGTTCTTCAACAACTGAACCTCAAGAAAGCAGTGGGTTTTGATGGAATTGCACATACTGTTTTGAAGGAATGTGCTCTAGACTTAGCACCTATTCTTAATCGTCTATTTTGTAGTTTCCGTAGTTTTGGAAGGTTGCCAGAGCAAAATCGATACCAAAGAAGGAAAAAAAAATGCCAACCCCGAAATTATCGTCCAAACTCACTGTTGTCCGTTATGTTCAAAGTAATGAAAGAATAATAAACGATGAGCTAACAAAATATCTCGAGTAACAGGGTATTATCAGTAATTGACAATACGGTTTCCGTAGACAACGATCAACTGGTGATCTCTTTGCATATCATCAACAAAAGAAAAGCATGGCGAATCGAAAACCATTGCTTTTGATATGTTAAAGGCTTTTGGCAGGCAAGCTTGATGAATAAACTAATCGCATATGGACTTTCCGAGAAATTGCATGGTTGGATTGATAGCTTTCTCTAGAGTTTATTGATTAGGGTGGTTGATGTTGGTGTAACGAGTATATCTTTTCTGGTTGATGCAGAAGTATTCCTAGCCTCCATACTCTCGCCAGCTTTTTCTTCTGTTACAATGATCTGAACCACTCCACCGAGTCAGCGTCCTATAACTGGTGAGGAGTCACACCGACAAAGATACAAACAGAGCATGTCACTGAAGTCAGACTTGCAGAAGACATCAGAGTGAGGCCGGTTGAACCTGATCAATTTCAACGCGAACAAGACGTAATCAACAACGTTCTCCAGAAAAATTACTGCTGGGGAAACCTCCTTTAATCATACAAGATACATTGAATTTCCTCAGAAAAGAACATGCAACTACTCGGCATCACAGTCAACACCGGAGTTCACCGACATCACCATGTATCAGCCAATGTCGAAATTGCTTCTGCTGAACTCCTATCACGCATGATATCCAGCCTCTCGCTCTAAGGTAGTAGGTTGATGATGTTTTCCTTTTTTACAGGTATTTCCATGGTAAATGCTCTAAAGAACTGAAAGGCTTGGTTTCAGTTCAAAAGAAAAACCAGGCTCGCGAAAAACTCTCACCAGCGTAGGGTCCAACTATCTATGCCGCGCACCTTTCTCTACAAAAACTCTTTTGTTCACAGGGCTACTGTGGTTTGGCACTCGCTTCTATCGAACATCTTTCCAACAACTTACAATTTGACCCTCTTCAAGAAGCGAGTGAACATTCACATTAAATCATTCGGACGGCTATGACGTGATATGACATGCATCGCCTCCTCCCAAAAATAAAAAAAATTGATCGAGAAATAAGCTTTGTGGTGAAATACAATTGAAAATCACAGAGAAATCTTCATAGAATTATAAAAGATGTCATCACCAAATATCAACGAGGAATTACGACAAATCAGGTAGCTATTCACTAGCTCTTGTTATTGTTTCGTTCCGAGAATAAGTGAGTAGGTATGGAGGAGGAAAATCAAGTAAATACAGATATTATACAAGCCTATTTATAATCTAACAGAAATAGTGTTCGAGCATTTCGACTCTATCGGAAACGATTTTCAGATCGTGATATTTTCTTGCAGAAGAAATGAAAGAAGAATACGAAAACGTAGATTTCAGTCACATACATCACAAAATAATTTTGCGTAAATGAATTAATTTGCATTTTCTCAGGAACGCGTAACAATATTCTGAAGCACAAGTAAAGAGAGTCGTTAATTTGTATTGACATAACTGAAAAAAATCAGTGAATTGTGACCGAAACTTGTCTTTCGCTAGGTATAATAATGTTTCAAATCAAGAGGATTTCCAAGATAAGAAAATGTGAAGATAATAATCGAAAACTGTACATGTTCAAACAATCATACAAGCACGGTTTTTGTTAATGTGATCAAATGAAGTACGTGCAACTTCAGCAATATATGGTAGAGTAGTGTTTTCCATGTGATATCCTTGGGTTATCGGATTTTATTGGAATAATAATCAGTTAAATTAGTTAGTATTTTGATGCATTCATGATTGATTCTATAGTATTCACGTTAAGTTTAAAGAGACGTCATTGCTAGGGATGTCTGGTTGGAAAATATTGCAATGGACAAGAACAAAATTATTAGTCTCGCGCAATGAAACTACTATACACTACATATGGTGACATTTGATTATGACAGTTGGCATTGAAATGCGGCGTTGACGTATTTTTATTGCTTATTTTAGTTCACGTTCTTGTGCTGATTGAGATTGAATTGAAGTGTTTTCCTCGAAGTTTTGATAATATTTGAATCATTATTATAAAATCAGTTCTTTTCAGAACTCAGTGTTTCGAATATTTATTCTATATAAATAGCGAAAATGCCAAGAGCTTTCTCGAGCCAAGCCCAAAACATGATTGCATTATTATGCAATTATTTCCAACAAGAAGGAGATAATGGGGGGTCTCTTCTCCCCCTTACAGCTGTAAGAGGTGTAAGTACCACTAAAATTAATAACAGAAATATCATGATACAACTTAACTCGTTCATCTGTTGGTTTCCAAATTGTCTACACATCTACATACTATGAACTTTTTTGCTTACAGAGGGTAGCGAGTGCTTTACAAATAAGCATTTCATCCACTAACAATATTATGACAAAGACAAAGAGTGGTGATCCACTGAGAAGTCCAAGAAAAAAAAGGAATCGTGAGAAACCTGTAGTACCTATTGACTATTTTGATCGAACTGCCATAAGAAATACTATCTATGACAAGTTCCAGAACAGTAAGTAGACATCAAAACCTTTCTCTAAATCAAGTTTAATGTTATATTCTTTGTAGAGGAACATATTGCGTTGTCTGCATTAGAAGAGAAGCTCCACGAAAGAGATATTTTCAATGGATGTAGGACATCTCTGTGGAAAATTGTACAAAATATTGGATTTAAGTATTCCAAAGATAATTCAAGAAGAGGTTTGATGGAACTATCTCATATTGCATTGAAGCGTATCCATTTTCTGCAATCATCTATTCGTATAGAAGAATGAAGGATTACGTGAATATGTATATCTTGTCGAAACATGAATTTTCAAGGATAGTACTATCGGTCGTTCGTGGCAAGACATCAAACGTGTGAATAAAACACTACTTAGTTTGTACTATTTCAAGATATTCTAAATTTGATACTCGTTTCAGATTCAATATACTCCATGCAGGCAGCAGGCATGGCTTTTTTCCTCAAAAACTTTGAACAGCATTGGTTTGTACACCAACTATTGTTGAATTTGGAAAAGCCTTCAACAATTATACTTGATAATGCAAGCTATTGTAACACAATTTTGAACAAAGCCCCCACTCACAACAGCAACTGAAAAGGTTGAGATTCAACAATGGTTAAGAAGCAATAATATTGCTTATAAATGTAAGTACTGAATTCAAATAGGATTGTATTTCAAGAAGTAGGAGTGAAGAATATGGACACGAAGTATTACGTCTTCCTCCCAACGACTGCATTTTCAACCCAATTGAAAATATTTGTGTATAACCAAAAACTATTATCGGGACCATTTAGGGAAGGAAGGGAGTTCCGCTGAACAATCTCTTTCTGTACAGAAAGAAGCTTTTCAGAAAATTATAGAGTAAAATTGTTGAGCATACAGAAAAATAAATTCAATATTAGTGGAAACGCGAACTTCATTTTGATCTTGAAGATATTTCCCCTCAGATAATGAATATGGACGAGAATGACAATGACAGTGAAACATTTTTAGACCAACTTTCAGAATAAAATGGAGTATTTATTTTTCAATTAATTTCAACTTTGTAAAATTATCATTAAATAAATGATTTTGTTAATTTCTGTTATTAGATAGTTTTACCTGTGCTCCTTATTTGAATCTGCAAGTGCCAAGTATACTAAATTCTAGTTTCTGTTGAAAGATTGAAATATTTCGAAAATAAATATTATTTCATGGCCTAGTAAAAATAATTTGTATTTCAAATTCACTGAGATGGTCAGTGCTCAAAACCTTTATTGAACAAAGTGCATAATGAAAACTTCTACTGTTTTCTGTTTTTATATCAAAGAAAGGTGAACACAATTGTATTGAATTATGCCTCATGTGTTGTATTTTCAGGTAAGTACTAGTATTCTGCGTAGTTTTCGATATACAGGATGCTCCATTCAAGAGGTATTGATATGTATGATTATTGAAAAATTTTATTTTTGGGAAAGGAAAGTCGCGAATTAATTTCATATGCCTGAAATTGGCATCAGACAAAGTGTTCTCAAGAAAAAAGTCAAAGTGACAATCGAATTTATTCTGAGAAAAATTCATACCACTACCTCTTGAATGAAATAGCCTGTATTTCAGAAAACACGCATATCATAATCATAATCAATCTAACCTCTACTATGGGTATCAAAACACTCAGAAAAATAATCCCTGTAGAATAATGATGGAAAATGGGTTGTCATTTGAGAAAAACGGTAAATGACGTCATATATTGCGAATTACAAAAGAAAACAATTTTTTTTCCAAATAACTTCGAGTTGTATATCAAAATCGACGTGTTTTGCACGAAAATCAAAAATAAAGAAATTATGAATTTTATCCATACTTTACAGTCGCATTGAATAGGAATTTTGGGAAACATTGGCAACATCCGAGAAGACTAGTTGATGACGTCACTTTAAACTTAACGTGAACATACTATATATGTATATTGTGAAAGCATTGAATACTGTAATAATAGAATATACTTTAATTTTCAATTTTGTTAAAACTTCAACTAAATACACAAATGATGTAGATATAATAATAATAATAATAATAATAATAATAAATAATAAAAATTAAATTCTTAACTGCTACCTTAAATCTATTTACACTTAGACCCTGTATATGCCGTGGAAGATGATTGAACAATCTGATACCCTGGTACAGGGCGACATTTCAAATCTAGAAGTTCTGTGTTTAGGGATACATAATGTTTCTTTATTTCTAGTATTGTGGGAATGAAAGTTAGAAAGTTTAGTCATGTTACTTTCATTCTCTTTAATATAAACGAGGCATCTCAAAATGAAAATAGACGCCAATGTGAGGATACCATTCTTCAGGAACAACGGTCTACATGAAGATTGTGGAGCTGTATCGAACATCATTCGCAGAATTCTTTTCTGGATGATGAAAACTCTACCTACGTCTGAGGAATTTCCCCACAGTAAGATATTATAGGACAGGCGACTATATACCAAACTGTAATAAACGTTCACAAGGGAACTTAGAGGTAGTGAACTCTTGATTCTATCTAGGGCATAATAGGAACTATTCAGCCTCTTACAAATCGCATCGATATGTGCACTCCACTTCAGATTTCTATCGATGTGAACGCCGAGGAATTTAGTGGTGTCCTTCGAAGAGATGACTGTATCTAAATACCTTATTGTTATGCTACCCTGATCACAAGACGACAGAGTGAAGTGAATGCATTCCGTCTTGTTGACATTGATCATAATAGCATTGAAATGGCACCATTCTACGAAACTCTCCACCAGCAGCTCGCATAACTTTTGAAGCTCCTCAAGAGTCTCAGCAGTAATAGCTATGGAAGAGTCATCAGCGAACAGTATCAACCAGATTATTTTTGATAATAAATTGTGAATATTAGATTTTCTGTAGAATATTTTTTCAAATTTGGTGGCAGATCGTTGATGAATAACAGAAATAGAAGTGGCCCCAAGACAGAACCCTGGGGTACTCTAATTTACAGTACTGTTCATTTGAGAACGAGTCGTGAACCCTGATTGAGGCAGTTCTGTCCTCCAGATAACTACGAATCCAGTTCAAGAACACGCCTCTGAATCCAAGATTATAACATTTATCCAATATAAACTGGATAGCAAGACTATCAAACGCTTTAGACAAGTCAAAGAACAATCCAGCAACATATTGACCATTATCAAGGCAACGATAGACGAATTTCACGAACTGCAATGCTCCAGTTTGAGTCGAGCGGCCGGTTCTGAAACCATGTTGTGCAGTATCAAGTATTTGAAATTTATCTAGGTACTTCATCATTCTATCAAACACTATTCTTTCAAAAACCTTGGAAAAGACACTTAAGATAGATATAGGTCTATAGTTCATGATATCGTGTACATCATCCTTTTTATGAATAGGAATGACGATTGCTTTTTCAGAATACGAGGAAATAAGCCTGTGCTAATTGACAGGTTAATAACATGAGCGAAATGTCGGCTGATATCGGTACCTATCATCTTCAGAATTCGTGCTGAGATGAAATCAACACTAGAACCTTTGTTGTTTTTGAGTGATCTTATAACATCATGGATTTCATGCTCCAGGACTGGGTGGAAGAAAAAGGTTGTGTCTAACATACGTGACGTCGTACATGAGGATGACATTGAGTCTTTATAATAACTGTTGAGGGAAGATTCGGCAACTGTTGTGAAATGATTAGCGAAAATCTCAGCCAAATCCTTGGGATCGTTATGCGTAACATTATCAATAACCAGTGCAATAGAATTTTGTTCCATACGTTTTCGACCAGTCATAGTATTTACTAGATTCCACACAGTTCTATTTTTATTTACAGATTTATCAATAAGTTCACTGTGAAAATTGTATTTGGTTCTTAGGATTAAGTATTTATAATAGGATTTGGCTTTCTTATATAAATCATTAGAGGATTGAGTTTTATATTAGAATGTAACCAATAAAGATTTTGTAGGTCACATTTGGCCAAAACAATTTCTGGAGTAATCCAGTTTTTCCTGTTATGAGTATAATTGGTACTACGCATAAGAGGGCAACAAATTTCAAAGATATGTTGAATGGTATCTACAAATGCCCCAAAACATTCATCAACATCAGAATCTATGTATAAGTCCTGAAAATTACATTGAGAAATACTCGATGCAAACTTATTAAGATTTTGATCGTTTAAATTTCTGACCATTCTCGATACAGTTTCGGCTTTTTATGGAAGCTAATACATAGATCAAGTGAGAGGGCAAGGTGGTCACTGATATGGGCTTCATAAGTTTGTACATTACAATTTGATAATTCTGCATTGGTCAAAATATAATCAACCTTAGAAATTGATGTGTGACCTGTGATATTCGTGAATACTCTGATAGGATTATCTGATGAGACTTTTAGATTATAGCAGTTCATTAAATCTACAAGTAACTTACGGTTCATACATTCTGTTTTGAAAAAAATCAACGTTCAAATCACCACACAGGAATATAATGTCAGCTGAATTGCAACAAAAATTCAAAGCAAGCGATATCCTGTCCAGAAACACCTCGAAGGTACCTGAACATGGCCGATACACACTAATAATGCCCAAGCGGATATCACGAGCCATCACTATTGTTCCACTTATTTCACATTCCATTTCTTCTGAAAAGCGTGACACACATAAATTTTTCAATAGTAATCCAGCTTTAATGTAAACCATTGATCCACCGTGGGCTCTTGAGGGCGGCAATATGAATCTGCAAGTAGGTATCCAGGGATGGTCATGGTATTTACACTCTCAGGACTGCACCAGTGCTCGGCAACACTTACAATATCTGGTTTCCTTTCAGATAGAAATATTTCGAGAACATCTAACTTATTTGAAATACATTGTACATTAAGTTGTAAAAGTTTCAATTTTTCTCCATCAACAGTGGGAAAACCAAAAGATGTTGTACCATCTATGTTGCAGGGCGATTCAATTGTCTCGGTTGAAAAAAACGGTGGACACTCGCTTTGTTTGGCCAGTTTGATCCATCAAGAGCTTTTTCATAGTCGGATGTAGCTATTAAAACTTTAAATGATGAATAGTTTTCGGGATACTTTGAAATGAGTTTTTCACATTTAACTGTTGGAAAATTACTACTTAGGAAGTTTTGTAGATCTTCAACTGTGGTCTCGGGCTTTAAATTGGACACATGCAATGCCTTGTATTTCTCTACTCCTTGGACGGATGAGCTGCCAGAATAACTACCAACAACCAGAGCACGATTCCGTTTATTAGTTTTACCCTTGCGGGAAACTACCTTCCACTCCGTTTCTGCATTAGTATTAGTAATAGAAGAAACTTTGTCATTTTTTTTGTGTCAAACAAACTGGCATTTTTCCCGTTCCACGCCACTTTGCTATAAGTTTCGAGGACTGATTTTCAGAAAAGAACTAAAGTAATACTCTGAAAATGCGGGAACGAACTATTCAGATTGCTGAAAGCTTCTACTCAACCCTCGGTACGCAATTCCTGCTCAAACTTCGCGGATTGTGCTGAAAACTTTCATGAGATCATAACGTATGTAACTATCAAATCGTGAGTATCACCTTCAATTTACGTTATATCCTCACTTTCAGTTTTTTCCTACTTTTCTGAACAGATTTTTTATATTCAACCTCTCTCGGATTGTTACTAACAACTCAAAACTCAAAATATTCGAATGAGCTAGGCCCTTCTCAAGTAATTCGTATGTTAATGAACAGTGTTTCATTTTTATTGGTGTCGATTCTGTCTAACCCGCGTCAAGTTCAATTTATCAAAATATTGGCGTTTAAAAGTCTTTATTATATTACGTTGTATAAAAAATTAACAAAAGTGAATCTTCTATCAAAGCCAGATACATGTTGTCATTACTTCACACATCAGAGATAATTATAATTCATTCAAAGCTGATTAGAGCATCATCATTCATCTTCATTCCAAATTTTGTTTACGTAATCTGTTCAATGAACTTAAACCAAATAGACCAATTTACCTAAATATCTCGTATGTAATGGGCGTGCGTATTCGTAGGCAATCTGGGACACCCTTCGACGTTAATGTATATTAATGACTGGTTGAGTTATCTCGTCGTTAAGAGCTCCTAATGAGAAACCCTTTCATAAGTCTAGAATTGACAAGTAGAGTCTTATCTCTTGAGTAGTAGAAGAGGAAGGTGCTATCTGCTGTTCGTGATATACACTATGTTAATAGGGGAGAAAGATATGCCTCAGCAAATTGTGTATAGTTGTTCAACTACACTGTACAGGATGATCCGAATTTGATGTATAAAGTAGCAATTTCGGTAACTGTTGAAGCTAGAACAAAATGAGTGACACTTTTTCGAACTGTATTTGGAGAAAAAGGGACAGGTGAAAACTGCATCCTGTTCAAATTTTTCGTTTATGAGTTATCAACGGAAATTGAATTTTCCAAATATGTTGAAATATTCGATATTATCAGAGCAAATGCTTCAAAATAAAGACATTCTACAGTCAATTTCTATGAAGAAAGCTATGAAGGGAGAAAATATTTCTTATTAGGGTTTCATTCAGCAGTAATGACAAAAAGTTGTGTTTCCACATTATTTAACCATCATTTATTTAAATTTGCTTTGATTCTAAAGTGACTGAGCTTTTCAGTGATGTGTTGAAATGATAAAATGAGTGTATTTTCCGAGTTTCAACTCGGACCTCAATGAAAAATAAGTCAATTCATGCACTCTTTCGTCATTTTGCAACGTGAAAAACGTCCCACGCTATTGCTTCTATAACTATTGATGGTTTTCAACTGAACAAAACCATATTGCACTTTAAATGATATTTAAGAACAGCCTGTAACATTTTCATTGGTCACTTTCGGAAATCAAGTTAAACTTTTTTCGGACTTTTTAAGTGATATATTATATCATCATTTTTTTCGTTGAATCATTCAATTCCGAATACATTCTGATAAAAAAGGAATCACTGCAAACGTTGTATTTTACGAAAAAACAGTAATCATAGAAAAGGTCCTACTCATCGATGTTCACAGAACGGGCGACCGTTAGAGTTTGTGATAAAAATTTTCTGAAGTAGAAAAATTATTGGTCATAATTCAAGTTTGGATAACTCACATTATTTAGAATTTTGTATAAAAAAAAAACTTAAAATACAACCGAGTATTCTAATGACTCGTGAAGTAATGTGTTTGGCAGAATACCTTTGAGAATCACAGAGCTATCTTCATAGAATTATAATTAATCTCATTCGCAATTATTAACGAGAAATTATGGCAGATTACGTACCTACCTGGTTCGTTTCGAGTCTTTTTACAGAGAATTAATAATAATAATAATTAATCTAACCCAACCTAATCTAATCTAACCTACCTGGTTCGTTTCGAGTTTTTCACAGAGAATTAATAAGTATAAAGACGAAATCAAGTTAATACAGACAGATTTTCAATCCAATAGAAAAAGTGCCATAGCATTTCAACTCTATCGGGAATAATTTCCAAATCATGATTAACCAGAGCGTACAAAACTTGGAAAGTGAAAACATAATTAAAAAACTCAACTCATATCAAAACATTTTTCATAGAAATTCTTGAAAATGGCCTTCATGCTGTTGATTACACCAACATAATTGTTCAGCCAGTTCACATTCGAAGCTGTGCTGTGCGATGTAGCACCATCTTGATGGAAGTAAACTTTTATTCCAGAGGAATATTATCTGGGAAATCTTGTAATGTTGGAATCGGAATTTAAGTATAATTTTTCTGATTCAAGCTTCCTCCAATGAAAACTGGTCATATCAAGCAATTTGAATGAAATCTAACCTAACGTTCACACTGAATCTACGCTGAAAATTATTTTTCATGGTTTTATGCGAATTCTTCTGGCTCCAATCGATTGTTGTTAAAAGTACACCAAGGATGGTTCTGAAAGAAAAAGAATAATCAAAAATGTTCTTCAAGAACTTGAACTTTTTGAAGAATATAAGGCGTGTATTTATGTTTCCGTGTAACAGACTGGATTGAATAGTCGTCGCTAACGTACCGGTTTCTACAGTTGTCAGGTTTGTTTCGAGTCTGGAAAACTTTCGATTCTCTGGTTCATCACTATCTGGAAATTGTTCCCGATAGAGTTGATATACTCGAGCATTATTTCCGTTAGATTGAAAAAAGCTTGGATCATGTATGTATTCACTTGATTTTCGTCTTCCATAACTAATTATTAATTCTAAATGAAAGACTCGGAACGAATAACAATAGTAGGTGAGTAGGTACGTAATCTGTCGTAGTTCCTAGTCAATAATTGCTAATGACATCTACTAGAATTTTATGAAGATTGCTTTGTGATGGAATGAAAACATGAGGTTATCATTCAAAAAGTCCAAGTGAAGATTGATTTCCGGAATTTTCGGAAATGACTGAGCAATGAAAATGTTAGAATATCATTCGGAATGCAATCCGGTTTCTATTTCAATGAAATTGATTATTTGTAGGAGCTATAGCTTCGGGCGTTCTTTGCGGAACGCTCTATATCCACAGGATTAGATATTCTGTGTAATTATTCGTTCGACCATAGACAGTGGTAAACAATCTAGTGTCATACTTCTTCAAACTTCACCAGAATGAAAAGTCCCATTACTTTGCAAACTATAGAAAATTTGATGTAAGGTGTTGTATTCGTGCTAATAGAAATGCTTTCCTTGCAATGGAGAATACTATCTCGAAGAAAATTGATTCATATATTAGCAAAGGTTTGATTCATAATCTTATCAACTTTAGGGCATTCCGGAAAGCAAGACCGAAGAATTATCAAATTGATAGGCGAGGAAGAAAATGCTCTGAATTTTATTGCGACTGTTAACACTAGCATATCGACCGACCGTCTTTATTAGGAGCTCATCAGTGTCGCATATCGCTTCTCAGTATCCTAACCAGCAACATCGGGCTCTCCTTACGATTCCAGAAAGGATGTATTTCGTACATACGTACGAGAGTCGCCCTCTATGGACCGAAACGGTGAACTCGCTACCAGACTTCGAGAAAGATACGAACAAAAACAAACAGATGTGGGAACGTTATGAATTCCAACACTTGAGGAACATCTTTGGCTGGTCCGTGAATCACATCAACGGCTCAAAACGAGCAAAATAATCCCGTTGGATTTGGTGCTCTGGGCCTCTTTTCCAGGATAAAACCTCCTGTTGGTATATATTTGATGAGACGAATATTTATCGTGATGAACTTCGCGAGGAGTCTACATATGTAAACTTGGAACAAAAAGAATTATTCAAGAATCCGTAGATCACTCCATAAACCTTCATGACAAGAGCTAGTTCTCAAATTTGCCCGCCATGCACGCAGCCCCAAGGAGGGGATTATTTCGCTCGTTTCGAACCGTTGATGTGATTCACGGACCGGCAAAAGATGTTCCTCAAGTGTTGGAATCCTCAACGTTCTTACATCTGTTTGTTATTGTTCGTATCTTTCTCGAAGTCCGGTAGCGAGTTCACCGTTTCGGTCTCCAACCGTTGGCTCTCAGAAGACAAAATGCTGACTTTTCTCTGTTTTACAGATATTTTCGCGGAAGATGCTCCAAGGAGCTAAAAGACCTTGTTCTGGGAAAACTCATGTTTTGCCGCAACACTAGGCTGGCAAGAAGTTCTCATCATATGGCGATACATTTAGCGACCCCTCGAACCTCTCTCTATAAGAATACTTTCGTTTACAGGGCTGGTGAGCTGTGGAACTCGCTTCCGCCCAACATCTTCCCAACATTTTACAATTTGGCCCTCTTCAAGAAGCGAGTATACATACACAGCAGCTCTTCCCAGGCGCCCAATTATGTGATGTAACAGGTCCGCCTATTTCTGGGAAGCGCGCATAAAAAAAAATCTCGAAATATTGAGGATTTCCCAATTGTCCCTGATTAAGAGAAAACAACGGACACTACGAGGAATATTACTGGTCCGATGTCAATCCCCGTCAGGAAGTGATTGTTCAACAGCAAAGGCAATTAGGTTTCAATATTTGGTGCGCGTTTATGTACCATTGTGTTTTGGCGTACATCATTTTTGCCGAAAAATTCTCATGATCAAGTTTATTATGATATAAGGAATGAGATATAGTAGAGGGTTTCTTGGATGAAATTCCCTTGGCTCGAAGAAGGTTAGTATATTTCCAGCATGACGGTGCGCCCCCACACCAGACCAGAATTGTCTTAGATCTTTTGAACTAGACATTCCGGAATAACTCGAAAACAAAATGAGATGCCTGCGATCTGTTTTCACCAAGGGTCATTTTTCTTAAATAGCAATATTTTACAGTATCAAAAATCTAACCTAACCCATTTTTTGCTAGGCTTTCGGCTTCCTTTTTAGTGTCTCCTGGTTGATTGAAGTCACTTGCGATTGAAGACAATGCTTCAAAAATATTTAAATAATCATATTGCAAGCATTAATAGCATTGGCACTGCAGACCATCTAGTTTCGGAAAGAGACTTCAGGACTCCATTTTCACCCAAATGCTCTGTCAAAATTTTCCATCGTTTTGTCGAAGCCGAGAAAAAATTGAACAACTTTCATACAATTTGAAAGAATGTTACTACTTCAGTAACACATTGAACAGCCTGAATACCTACTAATTTTAGCGAATGTGCCGCACATGGAACGTAAATCTCAAATTCGCAAACTACTTTTATTCTTGACTGAACACTAGAGTAGTTTCCAGCCATAAATGATGCATTGTCGTAGCTGTGCCTGCGACAATCTTTTATAGGAATGTCAAGGCTTTCAAAAAAGTTTAAAATGGTATCTGCTATATATTATACGTTATGTTCATCCATAGGCAAAATTTGCGAAAATCAATAGGCTATCCGTCTTTTACGTATCTCACTATGAAAGTCAGTTGGTCAACGTGGGACAGATCTGGTGTAGAATCTACGTTAATAGAGTAGTACTTTGCTGCTTTAAGTTCTTTGACAATGGTTTTCAAAACTTGCTGTCCCCTTGAATCAATAAATTCATTACAAATATCTGCCGATAAATATGATGCACTTCCTTTTCCACGATTTCCGTAGTTTTGTATTTGATCAGCAAGAAAAGGATCAAATTCACTTATCAGTTATAAGCATCCCAAATAATTCCCATTATTTTTTTATCCTAATGTCTCACTATCACCAAGAAAAACAAAACCTTTTGAAGCCAAAAATTTCACTACTACAACAATCCTTCTAAGCACATTCTTTCAAAGTTAATATCTGTATTATATTCGTACAGCAAGTCAGTATCAATTCGTCCACTAGCTTTCATTCTTGCAGCATAATTCATCATAAATTCCCTGTGCTGTAAACTGTTCTCATGCTCCATCAATGAGTTACTCTTATGATTCCTATCTTTGTATCCATTTGGTGAACTTCAATTATGTCCAGTATTAGTAGCGATATTAAATAGACGGAAACAATAACACTATACTGATTTCTTTGCTGGTGAATGAAGGAGCCATTTTTTCTGAAGACTCATCATTCACCAATTTACGACCAAAAATATTTTTAGTCAAGTATCTAGTTTTCGTTTTACCATTTGAATCTGGAAAACTCGTAGAAGTTTCAGAGAAATCCCCTTTTATATTTTGGAAAAACTCTGGCCCTGTTCAAATCCAAATATCACGGACTTCTTCAGATAAAATGTCGTCACAGTAAGTACCAGCTTTAGGAGATACAGATACATTCTCTAAACTTGCAGTTATTAATTCACAGTAGCTTGAAGTCGATGGTTCAGCATCTAATGTGTGTTTGTCATTTTTGTCACATGTAACCTCTTTTTCCTGGTGACATTCAGAGGAACTTTTGTATTGTGGTGATGAGAATGAATAATCCCTTATTTGTGTCTTTAACCGTGGAAAACGAAGTGAGCTGTGGAAGTTTTTCGGTTATTTCTTTTTGAGCTATAATTTTTTCCTTTTTTGTGAACCACTCAAATATGTTTTTTTCGACGTAATGAAATAATGTTTAAGCGAACAGATCGAAACTTCTATTTTCTTGCTCAATTTTGAATATCAAACGAAACAAAATAACTTCACTCAATCCTATCATTCGGGGATTCCCCCAACCATTGACAATGTCGACATTTATGTTAGGCCTTGTGTAGACAGTGCAGCTTGACTTTGGAATCGGAGTGATTGTGTGAGTGATCGATAGATGATATATTTAGTAAATTGGGTAGGATATCTTTTCAAAATATTATTAATTAGTACAGTAGAAATAGGCACAGTCATCGATATAATGGCGTAGTATTAGTATTTGCCCTGTAAAACCTTCTGATAAGATTACTGGCTTGTGAAAAAAAGTGTAATGTGCCCGACAAAATGTTTTGAGAATGTGAGAGAAATTGTCGGTCCTTCGGGGCCCCAGGAGAATAGGGGCCCTGACACGAGCCCCATGTGCCTTTATGGTAAAGACAGTATTGAACAGAAGTGCCATTTTTCTGACTTTGTGCGGACTTTTAAAACGATCCTTATATTTTTATTCCTTAGTTTTTCTACTGCTGAATTGGTGTAACATAAAATAACTATTTTGGATGCCCCAATAAATAAAACTTCATTACATTCAAATTAGGCGGTCTAGATAACCAGAGCATATTGACTGATTTTAGTATTAGTATGGTCTACTCAAATACTCACTAGCCAATATGATGAAGGAGCACCTTCATGCATACAATGTTGACGTTAATGGGGAGACATCTTCAAGAGGGAAAAAAAAAAGGTACGTAAAGTCTATTCTCTGTTTCTCTTGTTCGCGAATAGTCTATTGAGATACATACTTCAGCTTTAGATTTCGACATAATCATAGTTACTCTCTCAATGAGCCTTACTTCTGCAAGAAGCGCTGAAAGGGAAATAGCCCTTGCAGGACTGACTTTCAATTTATTCTGTTCGATAACAACCTGTAATTCAATAATGGGCCTAGAAAGTCGTTCAGCAGAAAAGAGAACGATGCATTTTTTTTGATCATTGTGGTCTCCTTACAGTCTGTTTTGTACAAAAATTAAAAAATAATTAACGTTACACTCACTTAAGTCAAATGGAAAATCACATGGATATTTTAAACCTAGGAATATTGTTGTTTCAGACCATCTAAGACACATTTTGCTCAAGTTCTGAGTATTTTGTGAAGAAAAGTATAATTTTTCAAATGCAAAGTTTCCTTCAAATAACGTTATTTCTGAAGTCAAGAAAACACTTTAAGTACCTGAAAGTAAGTTTCTTCGATAGTTTCAAATCATGCCGAAATATTTTGATAATTTGTTTAGTGTGAATCACTAATCCATTATCGAGTTAAAGAGAAATAAGTACATACTACTATAGTAGGAAAGATCAGACATGAAACATGAAAATTTTATGATTAGGAACTTATCTCCATATGACATAGGAAGAAAATTTCAATCGCATGAATGAGATGAGGTATATTCAACATTTTTCCAATTATCGAAGTCGAAAGTCGAAAGTCGAAACATGATCGGAGAAGAGCTCGGTATATAGAGAGGATGAATATTCAAAACACACCGAATTTACTAAATAGTAACCTCAGGTAAAGAGTAGAAACTGGTTCACCATAAGTAATCTTTTATATGATTCAAGAGAACAGGAAGGAAAAAAAACATGAATCAAAACCCTGTTCTTCGATTGGTACTAATGCGGTAGCATTCTAAAGAATTGAAGAGAAAAACACATACTTAACGTGAAAAGCAAGGCCATACACCGGACTAACAAGATAATCAAATAAAACATAGGCTGCTACAGTTTCATGCTCAGGATGATGGTCCTCGGTCGCAGAATATGTTTTTTATCAATTGAATACTTCCGCCCCATGGGATCTTACCAATTTCAAAACAGAATCTTATTCCTTGGGGAAACGTGTAACCCCTAGATGGCGCGGATATGGGAAACTTCTCAGGTATGAATGGTAGGAGGGGAAATAAAATACCTCCTGCGGACCAACAGGTACTGCAGCGTCTGACCCAGAGTGGGCACTTGCAAACAGCGTTTGCTCCTCATGTTAGGAGCGGCTGAAGAAAAACTGTGTAGGCAACAGTAACCCATTTTCCCAGGAACGTGCTATGGTCAGAAAAGCAAAACCAGGACCTCTAGTTTCGGGCAGCTCTTTAATGAGCGGGGGATACTAGCAATCCCGGCTCAAAATAGCAAAATCCAGTTCAAAGATATGCACTTGGAAAGTTAAGACATCTTAATAGTTCCGGAAAATTCGATTATCTCGTTCACGAGATCAAAGATACGAAACTATCGATTACAGAAATAAGTGTTTCACGATGGCCAGGTACACGAGCTCACAATATCAACATTCTACAAACATACTGTCTACTTCAAAAAAATTTATGACAGTGCAGTTGAAATTCTGAATGACTGAATTATTTGAATACTAAAAAGCTTGAAATCTAACGAAATCACATACAAAATCGGTGAGTCTTAGTTTAGATCTTGTGGTGAAATATGGTTTAGCAGCAAGCAATGAACAAGGGGACCTACTATTTGATTATTACCAAGAACATAACATGGTAACAACAAACGCATGGTATAAATTGCATAAACGTAGGCTGTACACTTGGAGAGGCCCAGGTATTAAACCGTCACCCAGTATGTGACTAGTTGACATCTGAAAGGTTCCATATGTTATGGTGTTATTTTTCTTTACCAGTTTCAGCTTGATTTTGCAATCAGCAGCAAGTAATTTCTAATTCATTTACATAGTAGAATATAGTCGATCTGGTTCCTTACTATACTGGGTGATTCACCAGTGGCGCGGTGCTCTGTAACTTGTACACTCTTGAAGATTTCAGAAATTTATTTTAAAATAAACAGGGTGTCCCAATGATCTATAAAAAAAATCTTGGAAGACTACTTTTTTTTCGACCATTCAAGAGCGTCCTAAACTCTGCTATGATGTCTTTAGGTAATAAGTTTTTTTGGTGAGTAGTTTCTTCACAATATTTTTTTTCATTAAAAACGCATGAAAATAGACTCTCACATCATCGCATGCTATTTCGGCCAGAGATTTTCTATTATTGAATATTGTAATTTTAAAATATCATATCTTGATTTTTCTAAATGGAACATCTTGTATTTTATTATTCATGTCGACGCATAAAATATTGTGCCATATTTTGCAGAAGTAACCTTATCTTCATCTTCGACTTATTTAGAAATAAAAAATGAATCAAAATAATAAAATCAGACATTGCGAAAGAAGAGTTTATTCGTACTTATCATTTTAATGGATCAGAGAAATGGAGATATTTTAAGGTAGTCGTGTATGAAATACGTAATAGATTGGTTTTTGGTGAGATGATCTACAAGGTGTTGAACTATTTCAATAAATGTTCGAAATGTTGCCCACTTCTGTGTAGACACAACTCAATCCTTCTGAGGAAAGACCGTTGAACTCTTGCCAACATTTGCGGATTAACTGACTGAAAGGCGTTGACTATTCTCTGTCTAATATCCAACTGCTCCCTAACCTGATGTGAGTAATGTACCGGTGCTCCATCCTACTGAAACCACAAATCTTGTCTTATATGCTCTGGTACATCGGCAAGTAACATTGGTAGATTATTTTTTCAGAAAATGTAAATACATTTCACTATTGAGGTGCCCGTCGAAAAAGTGCGGCCCAATTAGATATCCATCTACTATAGCGGCCCATACATTCAAGGACCAACGATGCTGGTGATCTATTTGTGTCATGAGCTGTGGATTTTCCGTGGCGTAATAATCATAGTTGTTCCTGTTAACAAGCTCATTCTTGTGGAAAGTTGCCTCGTTCGAGAAAAGAACTCTGCTTAACATATTTGGATTTTCCGCTACTTTGTCACTTGCCCAATTGGAAAAATTGATTCGATTTTCATAGTCTTGATTGTTCAGTTTCTGGTGCAGCCGTACATGATATGTATGAAATTTATTCACTTTCAAGATTCTTTGGATAGAAGTTTGACTTAACTGGGAAATCTCTCTTTGACTTTTATATGGGTCCTCTGTCACTGTCAACAAAACTGATAACTGGTTGTCTTCAGCTGTAGCAGTTTTTGGTTTTTCATGTTTTTTGTAAGCGATATTACCTGTTTCGATAAATCTAATTTTTCTTCAAAGCATCTTGTATCAGGATGCCTCTTATCAGTAAATCTTTGTTCATAATCTCTACTTGCCAACAAAGAATTTCAATCACACTCACATGAACCATTTCTTCTTTGGAAATTTCATGGCAGTCAGTTGAGAAAATCGGGTTCAAACCTCACTTCAACACCATGTAAAATGCAGAATATGATATATCTGGACAGCTGACAAAAGGCACAAATAAAAAAAATGTCAACACATACCTCGGTTTACGTTTTAATCATCTTGATTTTATCATTCGTTAAAAGAATTATCTTGTTTAGTTTTCAGTTTTTACTACTTGAATCATTACAAAAAAAACTTCTGTGCGAATAATGATGCATGTTGATGAGTTTGATACGGTTTGTAGAATTTTCATCAAAAATGTTTACAAATGATCGAAGATAAAGATAAGGTTACTTCTGAAAAATATAGCACAATATTTCATATGTTGACATCAATGATAAATTACAGGGAGTTCCATTTGAAAAAATCAAGATATGATATTTTTAAAATTACAATATTCAATAATTTTTTGAGTATCTCCTGTATAAAATTAGGATAATCTATTTCAATTCATCAATAAAGCTATTTAGGGCAATAAGAAAGCGAAAGGAAAAAAGTATTCATCCTCTCTGGCCGAAGGAGCATACGATGATGTGAGAGCCTATTCTCATAAATTTTTACGGAAAGAAAAATATTGTGACGAAACAACTCACCAAAAAAACTTATTACTTAAAGACATTATAGCAGAGTTTAGGCCCCTACTGAATCTTGAGCAAAAAAGTGGTCTTCCCATCTGAAAAAACCACCCATAATTTTTTTATAGAAAATTGGAACACAGCAAAATAAATTGCTGAAGTAGATTCTCACTTTCTAAATACAATACCTTTCGAACAAAAATGAAATCGTCAAGAGCTACAGAGCACCGCGCCACTGGTTAATCACCCAGTATAGTAAGGAACTAGATCGACTATATTCTACTATGTAAATGAATTAGAAATTGCTTGAGTAGAGTGACCACGTATCCTAGCGCAGATTTTGGATCCGACCACAATTCTTTAGATACTGATTGCAAAGTCAAGCTGAAACTGGTAAAGAGAAATAACACACATAACACATATGGAATCTTTCAGATGTCAACTAGAAGCGAACTGAAAGAAATGTTAACAATTATATAAAAGAGATGTAAACAATGGAAACCGCAGAGGTGACATGGAATTTGTTTCGTGAATAGATGATCAAACTATTGGAAAAATATAACACATCAAGAAGACACAAAAAACAAAAATGGATGGAATATTAGATCTTATAGGGCAGAGAAGACAATATGAAAACAACATAGAAGAATACGAAAACAAACAAAAATAAATAAAACGAAGAATACTAGCAACAAAAGAAAAGTGGATGACAGTAGATGTAGGGAGATTTTGAAAAGAAACATGATGTGTTCAACATGCATAAGATTGCCTGAAAAGTTGCCGGTCTAAACAAGAAGAAAACCACCAATACACTTGTAGATTCTACATGAAAATTCACTATCAAGGCACAAGACATTCTTGGTACTTGGAGAGCTTACAATACTGAATTATTTAAAAATAACAGACCCGATATACAGAGTAACAGGAATCATGAAGGAGGTCCCAAAATTCTAAGATTTCAGGTTTTCCATGCAATGAAATTGGGAAAGCGGAAAAAACAACTAGAACAAACAACATTCCAACAGAACTCTTACAGATGATATACGAAAAACTATCAGTGCTCTAATTAAGTTAATTAAATAAAGTGTATATCACTGGTGCAATACCACTATTATGGTTGAGATCTGTCTTCGTAACTATCCCGCAAAAATAACGGGCACATATATGTGACGAATATAAATTAGTTAGTCTGATGTCTCATACGTTAAGAGTTTTTTCCGGATTTTAAATGGAAGAATAAGAAGTTACTGCGAGAAAGAAACCTGAGTCGGATTTCGAATTGCCCTTGGCAGACGAGAGGCACTTTTTGCCTTGATTATACGTTTTCAGAAATGTCGTGATCAGCGGAACGACGTTCTTGTCTGTTTTATCGATTATGAGAAAGCTTTTGACAGACTTCACCATAGAGAGCTTATGATCATGTTAGGAGACTCCGGAGTCAATGGCACAAATCTGCGAATTAAATAAAACCTTTACTGGAGAAATCAGCGGTTTGAATTGTTGGAAAACTAACAGATGAATGCCACATTTCTGGAAGCGATCCCTGTTATTCTCCAACATTTGTACAGATAAGATTTTCAAATGGGCCCTTCAAGATATGCTGACGACATGGTTATGCACTGCTATACCAACCTGGCCTTCAAGAATAACTGAACTCTGTTAACATGATGGAACAGGAAATGGGATGAAATATTAACATTGGAAAATTAAATATTCAGCCGCATGCCATATACGCGATACCGATACCTTTCTGCAAGTGAACAGAGAAAATATCGAGAGAGTCGCTTTTAAAATCGCATTTAAAATATCTCCGGTGCTACATCACCGAACAACTTTACCCAGATAAAGGAATCAAATGCCTAATAGCAACAACCCGTGCAACATTTCTTTTTAACCTGAAGCTATGCCAGAGGATGATTAAGTGTTATGTTTATTTTGTGCTTCTATATGGTGCAGAGACATGAAAGGCAGCTACGATTAATCGTGTGCAAGCGTTCCAAATGTAGCCAAATAAAACTGTTGAAGCGAGAACAATGGCCTACTAGGTGTATGTTCTTCCAGAAGAAAAACAAAATCCTTCAGCTAATAATGGATGACAAAATTGAGGGCCGTAGAGGAGTAGGAAGAAAACCGATTTCCAGATTTCGTGGTTGAAGAACATCCAAGAATGGACCGGAATATGGAGTACCGAACAGCTCTTCAGATTGGGCGAAAAACCGTAAAGAAGATTTGCTTGGCCTAGTGGTTTTTACTATGGAAATTAATTATTGAAAGGGAAGAATGCATTTCGTCAGTAAACGTAATGGTCGATTTTCAGAATACTGAAACAATTTCTCTTGAAAGAAAGCCTGAACACATTTCACATGATAAGGGTACAACAAAGATCTTAAAAGTACTATCCAAACTCAAAAACAAACACACCCAATAAATATATGGCTTCCCGGTGGTATTAATAAAAAAGCTATCCACATTCTGGCAGGTCCACTGTGCCATTTAGTGAACCTCTGCTGTCAGCAAGGTTGCTTTCCGGGTGAATTCAATGTTGCCCGAGTACTCCTAGTGCGCGAAAAAGATAACACGAATGAGTGCGGCAATTTCGGATCCATTTCGATCTTGCCAGTTACAGCGAATCCGAGTTATTTCTGAGCGCAAACCAGGTTTCATGAGCAAAAGGCGACAATAACCACAATGATGGATCTTATCGAGTTTATACTGGTGAAATTTGATAACTTGAAAGAGGTGATAGTAATTTCGATTGTGTGAGACATGAGAATATCGTTTTGAAGCTGGGACATAGTGGAACAAGTGGAAGAAGATTAAACTTGGGGTGCCTCAGAGTTCCATATTGAGGCTAATACTTTTTATAATTTATATAGACGCAAGGTCTATGATGTAAGAGAAGATAGTATAAAAGTTTTTGCTGATGACACTTTCATTGAAGATAAGGCAATGAGCACTGAGGAGTTGGACTTTGAATCAATTAGTTCAACGGAAGATTCCGAGAAGTGACTGTATAGTAATAGTTTGAGTCTGAACAAAAAAAAACGCAAGAATTAACATTAACCATGAAAAACCCAGGAATTCACAACCAACAAACATTGCTTGGATTTACACAAGGCACCTCGCTCTCATGGCGGAGGCACTTATAATTCATATGCAATAAACTTTCTACAACCATTTTCATGATCAGACGAATAAAAAGCAATGTAGTTGAAAGAGAAGCATTAATAACTTACCATGCTCATTTTCATGCGGTTGCGACATTTATGGGGAGCATCAGTAGACGGCGCTTGGGTATTGGACAAGCAGAAGATCACGATAACAGTCCCTATGGGTATTCCACATACTAAAAGTTGCCAAGGCACTTCAGAAGTTTGCGAATGCTGACTATAACAGGCTACTATATACTCGCTTGACAAACATACAAGATAATAAAAAAAGCTTCTAAGGCATTCATCTCTTCATGATCATGATACCAGGGCTCGAAATAACTATGTACTACCCCTAGGGAGTACAGTTTCAAATTCCTGGGAATTAAGATGTACAACCAACTTCCAACTTCCTATAGAGGACACAGTGGCCAGAAATGCACGAGAAAAGTCAAGAACATTTCGTTAGAGAATAGTTTCCACACGATCAAAGAGTTCCTGTGTCATAGATTTCAACTTGTCTTCGTTTGTTATTTGTTTTACACCTTTCAAAATTTAATCTATACACTGTGATTGTTAAGTTTCATCCTATTACTCCTAGAAACGTGATAAGCTGATTGAAGGCTCTTAGACAAGATAAATTTTATTAATTTTAACATGTCATGAAAATATTGATGATAATATACTACTACTACTACTACTATTGCCTGTAAGGCAGGCTCCTCTTTTGCCAAATTTCCAGTTAAACCAATTCTTCCTGAAAAATTGTACAAACTGTCTGATTCAGTGACAGAGCGATGAATGTTCATAAATATTCTTCTGGCGGGAAGAACATGATCAGGATACCTAACTTGATAGAGACTCTGAGCCTTTATGGCATTGCCATTGGAAAGACCATACAGAAAATGCATCTATGCCATCTCCAACTTGGAATAAATTTTTAAATTTTTTTTGATATGACAATCTATGTTTTGACCTGAGAAAGAAGTATCAAGCTTTAAGCAAGCATAAAAATCAAACTAATTATGGTTATAACGAGAAAAACATTCTTCAGCAAAGCAAAGTAAGGTAGCATTAAATCGAAAACAACGAAAGTTTTAATTATTATATATTTTCATTCGCCCCGGTTGCAGTACGGAAACTCACAACTATGATCTAGTTGACCCCTACTTCGCTTCTTATGACTACAACTATTACTTCCAAATTTGCAGAAATTTGCAAACGCATTTTTCAAATGTCAATGAAAATCCAACTTTTTCTCAACATTTTAACTTTCCAAAATGACAAGACAAGAAAACATGATCAAATTTTTTGATTTGAATTTCATTCAAAAATGATTTTTTTTTGTAAATTTTTAGAATTTAGGATGAAATATCAATATCCAGGAAGTTCTTGTTCGAAAAATAAATAAAATCATTCTTGCTCAATCTCGATATGAACCCCCGACGTCCCGTACAACAACAAAGCTCGCAACAACAAATATCTTCATATTTATGTCTTCTTCGATCGCCACCTGCTTCGATAAATTGAAAATAAAGTCTGATACCCACTGGGATCGTGGCACCGTACCGGATGCTCGAACCCAAATTCATAATCCCGAGTGTTCTATTGTTCTGCTCTGCGTCGTTCGGAATGTCCATGCGCTATGGCATATCTCCTATTCGTGCCTTGGTCCGCTTATTATTTATGTTCATGTGGATTGTTGTATATTCCTTTCATTTGTCTTGTTGGTTATATACGGACAATATTACTCAATCGGTTAGAAGAAAAATTATGTGGTTGTGAACCACATGTTTTAGATTATAAAGAGAGAGTTATTTTGTGGTTAGAATACTTTATCTGTTCGAACGGTTCAGTTTTCGTGTCGTATGTTACTAGAAGATATGGATTTAATACCTACTGAAGCAATGAATGATAATTAAGGTTTATTTGTTCACCCTATTTCTTGTTTTTATACAAGGGCTGTTTGATAAGTCTACTACTTATTGAATTTCCCGCGTAGTTTCTTAAAATGATTCACTGCTGTCCTCACCTGTCATTTAGTTTGTGTTTCATAGTCATTCACAGCAGGCAAAATTTCAAATTTTAAGAACACCAATAGTCCATTGTAATGTTACAATGTAAAGGCCGTATATTGCATTTTTAGAGGACACAATTTTATTTTTGGGACATGTGGGGGGTCAAAAGAAGCTTATTCTCAATTTTGTGGGGCTGCTGTCCGTGTCCCCCGACCGCCATCTTGGAAAAAGTGGTGCAAACATCTTTTTCGCGATTCTCGGAAATTATACGTCCCATCAAAAATTTTTAGGTACATAGTTTGTAGAAAATCGCTTTGCCTACAAATTTGCTCATATAACTTTTTGCTCTAAATTTAAAATTAAAGAAACTATAAGCAAAAAAGTGAGAAATTTTCTATAAAATTTTTTTTTTGCTCTATAACTTTTTTTTAAACATTTTACTACAAAATTACCTCAGACTAATCTTGTAGATGGTCTTTTGAGGAAAATATTTTTCAATTTCATTCATTTAAAACGTTGTTAGAGCGCTCCGAAGTTGACCGGGTTCGTCAATGCTCATGAGAATTCGATCAAAACAAAATTTTTAACTTAGTCTTATGATCTTTTTTCATTGTATACATTCTCAAAATTTTTGTGAAATCCCTACCTACAACTTTACTTATTCATTGCTAACTGTTTTCCTCACTATAGAACTCAATTTCTAAGAGCAGTGTACATTTTCGAGAATGCTGAATCAGAAGCAGATTCAATTATCGTCTCTCCTGAGCTTAATGTACCCAAATCTCATGATTATGTGATTATGTAGAAGACAGCCCAACATTTACTTTTGAAAACTTTCAAAAGGGCGCACACCTGGTCAGTTATATGGCACTTCAAGTTTTATGTATGGAGATCTTATGCAGAATTTGCTGTTTCTTTATGCTTTATCAGGATGTGATACAACATCAGCAGCCTATAATATAGGAAAAATGACATTGTTGGCGAACGTTTTTTCGTTTTTTTATACGGCGGTAATAAAGACGACTCATTAGACACCATGCGATACAAACGATTTTCCAAGAGAGTGACTGAAAATTATTTTGGTTTATAATTGCTGCCTCCCACACAAGATGCAGCTCGTTTTCACAGTCTCCGAGTATATCACCAGGTCCAGTTGTGGATTGGAAGATATCAAAATCCTGAAGATAGTTTGGAAAGAGCATGCAAACATTTGGATGCCAATAAAAGCTTCTAAGCCTCCAGCACCCCCCGATCTCATGAAATTAATTTTCTGCAGACGCAAAGGAAATTGTGGAAGAATTCGTGGCTGCAGAGAGTCAGGCATCAAATGCCCTACACTATGTCTCCATTGTTCTGGCGAAACATGCAGCAACATCATTGAAATATCAAAGTTAATGGAAGAAAATGAATTCGAAGATGAAATTTCAACTATGACTCCAATTTTAACACCTGTCATTCCCCAAACCTTCACATTCGACGTTGAATTAAATTCTGAGCCACAGCCTGGACCATCGAAGAAAAGTAGAATAGAATAGTTAGCTAATAACTGATTAAAAATATGATTGTGTCATCGACCAGATATCTGTGGAGTAGACCTACTGGGGATACCACGTAAAAAAGAACGCGCCTATAGACTCTACCTCTTAGGTTGCGGGGAAAAGAGTTAGCAATGAATAAGTGAAGTTGTAGGTAGGGAATCAACAAACATTTTTGAGAATGTATTTACAATTTGAAAAAAGATCATAAAACTAAGTTAAACATATTGTTTTGACCGGATTCCTATGAGCATTGATAAACCCGGTCAACTGTGATGAGCTGTAACAGCGTTTTAAATGAATGGAATAAAAAAAATTAAGAGAAAATTTTTTTCATTGAACCGTCTACAAGATTGGTCTAAAGTAATTCTTTTGTAAAATGTATAAAAAAGCTTTAGAGCAAGGAAGAAAATTTTTATAGAAATTTTCTCCTTATTTTGCTTATAACTTCTTTAATTTTAAATTTAGGGCAAAAAGTTATACAAGCATATTTGTAAGTGAAGCGATTTGCTACAAATTATGTCCCCACAAATCTTTTATATGATATATTGTTTCCGATATATCGCGAAAAACGTGTTTGCACCACTTTTTCCAAGATGGTGGCAACCCCACAAACTTAGCGTTAAGCTTCTATTGACCTCCCACATGTCCCAAAAATAAAATTGTCTCCTTTAAAAAATGCCAAGCTCATGTTGCATTTCAATGGACTACAAAGTAATTGAAAGGTGTGATAAATACTATGGATACTCTGTACTTTGATAGTGCAGTTCAATGGTTAAGAAGTGGTGTATTAAGATTCCTCGTATTGGTGCCGAACTTTCAGGTTGCCCTAAATAGTTCGTAACGCTAGAAATCGTTGATAGAATCCATGAAATTATATTGGACGGTCAAATAATCAAATTGCGTAAGGTGACTGAGGGTGTAGGCATCTTAACTGAAAGTGCATCACATTTTACATGAACATTTGAATATGAAAAAGCTATTCGCGCTGTTAATGTTTCGATTACTCACACACCATAAAAGCAACCGCGTAACCTTTTCAAAGCAGTACTTCGTTAAGTTGAGCCGCAATCTGAAAGATTCTCATCTTCATTTTGTAGCCCTTGACATCATAAAACACCGACGATCAGGGAACAATCAAAAAATCGTGCACCTTCAAGTTGGGTATATAGTTAAGGTCATACTGTCGTCGGATTTGTGCAGTGCTATTTATTTTTATTATCTAAAAAAGTGAATTGATCACTTGGGAACATAATTTTGAAGTTTAAATAGATTTGATATTGATTTGAAGCAAAAATGACCGCATTTTACGATAAAACAGAGATGTTCAGATAATGCACGGGTACACACATTTGTTGTCACCAATGGCAAAAATCCGTTATATGGTCTATAAACTGATACTCCATCCAGCATGTTGTCCAGATTTAGCAATTGCGTCTATTTAATGTTCCCAAATCTGAAGGAATAGCTGGGTGATAAGGTATTTGGGTCCAATGAAGAGATCATTACTGAAGCAAACGCTTATTCTGAGTGTATGAATTACATACGAGATTTAGGTTTAAAGAGGGCCTCTGTGTTGTCGCCAGATCGGATGTTGCATGTCAGAGAGAGGAAATGATGGAGGAAGACGCTTTCGACCTTGCGTGGTTTACAATCTGTTTGCAAAATAAAACAATGTTCTTATGCTGTCTATATCGCTCGCTAAACGATATTCACTTCCCTAGACTGTTTCAGTATCTACGTGATAAGGTGGATTAGATTTAGACACATCATCCGGCAGCTGAGGTCATTGTACTGGGTGACTTCAGCGTTCTCAACACCAACTGGCTCCGCCACTCCAATAGAACAGGTGAAGCAGGAAGACAGGCTGAAACTTTCGCAATCAGCCATAATCTAACGCAGCATATCGACGAACCGACAAGAATACCTTATCACCCAACCGATTTCCTGAACACCTTGGATCTTTTTTTGATTTCAGATCCAGATGAATTTGGACTGGAGGTCTCAGCACCGCTAGGCAACACAAACCACAACCTAAACTAAACCAAGAACCTAAAGCACCCAAACACATTTGGCACTATAACCGTGCTAATTGGGATGAGCTGCGTGAATTTTTTCGTGCTTTCCATTCAGTGATGTTTGCCTATCAGATCCTGACATCAATGTTTGTAGTGAATCTGTTACAGAAATCATTCGTGCATGAATGGATCTCTACATCCCTCATACCATGAAAAGAACAACAGCAGAAAAGCCATGGTTCAACAAAGACTAAGGATTAGGCAGTTCTGGTCTATGGTGAAGACTGTCAGTGCCAATTTCTGTAAATCTGCGTTTCCGCCTCTTGTTAGAGAAGACGGAAGTATAGCATCATCTCCGAAAGAGAAAGCCGATCTCTTTACTCTATTTCCTCAAAGAATTCAGTGATAGATTCATCTTACGCAATACCACCGAACATTCCACCTACAAATTCTTCCATGGCAGAAATCAAGTTCAGAGTCCGCACTGTCAGACGGGCTCTCGAGCAGATAAACTGCAAGAAGGCAGTTGGTCTAGACGAAATACCTACAATCGTCATGAGAAAGTGTGCTCCCAAACTGGCACTCATTCTCAACTGCCTGTTTCAGAATTCTTTTGAAAGGCAGACTTTTCCGAGCAGCTGGAAAATAGCGAGAATCCAACAGATCCCAAAGAAAGAAAGAAGTCCTTACCCCAAAACTACTGCCCTGTTGCACTTCTTTCCATTATGTCCAAAGAGATGCAGAGAGTCATAAGTGATGAACTCATCAAATATCTTGAGTTGCAGGAATTTATTAACGACCATTAGTATGGTTTTCGTAGGCAAAGATCGACAGGAGATCTGCTCGCCTACGTCACTCATGTTTGTACATCAACGATGGAAAAGCATGGGGAATCTAGAGCAATAGCCCTCGACATCTCTAAAGCCTTCGATAGGGTTTGGCATGCAGCCTTGTTGAATAAACTTGCTGCATATGGGCTTCCCGAAAAATTGCGGGATTGGATAATTAGCTTTCTTTCAAATAGATCAATACAAGGTGTGGTCGACGGAATAACATCTGATTGTTTCCAGTTGCAAGCAGGAGTACCTCAGGGATCCATTCTTTCGCCAACCTTGTTTCTGTTCCAGATAAACTACCTCCTGTCATCTACAGAGGACAAGATATTGGGTTTTGCAGACGATTGTACCTTGGTTTCGTATTTCAGTATACCGAAAGGCTGATTACAGCTGCGGAATCTCAGCGTCAGAGATGTCAACAAATTAATAACTTAAACTCTGACTTACAGAGAATATCTGAGTGGGGTCAGTTGAACCTGGTGAGCTTTAACGCGAGCAAGACGCAAGTAACTTTTCTTGAAAGGTCATCGCTGGGGAACTTCTTTTAACGATGCAAGGCAATTGCACACATACATGTAGCAGCAATAGCTAAGTCGGCATCAGCTAATCTTAGTTTTCTTTTCAGAGCAAAGCGATACTGCACGTCATCTCAGCTGTTGCTTCTATATAAGGCGCATATTCGACCTGCTTTGGAATATTGTTTCTATGTATGGGGATCTGCACCCAAACATTCGTTGCGAATATTGGATGATATGCAAAAACGAGCTATGCGCCTCATCGACCACCCGGAGAAGTTGCTGACCTTTCTCTGTTTTACAGATATTTCCACGGAAGATGCTACAAGGAGCTGAAAGACCTTGTTCCCGGAAAACTCGAGTTCTCATCATATGGCGGTACATTTAACGACCCTCGAACCTCTCTCCATAAGAATTTTTTCGTTTACAGGGCCGGTGAGCTGTGGAACTCGCTTCCGTCCAACATCTTCCCAACATCCTACAATTTAGCCCCCTTCAAGAAGCGAGTAAACAGACACCTCAATTCTTCCCAGGCGCCCTCGCATGTGGTGTAACAGGTTCGCTTATTCCTGAAAAGCGCGCATAAAAAAAAAGTTATCTTGTTTACCTCCAACATCTGGTTCTTCCTTTCAACACTTGTATCGTGTTTATTATCAAGTACAAGTGTGGCTAGGCAATGAGCTGGACTTAGAAAAATGGGGTAGGAAATTAGTAGATGATTATTTGGATCCAATTCAAACTCTACTCCCGCCTGCTGCAGAAAAACTGCTTAATACGATTTTTTATAACTGCAAGACGGTCTGTAGTAAGAATTGTGGCTGTCTAGAAGTGATATTATTTCGTTCGTCAGTTTGCATCACTTGTCAGGGTCAGACTTGCTCGATTATTAAATCACATTCGGAAGATGGAAATATCTATGATAATAATGAAGAGCCAATTAGTGCATCCCTTTTCTTAGAACAGCGTAAAAAAATCTGCAAGGAGAAGAAAGTGAAGATGAGGTAATGATTGTTGAAGTAGAATTAGACAATTATCTATTACAGAAACATTTATAAGAAAACAACCTATTCCACTGAACATTAGCAATAGTACTATTCTTTCAATAAATAAAATACGATCTGATCAAACTTTGTTTATTACAATAGATCGTGGAGTATACCTACTGGGGAAACCACGTTGAAAAAAATACGCCAAGTACACTACCTCATAGGAGGTGCGGAAATGTGTGCACATTATGTAAAATATGAATTTTCTAATATTTAAAAACGCGATAACTCTCGAACGGTGCGTCGTACGAAAAAAGTTTTTGGCAATTTTAGTAGAGAATTGTTTGAAAATTTGTCTGATCTATTTTCACGATAAAACTTATTGTTTTTGAGAAAAATGGAAAAAAGCTAAATTTCGACAATCTCTACCAATTTTCAGCTCTATGCGAATTTTGTCTAAGCTATTTTGACTGGACTATACGAGAATCCTACGACATAGCATCTAACCTAATCTAACCATATTTTCCCAAAAACTCGGTATTTTTATAACATAAAAGAAGTGACAATCGATTATGTTACACGAATAAGATATCTACCATTAAAAAAATTACAAATGATTATTAGGCAGCGGCTGATAAACATGTCTTTGAAAAGTGGTCCCACATAAATATAATACATGCTAAATGACCTAAACAGTAAATTTACAGAAGATAAAGGTAGATACAACTGTAGATAAGCATGACAGAGGTTATAGTTAGTCAAACAATAAGGTAGTCACATCTAGGGATCCATAAATCGGCGGGAAATGGCGGGGTGGACAGTGATGCCCCCCGCGGGTAGTGGCGGCGGACGCCCCCATGTGGAGAATACTCGTGACTGCTGTGGCGCGTACTGGGAAATACTCGCAGGGATGTATTTCTATTTTATTGGAATTTTAATAAAAACCAAATGACTGATTCAAAATTTAGATAACTTCATTTCGAAATCTTAAATGATATTCTATAGAATTGAATGGGAAATAGACGATACCAATATTCGATAAAAATTCAGACTTTTCTATAAAATTCTTGTTTTCGCATACAATCAACGAAATCAAATAATCCACTTTACATAAGAAATCAATGAAGAAAACACAACCCTGTAAATATTCAAATATCCGTTTATCCCATAACCGTTCACAATTCTACCCTTCGTTTGGTTGATCGACAAAACGCTCTTAATTTTCGTTATGTAAATTTTCCGGAATTGTTGGACGTCGAAAATTTATAGCAGCGCTTTCGCGGTGGTTGGCTCTGGGGGGTGCGGCACACTCGAAATAGGGTGTTGACACGATTTTGTCATATCTAACACGAACTACATACTTAACTATGGTCCTAATTTTCGCTTATTGACGTCACGACAGTTGTTATGCCAGTCGTAAAGCACCTTGAAATTCTTTTGTATCCTTAAAATCATTTTGAAAAATAAAATCCCTAGATAAAAACTTCATTAGGCGTTTTTCATGCAGTTTCGCATTGAATATGTTAATTCTGTTTGAGCTTATTGATAACTGTTAACAACTATAAAAGTTGTCAGACAATTCCTCTATAAAAAGAGTGGAAAACGTCATATATTTATTGAAGGGTAGCCTTTGCTCGAGACGTCGTACGCGTAGATATTGATGGGGCGAGTAATTTCCTATTATTTTTAGAAAGAGAAAAAATTAATTGAATGGTAAAATTGTTGTTGAAATAGCTATTTATTTAGAGTGTATTATGCTATTGAAAGACCTATTTATATACAACACTTACTACTATATTGGCGTGCGGTGTAAGAATCACCACACTGCTAACCGAACATACTTTGGAACACGAAACATAAAGAAATAGTTATGTTTTAGGTCTAACCGAGCCACTGATTGCCAATGAGCTTCATTGATGGCCACGACAAAACACATTTTTAGGGGAAACTGCAATCTTTTAAATTCCGAATTCATACTCTGATGGTATCAATGGCATTCAAGGTATGAAAACAGTTTCCTCTTGAAAACATCTAATGAGTACAGTAGCCTGGTGCCATCACACAATTTTGGAGGATTGATGATACTTTATAACATAACTGGTGCACCAATTTTCGAAAGAAGATTTTGGAGTGGAAGACCTGCTAAGTTGAGATTAATAAGGAACTCTACAGGATAATTTACTGCCTCATCTGTTTGAGGTACTTTATCCACTGACTTATATTGTACTTCAAATGCTTCAATTGACTTGAGTAAAAAGGCATTTATTGTGGATGTGTTTTAATTTTTCGCGATAAAATAGCACGCTCACATAACATGACATTGGGTTGAACTGTTTTAGTGAGTTATGTCACCATAAGTTTTCAAACTTTTTGGAATAGAGTAATTTTACCATCAATTGTTGGGTAATCTCCGTCTTCTATTATGAGCAACATACTGTTCGCAGGCCCGCCGTAAGCGGGCCTGCAAGGCGTGCAATGCACGCGGGCGGCGCATTCAGGGGGCGGCAAATCAGACAATCATCGACTAAAATTCAGACATTGTCACCTCACAATACTTAAAAGATTATCCTTATAAAAATAATATGATGAACGGCGCCCAAATATTTCTTTTATATCGTAGCATTACATAGCGCCATCTATTGAAATTCATGAGAAAAAAGTTAATCCGTATCGTGCTCTATGCGAAATAGGGAAATCCCACAGATATCAGGGGAAATCCTTAAAACTATATACTCATTTCTTTGTTTTTATTTATTTAACACAAATGCGAAAGTGATGTGAGTGAACAACAAACCTCAATTATTTGGTTATAGCCCTAATGTGAGATCCGGAAACGGTCCAGGGTACTTGAAATTAATAATATTCTGTATATTTTTGTGCGAAGTGTGACTATAAAAATAATTTAGAAAATTATTTATATTATCCGTCGGCGCAAAAATCATAATTATGGTAAGTGTCTTTGTTTAATTAATCAGCATATGGGCGCATTCATATAAACAGCAGGTATTCATGTAAAATTTAAAGGTTATTTTACTGAAAAACTTAAAGTAAAGATTTATTAAAAAAATGTATTAAAATTAATACAGAGTGTAACAAAAGTAACTTAAGTAACGAAAGGGGACATTCCATCTAATCAATACGAACAACTTTTACTATGGGGTCAACTCTGAAGTCACGAAAAAAATTAGTTATTCCATTACATTTGTGTGCAGTAGGTATGAACATTTTTTTCGCAGTAGTCTTGTGATTATTATTGTGATTTAAAGGGTTTTTTTGTTATACAACTTAAGAGTGAAGATTTATAAAAAATATTAAAATTATACCTATACAGGGTGTAACAAAAGTAACTTAAATCCCGAAAGGAGTCATTCTACATAAATACGAACAACTTTTACTATTGGGTCAACGGTGAAATCGCGAAAAAAATAACTATTCCATACAAAATGTATGGAAAAGCTGATTTTTTTCGCGATTTCAATGTTGACCCCTAGTAAAGATTGTTCGCAATAATGGTGGAATGATCGTCCCCTTTGGGATTTAAGTTACTTTATACAACCGTATATTAAACTTTTCAAAAAATTCCAGGAACCGCAAAAAGGAAAAAATTTCAGGAGCTCAATTTCGACGGCAAAAACGAGAAAAAGATACGGAGAAAAAAAACTAGCGGGATCTCTTGAGAAATTTTTAGCAAACCAGAAAATAGGGACTCTGAATGTCAAGAGAATGTTGACGTAGATGTAGCTTCAACAAGCGCAGCTTTAAATCTAGAAGTTATGGAGGTATCTGAAGAGAAAATGTTAGTCCTTCAGAAGGAGACTCCAGTGAAACTAAAAAGAGAAAGTAGTGCTAAAGAACCTGTAAGCAATTTATCGTTATCAAGTAGCTGTTTAGATTGTGGTGATGATCCCGGTTCGTGGCCCGCCAGTATGACTAATGATATTGTTAATATTTTGGTTAGCAGTGGTCCCGTGCAGCTGTTCAACCACAATTTTCCTGCTAATATCGATGGAAGAAAATTTGCAAACAGTTATTACTTTAGAAATCTTCCTAATGGAGAAAAAATTAACAGAGAATAGCTTCTTTACTCTACGTCAAGAGATTCAGTCTATTGTTTTTGTTGTAAAATATTCAGTAAAACTGTAAGTAGTCTGTCAGGTCCAAGCGGTTTTTCCGATTGGCAACATCTGTCATCTACCTTAAAACGACACGAAACAAGCATTTCCCATAGCGAAAATTTAAAATGTTGGGTCCAACTAAATCATATGTTAAAAATAAAACTACTGTAAATTAAATGCAACTGAGACTATTAGAATCTGAAAAAAACAATGGTGTGATGTATTGGAAAGGATCATAGCTGTTATAAAATTTTATCTCATCAATGTCTGGCGTTTAGGGCTCGTCCAAAATATTATATGAGCATGATAATGGTAATTTTCTCAAAGCAATAGAAATTATAGCATCATTTGATTCAGTTATGCGGAACATATTCACAGAATTCAAGCCTCGAAATTCGATTCAACTCGCATGACTCACTATTTAGGAGATCAGATTCAGAATGAAATCATTGATTTACTCGGCACGACCATAAAAATTATATCCTGAACAAAGTCAGAGAATCAAAATATTTCTCTATCATATTAGATTGCACACCAGATGTAAGTCACACAGAACAAATTACAGTTATACTAAGGTATGTTGTTTTAAACAGTGAAACTAAAAATGTTACAATATGCGAAAGTTTTATTGGCATCTGTCTGATAACCAGCTCCACAGGTGAAGGACTATTAAATTTTGTTTTAGATTTATTTTCGCAATTAAACCTTGATATTAAAAACTTACGTGGCCAAGGTTATGACAATGGTTCTAATATGCGTGGAAAACACAATGGATTACAAAAAAAAATATTGGAAATGAATAATCGTGCATTTTACTTTCCATGCTCGGCGCATAGTCTCAATTTGGTCGTTAACGATGCGGCAAATATAACGCACGACACGGTCAACTTTTTCAACTTAATTCAAGAAATTTACGTTTTCTTTTCGTCTTCTACCAAAAGGTGGTCCATAATTTGCAAGCATTTACCTGATTTAAAACTAAAGGCATTAAGTGCCACGCGATGGTCTAGCAGAATCGATGCAGTCAAACCTTTACGGTATCACCTCGAAAAAATATTTGACGCTTTACTTGAAATATCAGATAACAATTCGTCGGAATGGGATTGTACAACAACTCACAAAGCACATTCGCTTAGATTTATTTGCTTAGTTGTAATTTGGTTTGATATTTTAAACGAAATTAATGCTATTAGCAAAATGATGCAAAACCCACAATAAATACTCGAATCTGCATGAATTTGTTAAATAAATTGATTCATAAATTCACCGAATATCGCACAGATGAGCATTTCGAAAGGGTGTTAGAAGAAGCTACCACTGTGGCTCGGGAACTTAATGTAGATGCAGATTTTCCGCCTATAGATACCGTTCGTCCACGAAGAAAACCAACTCAATTTCAGTATGAACAGAGTGATGAAGTCTTACTAGACCCTAAAACAAAATACAAGGTAGATGTTTTTTAGGATCCTGGACCAAACCTTAACTTCTTTAAAACGTAGATTCGATGAGTTGGAAACTTTTACCGACGTTTTGGCTTTTCACCAATAATAACTTGTTTAGTTACTCCAAAGATGATTTAATGAAACATTGTAAAGATTTGAATGTGAAGCTAAAAGATAGTTCAAGTTGTGACGCAGATATTGACGGTATAGATATGTTTAATGAAATCAATGCTTTAAAGTTGCATTTAACTGAAAACCAGTCTAATGATCCACAAACCCTATTGCAATACATTTTGCTAATGAATTAATGTCAACATTTCCGAATACAGCAATAGCGCTAAGGATACTACTTACATTACCGGTTTCAGTTGCATCTGGTGAAAGGTCATTTTCAAAGTTAAAAATAATAAAAACTATTTGAGATCAACTATGCACCAGCAAAGACTAAGTAATTTAGCAATAATTTCAATTGAACATGAGATTCTAAATAGACTAGACACCAAAAAATTATAGCTGATTTTGCCAACATGAAGGCAAGAAAGGTGCAGTTTCTGTAAAATAACTTAATACCTATACCTACCTACATAATATGTATAAACTGCACCTTTCTTGCCTTCATTTTTTCATTTAATGTCGTATTAGTGTATCTATCTTGTATAAAATAACCTAATATAACATAGTTTTTCACTGTACAGCATATTTTTTCACATTTTTATAAACACCTAGGTTTTGTAGTCAGATAGGCGCGGCACGATAGGAATTGCACACCGGCGTTCAAACCGCTAGCGGCGGGCCTGACTGTTCGTATCTCAAATGGAATTTCGTGTTTTTTAAGCGAGCTTCTGTAGGTGACCCCACGAGTCATATGTATCTACTTCATCCTCTCGTGTACACCTAGGTGATACGGGTAAAGTTTGCCGAAAGTCTCCAGCTAACAGAACTGTAACGTCAGGCTATTATTGGCTCTTATATCTTTCAGAGTTTCATTGAGAGCTCTGACGCCACGTTTATAGGCAATTCGTACATTCATCCTACAGCTAGCTTGCGCTGTGTTACTCTGTTTAGACATATTGCATATATGTATTTCAGTATGGTTCAGATTAAGAGCCAGTTTAAATGTTGAATGGGCTGTCATATACCCATCTAACAAACTGACAGCAATGTCAGAAAAAGTGACAGCAAAAGTTTTTCCACGGTCCCTACGTATTTTGCCTAGTAGCAGATTTAGGAACTTTTTACCCCATAGGAGATCGAAGTTGAGAAAATATTGAATTCCAAACAGAACTGACCACAAAGAAACGAACGTTGTTACCGTTTTTTTCCCTACAGGGAGTGAGTATTGAAAATATCCCTTTTTGGTGGACCTATAGGTCACAGAAGCAAGCCACGGTCCAAATATCAAGTTTCAGTAGTTTTGCCTTGGCGTTGATGAATCAGTCAGTCAGGATATGTTACTTTTATAAAAGATACTTTTTCCTCCACACGCTGAATAAGAAACATGACAATATTATTGTGGAGTACAAATAGAAGAAATAATTTCGTACAGGGTATCCTATTTTTGATGTTCTAGAATGCCAGCTATGTGAAATACTACTTTCTAGAAAAAACAAAGTTGGTTGTATTCAAGATAAAATAGTTTTTCAACACAAACTTGCCGAAAGCTGTGCAGGGTGTACAAGTTTTGCTATTTCGGTGCGGTAGCTTAGTGAAATATAGCAAATGAGGAAAAATGATCCACCTCATTTTCCTCCACCACGATTTTTGTGAAAAACAGATCGCAGCTTTCTTCTCTAAGATCACAGAATATGTTGATATCTCGATTGCTTTAAAAAATAGTTTAAAACAATTTTGACATTCTGCAGGAACTTTTTAGAGTAGTAGAGAATGTATACAATAGATTTTTGAATTATAATATAAACATATATTTTTTCAATTGTAACCTATAGTTGAATTTGAATAAAATAGAAAGAGTATTATTTCTTTTTCCTATATATACAACATGCCTGACACGTTTCCTCAAAAGTTTGAATTTTTTCAGAGATGAAGATTCTCGTTCATGAGTTCAGAGACGTTACTTCTCTGGTGTGGGTGCTCACCGTCATGTTGGAAATATACTAACCTTCTTTGAGTCGATGGATTGCCATCCAAAAACTGTTCGACTAGATTTTTTTAGATTAGATATTATATGAGTGAGGGCTGCCTATCAGCCCGGCCACCGAGTGGTCCATTGTGGCACACTCTGTCCTAAATTTCATCCACGAGCTCCTTCCTTCTCGTAAAGGATACGAGTTTCGAAGGTGATAGCTAAATAAGCTCAGTCAGCTTCAGTTTGCAAAATCCAAATCTTCCATCCTGACTCTGTTCCGAGCTGGGCACTCGCACATTACATGTTCCATTGATTCTATATCTTCTTCACATAGCCTACATGAAGGATCCTCAATCAATCCTAACTTATTCAGGTGTTTCTTGAGGCGACAGTGCCCCGTTAGTATGGCAGTAAAAACTCTCAGTTTCAACCTAGAGAGTTTGAGCCAGGCTTTGGCTTTTGCAGTGGAAGGTCCACTGACGACACGTCGAGCGTGTCTGAGACCTGGGAGGCCCATACGATGCTCACGTACCCTCAGGTCCAGCCACCGGCTGTTTTCCATCCTTGTGGTCTCCAGGGGAATTCCGAGCTCAGGCTCCAGTCCTATGAACTCCAGGCCTGTTCCTCGAGTGGCCAATGAATCCGCCTTCTCATTTCCCTCAATGCGCGAGTGACCAGGAACCCATATTAGACGGAGACTGCTTCGCTCTTCTAGTTTGGCAAGGGTGGAGCGACGTTCCTGCACCATAAGTCTCGTACAGGTATTGGGTTCCAATGCTTTCAGTGCAGCTTGACTACCAGTAAGGATTTTAATCGACCTATTTGTTAATCAAAAGGTTAGCACAGTGATCAATGATGAATATTTCTGCTTGAAAGACAGTCACATGCCCAACAATCGACAGTTCCTTGGCGCCAGCATCAACACCTTTTTCAGTTTTTCAGCCATACGTGTACCAACAGGGACCCTCAAGTAAGAGGTCATTGGAGCTGGTCCATTCTTGTCTATCGGGAATGATGATCTGGAATGGCCTCTCCATGTTGGTATTAGGTGTTGCTATGTGAGAGCTCATACTCAGCACTTCACTGTCCTCGATTTCAGAATTTAATGCTCCGGGCACAAAGCCGAAGTTACCCATTTTAATACGGGAAAGATGATGGAGTCTGCAGAAAGCCATTCTGCCACTCCTCGTATCACCATATGAAGAGGGGCAAGGCCCAATATCAGTTCCATGGCCGCAGTGGGTGTACAGCTCAAGTGATCATCATGCAGGCCGTTTTCTGTAACTTAGAGAGCTTGAATCGGGATTGCTTCTTAAGACTGCACTCCCACCAAACAATGCAGCCGTACCTAATACGTGATCTAACCACCATCACATATAGCCACTGAAGTTGTTTTGGAGCAAGACCCCACTTTTTTTCACAGGTCGTTTGACATGCCTATAGGGAATGTCTAGCCTTGTGTATTGTGTTGACTATATCATCAGTGTATGCTTGTACATAAACATCCAGTGCGCCAGTTATTGCCAGAAGGTTATAAAATAGTAGTGACCACAACAGAGGGGATAGTACTCCTCCCTGAGGACAGACAGCCCCTGCCAGCCACAAAAGTGACTACTTCCCCTTTCAGTGAAGTGTTGATCACTCTGGCATTAAGCATGTTACTAATCCATCCCACAATAATATTTGGTACTCCTCTGGCTCTCGTAACCCCACACAGCGAGCCAGATACTGTCTGATCCTCCCGGCTAAGTTGTTAAGTGCCAGATAGGGTGATTAACCTTTTTTGAAAGGCGTATTGTTGTTCGCTCATAGGCCTCAGTGATAACATCTCTGTCCTGATGTATCCATTTAACACCTTTTCCAAGGTTTTCAAAACAAAATACCTAAGACTAATCGGTCTAAACGACTTAGGTTGTAAGTTCGATTCACCCACCTTAGGGATGTAAACAACCCTGACTCTTCGCCAGCTGGCCGGGACAACATTCCAGGCAAGACTCGACCGGAAGAGCCTTATGAGGTATGGGAGGAGGACATCCATCCCCTGTTGTAACAAGGCAGGCACGATGCCATCCCTCCAGAAGCATTGAAAGGATTAAATCAGTGGATCGCCTACCTGATTGCTCCGGGCTTGATGATCATTCTTGCGTTCTTCCAATCGTCCTTTTTGGCTTTCTTACAAGGTCCTTCAGGGCGACGGTGTCACAGCTGCCACTGATATCAAAATAGCGACAATCTGGAAAGTGTGTTCCCTCAAAGAGTCTCTAACGTCTCCTTTCCAAAGCCCGTCTGGACTCTCCACAGATTCGATGGGGAGCACTGGGCCTCTGGCAACAACCCTATACAGCCTTGCCCGCCCTACTTCTTTATTGTATGACGTTAGAGTAGAATGATAGTGGTCCCAATTGCCAGTATTTTTAGCTCGGTTAAACAATTTCCGAATTTCTCTTCTACGTTTTTCAAGGGCAGGATTCCACCATGAAGTTGTGCCATTTTCAGGCTTTCTCCTTAGTGGACAGTTATCGTGATACGCTGACTCCATCGACCACGATATCTCCTCAGCCATACGCTCAACGTCTTCACGACTGTTAGTAGATGTGGCAATACCTCCCAAATGTGCACTGAGGGTGGCCCTATATGCGTCCCAATCAGTGCTCCTTGGGTTTCTGTATTCGACCACTGGTCTGATTACAGATCCAATAGTAAATTGAATGTGTCTGTGGTCAGATCCTGAGGGTTCACTTGACACACCCCACCTCGAGATTTTATTGCTCAGGGAATTCGAGCAGAACGTAATTTCCAACACCTCAGCGCCGTTTCGCGTCACGAAGGTTGGTTCATCTCACCTATTCAAAAGAATGGGGGCTTCTGCCATGAGAACGTCGAAAAGACTTTCACCTCATCCACTGATGTTCATGCTGCCCCACACCGAGTGGTGTGGTGTGCAATGACAAGTTAGAGCTTTTTCCTCCTGCAATGACTGCGAATCATCACAGAAAGGCATTCAGCAGAGTCTCCTGGGAAATATGCTGAGCAGATCACTAGATCAAGTCTGCCATGCTGTCCCAGGATACCCACAAGTACAGAGGTAGTATGTTTGTTACAGAATTCGGTAAGTAAGAAGTTATCGATTCTGTTATTGATAAATATACACGTCCTAGGGTTGCCCCCAGGGCAGTGCTACAATATCTGGCCTAGTAAATTTCCGAGACCGCAAACTGATCCTCGGTTTTCCAGCAATGCTTCCTGAATGAATGCCAAATCAAGGCTTTCATTTAGGTTAGTTTGACTATGTTCTTATTTATCATATCAGGATGAAGTTCCCCACGACGATTTTCGTCGAAAATAACGCTCAAACACGGTTGTTTATCATAACGGACCAAACATTGAAACGGAATCGCCCTTGGTGTTGAATATTCCTTCCTAATGGAAATTGATATTGGAACATTAATGTTCAGGATTGCGATTGATTAATTCGTCACTGTTCACCCCCACTTCACCCCGTATGGTATAGGGTAAATTCGTTAGAGATGGCCGTACTGGACAGATGGCTGGTCGAAATATTTCTTAGTAACATTTGCTAGATGGTGTTGTGTTGCGATTAGTTCAATTCGTTTGGTGCGCGGGAACATACGATTGAAACTACGCACAAAATATAATCAAAAAGTAAGTAAATGACGATTCAATTTACAAAGTATTGCTAAAATTTTATACTAGCGTCCTATTTTACCGTGAAATGGTATCCTTTCAATTAAATACTGATGTTATTGTGTATTTTTTGTACTTTTCATAATCATGTCCTAACCTCGTAATGGCGGTAGAATTGTTCTAAATTACTTTAATATTTGGTATGGCCATCTCTCCCATAAAAATAGGAGAGTCTTTTATTATAATTCTTTGTTTGATTGTTATAGATGTCAAATAAATACCAAAGAAAGGCCGTTGCTAATTGTGGCAATTGGAGTGAAGAATCACTAATAAGCGCCATTAATGCATCAAAAATGGAGAAATGTCAGTATGCAAAGCTTCCATCCTCTATAGTATACCTCTAAAAACTCTTGAAAGACGATACAAAAATAATAATGATAAAATAGACCAATGGGTCCCTCATCAATGCTTGGAGATGAAAACGAAAAAAAACTTTCAGTTAAAAAAATGCATCAAAGAGGTTTCCCATTGATATTGACGGATTTGAGGAGATAATTTTCCAGTTTTGAAAAATAAAAAATTCAACAAATCAAAACAGAAGGCCGGTTTTGATAAGTTACAAATGGTTCTTCGCAGAAATCACGACGAAGTTTTAAGAAAATCTGAAGGAGTATCAATCGCTCGATGTCAAGGTATGAACCAGGTTGAACTGAATGCATATTTCCGCTTGTTAGAAAACATTATGATAGAAAATGATTTAATGTCGAAACCTCACTGCATATTCACTATGGACGAAACTGGGTTGCAATTAAATAATCGTCCCGGACATGTACTCGCTGAAAAGGGTTCTAAGGTTGTAGCCACTACGACATCAACAGAAAAAGAGGAAACCATTACTATCATAGCTTGTTGTAACACAGAAGTATGTTTTTGCCACCAGCGTGCATAATGAAGAGCAAGAAAAAAAAAGTGAATTTGAAGATGGTATGTCCTCCGGATCTCAAGTGTTTATGTCAGACAAATTTGTTTACATAACCTCAGCCATATTTTTAGAGTGGCTCAAAATAAATTTTCTGTCAAAGAAACCAGCTGAATGAGTTTTGTTGTTACTTGACAGACATTTCAGCCATTGTAACTCAGAGGAAATGAAATAATTTGGCTATCCATGCCTAACCATACTTCACGTAATTTACAACCCCTTGACCAGGCAGTATTCAAATCTTGGAAACATCATTTTTACGAACAATGTCGGCTAACGTTAAATCAAAATGCAGGTCGTCGAATCACAAGATTGACATTTGATTCTCTGCTGAATCAGGCCTGAAGTAAGACTGTTTCTACCGAAAATTCCTTTTCTGGGATTTAGGGCATGCGGGGTTGTTCTTTTTAATCCAGAGGCAATACCGGATCATGCTTCTCTTGAATCCTCAGCTGCGCCTAACTCGCCTCGTCGCTTAGCTACTCCAACTATAACTAATTCATCGTCATCTGAACCACTCGAAGTGCAACAAATTATGGAAAATGAACCTATGTCGGGTACATCAACAGATCAAAGTAAAAATAGTAGCAAATTCTCAAATTCTAAAAAAAATATCTCCTATGCAACAAAAGTTAACAGAGGCCCGTAGGCAAGCTTTTAACTTCCAATGAGCATATAGCAATAAGAAGAAACAAGGAAAAAGGAAAATATCTGAAATAAAGTAAGCGTAGAGCTAAGCTAGAAAAAAATAATGAAACTAATATCAAAGAGGAAAGAGACTGGAACCCAGGAATATTCGAACATATAGAGCGGTTAGACAAATTACAATGAGTAGCTCTGATGAAGAAGGTGATGAACCAATGATATTATGTGATACTTCGTATCGTAGATGGTGAAGAGAATGAAGCAGATAACTGCGTGGGATGTGGCGAAAGATTGGCTACAATGTTCTATTTATCACATGAAAATTGTACCGAATGTGGTGAAAACAAAAAAAATGGTGTTGAGAAAAATAAAAATATGGCAAAAGGGAAGAGGAAAGGCAAATGTAGCAGTTGATATCTCTAACGTACTACTACAGCCAACTCCCCCTGATGTGCCGGAAGAGATGGCAAACTAAGGTCTATTGAAAAGAGCATTTTAATATTTTGTTATTAACATAAAAATCCATAGCTTTTGTTGATTTTTTGAAAACTGATTTTAGCTGATTATTTTAGAAATAAAGATTTCATAATAACATAAATATTTTACATTTTATCATACTTTAAAAAACTATGGCCATCTCTAACGAATTTACCCTACTAGTAGATTTCGAGACTTTCTCTTGACTTTTTCTGATACCATCGGCAAAATTCTAGACGCCACTCATAATCCCCTGGCTGTAGAAACTGATATTTCCGCATCTTATACTGCTGAAACTCATTTCTTTTGTGGACTGGCGAAACCTTAGATTTAGATATCGCGCTCTCTGTTTCAAGTTGCTCATATGAAATTTAGAGATTTGCATTAACTTCCATTGCAATTCCGGTATTAACTTTTCTAATGTATAGTCTTTATTCTAACTTTTCTCATTCACTGCTTAGAGAGAACCAGTATTTATGGGATGCTGATTCGATCTTTGGAATTTAGACTTTTGAGATTGCCTCCTGTCAGGAGAACGAACAAAATAATTTTCTGAAGCTGCATTAGAATCATACCTATTTTAAAAGCACTCTGACGTGTCGAATTTTCGACATCTTCGAATTTCCGAAATTCACAAACATTTTCCAATCAAATACATTTCAGAAAATTATTTGTAAATCAACAGAGTGAATTGAATAAAGGATAATTTTCATATTTATTGTTGTGAGCATAGAAATGAAAATATTTGGGATGTTTTGCGTGAATTCGCACTAGCACACTAGATGAAACCAGAAGACATTCAAACAATCTTGAAAATGTTGGAAAAATTCAAATTTTTGAGGAAAGTTGTCGAGCATGTGATATATTTCTGGGCAGAGAAAAAATAAGCTTCCTATTTTATCCAAATTGACTTGGTTATAATTAAAAAACATTTAGCAAAGAGAAAATAATGTATACCGTCCTGTTTTCTACTCTTGAAATACTCTGCGCCAAGAAATCAAAAAGTCAAAGAAGTTTTAATATGTCCTCAAAAACCTGTTAAGACCAGATATTTTCACCCCTGGCAAAATGACTGCTTTACATCTTACGTTTCATGCTCGAAATCAATGACCTTATAGCATTTTAATAAATTTCGGGCGAAATTTCGGTTAGTCTGCTCCGAACCTCATTCACAGTAGCTGACTGGTTTTGCTCACTTTTAATCTTTTATTAAGAACGTCCCAGACATATTCGATGGGACTGAGGTCTAGATTTCGTGCAGGCCACTTTATTGAAATGATTTCGTGATCTTAGAGGTAATTCCTAACGACATGGAACTCACTTCCATCGAACATCTTTTTTATAACTCACATTTTGGTCAACTTCAAGAAGCAAGTGAACATTCACATTAAATAATAATAAAATAATTGAGAATGAAAAAATACGAGCTCGAAGAGGTGAGGCGTTTTCATGCATAAAGGAAAAGCTTTCAGCCATGTAATCCGCAAATGTTACATATTCTTCTTGAAAATCTGCTACCTACCTCTGAGCATCCAGGGTTTTATTGTTTACAATAACCAGATCAGTACGCGAGTTCAAAGAAATTCTATCGCACACTATTATTGAACCAAAACCACAGGTACATAAAGAGATGCTCTCGGCATCTTTAATTTCGATGTTTGTATCCTAAAAAGAACGTCGATCTCCATAAAAAGACAAAATCTCGACTCATCTGTTAACAAAACTTTCCCCAGTCAGGTTCTTACCAATTGTCATGTTCCCTAGCAAAATTCAATCAGGGTGTACTATATGCTCCGGTTAGAGCTGGGCCTCGAGGCCTTAAACCAAATTCACTGAGATGTGGTCGTATCGTTTCAGTGCTAATTTTCACTCCGCTGTTCTATAGAAGCTGCAGCTGAAGGCGCCTAGCAGTAGCGAACAGTAGTTTCAACTAGGAAACTCTTAGATAACGGACATTGATCGCCGTTGTTGTTCGAGGTCGTCCCAGCCCAGATTTACTTTTCATGACCACCAGCGTCCCTGTACCTGCGGACCAATCTAGAAATAATTGAAATGGACACCTCAAACCTTTCTACTATTCTTGTATACGTCCAACCTAAGTCATCTAACACCTTCTGCTACTGATTCGTGTTGCATTATTCCCGAAAATGATCAACAACTGCTGTTATCAATGTGGTGGTTTTCAGAAAAGAAATTTGACATATTGAAATTATATGTTTGTGTGTTGCTGCAGTGTAGTTCCTAATTCCTTACCGTCTTGCATTTTCGTTCCGAATGATAGATATGATAAGACAACATCCCCAATTTCTGGAGCATGTTTTAGTTTGTTCTTGGGAAGTCATTATTATAACCACAAGTACTACAAACAGACTGCAGAAAATCTAGAAGCTATTTTTTTATGCGCGCTTCCCAGGAATAGGCGAACCTGTTACACCACATGAGAATCGCCTGGGGCCTGGGAAGAATTAAGGTGTCTGTTTACTCGCTTCTTGAAGGGGACCAAATTGCAGGATGTTGGGTTATATTAGGTTAGATGTTGGACGGAAGCGAGTTTTAAAGCTCACCGGCCCTGTAAACAAAGGATTTCTTATAGAGAGAGGTTCGAGGGGTCGTTAAATGTACCTTCATATTATGAGAACTCCTTGCCAGCCTAGTGTTGCGGCGAAAAATGAGTTTTCCCTGAAAAAGGTCTTTCAGCTCCTTGGAGCATCTTAGAAGTATATAAAAATAGAGAATGATCAGCAACTTGTCTTCTGAGAACCAGCGGTTGGTGATCGCGGGTGATCTCCGGGTAGTCGATGAGGCGCACAGCCCGTTTTTGCACACTATCCAACACCTGCAACGAATGTTTGGGAAAAATATTCCCTAGCAGGTCGAATCTGCGCCTTATATAGAAGCAACAGCTGAGATGACGCTTGGCTCTGAAAAGAAAACTAAGTTTAGCTGATGTAGACTCAGCTATTGCTGATACATGTACATGCCAGCAAAACCCGTTGTTCCGAGAAGGTGCATCGAATCTTTGGATGCAATTTGTTGGCCTTGCATCATTAGAGAGGGTTCTCCAGAGGGGACCTTTCTAGAAAACGTAGTTGCTTGCGTCTTACTCGCGTTGAAGCTCATCAGGTTCAACTGACCCACTCAGATATCCTCTGTAAGTTAGAGTTTAAGTTTTTCATTTTTGAACATTTCTGATGCTGAAATTCCGCAGCTATAATCGGCCGCACACTACTGAAAGACGAAACCAGGGTACAATCGTCTGCGACACCGAAGATCTTGTACACTGTAGATTGAAAAAGATCGTTTATCTGCAACAGAAACAAGGTTGGCGGAAAAATGGATCCCTGAGGTACTCCTGCTTGCAACTGAAAACAATCAGATGTTATACCGCCGACCACAACTTGAACATATTTGAAAGAAAGCTACTTATCCAACCCCGCAAATTTTCGGGAAGCCCATATGCAGCAAGTTTATCCAACAAGGCTGCATGCCAAACCCTATCAAAGGCTCAAATTGTTGGAGCTTACCACTAGGAAAAAATTTCTCTGAACGTTGAAATTATGGCGGATCATTTCATTGACCCACATTTCTTTCAGTCTAGATTAAATGAAGTTACATATACTCAGTTTGTAAGGGAACAGCTGGTAGTAATAATTGATCCTATTCCTTTATGTGTTAGAGTAACATTGTAATGTATGCAAGATGCTATAAAAGCATTATTTAAATGAAACATATCCAGATCGTGTAGACTTCAGTTTTGGCTAGCTCATTCTCCAGATTTTAATCCGTTGATTCTTTTATTTGGGGAAGTTTGGAAACTTTGGTTCATAAAACTCCTGTTCAAGATTTAAAAAACTGATTAATTCTTTCTGGTGAATGGTATTATTCGGGGATTTCCGATTGAATATTTTGATCAATGCGCCGGCATATAGTATCCTATGTAATAGCTGAAGGTGACCATTTTGATTTCCTGGGTTTTTACACACTGTGTGCATTATTGTACGATCATTATCTTTCCACCTTTCACTTGAAGATAATTCTTTTCGACGGAACCACGAAAATGTAGGCAGATACGAACAAATTGTAGAACATAAAGAATGTTTCAATTTTTGGGTGTTTCCAGTAGCGTATCGAAAAAAATTTGGGGCAGAAAAAACAAGTGACCCCAGAAAAAAGTCCATCTGTAGATTTCCTCATCCACATCAATGGTCTGATTATGTAGACTCTCTGATGTGGGTAAATTGGTCTTATGTTCTCTGAAAACCTTGCAGAATGAGTAAGATTAACTCATCAAGGCACTGAAGCCTCTGACCGAGTATCAGTACGCCTTCCAGAAAGGTAGATCAACTTATCTGGCACTTAACAATCTAGTCGGAAGGATTTTTCCGACTTTGGACCGCAAAAAGACTGCAGCTGAACCCCTCATTGACATATAGAAAGCGTCTAATACGGACATGTGGACTACTTGGACCAGCGGAAGAGGAGTACCCGATATAATTGCCTAGTGGATTACAAACATGCTAAATGCCAGTGGGATCAACACTGAAACAAAAAAGTCAGTTTCGTGGCTAGTATGAGCTGCCCTCAGTAGGAAGTTATGCCCTTTGTTTTGGTTCTTATTATAACCTATTAGCAATAATCGAAGCATTGTGGCTGACGAAAATGATAACCGTTCGTGTTCAATAGACTGCAAGGGACGATATGAGTCATCTAAAGGTGGTGTGGAAAAATTAGTATAAACTCCCCCAAAACTCTCATCGAGCATTCACAACGAAAATGAGGATATTCAGATAATCCTGAGCGGAAGTGTTCCTTTCAGTTACGGAGGAAGGAAGCAAAGTTACCTTGGATATAAATATATAATAAACAAGGCAAAACAACCCTTATGATCATGTCAAATGACCTGTGGAATGAGGTGGCGACTTTCCTTGAAGCACCTTCAGTGGCTGTATTTGACGGGTGTGAGACCCCGAATCACTTATGACTGCATTACCTAATAGGAGTGCAGTCTGGAATAACAGTCCAAGCTCAAGCTATCTAAATTGCATGATGACGTATTGCAGCTATAGAACTGATACCGGCCTTGCTCCTCTTCACCTAGTGATTAGCGCTGTAGGAAGAACAAATTCCATCTCCTTTCCCGGAATGGACCGATTATGGTCGGCTCTGCCCCCGAGTCTATACAGCCTGAAATCGAAGACAACGAGATGCTGAACATCAGGTCTGACATGGCAATACCCAAAACCAACATGAAGCTGCCATTTTAGATCATTGTTCCTAGTAGACAGCAATGTGGCAGCTCCAGAGACAGTGTCCCTGTTGGTTCACAGATGGCTTCTTAACTGCTCAAAGAATTGAAATATATTGTCGAGATGTTACCAAAGAACAATCTATCCATCTTGGTAGGCTTGCGACTGTTTTTCAAGCAAAAGTATTCGCCATTGATAACTGTTTGTGGAGGTACTGACATTTAGGTCAATAAAACTCATTACGGATAGCCAAGCTGCATTGGAGGCATTGGCATCAGATATCTACACGTCGCTCATGGTGCCCTTACCAGACTGGGAGAAAGAAACCGAATTTGCTGGATGTAGGCACCATATCACTCGGGCCATACTCATGTGAAATTATTGGTAGCTTCAGCGGCTACACTGGGATTGACTTGACCAGAGCCAGGTTTCGGAATCATCCTGGAGACCGTAGTGGAATGGAAAATTACCTGTGTTTGGACCTGAAGGTACGAAAGCACTGACTGAGGTTCATAGGACTCTGATACTATCGGCTTGGCATAATCTTTCCAGGCTAGACCAGGGCACGGTCTCCTCAAAAGTCTCCAAAATGAATTAGGATCGAACAAAAGCATTTCATGTTTACTATGAGGAGAGGAGGTAGAATCTATAGAACACATCATGTGTGAATGTCCAGCTGGGGACTGAATCAGGTTTGAAGCACTTGGATATTACCAAATGGAGCAAATGCAGGGCTGCCAAACATCCCGAACTCTTTCACCATTTATCTATCTAATGTGGACTATAAAGTGGAACCCATAAAGAAAATTTGAATGAAATATCTCAAAAACTGTAGAAAAACCCGAAGTAAAAAACTGAAGGAATCTTTAGATTTCAATACCCTGTAGATCAGTGACGAAGCGTTTGCAGATATATGTACAAATTACTTGAGAGATCACTCCTTAAAATCTTTTACACTTATTCATTTACCTCCTGTATCAACTCAATGCTCAAAAAATCATTTATAGTATTGTCTCCAATTATTACATCAATAATAATGCTATGTTTTATATACAATAGCACTGTGTTTGTAAAGGGAAAAAGAGTTTGAATGAATAGGGGGCGTATAGATGAACGCACTCTTCGAGCTGTTGCTTTTGCCATTGTTTTTTCTTTAACTGAGTATTGTTGTTGTGTCTGTTTCAAAGCTCATGCTAATAAAATTGATTCCCAATTGAATCATGCTATGTGAACTATAAGTGGTACTATTAGCTGAACCCCGATTATATCTGGCTACGTGCAATATAATTCTTTCACCAATAGTTGGGACAAATATTATTCTCTTCCAGATCTTTTTCTAAGCATCTACCAACTTCGGAGTCGATCTGTTCTGGGAATGAAATCTCAGACACTTATATGGTCACCTTGTTTTCTTTGCAATCTTTTCGGTGCGTTAACTGTTTGAAAATGCGAATTGAATGAACTTGTTGATTTCCATAAGTTGCTCATACAAGGTGCTACTCAGGAAGTTCCTGATTTTGGTGGAGTAGAAAGATTTAGTGTACCTTAAAACATTTGAAATTAGGTCATGTGCGTTGCAATTGTATGCTTTCTGGAGTTCTGTAGACAGTCGAAATGCAAATGTGGAGAGGCTGAGGACACTATAGATTTGTTGGTCTGGGAATGTCCTATATCTTTATATCTGGATGGTTTCCTACATAAACGTATAGTTTCAGATTCTTTTGCGTTAAAATCTGATTAGTATATTTCCCTGAGTAAGTAAGTGAAAACATCAATGCTAATTGAAATGAAATTTCCTATTAATTATCCATATGAGACTAAAGCAGTAAGGCTTATTTCGAAGAAAGTGGAGGGGACGGTTGGAGTTTGAACCGAGCGGGAAGAAAGGGACGGCGCAGAAAAGCGGGGTCCATAGGCACCCAGCGATTAATTTTTTCCGGTAGAGAAACGTCTGAGGAAGATCCGAGCGAAATTCGGAGTCCCTAGCTCGAACGACGGAGGCGCGACGATTTTTCGAAAAATTTCGCCGAAACGTCGCCCCGGGCGAACGTAACGGCGAGATTTCTTCGGAATCGATAACTCGGATCTTTCGGAAAGCGATCGGAGAGGTCGATCGAGCGAAAATTCCGGGAAAAAGTTCCGAAAAAGCGAAAATAAAATACGTCTACGAAATCTTGGGGATGGTGGGGATAATTTCTATACAAAATATTTCTATCGCTTTCGATCGCTACGGAACCTGGACAACGAAAAAGCCTCGAGTTTCACATTTTGCGCCACAATAGTTAGATTCTCATAAAACCACGGGAAAACGGAAAAATCTTCCATCGAACGAAGGGCTATCGGCCGACTTTCGCAAATTTTCCCTCTACTTTCCTCATTCCGAAAATCTTCGACGGTCAGAAATTCGCGAAATTAACAAACCTCGAGCTGTCAAAATACGGGTTTTTGTTTTAGCCATCCTTCTTAAATGGGGTCATCGGGAGAAAGGTTTCGACCTTCGAACGATTCCCACATATTTCAAGATCGGGTCCGCGATGAGAAATCGTTACTGTAAGACTTAATTTTCGAATTAGGGACGATTTTTGAGACCCATATTTTCGAGAAAAAGACCGGAAACGTGGGAGAGGAGCCAGTCTCCGCTCCTTCTGCCCACCATATCGCTATTCAATGTCGGAAGTGAGCGTTATCAACGTGTCAAATTTAATTCTCTCTCTCTTCTGAACGAAAATAGTGAGATGGAAATAGTTAGTAACTTTAATTTTCACCTACATTATTTCGGTACTAACAACATCTAGAATATAGTTCTCTCTCTCTTCTGAGTGACAATCGAATCTAACCTTATTTCAATTAGTCTTATATTCGATCTGTCAAAATAAGTGATTCGAATTTTATTTGAATGAAAAGTTTGACGAAACTTGAAATAAACTTTTAGAGGTAAGTGATCGTAGTTTGATGTTTATTTTATCCTTGTTAATGTATATTTTGGTCAAGGAAAGAAACGACATACTTTCAAATTCCATAAATTCAATATTTTGTGGTTATTCTAACCGAAACAATATGATTCAAACGGAATGTTATAATAAAAAGGAGTTGAGGAGAGTTACAATAATGTTTGAAAGGTAAGTGAATGTAAAATGAGGTTTAATCATGTATTTTAATGTATATTTTTTAGGCATGCTCAAGAAATGTACTCAGAATTTACATATTTCATTTTTCTTTCATGGTTACGAATCAATTGAAGGATCTTACAAAATGATGGGATATCCTTTGAGTTGCTATTAATTGGTATTGAGCTCTTTTGTATGATATTTTTTCTGGAAGGAACTCGATAAAGTTTTCGTTAGGTCATTTAGAGTATGTATCATATGAATATTCAAAGCTATCTACTAAAGGCTATATCTGTATTAAAATATTTGAAGCTGAATGTCAATATGACTGTGTCATTTCAAATTGAATTTTCGTTTCAGTTTATTCAAGAGGAAGTACATTTCTATTCTACAATTATCTAAATGAAAAAGTTAATGAGGTTCAATGTGTTTGACTATGTTCAAGTTTGAACCAGAGATAATAAGATCTCAAATTTGCACAAAAGGTAATTATTGTGCGTTCGTTCTATTCATAACTCATAGTTACTGTTTCTCAGGAAATTTTATCAAGGTTGTTGAATGAATGACAGGAATTCCTCATTGATTTGAAGTTGAAAGTTTCTCTGTTATAGGTGTCTGATAGAGGGAAACATGATGTTCAAATATGTAGGAGTTGCAAAATTGAAGTTTTATTTTGTACAACCACAACTTTCAATCCAAGATTTATAAGAGTCACATGCTTCTGCTTATGTGAATCATATTTTGGAAAAAATTCAACTACTACTTGGAGAATGCTATGCAATTTGACAATTTTGTAATAGATAGTTGTACTATAGGTATTTTATATAATTGTGTAAAATGAGTATGTTCATCACGTAATATGGAAATATGAAGTTGTTTTAATGCAATTTCTTCCTTTCATATTCATTTCATAGTATATTATAAAGTTTCACAAGAGAATGAATTGAAGAGAAGTAAAATTGAAGAATAGACATTTCAATTATTAGAGAGCAAGTTTATAAGAAGCTGACTGCTCGAAACCAACTGCCAACTCGACAGTTAAGGATCTAGGAAATTAATAGTTACAAGAAACAGTTTCACTGAAACTGATATATAATTAACATCATTGTATTGTTATGACAGTCCATAATGTAACTGACAAATTTGTGGATCTCATTTCTGTTTTCCACAGGAGCACTTCAATTCAGAAGATGTTTGTTCTTTCAGGTAAGCAAATTGTGTGAATTTTGGCCAATTTGAATTTATACAAAATAGTTTCGTATAGGGCAATCACATAAGGTGAAATTTCTATGTATTCAGTAGTGTTCCTTTATTTGATTACTAATTTCTCGCTTTTGTCTTTTGGATACTCCCAAGAAATTTTAATTTGATAGGAACTTTTATTTTCTATTTCATTTATATACTTGAAAAGTAATTCTTCCATTTTGCTGTTTCGAGCTCATGTTTGTTGTTTATTATAATTCATGAATCTTATAGGATTCTTATCTGATCTAATACGAATCAGAGCTGTTGAGTAAAAATTAAAAATTTGAAACTATAGATCTGCATATATCTTTCCGAAGTATATATTCAATACTTTTGGAAAAAAAAATGGAATATTGTGAATTAATATTAGAGTTGTTGATGATTGATTTTCTATGCCTAAAGGGTGATTGAACAATTTGTTTTTTGAATCAATGTTGAAATGGTTTCAATTTCATCTTATGCTAGCTCAATTGGAGAAAGTTGGGATTTTCAAATTAAATGTATCCCTTTGAATTGGGATAGTATTGAATAGAATTGAAATTTGTGTGATTGATGAGTCAGTATCCATAAAACAATACTGGAAGCTGCATTACCCTAAGGAGGACTGAGGTAATATATGAGAGATTTCCATGTAACATAAAGAACTATTAAGTAAAAATATGAAGAATGAAGTGAATATAATACGGTGTTCAGTATAGATGGAGATGGATATGAAAAGGCGTTCAGTATATTAGGCGTTTAGTATATTGGCTATTCAGATATAAAAGGCGATCTTAATGGGTTCACTAGTTTTCTCTATTTCCATAAATTTCGTGAAGAATTTCAAAAAGTTGCTAGTAAAATGTAATTTAAAAGCTTCCAGTTACAAATTTGATTGTTTGAACCCAATATTTTAAGATAAACTGATTTAAGAAGTGAAATTCTTCTATCTCTCAACTCGATTTTGTTTAAATTCATGTAAAACTCAAATTAATGCTAACTTGAATTCGTTCCTACAAAGTAGAATGACTTAGCTTATATTCCATGCGGTTTATTAACTATGAATATCATGGAATGTAACAGTATATTCCATACGCAATTCATAAATATCTAAGGTAACCATTCAATATATTTGAAGAATAATATCGCAATAAATTTATTCACAGGTAGAATAAATAAATCAATACAATGATTCCAACATAACATCAATTGGCTTTATTGAATGTGATGTTAGAAATAGGAGTATCAATAATAACTGTCCGAACGTGCCTTCGGAAGACAATGAAGTTTACAAGGCTCCAATTTCCCCGTTCGGTGCCCCCCAAAGGGGGAACAAAACTGATTGTCCTACCTGGAGCGCGCGTGGGCCCGATTTCTTAAACCAACACTCCCATTAATTTGACCACTTGTCCGCACAATTAAAATATATAATCGCATTTCGACAATTTATTCTTCAATTTATATCATTGATGGACGATAAACGATGATCATAGATCATTTATCTTATCCATTGTAAACAACGCTTGCCAATGTGGATTATACTCGGAAGACCGCGCTTTCGTACGGGAGGTTCTTTCAAATCGGCTTGTACAGTCTTAATCTCACATCCTTTTTTATACAGCTTGATTTAGTTTAAGGGGAGACTTTTCAGGAAAATTAAGGCTAAAATGAATTAATGAACTTAGGTCCGCAAATGCTTTAGTGTTTGTAACGAAGGTTCTACAACGATTTGTTGCCGCTTAAACTGAAGCAGATTTTAAATATAGAGTGTACTATAAGAGCCACTCAGTATATTTCTCATCCCAGTTATTGGAAAAATTTGCCGAAGCACGTTGAACGAATTTGATCGAGGGACATCTTTCAACGTATATTTGAGGCTTTAACGAGGGCGCGTTAATCCCTCAAAATTGAATAGGGTACAAGGGTCGAGCGGCACCTCATTTGAAAGCACTTCAAAGTACCTTTACTACTGTGTATGAGAAAAGCAATTTTGATGAATTTTTTCGCGAAAATTCATTTTGTGTCCCAAACGGGGCACCAAGAATATTTTTACTATTTTCAAAGTTATTGACAGAAGGGAAAACATATCACACTTTTTGTTTTGAAACATAGGCATGGTAGTTAACCCTGCGTGCATTAACCAGTAAATTTACTTACCCTGAGGTCTTAGATGAGGAAAGTTGAATTTATTATTATGTCTTTTGAAAGCCTCTTCTACAAACTACAATAATCTTGGAAAGATTTCATTTAATCATGTTTATAATGAAAAGTTGAAATCCAATTATTTCAAATCTAATGTTCAAATTGTCTTTCATTTTACTTCAATACAATAATACGAACTTTACTGAAAACCGCCTCTAACATGATTCAGCGTATTTCGCTGGCGTACATAATCCAAATTATCTGGCTCAGAATGCTCAAGTCAGGAACGGGCCCACACTACAGGGTGTAACATAATAGTATGTCACAACTTAAGGGGGTAAATCTACGTGCAATTTTAAGAAAAAAAGTTCATATAATCATAGGTCCGCAAAAGCTTCGTTACGGAGCTACAGGGTGTTGAAATTGCCGGAAATAATTGTTTTTTCTTCAAAAGTCCTGCAGTTTTTGAGATACTCAGCGCAAATTTGGAATGCAAGCTATTTTTCACAGCCTCCATTATTACACGTCATAAATTTTAACTAGAATCTACAAGGCGTTTTCTTTTCCGGAACCATGTCTATTTTGCCCTTTCAAACTTTTTTTCAGTACGTCACTGATCAGCGTTCAATCAATTTTCGTCATCTTCGTTTAATTTAGAAACTTTTTTGACACTTGTAATTTTTTCGTATCCCCAACCGTTCTCGAGAAAAAAATTATTAAACGATTGTATGCATTCGCTGAATTGAAAGCACTTTTAGTTGAAAAGAAGACTACTAGGTTTTGGTTTTGTCATTTATTTATTTATTTTGACAGTTGCTAAAGTTGAACAAGTATCTGCCAAAATTGTTCATCAAATTAACAAATAGTTTTAAGACTTTTGAAGTTATTGCTGTAAAAAAAAAAGGCTAATTTTACTAACGCTGAATTGGCTGATATTCATTACATGTACGGTCTGGCTGACGGAAACACAACAGAAGCTAGGCGATTATATCATATGTGCTTACCAAATCGAGTAACACCAGACAGGCGAACATTGTCAAATATCCACAGAAGGTTGAGGGAAACTGGTGCAGTAAAAACTGCAAATAATCATTTAAAAGGTGCAACTCAAACTATGAGAACTCCAAATATTGAGGAAGCAGTTTTGAATTATATTGATTTGAATCCTGATGTGTGTTACGGAATGGCTTGGTTATTGCCACCTTGGGTTCTACTTATAAATAAGAACGCTTTGTAATATATACATTTATTGAATTCACTACACTAATATCTTAATTTATACATGTAAGTAAGTATGTTGTTGTATGCTTGATAGTGATAGTACGTCAATACAATATTGGTTGGTTGAGATGTTATTGTGCGTGCTGAAGAGATAATGCCAGTTTTCTCGGTCATTCTGTCTGAGATTTGATTTTATGACCTGTTTACTTCTGGTTAGGCGTATAAACCCAGTTCTGATATGAACCGGGGTGAAATCCAAGGTTTTGTGGTAACAATGTGAGTACAAGGAAAAATTGGAAATCAGTTGAATATTTCACATGCCCTAGTTTAGAGGATTCTCCACGACATTTTGTTGTACCCGTTTCATATTCAACTCGTCCAAACTCTCTTCCCCGAGATTTTCCTTTAAGACTGAATTTCTGCCGATGGTTCTTAGATAAAATTAGAGAAAATGCTCATTTTGATAGTGAAATAATGTTCACAGACGAAGCTAACTTTTCGAGAACTGCTATCACAAATTTGCACAATAATCATTATTGGGCTGAGGAAACCCCCCATTTGATTAAAGAATCTCATCATCAAGAACCATTCTCACAAAATGTCTGGGTCGGAATGATTGGAAATTATTTGATTGGGCCATTTGTTTTGCCTAACGGACTAAATGGTCCCGCTTATAGGCAATTTCTTGAGAAGGAGTTACCTTTATTCCTCGAGGATGTGCCACTTTCAGTGAGAAACATAATGTGGTTTATGCATGACGGGCACCAGCACATTTTAGTGGAGAAGCTAGGGAATCCTTGAATAATACATTCAACAACCGATGGATAGATGGGTGGGCCAGATCCATAGCCTCCTAGGTCCCCATGCTTAAATAATTTAGACTTGTTCTTATGGGGATATCTCGAAAGTTCAGTTTATACCACTCCAGTGAACACTGTAGAATAATTGGGAAATCGAATAATAACCTCCTGTGACAAGATGAGAAATACCCCAGGAAAATTTTAAAGAGTGCTTGATAATATGTGAAGAAGGACAGAGGCCTGTATTCTTGCAAGTGGAGGACACTTCCAGCAATTTATTTAGTTTTGAGTTGTTCTTTCTTCAGTTTTATATTGAATAAGTATAAGTTGAGTCTCAGAAGACGAGCTATCAAAATAAGAGCTAATTTTGGGCATACCTACCGAATATTTCTATTATTTTTTCTTATTAAGCGAATAACATATTCAAATAATTCAAATTCAATAATTTTTCACTCGAAAAAGGTTGGAGATACGAAAAAATTACAAGTGTCAAAAAGTGACTGAATTGAACGAAGATGACGAAAATTGATTGTACGCTGATCAGTGGCGTACTGCAAAAAAGTTTGAAATGCAAAAGGAGACATTGCCTCGGGAAAGGAAACATCTTGTGAATTTCAGTTAAAATCTAGGACGTGTAATGATGGAGGCTGTAAAAAATATCTTGCATTCCAAATTTGGGCTGAATATCTCGAAAACTGCAGGAGTTTTGAAAAAAAAAACAAATTTTCCGGAAATTTCAACACCCTGTAGCTCTGTTATGAAGCTTTTGCGGACCTATGTTTATATGAACTTTTTTTCTTAAAATTGCACCTAGATTTACCCTCTGAAGTTATGACATACTATTATGTAACACCCTATATAGGACCTCTTCTTTCAATGAACGACCAGGATACAGCTAATTGAGATATTGGTAAACTGGAGCGATGTAGTGTGGAAAAGAGTCGTTTTGATGGAAATACAATACTACAAGTAGCAGGCGATCGTTTTTCTCTTATCAACAAACGCAATTTCCAACATATCTAGATTTTGCTGTTTTAATTAGAAGAATAAACTGAGATCCAATTAGATGGTAGCCCTAAACTCCTACTGAAACATTCAGTTTTTCCGGATATTGAATGTGGGTTAGTCGAAAAACATGACGATGTGTATAGTAATGCCGTTTAACCTCTTTATATGGAAACATGCATTCATCAGGAAAGAAAACCTTTATAAAGAGGGCTATTTTCCATATCGTTTAAACCTTCAACGTACGGGTCGAAAAGAACATCTGTGCGTGTGAAATAGCCCTTTCCTTGTTGCACGTTAACTTTGTCGGTCACGTGGTCAAGAGCTCAGTTCTCAATAAACCTTTGAAGCTTTAAAAGTGCCAAGGACCGAGTCTTGCAAATTCCATTTCAATATTTCTAAGTTTTTGTAAGGATGGAGTTCGTTTCCATTTTGAGAGGGAAAAAATTGAGTGGGCAATGCAGGGAAATTATTGCGAATATCATTAATTTCATGAAACGAGAAGGGATGCATATTGAACCTTTAATTTTTCTGAGAAAGTTTCAAGAACGTATAGCTGTCATTTCAGTAGTAGTTTTGCAAACTGTACAAAAAATTTCGAGCGAAATAAAGAAGATTGAAGATGGCGAGAATAACGGTTTTTCAACTCCCGATAAAAATAGAAGAAAATCAGCAAAGAAAACAGATCTCGCTGACTTCGATAGAGATCTGCATCGTAGGTTCTTTGCCAATTCTTGAGAATGAATATGCAGGATCACGTGAGTGCATTCGAAAAGTTTAGAGAATGGAATGGGGTTCCGTTGGATTAAGACGAAAACGAATAGAAAGCTACTTATAGAAAAACATGAAATACAGCAACTACGTTTGAATTATTTAAGAAGCATCAAACAATACCGTCAAGAAAAGAGACCAATAATTTACAAGGACGAAACATATATTCATTCCTCCCATACACAAAAGAAGGCTTGGTGTGACGAAACAAACCACGGCCTACGTCAGCCTGTTTCAAAAGGACCCAGACTGATAATTTTGAACTCCGCACCGGTAGTTAATGTGGATTCGTACGAATCTGGCCTTTAAGCCCAATTGTAAAACCGGTGATTATCACTAGGATATGAATTTAGCAAACTAAAAATGGCTGAGAGAAAAACTTATTCCAACTTTACCACCAAAATGTGTATTAGTGATCGATAACGCCCCATATCACAAAGTAAAAATAGAAAAACGACAGAACATGGCTTCCCGAAAAGAAGAAATGAAAGAGTGGCTGCAACGTCGACTTATTGCCTTCGCAGATAGGATGCTCAAAGCAGAACGTTATAATCTAATTAAATTCCACAAACCCAGATATGAAACGTATGCTATTGATAAACTCCTGAATGATCAGGGCCACAATGTACTTAGACTTCCCCCATATCATCCTGACTTAAACCCGATTGAAAAAGCTTAGGCAGCCATGAAAGTTTATGCAGCTGACAGGAATATCGATTTCTCAATGAAAAATGTGGAAAAACTTTGTGGTGAGCAAAAATCTATGCTGGATAACGTTATCGATAATTTCATACTTACTTTGCAAGAAGACGATAATGACATCAACAGCGAGTCTTCTAGTTCTTATGAAGAACTATCTGACAGAAAATTTTCAATTTTTCGTTATTCTATGTTTCATATTAATTGTTTGCGAAAATTATCTAGATAAGTAGAGTTTTCACCATTTTTAATGAATTTTTATTATTAAACTGACAACCAGGTGAATCCGAATCATTCGTCCTCACGATAGAGCTATACGATTGTACCTCTTAAAATCTCCGTTTCCTTTGTTATGCCTTTAATCCTTTATAAACCCATCGAGGTATCACAACGATACTAAGGTGAGTTTAGACGAAGCGCACCCACTCGCGCATGAAACCTCGGCACTCTCTAGTGCATCAAGCTCATCCTCGCCCCACTGTTCACTCGACGCGCATTTCTTCACCTGAGAGAGTGAGCCACAAGACCGGCGAGTCCATGGCAACACCTTTACTTGCTCGTTCTAATGACGCAAGGGAACACGGTGAGTTTCGTTTGAAGCGCGACTGAAAACCGACTAGAGCCGGCTCACTCGGAGTTTCCTCGGGGTGGAGAAACTCACGGAGAAGAGAGTGTCTAAACGGTGCAAGGTACCGTTAGCGAGGTAGGTGAGCGAGTGGGTTCGCTTTGTCTAAACGCAGCTTTAGGTACTTAGGAAAAACATAGGTACTAATCCTTCGCCTCAAATCCCTATTGCATATCAATCTTCAATTACTATATTTCATCCTATTGTACAGATTCCAGGTATTCTTGAAAATTTGAATTATAAGGATAAAAAAATAGTACTTATTATGAAGGTTCATTTAAAAAACCATAAGTATTGAAGTTTTTCATTGTTACCGAGTAACAGACTGTATTTTCTCCACGAGCGCAAAGTATAAATCAAGAATAAATTAATTAAATCTGAAAAATAATGAAACAAGTAATTTGTTGAAAGATTTTTATTTACATTTCATTGATATGAATATTCATAGTATTTGAATAATTATCAAAATTAAAAATTGGTGCATTGGACACATTTTCAGTTATATTTTCGAAGCGGACAGATTTTTTGAGGTTAGGTTAGGTTAGGTTAGGTTAGGTTAGATAAGTTATTGAAAAAATTATCAGAGGGAGTATTACATGCGTCTCCGATCCCAATATTTCTTTACGATATTATAAAAATCACCCGTGTTCATAAACTGTCTTGGTTTTTTAGTTTTTATATTAGGGTTTGCTATTATCATTGTGGAACCCAAATCTCTAATGTCGGAAATTTTATTGTTATAAAGTTCATTCTTGCGACAAACCCCGAAAACACCAATGACAATAACAAGGGCGACCAAATATAAACAAAATTTGATCAGAATTGTTATTTAAATTATAATTTGTTTACCTTTGTAGCTGAATATATCTCTTCCGGAGCACTTTCTAAATATATTGTTCAATATTTTCTCTTTCTTAGCTAAAAATTTCTAGAAGATCGTTTCAACAATGATTCCAATATTTTTATATTTTGAAATATCGATATCGTGTCTCACGTTTATTGTTTCTTAGGACTTAATAAATTTTCCATATAGTTGAGGATTTCCATTTTTTTAATTTATCACCAAAACTTCTAAGTGAAACATTTTCGGAAGGGAGATCGTTTTTTTTCTTGTTGCCAATCCTGAACGGTGCATGAAACTTTTCGTATTCATATTTGGATTTCTGCTGCGGCAGGTTCTCGATTATATTATTTGCATAACTAGTGATTTCAAGTGGAATATTTTCAAGTTCTACTGGGTGTCCGTGAATTGCGTGTACAACGTTATACCTCAATACTTCAGCTCGAAATAAGGCGATCTAGGCCAACTTACCTATATGAAAAGTTTCTTCGTTTGGCCGCTAGAGGTCGCCAAATCCAAAGATTTGTTCCACTATTTTTCAAATAATTCGAGAACGACTCGATCGATAGAAACCATATTTGGTATGCGTAATCGGATGCATTATTCACATATTTTAGTGATTCTCTCAATGACCAATGACGTATTACAAGTGTCCCTAAAACTTCGAACGTGTTTTTAATCAACCATAATTTTTCAACTGTTTGCGTTTGAGCAAAACTGTTTTAGACATTGAGTAGCTAGACTATTTATCGAACTTATTTGTCTTTTTGATATGATGAGCGGTTCAATCACAAAAAGAGTTTTTTAATTTCATGATTTCATTTCTTCAACCAACTAGCAAGTCGAAAATATCACATTTGGTTGGCTTTGGATTTATTTCTGTGGTCTTGAATATTGTCATTTTATTAGGCTTGACAACCAAATGTTGACACAACAGTGTTCCTTAAGTTCTTAACTAGGAATTTTGGTTATTTTTTATCATTATAAGGCACGGAGATGAGCAGTAACTCTGAAATGGTTGATATGGTTATGGATCGGAAGGGACGCTGATGCTCCTTCACGTTGACCTGCACGATCTCTCGACTTGACACCGTGCGACTTGTTTGTTTGGGGTGCAATAAAATCTAGAGTTTACTCTTCTCCAATTGACACCCGAGAAAAGTTACATATTATAATTTTAAATGCTGAAACTCCTTCAAAAATGACCCTGAAGTAATGCCAAGGCTCCAATTTAATTACTTACAGAGGATTAACTCCTGTATTCAGCAAAATGGTGGAATTTTTGAACATTTACTATAGTTGAATGAAATTTTGGATTTAAACTAATTAATCGTTATTCTGAAATTATTTATTTTTCTTATTCAGTTTTCATCTGGCCAACCTTTTTCCATATTTTTCAAGTCATTGTGAAAAACTTATTAAAAATTTTTTCTTCGAATTTTTCGATTTCTTGTACTACTGAACATTGAATTTCCTATTTACACGATCCGATTTAGCAATCTAGAAAACATCATTTTGTCAACAATAGGTTGTCAAGCATAATAAAATGACAATTTGCCAGATTACAGAAACAAATTCAAAACCTAAATCGTCAATATGTGATGTTTTTGACTTGCTAGGTGGTTGAAGAGATGAAATCATGAAATTGAAAAACTGTTTTTTGTGATTGAACCGCTCATCATATCAAAATTTCTCCAGAGACAAAAAAGTTTGATAATTAGGCCTAGCTACTCAATGTCTAAACCAGTTTGGCTCAAACGCAGACAGTTGAAAAATTATGGTTAATTAAAAACACGTTCGAGTTTTTAGGGACACTTGTAAAACGTCAAGGTCATTGAGTGGATCATTAAAAAACGTGAAGAACGCACCCGATTACTCATACCAAATATGGTTTCTATCCATTAGCCGTTCTCGAATTATTTGAAAAATAAGAGAGAAAATCTTTGAATTTGGCGACCTCTAGCGGCCAAACGAAGAAACTTTTTATATAGGTAAGTTGGTCCGAATCGACTTATTTCGACCTGAAAAATCTGTGGTATAACATTGTACACGCAATTCACGGATACTCTGTATATCTAATGCAATAGATTTTCCACTCATAATCTTATTTAAACAATAACTTTTTCGAATATAATCATTATGATGTTGACATTTACATCTGACACTTGGCTGTTTCGAAATTTATGGCAATCGAAGATGTTTGGTTCAATTGCGAAATATTCATTCTGTTTCTAGTTATAGAATGAAAATACACGAGACACTAGTGTTTAGAATAAATATTCAAACTCAAGAGAGAGAATGTTTAAATTCTATTAATAAAAATGATTTCAGAATGACACTGCATTCAGTGATGGTCGTGGAGAAAGACATTTTATTAAATTATTTTATGGTAGATGTTTTTGAAATATTCGACAGTTTAGAAACTTCTTCCTTAGACTTTATACGTAGAGAGTCTTTGTTTTCCGTGTGATACTCCAACAAATACCTCAATATTTTGAACCTCAATTCTCAAGGCATAAACTTTTCGTTCACAACTATGCTCAATTCAATAAGCAGTTTCAAAACTGAATTAACTCTATTTTCAATTAATTTTGCCAGAGAAAACTTATTTCCAACACTCACAAACTTGATGCAGAAAATCAATGTCGCCAATATTGATTATTTTAAGTTCAATTCGAAATCTTGATGCTTATTTGACAATAGATTTCTGGACTTTGATAGTCAAAAACAATATACAGGGTGGCCCACGAGTCACTGGAAGTAGTATAATGCCAAGTAAACGATAGATTTTTGTATTTTTTTCATTGCGATATGATGAACTTCTGTTACGGTCACAATTTAATAATAATTTCGTATATACACGGAAGCGAAAAAATTGCCTAATTGAAGCAATACATAGAAATGTTACAAAAGATGTTCAAAATGACCTCCATTCTGCTCTATGCATAAATGTATTCTCCTTTCTGTGAACCCTTACTGTGAAAACTGTGGTCATTCGTGAATTGTGTGTTCTTGAATTCATTACTGTTGACAAAGAAGAATGAAGAAAGCCTTTAGAAAATGGAGTATTCTCAGGAAGAACGAGTCGATATGATTCTGACCATTGGAGAAGCTGTGGAGAACTGTTTGTTAGTTGAAAGACTCTACGCTGCAAAATATCCGGACAGAAGACATCCGAGAAAAGAAACATTCGAAAAATGACTACGACAATTCCGACCCACTGGTAGTGTGTCCGATGAAAAATACCAACGACAAGAACCAATTGTTGGAAATGAAGAAAATGAACTTACTGATCTAGCGTCTGTGATAGAACAACCAAGTACAAGTCAACAGAACATTGCTCAAGAAATAGGTCTGAGTAGACAAAGTGTGGGAAGAAAATTGAAAAATCATGGTTTTCATGCATATCACGTTGGAACCAATCAATGACTGTCACAAAGAGATCATGAACGACGACTCGAATTTCGTATCTGGGTGTTAGAAATGGTCGCAGAAAATGAGGATTTCTCGAATTCAATTCTATTCTATGGTGAAAGTACATTCCAGAATAATGCTTTAGTAAACACATACAATTATCATCATTACTCCGACACTTATCCACATTTTTTCGTCAATCCTACACCCCACACAGATGGTCGGTCAATACATGGAGAGCAATTATAGGACCTCATGCAGTAAGTTATTTTCTTTCGATGGAAACTTGAATGGACAGATGTACCTCAATTTTCTAGTTAACGATTTACCAGAGCTGTTGGAGAATGTGCCACCTAACATGAGACAATGAATGTGGTTCCAACAGGATGCGCACTACAGCCAACAAGCGAGAGATCATTTGAATGAAAATTCTCCAGAAAGATGGATCGGACGAGGAGGACCATGGAATTGGCCTGCGAGATCGCCAGATTTAACGTCCCTCGACTTCTTCCTGTGGGGACATGTTAAAGAGTTTGTTTATCGTACGCCGCCAACTACACTGGAATATATGAAAAATAGAATTAAGGAAGCTTCCCAGACAGTTGAAATGCTGTTAGAAGCAAGGGCATCTTTCGAAATGAGAATACATTTATGCATAGAGCAAAACGGAGACCATTTTGAAAATCCTTTGTAATATTTCTATTGCTTCAATTAATCATGCAATCTTTTATTTTCCGTAATTTGTAGTAATATTCTCCAATGTCAAACATTTTCACTTATTCAAAGCATATTTATTTCCATTAAAATAATCTATGTTTTTCGGAAAATTGTTATATGAGCAAAAATGAAAGAAATAAAAACAAAAGTTTTGAATACCTATCACCGGAGAAGGTAAATAGTTTTCAAGGAGGAAACTTAGAAATGGGTTTGAATTGAGCAATTTTCAACTGCTCCGAATACTGCATTTTTTAAAACTGAATTCCATATTCATTTTCATCGCCTTCATATCGGTCCATGTAGACCGATCATTTTCGACTTATTGACTTGAAACTGGTGTTTTGAGTAGAACATCGTACAAACTCCTGTTTTGTCTTATCAAGTGACATGCACCCCTCTTCAAAAACGAAGGAAAACATTTCGAGATGAATATAGACACAAAAAGAGGCTTGAAGAAAGGCGGAATCGGAAATTTTGTACTATGCACCCTGCATCAATTTCAGAGTTTCCCAACGATGGTTACTCAAAAATGGAGTATTAGTAACATAATTTTTGCAAATTCACAATCGGAAAGTCGCAACGAGAGAAGAAAAAAAAATGTTCAAAAAGTCATCAAGTTTCGAAAAATCTCAAATATTTCGAAAACCATTGAACTTAGGTATAGGGAATATCGAACAAAGTCACCTTCATTTGATCTCACAAAGCTAAGATCATCAAAATATATAGGGTGTTCTATTTTAGAAGAATATAATTTTGATTTGTTCCTCAGAAACGAAACGAAATTATTTTTAAATTGTGACCGTGACAGAAGTTCATCATATTGCGAGGAAAAAAATCTCAAAATCCGTCGTTTTCTTGGCATTATGCTACGACCAGCGATTCGTGGGCCAGCCTGTATATAAAATTTTATAAATTCGTTTATAACTAGTGTAACATCAATAATTAGTTATCTTGCCAATATTCAGTTACTCACCAAACTGCAAAATCATTGTGAGCTAAAAACCTTTTTTGGAAAAATATATTCGAAATTACAAAAGTCGTCAGAAAATATTGCAGATTTATGGAAATTGGTGATAGAAGAAAACTTTCCAGTAATAACGGAAATGGTCTTGCTGTTTCCATGTAGTTTCGAATCAATGTATGTTTGTGAAAATATTTTTTGGAATCTTAATCACATCAAAATAAATACCGCACATATTTCTAACTTGGTGTTACCATCAACATCTAATTTGAATCCTAATATAAGTGAATTACTACAACAGAAACATTGTCAAAAATCACATGAAAATTTTATTTTTGTTTAGTTATTGAAAGATGCTCTTTGTTTCACAATGTTAATACACACAAAATTTTGTAACGTTGAATGTTTTTATTGCGCAAGTCTTGAAAGAATTTCTGGCAGATGATTGAGGACTTTCATTAGTTAGTAAGTCGTTAGTAGCTTCCTTTCTGAATTCAACGACTGTTACAATTTTAGCAGCCTTGATTTAAACAATTGTGTAGTGTTCTTGATTGGTGATATATCAGAAATCTTTTAGGCATCGAATTTAATTGGAGAATTTCAGGGTTGACACCGATAATATTTATCAATTTCTTCAGTAAGTTTGTAACTATTCAATATACCTTCGAGCACTCAACGGATTTTTATCAGATTTTTTGGAAATAATACACCGGTCGGTTGTTTATTAATTGGACTAACGAGAGAATGTGTGTAACGTTGAATATTCCAAATAAAAATAGACTAAATAAAAAAAATAACATTGTAACAGATAATGTGCACGAACAAATTAGAGATCATCTAACAAAAGCTGAAATTTATGCGATACAAGGTCGATCTCTTTTCAAAATCAGCAGACAAATCTTTCAGAATATTTCAACTCAATTTGGAATAGACAGAATGCCAAAATCTATTGGAAAGCCACAAAGGGATGCCTGTAAATTATGTTGTCAAGCACTTTAGTTGGCCAGAGTCATCATTCTTTGTCAGCTTAACTTTCATTCTAATGTTAAAACCTTCAGGGGACTTGCCTGTTGTATGTATTTACACAGAGAATCATTGTTGACAAACATTTTCGTAACAAAAATTTCATGGTGGCCTCCCCGTAGGACGTCTCCTATTTCACACAGTTGAAATTGATCTCTAGAATTCGTATCTAATGTCCTTTAGTTAGGTAGGTATTATGCTACTCCGTCCGTTTGGCGAAATCTTGCGGGTGGTTCTCACCCTGTTCGTCGTAGAGTGAATTGGAGAAAGGTCTTATATAGGAAATATAGATCATCAGTCATTGATGTGATTTCATTTACATACAATATTTAACAAAAGGTTGCGTAATTTATTTTATGTGAAGCAAAAAGCTAATCTGATGAGGTCGTCAAAATAATTGTGGTTTTATTTATGTACATTTTTTTCCAGATTGACATTCGAAACCAAACAGACAGCATAAATTAACAGTTTCTGAAATTCATTCATATTAGCCACATTTAAGCTTCTTGGGTATCCGAACATGGACACATAATATATTTTTTTCATTTGTGGTTAAGTTTCAAATTATGGAATTCTAAAGAACTGATTTTATCGACGATAGGATTTCTTTCAATTTTTTTTCACATTGATGTTATACAGTGTGTCCATTTAGTTCATATCTGTTCAATAGCTCTGAAACAACACAGGGTGAACCGATTTCGGCGTATTTTTTTTTTGTGTGAGGAACTCATTGCTCTGAACGAACTCCAGCTAGCTTTTTTTCGTCTTTGGGTAATTTGGAAATTTTGAAAAACTTTCGATTTTTTACCCAGAATCTAACTAGGTGAAGATTTTTTCTGTCGAACGGTTTTTGAGTTATGCGGCAAAGTTGCGTTTTTTTAGTTAGAACCATAGGTTACTTCAATTCCGTTAAATAGAGGTTCTTTTTTTCGAAAAATATGTCACATGTCTACTCAACTTCTCCATTCCCAACGTGTTTTCATGAAAAACTGAAAATTATATAACCATTCCTAATTTCATAGTTTCATCCAGTAAAGTAGATAGGGTAATTATGTTCTATGCTCATATTATGACAGTTTGAAAATTAATTCTTGTAATGACAATTCACATATTTAATGTGACTTTTGTGTTAACATATTATCGTTTGTAATAACGAAGCGATCATGCAGTATGAAAATTTCGAAGAATAATATGCAATTGATATTCAAAACAGAAAACTAAAGAGATATTCTAGTACATGGAATGAAGTTTAATGGAAATAATCAATATAGGTATGCATATGTATAGCCATTATTCTTTATAAAAAAGTTTGAGATTACTATGACACGATTGGAAATTTCAATGTTGGTAACCGAAGCAACAGAATGTCAATATTTCGATTAGCTCTTCCATGTAACAGATCTTTTATATATGCCCGAACGAAAAGGCATAACGGCGACCCATCCGGGGAAAGGGCTGACCATCTTAATAGCTCCCCAGATCCAATCCAATAAATGCCAAAAGTAAATTAGCAAGGCTATAGTTTGATGAGAAGGAGCTCCATTATGTTGATAATATTTCTTCTTTGAACAAAAGAGATCTTCAAAATATCTATCGATAATGTTGTTATTCATAGTAGCATGATATAATTCGCTACAAAGGTTTCAATCAAAAGTTGCATACGATTATCGATTACCTTTCAATGAACATCATAGATCCAACTCGTATCGGACTTGAAGTTGAATATTAATGTGAGTGTAAATCTATCCAATGTTCATTTTGACGATTGAATATTCCATCACTACTGATGTGAACTTCATCAGTCTGAATTATTTCTCGGAAAAGCGAAGATTTTTTGCAGGCATATTCTCATTTTCTAAGGTTTTCATTATTCAAAGCGCGTGACTCTTAAAAACCTGTTTCCATTTCATGTTGTATCAATCTTCTCTACCAACTACTTCATATTCTTCTCATCATGGTACGTGTGGTTTTCCCTCAATTACCGAATATACTTTGAGGTTGTCAAGCAAGCAGCATTCGTATGCGCATCATAAATATAAATATAATATTCAATCGTACTGAATTTTTCAAAATTTTCATATGCCATGGTCGTTGTTTTCTTACAAACGATACTATATTCACATATTAGTTATAAATTGATGAGGAACATTAAATAATCTATCTGAATTTTCATTGTTAGAATTAATTTTCGTACTGTTACCAAGAAAGAACAGAACATACTTGAGCTATTTACTTTACTAGATGAAATTAGCGAAATGTTTTACAATTTTCAGTTATTCGTGAAAACGCGTCCCTGATGAAATAATTCAGAGCACATGAGATGTATTCTTGAAAATTAAAAAACAAACTTCATTCAACGTTATCAAAGTTACTTACGTTTCATTTACTTAAGAAATACAAGTTTGTATTATAACTCACAAACCGTTGAAATGAAAAAGATTCCGAACATAATTCGATTCTGTATTAAAACCGCCGGTAGAATGTGAAAATCATTTTTATAAAACCTCAAAAACAACCAGGATATTGGCACTTGACTGATCTCGAAAATTTTAAAATTTACAAATAACTCGAAAACGAAAAAAGCTATCTTGAATCTATTTGAGGCAATGAATTCCCCACGCAAAAAGTACACGGAGAAAGGATCATCTTCCTCTATTCAGAGTATTTCACATAGCTGCAGTACTAAAACGTTCAAAACTGTCCACCCTGTGCATTGTATCGAAAAGGTGTGAAGAGAATAATATAGATAGATCTTAAACCGTTGCATATTTCAAAGTTATTTTCTAATATACCGGGTGCTCCGCTTCAAAGACTTATTAGAAAGTTATATCTTTTCTGTAATGGAATGCCCTATTTTTCCCATCACTTTGGCATTTCTCATACTGAAATAATGTTAGTTTTTGAAGAAATTTTTATACCCGGACCCAAGGATTTTTGAATTATTCGGGATTTTCTAGAATTTTCAAGTTATTTGTTGAAATCTTCTTATACTCCTATGGAGTATCAGAAAATTTCCACCGGAAGACCAAAACTTTCTTAAAGAACAGAGCCTTTATAAAAATTAAGCAGATTATAACAAAATTATAGAGAAACATTAAGGGACAATTTTAGCTGAAAATTGTTTATTCAACTGATATGTGGATTTTCTTGACTGTGAAAATGGAAGTTTTGTCTCCTCACAAATCCATTTTTTTAAATGCATTCATAATTGAATAAGAAGAATTTTAGGAAATATCAATTTTTTGCCAATTGAGTGTGCAATCATTCACAAAACCATGTTTTTTTTTCGAAATCCGGCTCCACTAAATATTGGTAAAGTTGAACGTGATATTGATGATATTTATTCACTTTCAATGTCTCACATACCAAAGATTGTTTCAAATGTAGTCTGTACCAACTTTCCATTCACCCATTCACGAATTTTTTACCACATCCAGGCAAATTCGCAGTTGATTTTCTTCATTTAGGGTCCTTTCTGTTCAAGGTGTTTTTTCATTATTAACGTTTTCAGTCTCGTCAAAGCGTCTCTTCACATTTTTGGAAGATTCTACGATGTTTCCTTTCAGGATATATGGCGACATACAAACGAGAAGCCAATAAGGTGGCATACACCATATACCTAAATTCATGATGTTGAGAAAAGTAAGAATTATTTGAAGGTGAGAATAAGAAATTCATGGGTACTATTGGTACAATGAATGCGAAGAAACAGATAAAGTCTTGCATTTAAGGTTTTTCGATGAATTAATTCTAGCTAAAATTCACATTTTTGAGGAAATTTGTCTGGCATGTTACGAGGATGGTCTGAAAAGTTTTCGACCTCTACGTGAATATGGCAGCACTCGTAAACGAAAGCTAGTGAATGTTCATTGCTCCTCTGTTAGCAGTTACTCACTAAAGTTTCAGCCATATTTGACTAACAGTTCTTATGGAACAGTCGTTTGAGTGAGTTGATGTGAGTGTTTTTGCGAAAATGTACAAAATCGAATATCGAGCTGTCATTAAATATTTGTGTTTGAAAGGCAATAAGCCCATGCAAAGTGAGGATGAGTTGGATTCTGTCTACGCGGTTTCTGCACCATCATTCACCACAATTTTGGGTGGCGGAATTTAATTTAATGAACGTACGAGACGTCCAAAAACTACCGATAACATCGTCAAAGTTCACCAAATGACGCTAGACGACCGCCAAATTAGGTGAAAGACATAGTAGAGGTTATCAACATATAAAAATAACGTGTTTGTCCCATAAAAAAGCATAATTCACATAAGAAAGCTATATGCGTGTTGGGTGCCGCGTTTGCTTTCGTGAGTCCAAAAACGTGTTCGAATGAATATTTCCAACGCTCTGTTGGGGCAGTTTTGGTGTAATGAATCCGAGTTTTGATGCCGATCAATTACTGTAGCTAAAACTTGTATGCTCCATTATACGCCACATTTACAGAAGAGGAAAGTTCTGTTTCACCAAGACAATACACCTCAGCGGTTGTCATGGCGAAAATTCAAGAATTAAGGTTTGAACTGCTTAGATGTTCGCCTTATACGCCAGATCTAGCCCCAAGCGGCTTCATTTTATTCCATCATCTAAAAATTCGGTCGGCGAACCACTATTTTGCAGAAAAAAACGCCGAATTATATTTTCACAGGTTACAGGGATGGGAGCATCGCTGCGAAAAGTGTGTAGAGTAAGAATGAGACAATGTTGAAAAATATTCAGGAAAAATGTCTTGTATCTCTCTCAGATCGGAAACTTTTCAGACCACCGTCGTATAAACTCGGAAAGAGGAAAAATATTCTCCCTATTAAACCCAAATTCATCTATAGTTTACATTAAAAAACACAATTGTATATCATTATTCGAAAGGGATTCAACAGAAAAAAATGAATTCGTCTCTGCATTATGTCAGAATAGTTTTCACTCAACTTTGACAGCAACCGAGATATTGGCATATGCCGAAATCCCGGAAAGTCGAGGAACCCGGAATAATTAAAATCAAACGAAGATAGCTGCGATCTGAATTCACCAATGAATTTTCCTCGAAAATCAAGGAAGGAGATGGGGAGTCATTCTTCTTGCAGTATTTCATACATTTAACGTACTAAAACTTCGAAAATGGGATACCCTGTACTTAAATTCCAAGCTAAGAAGCAATTTTTTCAACCATGTCTATTCTAGATACAATGCAATTCATTGAATTTTGGTATAGGAAATCATAATACTGAGTTTGTCTTCACCATAACGGCACACCGGGGCACTTGCCCAGGGCCTCTGACCTTTCAGGAGCCTCGAAATGCCGACTTATCGTTTATACTTCAGATAGTTAAAACAGGGATTCAATTTATAATTTAATTTCACAAGAATTGACCTCTAATTGTCTGAATTGAAATGTGAATCCGTAACCAGATGAAATTTTTAAATATTTTATTAACAGTGGACGCATTCGAAGCCTAACATAACTTAATAAATTTTCTCTGATGTGGAAATTGCTATACGAATATTTCTCTGCTATGTTACAAATCAATCAATCATGTGTGATGAAAAGCGATGTGCTTCAAAAAAGAAGCTTCGTGATTTTCATTTTTGCAGAAAAAAACTCCCGAACGAAACCATTTGACATAATCAATTCAAACTGGTATTACGATAACTCTTGAGAGAGATTCTACACATGTGTTAGGTCGTTCATTTGGAATAGCAATTTTGTTTTAATAAGTATTCACTACCAATATCAAGTATTTTTGATATAACTGATGTTTTTGATTTTTTTCATTAATTCCATTTCTGAAAACAGTCATGTGATAGATTTTATTGAGTTATCTAATAAAATCAAATTAAAAGTTTACTATAATTGCTTATTCCATAATTTACTTAGTAGTAGTAGTCGCGTGGACCACATACGTAGTCCACTGATACAAAATCAAAAATTTCTCTAAAATGGTGGTAAGCTTTAGTTCCGTGTGCTGGTAGGTACTTTTAAATGAACAATCGAGAGATGAACTCATTTTTTGTTTTCATTTATTTCATGTTCAATGGACATGAATGTCTAATTTCAACTTCGTTTTATTATATTTGAATATTGTAAATTGATATAACTCTATATTTTCAGAACAAATAAGGACGACCGACAAGCTGTACAGATTCAGGCATGGTTGAATGAAGCTCATGACGAGAACGACGATTATCAAGTTGAGTCAAGCTCTGACGAGAAATCTGATTATTTGGAAGAGAAGAATCATCAATCTGAATCAGAGAAGGAACAAGACAGAGGTGTGGAGCAGGACGAAACCTCTGAAAATGATGAGTTACCTCAGCGAAGATGGCGTACTAATTTTCACAGTGCAGTTGATGATGCATTGTGGTCAGAACAATTCCTCTGAAAAGAGGAAGATGGCGGAGGGACAATATAGTGTTTGTGCCTCCTGGTCCAAAAGGTATAGCCAGACAAAAAACTAGTAGGTAAGACTGCATGTCACTTTTCCTCGATGATCAGGTAATTGAGTTGATAACTAAGTATACGTATACGGAAACAAACCACGTCAAGGAAAAATTGGCAAGAGAAAGAGACTGTAAAAATACTAATGTAATTGACATCAGAGGTTATATTGGCCTTTTGCTATTGGCGGTAGTAAAGAAGGTAAGCCGATCACGCACTGTTTGAATATTCGAACACTAGAAGCACACTGGAATTGAGGCGATTTATTTGTATATGTCTGAACAAAGATTTAAATTTCTCTCAAGGGTTTTGCGCTTTCATAATATTGAAGATCGACAAGTTCGTGCAGCAATTTTTGAGTTGTTTCTCGAAAACTCTCAATGTTACTTTGCAGCAAGTGCCGAAACGACTTCAGACGAACAGCTGATAGATTTTCTTGGTCGCTGTTTTTTCATGCAGTATTTACCTAGCAATCCGGCAAAATACGGAATGAAAATTTTTGCCCTGGTTGATGTCCATTATCCTTACACATATAATTCGGAAATATATGCAGGTTTACAACCCGACGGTCCGTTTCGCTTGAGCAATAAAAGACACGATGTTGTTATGAGAATGACCCAACCTGTGCTTGGCAACAATATGAATATCACCATGGTTTTCATCTCTTCAAGTTGCAAAACAACTTTTTGAAAACGGCACCAATATGGTCGGGACTGTTCGAAAAGACAAACGCGAATTTCGCCTTGCAAGAGGAGATCCCTTATGTTCGTCAAAATTTGGATTTCACCCACAATGTACAATGGTCTCCTATGTGCCGAAACCCAATAAAGTTATTATACTCCTGTCAACCACGCACGACGGTGCCACAATTGATGCCTCTAATTGAGATAGTCGAAAGCCATAATTAATAAATATTATTAATTAATAATAATTATTATAATACGACAAAAAAATTGAGTTGACCTGGTTGATATGTGTTCCTTATATAACGTCTCCAGAATCTCTAGAAGATGTCATCTAACAGTGTTCTTTGACCTGCTAAATTCAAGTGCACTCAACGCATTATGCATTTACACGGTAAATAAAAACGATGAAAGTGTTTGACGTCGTGCCTTCCTGATTGATCTGGCTCTCGTTTGGATGAAGCTATTGGCTCAGAAGAGAATTGAAATGAAATCATTACCAAGGTTTCTAACAATTAATATAAAAATTTATTTAGGTGTTACGGAGGCAGAAAGACAACCACCAACCTCTGAGGAGACAAGTAACGTAGTGCGCCGTTGTTATGATTGATATGAAGAGCGGGCAATGGAAACACTCGAAAGTCGTGCACAGCTAGCAAAAATTTCGTTTGTGGGGATCATTTGAAAATAGAGTGCCTTTCCTGTGCAGAAAATGTTATGAACAATTAATTTTTTATAAGTAAGTTCATTATGATCTCAATTATGGGAGAAGCCTATTTTGTGCCAATTTCGGAAAAGAAGATATTTATTTTTGTTTAATAATTATGCCACAGAGAATAAGACTAAGTTTTATTCATTGCATCTTATTTAGAAAACTGTACTGATGAAATTTTCATAAGCGAAATACAGAAAATTATGTTTAATTTTCGATTCATTTCATTTTAAAAGTGGACTACTTGTAGTCCATGCGACTACTATTATCTCATTTAGGTACGCGACCTCTTCAGGGTTAATGAATTATACCACTTGAATTATCCTTTGTTAGAGGAGATCAATTTCTATTTAGCTTAGGTCGGAAAAGATGGGTGTAGATTCGTAATCAGCCAAATAACTAACTGCAAAATCTATAAACCTTTTTGTGAAAAATCCGAGACTATAAGTTTGAGACACATATAAACTCAGGGAGTTGTGATAAAAGTTGTTTACATTTAATAACCAAAAGGAGAGATTGTTCTATTGAAGACACAAAAATTAAAAAATAAAACCTCAAAAACCTGTACAAAGTTCGACGGAACTTTTTTCAGAAAATATACATTTTCTCACGAGCGCACAAACAATGAAACAATGGGGACATCACTTTGTTTCTTTGGTATAATTGTTCGCGGATGAGAAGAAAAAGAGTTAGGCAAAGGGTTATAAGACCGATGGTTGTAGGAAGCCTGAGTAAGAAGACTATTCCATGAATTTTTTTTCTATGGAAGAGTTCTGAAAATTATCTGAAAATTGTCACTTTTCAAATCGCGTTTTAACCAAAAACTTCAATTTTATTTACAGGAAAAGTAGAATATGTAGTTCCTAAGTCTAATTGGACGTAGTTATGCAGAAAGCTACCAAGCCACAAAGACATGAAACCGAGATAACTCTGCAAAATCTATAAACCTTTTTGTGAAAAATCCGAGACTATAAGTTCGAGACACATATAAACTCAGGGAGTTGTGATAAAAGTTGTTTACATTTAATAACCAAAAGGAGAGGTTGTTCTATTGAAGATACAAAAATTAAAAAATAAAACCTCAAAAACCTCTACCAAGTTCGACGGAACTTTTTTCAGAAAATATACATTTTTCCAGAAAAATACATTAAACTTGAACGTTTAGAGTTCAAGAAAATAAACATTTCATGGCCACATTATATTTTGCAAAACTTTTTCTGATAGTGAAACGAGAAGGTTTTTTGCAGATTCTATCTATTTCCAGAATAGATGAATGAATATAAAATTAATGAAATAAAGCGTTTGTTACACTCAGATTTTCTGCAGAATTTCAAGCTGATTGCTTTATTCGTTTGGGAGGAAAAATCAAAAATCACCTTTGATGTCTCCACTTCGGACAACCATATCTAAAAAAAGGGGGCCGAAGGAAACAAGATATTCCACAAATCTTCCCAATTCAACTGCGGTAAATTCGCGTACATAGGGGACACCCTGTGTATATACATTTGAAATTCTTCCAGCATTCGAAAACATTCAGATAATTCTTCGGGGAAGTGGCTGTTTTTATCATCGAGGATGTCGAAGATCCGATCAGAGCCGCGGAAAATGTCGATTGCTAACATTGCCTCAACGGCAACAATAAACATGGTGGCATTGCGGCAAAACAATAGAAATTCCGTAAGTGGTCCATCAATGCAGTTACACGTACACCAAACCGACGAATAACGATAACCGTGAATCCCGACCGATAGGGGCCTGGGGGCCAAAGGGGCTGTGGGGGCGCCCCCGATGGCGCCGGCTGCATTCCCCGCGTGCCCCAATAAATCACGGGGGCCCCCGCCAAGCGTCTCACGAGCGCACAAACAATGAAACAATGGGGAGAATAAAACATGACGACATCACTTTGTTTCTTTGGTATAATTGTTCGCGGATGAGAAGAAAAAGAGTTAGGCAAAGGGTTATAAGACCGATGGTTGTAGGAAGCCTGAGTAAGAAGACTATTCAATGAAATTTTTTTTCTATGGAAGAGTTCTGAAGATTACCTGAAAATTGTCACTTTTCGAATCGTGTTTTAACCAAAAACTTCAATTTTATTTACAGGAAAAGTAGAATATGTAGTTTCTAAGTATATATATATATATATATATATATATATATATATATATATATATATATATATATATATATATATATATATATATATATATATATATATATATATATATATATATATATATATATATATATATATATATATATATATATATATATATATTATTCTTTTGAAAAGAGAGGATTTACAAAAATTTGAATAATTGTATTTACAATAAATGCTTATATCTATAATTTAACCAAAAAAATCTAACCAAAAACTTCAATTTTATTTACAGGAAAAGTAGAATATGTAGTTTCTAAGTCTAATATATATATATATATATATATATATATATATATATATATATATATATATATATATATATATATATATATTCTATTAAAAAGAGAGGATTTACAAAATTTGAATAATTGTATTTACAATAAATGCTTATAGGGTAAAAGTGGGATAGACGCCCTTGGAGGATAGACGCCGCACCTTAAAAAAAGAGAATTTAAAACCAAGTTCACGCTCTAGTACCAAGTTCCTCGGACAGACCTCGCCCCGCACAGCTCAGTCTGCGCACGCGTTTCGACAGGACTGCACGTGTCGCCGCTTGAGTTAAAAAAACGTTGCAAAATTTTACCGCGCTTGCATGATTCTAGTGACAGTGACATTTTGACGTGTTCAGAACTTTCGTTTTCGAAGGTAAGTTTTAAGTGTGTATTGTTATTTAAATAGTATGTATCATTTATATTTATGGTGTGTTTATAAAATTACGAAATTATTTAAGTATTTTTATTTATTTGCTGGGGCGTCTATCCCTACTAAAAGGATAGAGGCCCCACTATTGACTGAGTATAGACGCCCTTAGAGGCATATATCCTCTATGACTTATTCACAGGTACTTAGGCTATAGGTAAGATTTTTTTAAATAACCTATCTAGTTAATATGCAACTTAGTAGGAAAATTGACTTTCCAGTTTATTTATGAGCTGTTCATACCTTTACATGTTGTACTTCACTGTACTTGTAAAAAATAATGCAGCGTATCACCTAATTTCATGTTTTATTTTATACAAAATGCCGCGAAAATATAAAAGGAAAATAGGGCACCTGTTCGTGCTGCTTGGTCTGAAGAAGCCCTTTGCAAAGCTTTTGGGGAAATGGATAAAGGCCAAGTCGGTGTAAATGAAATATCTCGTCGTTATAGTATTCCATCTCGAACTTTGAGGAGGCGATATGTTAAAAAGAGCTGTGAAAAACTTACTTTGGGTAAGTAACAGAGGAATTAATTGCTCTAATCAAAATCAATTTAGGCACCGTTTTCTTAGTTTGTTTTTCATACTTGTCCTTTTGAATCCTCAGTTTTTTTCTGTACCTATTAATTTCTTCTTTTTCAGGAAAACATCACACACTGGACTTTGACAACGAGAAACGTCTCGTAGCACACATACAAAAATTAGCAAAGGCAGGATTTCCCACAACAAGACTCGCTTTTGAATTTGCCGAGAAACTGGGTTTGGAAAATTCTTTTAACAAAGAGACACGTATGGCTGGTCAGCACTGGCTCAAATCATTTCTTGAACGACACCCAGAACTCAGTATTCGCCAGGCAGAAGGTTTGTCTATTGCAAGGGCTCAAGGATTAAATCGAGATGAAGTAAACAAAATGTTTGAATTGTTGCTAAAAGTACTAACTGAAAATGATTTGATCGATAAACCTGATCGAATTTATAATACTGACGAAACTGGAGTTCAAATGAACAATAATCCTGGTAAAGTTATTGCTACTAAAGGTGCCAAAGTAGTAAATTCCATCACTTCTGAAAGGTGAGACAATGTCAGTTATAGCCTGCTGTAACGCTGTTGGCAACTATGTTCCTCCGGTGGTCATTATCAAGGAGGTCAATAAAGACCAGAGTTCCAAGAGGGTCTTCCGCCCGAGCCAACGTGTACATGAATAAAAATTTGCCTACGTCAACTCAGAACTCTTTCAAAAGTGGCTGAAAGAACAGTTCATGCCAATAAAACCACAGGGTAAGGTTTTGCTTATACTTGACGGGCATTCATCTCACACTACTGCTACTGATTTACTAGAATTAGCACAAGAAAATGACATCATATTGTTCTGTTTGCCAAGCCACACTACACAGGCTTTACAACCGCTTGACCGGAGTTTTTTTAAACCTTTCGAAACTAACTTCGCTTCAGAAACTAAAAACTGGATGTTGAGTCACAAAGATCGAAAAATAAATCGATACATTGCTGGAAAATTAATAGGTAACGCATGGGCTCGCGCTGCTATCTCTTCTTATGCTGTGAATGGGTTTTGTGCATGTGGTATTTTCCCGTACAATCCTTCTGCTATTCCCGACAGCTACTTTGCTATCTCTGATAACAGCTTTCAAAATCTAGATGAAGAAAACCTTGCTCAAGACCTACCAGTAGCAAGGGAACTCGACGCTAATGCTGATGTGACTTCATATTATGTTGAGCCTCAGCCTGGTCCATCGTCATCAACTGTCAATAGTGAGCGGGAGCCTGATTTCGGGTTCTTACTATACGAAGATCTTGCAGCGGACGCAATTATTATTCCCTTAGAAGGAAATGTCAGTCCGTCCATCCTTTCTCAGAATCATAATGTTGAAACTGTAGAAGTCATAACTCCAGGTGAATATTATCTTAAAGAATGTTCACCGGTCGTAAAAATTCAAAATCTAGACGAAGGAAACCTTGCTCAAGACCAACCAGTGGCAAAGGAACTCGACGCTAATGCCGATGTGAATTCATATTATGTTGAGCCCCAGCCTGGTCCATCGTCGTCAACTATCAATAGGGAGCCTGAAACTGTAGAAGTCATAACTCCAAGTAAATATCTTAACGAATGTTCACCTATCCCGAAAATTCCTGTTCCATTATACAAAAGAGGCAAGCAAGGTGCTGCCGTTTTAAATTCAGAAGAACATATTAACTCTAAGAAAGCTAAGTTGAAAGGTAAAGCTAAGAAGCATACACCAGACAAACCAAGAAAAAAACAACCAAAAATCAGTTCCTAAAAAGAAATGACCGAGGTTTAGCTCTGAAAGTGAACAAGAGTTCGATGAATCAGATTCTGACCAGACTAAATCTGATACTCAATGCAGAGAATGTTTCGATGACTATGCAAGCACCAAGTCCACGGCGGACTGGATTCAGTGCCTGATGTGTAAACTCTGGTTACACGAAGATTGCACTCTATATGGCGATTACTGTAATAGATGTGGACACAAGAAGAAGCTTGCAGCTCTAAAAGCTAACCTGGCCAAAGTGAATTCAAAGAATAAGTAACCTGGCCAAAGTAAACAGTATCTCTATATTTGTTGATTATTTGAAAATTTTGATTACTGTTAGTTTTTTTAAGAAGAAAGCTTTGTTTTTTCCAAAAGAAGTCTTAAGGGACGGATTCGTTTTAAGTTTTATTATTCCTAAATTTAGTTCGGTAAAGTTTGAAATAATTTTAATAGACGTTGTTAAGTTGCTGAGTTTATCCAAAGAATGATTGAAAGACTGAGCCATTTGTTCCTATAAAAGCGTCATTTACTTTAGTTTAACAATATATTTGGATAAGAAAACCTTATAATATATTATTGCAACTAAGAAAGCAAATAAACATTTCATTTAATTTTCTACGAATTTTTTCTTTATTACGGAGGCATCTATCCCATTGCAGGGCATCTATACTCATGTCGAAATTTTGTCAGGGCAACTACCCCATACAGTAGGCGTCTATCCTCAAACAATAAGTTTTTTAGAGCCGAATATCTACAAATCTACGGTATGCATTGAATAATGATATGAGTAGATGGTAAGTATAAGGACTATAGTTGTTACAAATAGTTAACTCACTCGAATAGTGCTTTAAAAAAAGTTATAGTCAGCTTACAAAAAGTGGGGCATCTATCCCACTTTTACCCTATCTATAATTTAGGTGTGTGCCAGAAAAAACAAAAGTGTGAGCTCAGGAAATGTAACAGGAGAACCATACCATCTTGTATATGATTCAATAAACGAGTGAAAAAACCTGAGGAAAAAACTCGTTTCCTGTCGCTATTGCATTAGCAATAGTTTGTCTGTTTATGTTGTGTGTACAAAAAGAGTACCAAAGATTTTTCTGCTTAGCTGCTTCATTCTCTCTTGCATTCCATGATTTCCAAACGAAGACAAGGGTGAAGAATGGGGGTTTGGGACAGGAATCTGTAACAATGGAAAAAGAAAACCAGCAGAAAAATATTTCAACAATTATACTTATATGTCTAAACAAATCTGAGAAAAGATTTTACATAGCAATCAAGGTCATGAAAAGGACTAAGGAGATAATAAAAAAAAATACATAACCTGCGATATTTCCTCAAATTCCATCTCTGTTTGACCGAGAGGTTAGGTTAGGTTAGGTTCAGTCTTCCAAGTGATGCCGATTATGATCTATAGATGTTTTAGAATCATTATGGACCCAATAATCTGTGTTGACATCGCCCATATATTATTTCTTCGTAGAACTTGCTAAATTTTAGGAAAGATTTGCTAAGAAATTTTGACAGTCGTTCAAAAAATATGACATTTGTCAAAAAAAAATGGACGTAATAAAAAAGCTACCAAGCCACAAAGACATGAAACCGAGATTATTGAAGTTGGAGTTTCTGTTGACTTTCAGATAGTGATATTTAGCAAATAATCATGCGAAAAAGATGTGTTTTTTTAAAGTTAATCAATTTATGTATAATTCAATATTATTGTTTTCAATTCAAATTGCATTGTTTTATGGAAAATTGAAAAGTATTCAAAATAGACATAGCCGTTTTTCAGAAAAAAGTAGTATTTTAGTCGGAAAATTGTTCAAAAAATCTACAATACTTATTCAACTTCGAAATCAAGTGAATTGACATTAAAACCATGAACAACTTCTTCAATATTGGCATCACTTTTCAAATTTTTGTAAAGCATTAGACAATCTGATGGAATTAGGTGCATCATTTCATTAAGGGTCTTGATTTTTGCTTCAGCAATAGGTTTTCCATTAGGCCATAAAGGAATCAGATCCAAAAATATGGTACCATCTTCTTGGTTCGACTTCTGTCTCGTTTTCTTCCGAAGATCGATTATATCTTCTGGTGAGTCAAATGAATTTTGTTTCACCATAAGAAGAAATGGTTTGTCTTTTCGAGTCATATTGATCTTATTTGGAGCCAATTGATTTCTTTGTTATCCACTGATGATTTCTATTGACGATCTTCTGATCGTGATATTCTGAACACTAAAATAATCATCAAATGCCATTTCAGTTTCAAGTGGTTTTTTCTTCGACAAGTTCTCATAATTTGTGTATACTCCGAAGGTAGGTACAGTCTTTGCTGGTGTTGCTTTATGTCACCAAAATCTGCATCGTTAGGTAAGAAACTATGTCCTGAATACAGAAATTTTAGAGTAATATCGCTTAAGTTGACAGAACTCTCCAGTATAGATTTCAACATAAGGGTCAGCTTTATGTTCCTGTTCTGTCCCCCGCAAGAATCACCCACGTAATAAGCTGGCGAACATTTGGTTTGTATGTGCTTGAGAAGGCAGGACCCTACTTCTTGGGCTCCTCTTCCTGCAACTTCCTCAGGCCAGACATAACAGTACCCTATGTCTTCCTTTCCGCTGAGAACACCGGCATTGTACATCCAAAGTTGGCGCTTGCAAAAAACGATGTTCGTTGGGATCCTTGGCAAAGGTAATGTTTTCTCCAAGTGAAACGTGAGGCATTCGTGATCTTCACTCTCTTTCGCTAGTTGGAAATCTTGCCTTCTTAACTTCTGGGCATTTTTTGCATTTTCTGAATGAGTTGCATGTTCCTCTAAAGGTTCTTTTCTAGCTGGATCCGCCTCATTCTCTGTTTGTATCTTGAGACTATCGCATATTTTGCAGGTATCTTTTTTCAATGGCTTGAATTTTAGGTTGAATCGCGTATAAAATATTTTTTTATAAGATGACATACTGACAGGTTGTTCGGTTTCCTGACAGTACATATTATACATCTTTCTGTAAAGTCATTTCAGGGGTAGGAATTCGAACTTTGTTTGGTCTCGTCTATAATGTGACTTGTATTTAGGAACTGTATTAATATGTTCAACAACTTCTTCAATTTTATTTTCGTTCAGCTTGTTTTTTTCTCCATGGTTTCGACCTCTTTGATCTGTCATAGGTGCGCAACTATTAAACTTCTTCTTAGCAGTGTTAACTCTGAAAGTTGTTATTCCTGTAGTCCTGATATGCATTTCTCCACACACAACTTTCTATTGGAGTTCATAAACTCTCGAATACTTCCACTTTTCCGGATTCTTTCCATACGTTCTTTTTTTTTGGTATGTTGCACTCCAGTTGCAATAAAGTTGATCTGGCAGTCATAGGATTTCAGAGACCGAAATCTCTCGAATTTGTTCTTGCGAGAAACATTCTCAGTACATTTAGAGGTGCATTCGCAATCAAAGTCAAGAAATATTTTGGGTTCAATTTTTTTCCTTTGTAGTTGAAATATGCTTCATTACCGCTTCTTTTAAGCTTTTTCACGCTCCTGTTTTGTTCTGCATACTTTCTTTTCCTGCCTCTTTTTGGTCTGTTCATTTTCATCAGGATATATATCATTATCATTTTCAGCAACAATATGTTGAGGTACGGTCAGATCATTCTCATCAGAGGTAGAGCTTTCATCTTCGCTTTCAAAGTTGAGATCTTTGACAGAGTCGTCATCGTCTTCCGACTCTGAAATATCGTTTTCCTGGCTCAATTTCTCTTCTGCAGGAAATAGTTCACTAGTACTAGGGCAGGAAACTGCAGATCTATTCAAGCTGCTTTCATTTATGGGAGGCTCTGCATTATCCACACAAAATTTTTCAATGTTTTCATTGTTTGACGCATCATGTTCAATTGAACCAAGAATTGAACATTCTAGCATTTTTCCATGGCGTGTATTTTCGTTGGTGGTGATACTCTCGGGATGTTGTCCGATATTTGTAACAAATCTTTCGTGTTCCTCCTCACATTCTGAAATAATAGGTGAAAGTTCATGTTAATTTGAAGGAAGTTCACTACTTCAAATTTGTACTCGAAACTACATCCAATATTGAACTTTATTATAAAGAAAAGATTCGGAGCAAAGGTATCGAACACGTAGGTACTTAAGCAGGAAGTTAAAAATGGATAAAGAAGAGTAATGGATATACTGAAAAATACTTAAATGTTGAATTCTGTTATCGATAATTCTGGTAAAGTATCAATACATCACAGGAACCAGATTTGCAAAAAAAAAATATAAGTATAATACTTCGAAATATACTTACGTTTTCGGTTCTTTTGCTCCTCAGATTTCCTCGAGTTTTCGAACATTCGCTGCGTCTTATTTTGATACATCTTAAAAAAACCTCATAAACACACTAAGGAAACCTCTAAGTACACTAATATTTCGAGGGTATGTGGAAATTCTTATTTTGTAAGAACCAACCAACCCAGTTGGGCGATGCGGGAAAACGACATATTGCAATTTATATTCCAACCTAGTAGGTTGAGAGTATTCTGCACTAATGTAAACAGAAGATGCGTTAATAAATGGCTTGGTAGATATTATCTTCGATTCAAATTGCGTCATCATATTGGTTGGTAGGTTTCTGTAAATTGAAAAATAGGTTACAGAAGGTTTGTTTTCGTTATCAACTCAGTTTTGGTAAGATTGTGGATTGGTATGTTTATGCATAACTACATCCAATTGAAATTAAAATGGTCGAAGGTTTCGAAATTGTCATTGCAATTTGAATTTAAAATTAAAACATCAACATTGAATACATTTGAATACCTAACGCAAAACTTATTTCCTTTGATGTTGAGAATTTATACCCAAGTGTTCCTCCAGGTGATGTCAAAATATTAATCGAAAACATGTTGAATTCGAATCATGTTAACCACATAATTAAATCAGAAATATTGAATCTGTTGGACGTTTGCATTGAACAAAATTATTTTTCTTTCAACAACATCTATTACAGTAGTGAAAATGGTTTGATCATGGGAAATCCTTTGAGTCCACTTTTAGCAGAGATTTTATGAATAATATTGAACAGAAAATTCATACACATCCACTCATTTCCAAATTTCTTTATTGGTATAGATATGTTGACGTCATCTTAGTATGTTTCATTGGAACTACTCGTCAATTAGACTTATTTCTTAATTTCATTAATTCCATCCATTTGAACATTAAATTCACGATAGAAATTGAACAGAACGATTCCATTAATTTTTGGACTTAAAATCACTAAACAAAATAATAATCATGTTTTTCGGTCTTTCGTAAACCAACACATACTGATACGATTATACATAACTACTCATTACATCCAATTCAACACAAAGTTGCAGCTTTGAACAGCATGGTACATCGGTTACTCAATTTACCTTTATCAGTAGATTATAATAAAGAGTTAAACATCATCAAACAGATAGCCATTAATAATTCATATAATCCGGATATGATAGATCTAATCATTCGTAAAAACTGTATCAGAAAGCAATAAATGAAGTATATCCTATTCATAAAGACTATAAAATATTCAACAGTTTAACATTCTGCGGTTCTGCAAGTACAAATATTAAATCCTTTCTCGTCAAACAAAATCTTAATATAACATTCAAAACTTCTAATAACTTAGGTAAACATATTAAAAATAATGAATCTCGTGTTGAAAAATCAAGTGAATCAGGAATCTATAAACTCAATTGCGGTTCTTGTGATAAAATTTATATCGGTAGGACCTATAGGAGTTTTGGCATAAGAACATCTGAACATAAACGTAGCTTCGATAAAAATAAATCTGATTCAAATTATTCAAACCACCTAATAAAAGAAAACCATTCATTCAATAAAAACTTTGACATATTACATATAAAATCAAAAAGTTCAAAATTAGATCTCTTAGAAGCATTAGAAATAAATAGATACAAACATTCGGACAAGCTTTTGAATGAACAGGTAGATGTGAATTACTCACCCTACTTAACTTGTTTAATTAGTTTTATTACCTTTCATACTAACTGTACAATGGCTCGGTGTGGATTTTCCTGTTATTCATTCAACTTGTTCTACGATTTGTTTATAATACCATACTCTTCATTCTGTTTTTCATTCTTGATAAAGCTGCTGTGTCAGCGAAACGTCGTCGAATTTTTCAAATAAAGTGTAGATTAAAGTTAAACCTTGTGTTTTTTATCTCATTTACATTGAATAATTGTGGCATCAATCTTATATTTTTATATTAATATTTTTCACGTCTTTTCGGATAGTTCGTCGGAATAACAATGAAATTTATGTAATACGTCCTGTCGTTTTAGTATTGTTTCGAATTATTAAAAAAAAGTAAGGCTGCACAAGAAATTGAATAACATCTAAACGATTCAAATTTGGTAAATGAGTCTTCAACCACATATTCTTCATCAAGGATTTCCAAAGTTTTCTGCTTTAGGGCCATAATGATTTCTCCAGACAGTTTCAAGGAATCGATATATGTTGGTCAAAAGAGAAAATAGGTGATATCATCCATCCGCGGAGAGCGCCATCTGTTAGCGAAACCTGAGGGTAGTACTCCGTCTCATATAACATGAAGTTTGCTTCGGGGGTCTATCTAGAGAAGCGAAGAATAAACAACGTGTACAGAATGTTCAGAGATGAAAGGAGCTTGGAATATTTCATGATTGAATTCAATAATAATGAACTATGTCTGATTTGTAATGAAACCATTATAATTCTCAAAGAATATAGCATCAAACGTCATTATGAAACGAAGCATTTTCAAAATTATTCAACATATACTGTACTGGGACACGAAATTATGAAGCTTTGTAGATAGGATTGAAATCGCAGCAATCTTTGTTTACGAAAGTCAATACTGAACAACAAGCTGCATCTCGGGCTACCACTATTAATTCAATTGTTGAAAAGAATTTTCTATGGAAAATGCATCACAACTAAAAGTAGCGAAAACAGGTGTGGTAAAAATAAAGGCGTAGTTGCTTTCATGTCAAAGGCTGTAGAAAATAATGGTGCTTTAAAGCGCAACACTGTATTATACATCAGCAGTCATTTTGCAAAAAGTGGTTAGATATAGTCTGTTCACGTTTTTGTTAATGTCATCAAATGAAGAACGTGCAACTTCAGCAATATATGGTAGAGTAGTGTTTTCCATTTGATATCCTTGGGTTATCAGATTTTATTGGTTATTAGTTAAATTAGTTAGTATTTTGATGCATTCATGATTGCTTCTATAGTCTGTTCACGTTAAGTTTAAAGTGACGTCATAGCTAGGAAGTCTGGTTGGAAAAGATTGCAATTGACAAGAACAAAATAACTAGTCTCGCGCAAAAGAACTACTTGTGACATATGGTGACATTTGGTTATGACAGTTGGCATTGAAATGAGGCGTTGACGTATTTTTATTGTTTATTTTAGTTCGCTTTCTTGTGCTGATTGAGATTGGATTGAAGTGTTTTCCTCGAAGTTTTGATAATATTTGAATGATTATTTTAAAATCAGTTTTTTTTCAGAACTCAGTGTATCAAATATTTATTCTATATAAATAGTGAAAATGCCAAGAGCTTTCTCGAGCCAAGCCCAAAACATGATTGCATCATTACTCAATTATTTCCCACAAGAACGAGATAATGGGGGGCCTCTTCTACCCCTTACACCTGTAAGAGATGTAAGTTCCACTCAAATTAATAACAGAAGCGGCCTTTCACCCTTGAAAAAGATTATATTATGAATATTATGATACAACTTAACTTGTTCATCTGTTGGTTTCCAAATTGTCTACACATCTACATACTATGAACTTTTTTGCTTACAGAGGGTAGCGAGTGCTTTAGAAGTATGCATTTCATCCATTAACAATATTATGGTAAAGAGAAAGAGTGGTGATCCACTGAGCAGTCCAAGATAAAAAAGGAATCGTGAGAAACCTGTAGTACATATTGACGATTTTGATCGAACGGCCATAAGAAATACTATCTAAGACAAGTTCCAGAACAGTAAGTAGTCATCAAAACCTTTGTCTAAATCAAGTTTAATATTATATTCTTTGTAGAGGAACACATCACGTTGTCTGCATTAGAAGAGAAGCTCCATGAAAGAGATATTTTCAATGGGTGTAAGACATCTCTGTAGAAAATTGTACAAAACATTGGATTTAAGTTTTCCAAAGATAATCCAAGAAGAGGTTTGATGGAACTACCTCATATTGCATTGAAGCGTATCCATTTTCTTCAATCATATATTCGTATAAAAAATTTGAGGGTTACTTGAATTATTCTATCTTGACGAAACATGGATTTTCAAGGATGGTACTATCGGTCGTTCGTGGCAAGAAGACAATATCAAAAGTGTTTAGCAACTATTGTTTGTACTATTTCAAGATATTCTAAATTTGATACTCGTTTCAGACTCATTGTACTCCATGCAGGCAACAGGCATGGTTTCATTTCTGGTGCAGAACGTGTTTTTTCCCAAAAACTTTGGACAGTGATTACCACGTGAAAATAAATCAAGAAAACTTCAAGCATTGGTTTGTACACCAACTATTTTTGAATTTGGAATCTCAACAATTATACTCGATAACGCAAGTTATCGTACAACTATTTTGAACAAAGCCCCCACAACAGCAACTAAAAAGGTTGAGATTCAAGAATGGTTAAGGAGCAATAATATAGCTTATAAAGAAAGTGATTTGAAACCACAATTATTGAGCCTAGTTAAAATGTAAGTACTGAATTCAAATAGGATTGTATTTCAAGGAGTACAAGTGTTTTCAATTTGAATATGTTTCACAGGAGTAAACCAAAACCAATATATGAGATTGATAATCTAGTTGAAGGTTATGGACACGAAGTATTACGTCTTCCTCCCTACCACTGCATTTTCAATCCAATTGAAAATATTTGGGGTAAAACCAAAAACAATTATCGGGAACATGTAGGGAAGGAAGGAACTTCCGCTGAACAATCTCTTTCCGTATAGAAAGAAGCTCTTCAGAAAATTACTCCAGAGGTAAGGAGTAAAACAATTGAGCATACAGAAGAAGAAATTCAATGTTGGTGGGAACTCTAACTTCATTTTGATCTTGATGTTCCCCCTTTGATAATAAATATGGACGAAAATGACAGTGACAGTGAAACATTTTCAGACGAACTTTCAGAATAAAATGGAGTATTTATTTCTTCAATTAATTTTAATTTTTCAACCTTTCCTCTGTAAAATTATCATCAAATAAATAATTTTGTTGATTTCTGTTATTAGATAGTAAGATTGAAATATTTCGAAAATGAATAATATTTCATGGCCTAGTAAAATAATTTTTCATCAGTGGAAAAGTAACGTTTTGATTTAAATTTTGGACTTATTCAAAACCTGATTTTCTCTAAAACCTTATTAACTTCCATTGTATTTCAAATTCAATGAGATGGCTAGTGCTCGAAACCTTTATTGAACAAAGTGCATAATGAAAATTTCTTCTTTTTCCTGTTTTAATATTGAAGAAAGGTGAACATAATTGAATTGAATCAAGCCTCATGTGTTGCTTTTACAGGTAGGTACTAGGATTCTGAAGATCCATCATCAAAAAAAAATTTTTTTTTTTCTTACATTCTTTGAAAGGTACAAGGATTATTTTTCGTAATATTTTGATATCCCACACTGAGATGCGTAGTTTTCGATATACAGGATGCTCCATTCAAGAGGTATTGATATGAATGATTCTTGAAAAATTTTATTTTCGGGAAAGGGTCACTAATTAATTTCATATGCCTCAAATTGACATCAGACAAAGTTTTCTTCAGAAAAAAGTCGAAATGACTATCGAATTCATTCTGAGAAAAATTCATACCACTACCTCTTGAATGAAACAGCCTGTATTTCAGAAAATACGCATCTCAGACCCCTACTATGGGTATCAAAACACTCAGAAAAATAATCTCTGTGGAATAATGATGAAAAAATATGGGTTGTAGTTTTAAAAAAATGGTCGATGACGTCATATCTTGCGAATTACAAAAGAAAAAATCTTTTTCTTCCAAATAATTGCAAGTTCGATATAAAAATCGACCTGTCTGAGCGTTTTGCACGAAAATCAAAAATAAAGAAATTATGAATTTTATTCCATACTTTACAGTCGCACTGAATAGAAATTATGGGAAACATTGGGAACATTCGAGAAAACTGGTTGATGACGTCACTTTAAACTTAACGTGAACAGACCATATGTCTGAAGTTCTAAAATCAGTCATATCAAATATTAATTTTATCCTGTCCACTTGACATTTATCATCAGCTGCCGTGGCAGACCATGCAGAATATTGTGGTAATTTTTCCAATAGCAACTTTTTCATTGAACACAGAACATTCAACTTACATTTTGAGATTCAAATAGGAAGTTAAAATAGCTTTCAAATAGTATTATCTAAGGACATGCATCGACCACCGGGTATATATCTAATATAATTGATTAATCTTGATTCAGGAGATGAATTCGATCACGGTGGATTAAATCTCCCGCCCTAATATCATTTTGATTCATCATCGATTCAACTTCTTGAGAAGTTTCAGTTCTTAATGTAGATTAGATGAATTTTAGTATAGATATGAAAGTTTTGAATTTTGTGACAATAAGTCTGTGCATTTCTTCGAATTATACAAGGAAAGTATACTGCGCCAAGAAATATATGACAAAATTTAAAATTCAAAATTATTCAGAAGTTTGGATATGTGGAGAATTGTTCTTCTAGTAATCCACTAGCACTAAGGAATGCTTGACAACAATCGAAATGAAAATGGTACTCATGGAAATTGAAACAAATGAAAAAGTCCAACTTTTGGAGAAAATCAAGGTATCCAGACTTGGAAATTTTCACTCTTGGCGAGAATTACTGCATGACATCTACGATTCATACTCAAAATCAATGAGCTTATAGCATTCTGATTAATTCCGTTCCAAATTTCGATCAGTCTCTTTGGAAAATTATTCACGATAGCTGGATGGTTTTCTTCTTGGTGTGCCTTCAACTCAATGAAGGTTAGCGACCATCATCTGGAATTCTTCTCTATCACGAGCCATATGTATAAGTGTGCTGGCGTGTCTGATATTGAGCCAGTCGCGCAAATTCTTCTTCTGAGCACCCCAGCTTTTGTTACATGTTCAACCCACGGAACTTTCAAAATACTTCTATATAGCCACATTTCAAATGAATCAAGTCTTGATATTGTTCGAGTTTTTAACGTCCATCCTTCAACACCGTACAAAAGGGTGGACAGGATATAACATTGTGCAGTTCTCCACCGTGTTGCTATGCTCAAATCCCTCTTGCATAGCAGTGCTTTCATTTTGAAGAACGTGTTCCTGGCGATTTCTATTCTCGTTTTTATTTCCATATCAGAATTCCATTCTTCGTTAAGCCAACAGCCCAAGTACTTGAATCAACTAATTCTTCCTATATCCTGGTTTCCAAGGCGCACTCCTACATACTCAATTCTAGTTTCGCTGATCACCAAAATACCATAATTCTAGATGACGTTATTAACTTTATTTAGTAACAAATGAAGGTCATCTTACTTTGTTAATCGATTTGCCGTTAACCTTTATTCAAATTTCTATGTTCTCCAGAGCCTCCTGGAATATGAACTCAGAATACAAGTTAGAAAGAAGGGGTGATAATATACACCCTTGCCTGACTCCTTTGCTGATTTCTATGTCTGGAGATGCTCTGTGTCCAACTTGTAAGTGTTGTGACTGATCCCAGTATAAGTTTTTAATAATTCTGATATCCTTGTCATCCAACCCTATGTGTTTTAAGAGATATATCAGTTTCTCGTGTTCCACGTTATCAAATGCCTTTTCATAGTCTACGAAACAAGCGAAGACATGTTTTTGTTGATCTAGGCATTTCTGTGTGGATAGAGAATAGAGCCTCTCTTGTACCACAACCGTTTCTGAATCCGAACTGATTTTCGTTAACATTTGCATCAATTTTCCACCATAAGTGTAGACATACCTTCAGAGCATGACACATTAGCCGATATTCGCTACATTTCTTGCCGTTGGCACTTTTAGGAAGAGGGATGAAGCTGGATTTCAGTCATTGCTCCAGGATATGGCCAGTGTTATATATTATGTTGAACAATTTCAGAATAGCATCAATACTTGCATCGTTGAAAAGTTTCAGGATTTTTACATTAACATTATCAAGTCCCGTAGCTTTACCATCTTTTGTCTATCTCAGAGCTTCAATTAATTCATACTTAAGAATTTCTAGTCCCTCTAAGTTTCCCTCCGAGTTATCTATTGGAGCTCTATGGTCATTAAAGTATTTGGTATAATAACACTTCCATCTTTCCACTTATCTTTCCTTGCCTATAATGAGCTGATTGTTTTCGTCTAATAGTTGTGTTGGAATCTTACGTCTATAGGTGTGTGTCATCTTGATCTTTTTGTGAAGATGGAAGCTATCGTATTGATGTCTTAAGTTTTCTATATCTTGGCATTTTTCTCTAAGCTATTGTTCTTTTGCTCCTTTAATTTGCCCTCTAATCGTTTTATGTATTTTATTGTATTCCGATATGTTGTTCTTGTGTAATCTTCTTTTTTACATTAGTTGTAATATCTCGTCAGTGATCCAATCATTCTTTTTAAGCTTGTTCTCCTTTCCCAGAATTTCTTTTGTTGTGATTATAGCTGTACCTCCAACTTCACACCATATTTCATCGATGCTCATGTTATCTATGCGTTCTCTGAGAGGTTTTATTCTGTTATTGAGTAGGTTTGATAGTGGATGGTTTTGCTGGATTCCTAATCTTCTATTGAGAATGTCTCAGACATGATCGATGGTATTGAGGTATGCGCTTTGTGCAGGCTACTCCATCGTAGTGGTTTCGTGATCTTGAAGGTGTCTGGCGTTTTCATTCATAAACAAAAGTTTTCACGCCTGTTTTTCGCAAATAGTTCAACACGTTCTTCTCAAATGTCTACAACGTACCTCAGAATTTGGAACCCTGAATGCTGTGCAGGGTTCCAAATTCCTGTCATATTGTTTCAGTGCTAATTTGCACTCAACTATTCTGTCGAAGTTGCATTTGAAGGTCTTACCTAACCTAGCAGTGGCGAACGGTTGTCTCAATGAGTAAATTCCTAAATAACGGTCATAGATCAACCTTGTTTCTCGAGGTCCCAGTTCCCCTTTCATGACTTCCTGTACCTACAGATCACTCTGAAAACTAGTGAATGGCCTTTGGCATTTTCATGTATAAGTCTAACCTAGGTCATCTGACACAACTGTTCAACACAATATGCTGGGACCAAATTTCGTGATTTGCATTATTACCAAAGATTAAAACAAGCATTACCCGCAACAACGGTCATTTCTTCAATTTATTTCTTCCATTTCATTTTTACAAGGAAAAATATTGAATTTTGTCGGAATATATTCGAACATATCCGAGAAAAAACTTATGTTATTAATTAGTTGTCTACCGAATTTGAAATATTGAAATTATGCGTTAAAATTCTTGACGCAGTGTATTCCAAATTTTGAAGTCTCGCTAATCACTTGGTGAACTATTTTTGCTAAATAGTTAAACAATTCAAAAAGAATACTAGACTAAAATTCACAAAATGAAATGAATAAAATGACGTATGTTTCAGATTTTATCCCATTTCTATAAACTAAAAAAATTAAAATATCATCACAATGTCATTTATACCTAAGAAACCGATGAGAGAAGTAGGGATGAGCGGAAATCAACCTGTTTGTTAGTTATTCGTAGATTATGTTTGTGAGCTGATGAAATTCCTGCGAATATTAATAAATCTAATCTTTTGCTTTTGTTATCTGAATGTGAAATTTGGGTTTTTCTGCAATATAAGAAGTGATCTTTGTTTATAAAATGTTCTGAAAAACAATTGTTAATTTATTATGAATTATTAATTTTTTATGCTCGTCTATCCTAATTTTGTTTGAACGATCGATAATATGTTATATTCCATTCTGTTCTACTATTGGCATATTTTAGCACTTATTTGTAGGACATAACACATCCTGCGATATTTAATTGTTTCTTTAACCTGAAGGGATAGCAACATCGAGGATAACAATGATTTGTGTTGTTTCATCTATCGATTCGTCCATGATGTTATTGTTCTTCCAGTTATTTAACGCTGATGTTTTCAAAATTCTAATTTCTGTCTCGAAGTTTTTCATGAAAGGGAAACGAGTTATTTTTGTACATTGTATGCAACGCGGAAATTCCTATTTTATGCGGAGGGTTACTGCTATCATGGATCAGTGAACGTTGGTTTCCTAAGAAAGTCAAATTCAAGACAATTATGAGAACACGTTTCATACATTTGTGCATAAATTACTCACGAAAATATTTCGAAGAAGAAATTAAAAATTTAAAAATATTAGCGTCAAATAACAGTGACGACATCAACATCATGGATACACAAATAATTATTATCCTCGATTCATCATCATCATTATTTAGTATTTCACGTAATTTTCAGTTATTTGGCTCGCTTGAAGGCTTTTCGTTTTTGAGATTTTCACGACCCAGTGTAGTTCGAATATCTGCTTTCTGCCTATTCTTTTATGTTTCAGACGCCTCAGCCATAATTGTAACCAGAATTCTTAGCTACGCTGTTAATTTTACTGTGGGTGTTTTTGTCACCGTGTGTTTCCATCTGACTGTCCCCACCAGTGTGATGAGTCTCCTAATAGTTCCTATGAGATTCTCTCTTATTTTTTCTTCTATCTACCTAGAGGCCTAGAGCTTGGAAGGAAAGGAATCGATTATGATGCATCAATTTTTTCGAGAATAAGTTTAGCAAATTCGGCTTTAATTTTTTCACTCTCTGGAGTCAACAATGTTGATGCCGTAGTTTCCCTTCATATTTGTGATAAATCTTGTTATGAATTGTGATCTTGCGATCTGCCCGGGTTATTTCACCAGTCCTTACTTCTGCATTGGCTTTTGCAAGATCTTCATCCCTGGTCAAGATTTGTTCTATAGGTTCTGACGATTTTGGTTCATTTATAATTAGAAATTGAATACAAGCTGATGACATAAAACAAAGTGAAATAATTAATTTATGTAAAATTAATTGATGATAGAACTGTTTTATGTATCTTAATAAAAGAGTATTTATCTTAATTACATTAGTAACATATCACAAAACCACGAATTTGGGATTAAACAGTTTCAAGCCGTATTAGCGCACCACACACTTTCGGTCTTCACCTCAGGGTTGGCCGTCACACTTTCAGATGGTCTGAAGCTAACGAATCCAACACCTTTGACCAACATTACCAAAATCTGTCAAAGTTACGCTTAAAGTAGATTTCAGGCTATGTATCCCCCCTTGAGAGCCACATTGGATTAGCGGGTTAGCTAATAAAATTAACCCTTTTCCTTCTTGGATACCTACTTGTCACTCGTCACTTGTCATCACCATGGCTGTTGCGTATTATTTTTCTTTTTGCAGCTGAATTATCAATGGTAATATTGCAACATAACCGTCAAAATATAATACACTTCCCCGAGGTATAGATTCTTTAAGTTTTAAAATAACGGTTGGTCGAATACTAAATTTTTGATAGCCCAAAAATCAGCACTACTTCATTGATGTATCATGAAATCCAATGTCAAACCGTAGCTGGTACAAAGAACAATATTTTTTATACCCCTGTCTTTGGATTATTAGGAACATGGTGCTTAAGAGTGCACCTTCCAGTAAAGGTGTTATATGTTCATCAATGGAAATCAATGGAAAACTTGCCTGCAGTGCGCTCGATTTCTACATAGGATTTCCGAATGTCATATATTACTGGTTGCACTTTGTCCTCTGTAAAAATAAAGCTATTTGACAAATTGTGAATTCTGAAAATTTGTCAACTCTATGTTGAGTTTATATTTGGGTACATAAAAGGTATAACAAGAAGTTGACAATAAAATAACTAGCAATGTGACAAACATATGTTAACTTAGTATTAAAGTAGCATAAAACTCTTTAACTTCTTGTCAAATACATATCAATCGTTTGTCAGTTAATTGGTCAATTATTTTGATTAACTTCTTCTTAAACAAGACTTTAGTATTTTTGAAGCCAAATTAGGATAAAACATGTGAATGACATATCTTTTAGATTCATTCAGACAATCAATCAATTTCAATAATTAATTGAACATTTTCGAATCAGAATATTCCCAAATATAGAATGTAAGTAATATCGTATGTAGGTACTTATAGAATTTTGTGCCCACAAATAGATTTTAATTCTCAGAAAATATTCAGGTCCAGCTTGTCATTTTTGAGTGATGATTATGATTTGGAATCACTTCAATTGGAAATCGCTAGTTATGACCGCGTATAAAATTTCAGCTTGATATTGTAATTGGAACTTTAACCAACGAAGAACAACTCATTACACACCTTGAATACCATCCACCGATTGGCATTTCCGATCATGCAGCTATCACTTCAACCCTTCAGCTTAATATTACTATACCTAAAAAATCCAATCGCGTTGAATACAGCGTGACCAACTTTGATTCGCTCTCAGAGGAGCTCCAGCGCGTAAACTGGCAAAGACTCTTAAATCCAGCAGACGACGCTAATATTATGCGGAAAAAATTCCATTCCTCGTTACTGTCGCTTATAGATAGATACTCCAGGAGAGAGACCTCACGTGTGAACCCTCTTAAACCATGGATAAATTCGGAACTTTTATCACTTATACAACACAAAAAACGTCTCTGGAAGAAATATAAACGAACTAAAAATTCTGAAGATTTTACAAGTCATAGAGATTTTTCTAGTCACGTAACCTATGCTCTGCGCTCTGCACGCTGTGAATATGAGGAATCAATTACTGCCTCCGACAATAACAGAAAACTTTACAAATTCATTCGTGCCAATTTGCAATCCAAGGTCAGTGCCCCTTTGCTACGAAAAGACGATGGGAGCATGTGTGCCTCTGATGCCGAATCAGTGGAAATTTTGGCAGATGCATTTGCCAGTTGTTTCACAATTGAGCCCAATAACGATCAGATGCCCCATTCTGCAACTAGACGTCTTGAGAATAGTCTAACACACGTAGAGTTTGATTCTTGCACAGTAAAAAAGCACCTACTCAAGCTAAAAAATCATTCGTCTACAGGACTTGATGGTATCAGTCCTTTTTTCATGAAGAAGTTTGCCGACGTCCTTTTTCATCTTTTGGCCTTGATTATGAGAACATCTTTCGAGACCTCCCGCGTTCCGCTGGACTGGAAGAAATCAAGTGTCACTCCTATATTTAAAAAAGGTGATAAACTGGACCCATGTAACTATAGACGAATAAGCCTTCTGTCTGTTGCATCAAAAGTGATGGAATCCATAATAGTCGAAGTGACAACCGAGTTCTTGACAAAAAACTTTATCATTCCGTCAGAACAACATGGCTTCGTAAAGGGAAAGTCAACTACCACAAATCTTTTGTCTTGCGTTAATGATTGGACGCATGCCTATGATCAAAGGATCCCTACTGATGTTATTTACCTCGATTTCGCCAAGGCTTTTGACAGAGTCACAGTAAGAAGATTAGTTCACAAATTGGATATCGTTGGAATTCGCGGGAAGTTGCTTCTCTGGACTACTAATTATATGTCGCAGCGAACATTCGTGGTGAGGGTTGGTGGTGTTCTTTCTTCAGAAAGACCAGTTGTGAGCGGAGTGCCTCAGGGATCCGTCCTGGGGACACTTTTATTTGTCATTTTCACCAGCGATCTTTCATTACACATTAAAACTCGCAAGTCATTCTTCGCTGACGACACCAAGTTGTATGCAAACCCGCTCACCGAGAGACAGATTCTCCAGGACGATCTTGACGCAATAAACCGATGGTGCAACGACTGGCTCCTACCACTGAATGTTGATAAATGTGTTGTGCTCCATATAGGATCCAATAATCCATCCCATCAATACTCGATTGACAATCATCCACTTCGCTCAGTTACTTCACATGTAGGTCTAGGAGTGACCGTTACTTCAAACCTTACGTGGTTGGAACATGTCCTTAGTGTTTGTAAACGTGCTAATTCTTTAATTTATCTCATTCATAGATCGTTCGTTAAGTTGTCCTTCTCTAGTTCGGTTACACTTTATAAGACTTATGTGCGTCCTATTTTGGAGTATTCCGGCTCGGTTTGGTGCCCGGTTCTCGCTCGGGATGAAAGCATGCTTGAGGGTGTCCAGCGCCGTGCTACACGTATGACTTTTGGGGTCGTTCGTCCCTCATATAATGAAAGATTGGCTAGAGCTGGTCTCATAACCTTCGAGCAGCGAAGATATCATGGAGATCTAATCTTGTGCTATCGTATAATTAAACACAATTACGCTAACCTGAGATGTTTGTTTAGTTTGAGTGCTGATACTCGTTTGCGTGGTCCTCATCTGAAGCTGAAAAAAGAAAAATTTTCGTCGAGACAAAGACAGTATTTTATTGTGAATAGGGTGTTCGATGATTGGAACAGGTTTTCTAGTGATGTGGTGGACTCAAATTCGGTTAATGAATTCAAAATTAAATTGGACTTTCTTTTGTTTGATTAGATTTCGTTTTTGACATGAGTGGATTTAGTTATTATATATGTGTGCATATTTAATTATGGCTAAGCTGTGCTTGCAATACTATAGAAATTGTTTTTTTGTTATTAGGCTTTTATAGGACTTGTCCTCAGCCTTAAATTACTTCAATAATAATAAAAAAAATAATAATAACTTAAAAAGTTTTCAACAGGCGGTGCCGGTGGATATCCCTGTATATATCGTCGATTTAAAGCCTACAATTGGTAAACAAACTTTGACGAGGATGCGATATACTGAAGATTTATGAATACCTATTTCATCACCAAGTAACTACTGAAAAGATCCTGTTGCAAAAAATCTTAACGTGATGAGAAGTAGAAACTCGGCAGAATTGGGTTGATTCGTTTGCGTTTACGTTTCCACGTGAGTCCAAAATTTTAGTGAAAGTATTTTTTCTTACTCGATATTTCAAATTAACATTATGTTCATCATATTTCGTGAGTGGAACGAAGTGACAAGTACATTAATTTTAGGCACCTATCAGTTGAGCGTAGCCAGTTCAGCTACTTGATTCAAATATTTCAAAGCATCTCTGTTTGTTTTTGCAAAATCATCAAAATTCAATATATTCCCAAATTATTTCGGAACTATAAGAGATGGGTATAGTACATGCTTATACAATTCCATCAGAAATTTGACGCTTCATCTGATGGCGATATAAAATTGGCACGTACAATTTGAAAAAATTGATTTATTGCTGTATGAAAAAGACCAAATTGAAAAAATCATACAAAACAACGCAATAAACATTTGACATGTGTAGTGCTTAAAAAATTCCTTGATCCTTCTTCTATCCACCCAAGCAAAAATTGTGTCTGTAGTGCAAAAGATCTACGAGCTACAATTTTTTTAATTGTTCCTCAAAAATCGAATTTATGACAAAAATAATTAAATTTTTGACAGATAAGTGCCAACAACTTGGGTATTTTATGCCTTGCTCAAATGTGTCGGTTCTAGATGTATAGAAAAAAAGGTAGATTGCCATTTAAAATAACAAAGTGATGACTTCGAAAAGATTTCACTCCAATTGGAAATCGCTAGTTATGGACGCGTATAAAATTTCAGCTTGATATTGTAATTGGAACTTAAAAAGTTTTTAGCGGACGGTCCCGGTGGATATCCCTGTATACATAATAAGAAGCGGGCACGAAAAGCATCAAAGCAAAGCCCGATTTCATACTGTTCGTGCTTTTTCCAAAGTGAGTAAGTGCTGTCGATTGTACCTCCTGGAGGTGATAATGTAAAGAGCTTTAAAAAAAGAAAATGTTATTTTTCTAATAACGAGCAAATGATCTACGATGCTGGCTTGAAAATTTGAAATATAGTTACCTGTTGGTCAGGACCTATTCACGACAATACTTTTTCTAATGACTCACCAATATGTGCTGAGTTTGTTACTGGCAACCAATGCATTAATAATTTTTTAGTGGACAATGACTATGCCTGCAATAAGTACTGGATTGCACCAGTTTGAACTCCAAATGCTAGAGAACGAAACCCATAGATCTACGAGGAATGCAGTTGAACGTTGTTTTGGTGTTTTGAAAAGACGATTTCCTATCCCTTTGTCCTGAAATTGTAATAAGACTTATGGTGCTAATTGAAGACAAAAATGAATAATAAAAAATTGCATTAAAAATTAGTAATTGTTTTTCTATATTTTGACATCTAAATTATAGATAATTTTTTTGGTTTCAACCCAGAACATGCAGTTTCATATTTTTTTACTATAATTCTTTAAAATTTGGTTTTTCAATTTTCCTCTCAAAACATTTGGTTTTTGGTCTGGGCCAGCTTACCATGTCTAGGTTAAGTTATATAGGCTCAGTAATGTGAGGTTTAATTTCATGCAAAACTTCCATATGACGGTCAGGGTATAAAAGACTTTTGGAACAGTAACGATGATTAGCATCCCCATGAGATGAAATAAACAAAAATGTTTGATAGCTGACTTTGTTTGCGAATGTTTGTCACTTCAACATTTTTTTTAAAGAAGTTAGCACCATCATTAAACTCAATTGTTAAAAGTAGCAAGCGAAGATGCTTGGATTAGTTGATTCCGCATTCAATTCTTCCGATATTTTGTCCCAACTCGTTTTTTTATTAGTTATAGAGCAGATGTACTCTTGCATCCAATGATAACCTTGTGTCTAATGATAACCTGGAGTCTAAGAAGAAATGGAGGAAAAGATAAGCACTAGGAATTGAAAAGAAATCATAAAAATTATCCAACATCTCAATAGAAAGTGGCAAGTTAAGTTTCTTCAATATCACAAAATGGGCAGTATTGAATACGGTAAACCTATAAAGAAATATTTACTTATATACAGTACTAATCAAAATTTCGAAAACTGAAAATTTGCGGATCTCCTTATCGAACTCTTTCTCTGAATTTAAAATATATTTTATGGCAGAAAACCACGAGCAACCACTTTTGTCATGCCTCCACGGTCCTATTTCCTTTGAATATTAGAATTTGAGTTTTTGAAACAATATAAAAATGAGGTTGACATTCTGTAACCAAATATTACTACCAACCTCATGTTGGTAAACGAAAAGTCACTGAAGTTCGATGTCAACTCTTTGTTAACTTTATGTTAGCTAACAAGAAGTTAACAAAGTCTTATACAACCCAACTCAAATTGATTCAATATTAACTTATTCCTAAAGTTGACTCGTTGTTAATTGACATAGATAGAATTTGAAATCGCTATATACAATCGGACCTTAGTGTTTTAAAATGGAATTCTGCAAGAAATAATGTGCCAGAGCACTAGTAAAGTTACCACTTTCATCGGAGAATTTCAGAGTTGACATCAATAATATTTGTCAATTTATTTAGGATGTATCTATGGAACTATTGAAATAACTTCAAGTCCTACGGAACCTTTGGTGCGCGAGACGTACTCGCATTTGACGGATTTTTTGAGAAGGAAAAAACATAATGACCGAAAAAATTCGAATACTTAATAATCGAAACAGCTGTTCAAACGCAACGCCATATAATAATATGATTTCAATGCTGGATGCTGGAAGGTATCATCTTTACTAGATGATATGAATGGAAGAGGAATTTTGCTTACTTAAAGAGTATATTAATTTAACCTGGCGCCTCCACCATTTTGTACTAATTCCAAGTAGCAATCACTTAAAATTTATTATTAGGACTCTCATGATTCATATAATTTTTGAGTAAGACAGTTTAAATAAGAACTGAGTAAATTTATATATATTATTTGAAGATGAAGTAGTTTCATGTTTTATAACATTCTGTTCGCTAATCATGAATTTTTCTTCATTCGAATTCACGAAAATAAGCTAGTAGGATACAAATATCGATATCATGGTTGTTTATTTCCTCCAGCTGGATAGTTGTGCCCAAACTTGTAGTCCCAGAGGAAAATACACATTTTCATATTATTCGGTTATTGAATATTTTCGAAAATTTCGTCCCATCGAATGGAAGGAATAACTTTGAATGCGTTTAGTTTATAATGTATAATTGTGCTTTCATATTATTATTCTCTTTCTGTTGCTTATATTTCAAATATTCTATTTCGTTCAGCGCCTTAGGTTTCGAAACTTTATCCCTATCCACTTTTATATTCTGTACATTAAGATTTCATAATTTCTTCATTTTCAAGATGCCATAAATCAAGGAGGTGAATACTTCCGTGACTTCGAGAATAATTTTTTTTATGAGCATAGATCGAACAATGCTTCTATTCCAAGACGTCTTTTGGTCACGAATTTTAGTTTTTCTTTTCCTGATAGTAATCATTGAAAATAATTGGGTGATATCCGAAGAATCGAGAGTCTCATTGAAGAAGCTTTGAAGGGCTATTCTTTTTAGAACACTTGTGGATTAGTTATAGAAATGAAATTTACTTTAACTGAAAGTACAATCGTTGTTATGAAATATGGAATGCGACGTTGTTGAAATATTCGCCGCCTAAGCGCGGGCACGAGTGAATACGTTAGATCCACGCATTCAGTGTTGATATGTAGCTCTTTTAACATTGCTCGCTTGTCTTTACACACCAATAATTTGAGGTAATCTAAAAACAATGTATGACCGGGGGCCACTTGAGAAGATAAACTCCCGCTATGAACTCATTGATCGAACTTGGTCCTCAATAGTCCGATTGTGTGTTACGTCGTATGGTAAGTTGCGCAATCCGGTCGAAACCACATACCGTGCAGGTGCGTAGCGTCTGGTTGGTCCCAAAAATACTTCGAAATCATGCATCTGTAGATATCGATGGCGGTGAATCTACATCCTTTATTGCTCTCGCACATTCCCTTGAATGGCCTCACTTCGAGCATTATGTTGAAATAATATGCATTACATCAGTTATTTCAAATCCAAACATTCAATAATCTCTCTTGTTGGAATATCGTGTAAGCGCATGCAACCTACGAGATTTGTAAACGAAGTACTCAAACTGCCAACGTCGCTTCCGATTCGACAACACGTGAGAAAACAGGCTTTAGGCTGCGTTAAGTGGACATGTGATATGCCTCTAGTATAACTTTGAAGTCATTTGTTTGTCCGTATCGTTAGTTTTCGAGGAACAGTTTTCACACTTTCTTGTGCGTTCTAAAAATGAGTGGCATGTATTTTGAGCAACAATGTGCTATCAAGTCTTGCTTTTAACTTGGACATAATGCCACAGAAATATTCGAAAAACTTATGTGCCGGTGTGGGGAAAAAGTTTATGATTAAGGTGTTACATTTTCTGGTGGTTAAACGTATTTTCAGAAGGGGGAAAGTCTAAGATGAACCATGAATGATAGGCCATCAAGTACAAACACCGATGCAAATATCAACAGAGTCTTGTGCATTCAGATCGATAGTTGACAGTAATAATGATCGCGGAACAGTTAAATTCGAATCAGATTTTGAACAATAAATTGGAGATGATTTTGTGAAAAAATAGCCCCGAAAAACCTTTTCGAAGACTAGTAAAGACATTCCTGTGGCACCTCAGCCTCCTCATGTACCAGACTTGTGTCCTTGTGATCCATTTTGGGATACTTGAAATCATTCAGCTGTAACCGACTAGCTGAAGGATATTCCAGTATCCGAGTTCCAGCAATGCTATGAGGACTGGAAGGTCCGTCCTCCGCGCTGTGTGGCTTCCTAAGGGAACTATTTTGAAGGACACACATTTTAATGACATTTGAATAAAATGTTGAAAAAATGAGTCCCATTACTTTATTTACATTCCTCGAAGTCACCATAGAACGTGAATTTCGATACAAAAATTGAATAATTTGAAAACGATGATGTAGCATAAATTTCCCCAGACATGACTATAGAAATAGGCTAAACAAACTAATAAAATATGCGAAATCGCAATTTTTAATGGATCAAGTGCACTCCAGTAGAGATAGCACAAAACAGATGTGGAGGGTTGTATCGGAACTATGTACAAAACCGAAAAATATTAGCCATATAGATAAACTTGAAGTAGATGATAATATAATTAAGGACCCTAAACAAATAGCTTCTGTTTTTAACGAATACTTCACTAACGTAGGTAAAAATCTAGCACAAAAAATTAACGTTAAGAACAACAAAAAAAAAGATCGACTCTATTGAACTTGACTATAAATTTCGATTAACTCCTACAAACATAGAAGAAGTAACAAACATAATTTTGAACTTGAAAAATAGGAAAAGTAGCGGTTTTGACGCAATATCGGCTGAAATATTGAAAACTGGAATCGATTTTTTAGTTTCGCCAATTACACATTTAGTGAATTTGATTCTACGTAAGGGTATATTTCCTAGTGCACTGAAAACTGCTGTAGTAATACCATTATATAAAGGTGGTGATAAAACGCAATGTAGTAATTACAGACCTATACCTTTGTTGTCTAATTTGTCCAAAATTGTTGAAAAGGTTATTAAGGAGAGATTATCAGTATACATGACTAGAAACAACATTTTATCCGACTTTCAGTATGGATTTAGGGAAGGAAGGTCGAAACAGGATTCCATCGCGAAACTTACTGAAAAAATTTATAAGGCTTTCAATGACAATAAGGCATCACTCTGTGTTTTGATTGACCTGGCTAAGGCTTTTGATACGGTGGAGCATGGCATCTTGTTAGACAGTCTGAAACAAATTGGTTTTGGAGATGTTGAGTTAAATTTGATGAAATGTTACCTTCAAGACAAGAAACAACTTGTCAAATTGAATGGTGTGGTGAGTGAGTTGGGCACGCTCGAGTATGGTATACCCCAGGGTACCGTCTTGGGGCCCATACTATTCACAATATATTTAAATGGTCTGCTGATTATGCAGACAAGCGGGGATATCATAAGTTATGCAGATGACACACCCATTTTCTATTCAGCTAAAAACTGGAGATGATTAAAACTATTGGTAGAGTCAGATTTCTTAAACATAAAAAATTGGATGTCGGAACACCTTTTAACTATCAATTTCGAGAAAACTAAGTATATTCCTTTTTGTATAGATCAGCGGTCTCTGCCTGATGGCTTGCCTCTCTCTATAAGGGACGAAATGTCTACAATTGAAATCCCTTGTACATATCAATGCGAGTACCTTGGAGTAATTATCGATTCTCATTTAAATTGGGATGCACATGTAAGTAGACTGATTGTAAGACTTAGGGGACTAGTAACCAGTTTCAAACATCTTTCAGGAATTATTGACATAGATTACCTAAAAATTATTTATTCGGCTCTTGTTGAATCGCAAATGCGTTACGGAGTAATTGCATGGGGTGGTGCCTATAAAAATGTCTTAAATAAGTTGGATATTCAAAAATGGATATTGAAAATGATATATAAGAAAGACATCACTTTTCCATCTAAGATATTGTATGAAATATCTGGTGTATGGGACAGTAAACAGCTGTTTTGCTCGGCCATTTTAAATCACTTAAGGAAGAATATGGAGTGTCAGGAACTGATCGCACACAACTCCAACACTCGACATAGTAAATTTTCACTTGTTGTTCCAAAAATGGTTAAGACAATTAGTCAGAGGAGCTACTCCTTCATTGGTCCCAGAATGTTCAACAGACTGCCTTTGAGTCTAAGAATTACAAAAAATATCAAACAATTCAAAACAAGTTTAAAGAGATGGATAAATAATACAAAGAAGATTATATCACTAGTTTAATTGATTTGAAAAATAATGCATAGATCACAACTCAAATCATAACATTCATAAAAACATAAACATAAATAAATGAAATTTGAATGGAATATATGACCTTCTTCAGCTCTCCCATGTGCCCATATTATTATTATTATTGCGTTTCTGTTAGTGTGTAAGTATTGTGTACAGGATTTGAAATTATTGATTGCGTGGATTCATGTGCATACAGATATTTTGTGAGTATATTACTTTGATTTTAAATATTAAAAAGGAAAAAAATTAACACTCACCACAGTTATATAAACCTTTGTGAGTACCTATTGGATCTTTATTGTGTGGAAAATTCGATGTTATTTTATAAACCAGAATTAAATTGAGACGGAAAGTGTTTGAACAATAGGTTGTAATCATATGCAATAAAAATATATTACTTATTATCGTGGACTTATGCACTATCTCTATCATCTGCTTGATCTCAATAGCAAGGTCTGTGTATTTGGACTTTTTCTCCTGGATCTTAGTCAGCACGTTGTTATTATTCGGTATGTCGACATCCACCAGCATTGCTGTTTTGGCTCTCTTATCATACACCACTATGTCCGGCCTATTATTCGTCACCATTCTGTCAGTGATAATAGGCCTATCGTAGTATAATCTGATAGAGTCATTTTCCAATACGGGCGCCGGTTGATACTTGTAATATGGCTGGAATGTATTCAGAAGTCCGTACTTGTGTGCAAGTTTCTGATGGATAATGTTGCACACTTGATTATGCCTGTGAAGATAGTCTGTATTGGCCAGTTGTTCACATCCGGACGTAATATGCTGTATAGTCTCCGATCTTATATGGCATTTTCTGCACCTATCTGTTTGTAATGTTCCGTCCTTCATAATAAATTTTTTGTAGTTGTTTGTAGCGATCACTTGGTCTTGGATGGCCATAAGGAATCCTCTGTTTCCGCGAATAATTCTCCTTTCATCAACCATTTGTTGGAGGCTTCTTTGTCGATGTGTGGTTGATTAATCTCATGGTGATGTCGTCCATGCAATTCCTTTCTTGACCATTGCTCTTGTTTTTCAGTATCTGATAGGAATGGTAGATTCAGCAGGTCATCTCTGGTAGCAAGATTTAGAGGTGTATATCCCTTATCAGCCAACGATACCGCTCTATGTAGGTCAGAAGTGAGAGCTTTTTCTGAGATGAATTCTCTGAGATTTGTTATCTGTTCGGTGTGTAAATTAACTACATCTATCAATCCGCGTCCTCCTTCTTTCCGCTTCAAAGTTGTTCGTATCACAGACGATTTTGGATGATGGTTGTTGTAATTTGTTAGCATCGTTCGGGTCTGCCTTTGAATATCATCCAGTTCTGTCTTAGTCCATCTGATTATTCCAAATGAGTAAAGTAACACTGGAATGGCGTAGGTGTTAATTGCCTTGACTAAATTCCCCGAGTTCAACATCGATTTCAGCACAGTCTTCAGACGCTGACTGTATTCTGAACGAATCTTCTCCTTTGATTGTTTTTGGTCTAGCAATCTGGCTTGTTGGTATCCCAGATATTTGTATGTTTCGCCATCTCTCATGCACTGTATAATATCACCGTTTGGAAGTTGTGTTTCACCATCTATGACTTTCCCTCTTTGAATGTTCAGGGTCTTACATTTTTCAATACCGAATTTCATGTGAACATCTGCCGAGACCTCACTGACAGTTTTCAGCAAATCATCCAATTGCTTCTTGTTCGAAGCATATAATTTGATGTCATCCATATACAGCAGGTGGGAGATTGTATGATAATTCCTTTCTGCTTTTATCCTAAATCCGTATCCTGTTCTATTGAGCATTGAGGACAATGGGTTCATTGCCAAACAGAACCATAGTGGACTCAAAGAGTCTCCTTGAAAAATTCCACGACGTATGGGTATCTCGTCGGTTTTAATTGATTTATTGTTCATGTTGACCTGCAGAGACGTGCGCCAGTGTGTCATTGTTGTCTTCAAGAACTCTACCAGGGATGGGTGAATTTTGTATATCTGCAATACCTCAACAAGCCAAGAATGGGCGGTACTATCCAATGCCTTCAGATAATCGAGAAAAGCTGAATGAACATTGCGATGCCCTACGTGTGCCTGTTTCATTATCACAGAATCGATGATGAGTTGTTCCTTGCACCCGTGGTGTTTCTTTCTGCATCCTTTCTGCTCATCTGCTAATATATTGTTGTCGTCAAGGTGTTGGTATATTCGATTGGATATGCATGAGGTGAGTATTTTGTAGGCACGTGATTGGCCTATATTGAGACGGATCCTGTGTTCTATCGCTCTTAGGTAGCATATATGTTAAGCCTTGCGTTAGGAAAGTGGGTGTTTTCTTGGGATGTTGAAGAACATATGTGAGCTGTTTCGCTAGGGCTCCATGGCGCTTATCAAACTTCTTGTACCAGTAGTTGTGGATATTATCTATACCTGTGGCCTTCCAATTGTTGGTCGCTCGAACTACTGTTGTGATTTCTTCCTCCGTTATTATTATTATTATTATGAATGACATAGAGTGACGATTCAAAATGTTAAATGATTGTGAAGAGCACTTTACTCGTATTCGAGAAATGTCATGATCAAAATGTGTCACTTCAATTGAAAAACACTATATATGGAAATCCACGTTTTTGTATTCTCTAGATTTTAAATGCAGATAACTTTTTTCGAAACTGTTTTCTTATTCCTCCTTCCTCATATTTGAGAAACAATGATTAATGATACGGGTACATCGAGAAGTCGTGAGATGTCATGAGATATATTCTATAGTCTATTAGGTAAAGACACAGAGTAATAAGAGCTCATTAAGTATGCAAATCCACAATGTGTTACGTGGGCAAATTCAAGAATAAATGTTTTTATGACCCATTTTATTGCCGGATCTTCGATAGAAACCTTTGTTCAAATCTATAGGAAGAGCTGAACTGCCTGACTACGATCTTCTCTGTTTTTTTTTGTTGCTTGCGAATATTGCTGTCCCCGTTTCAAATAACATCTTCACTTTATACATCTAATATTTGTAGTCAGTTACATAGACGTATATGTGTTTTAGGGTTCTCTTCGAAAATAAAATTGAATCAATTGACCACTAAAGTATTTATAGTTAAAACGATAATAATTTAATGTGAATATGTCGATAGTTACGTATACCAAAATATTTATTTCATGAATTTCATTCATACTCAACTAACGCTTAACTCTATACGTTAAAATATATTATGATTAATTAATGTTTAGGATATTTCAGATAACTCAATAATTTTAGTAAATTATGTAAATGGACATTTATTTTAAATTATAGTAGACTTAAGCTAAGATTTCCACATGAGTTTTAACATTACCTAACAGAACATTAAACAATGTTTCTAAATAATTTCATGATTCTATAAAACGTCTAGGTCTAAATTCAGTTTCTTTCTACACTTATAAAAATCGAAATAATGCTTGTCAAAATGCTCATATATATTTTAAGCTGCAATATTTCCATAAAATATCTACAGTTCATTTTCTGATGATGTATCTTCATTACCTAAATTCACTATAATAGGATCATTTAATTCTCTCCTTCACTGACGTAGTCTATACAATTTTTCCAGTTTTGGGATGTAACACTTTTTGTTTCACTGTTGAAATGGAGTTCAACGTCTTCATCTTAAAACTTGTGTATACTAACTTCCCAGTTTTTTGCCATTTCGTCAATCTTATATTTTTTGTATGAATTTTTATGTGAATTAACAATTAATAATAGTTCTTTTTTACCATATTTTCTTCAACAGAAATATTTTTATTCGTCAGCCATTTGATGATGTTTGCTTCACGCCATAAAGATGTTGGCGTTAATTCAATCTGTCGCGAATGGTAGCTTGCGTTATCAATTACTATAACAGATCCAAGTGAAGTCCAATCCAATGACTGCTCGAAATATTCTTCGAAAACATCCGCATTCCTGTCCTAATGATAGTACTTTGAAATGTTAATAACTCGCCATTCACAAAACCGTTAACACTACCTATATTCGTTATTTTTATACATCGTGCTTTTCCTGACGAAGCCTGAAATCCTGTAGACAATGAGGAAGGTTTGTGCACAGTTTTTTATATTTTTATCATTCCAAGTTTCATCCTGATAAAAAATTTTCTTACCTTGAACGCGATATTTTTGAATTGCTCTTAAATAATTTCTTCTTCAGCAAACGATTTCTTCTTTATCTATGAGAACTGATTTCCTGTTGTGCACTTCCCATGAGAAATTCAATTCATGCAAAAGTTGCCACACTTTGTTTCTTGGTATTAAAGGCAAGTCCTGATCTCCTACGAGCACAGCGTGTTTTTTTTTCCACAGTAGGAATTTCTTTCCGAAAATAAAAAGCACAGCTTTCCGAATAGTATTCCTAAAGTTCTCATCATTTCGAGGCCTTCCAGGAGAAGTTTTTGAAGGTTTCACTATAAATTCATTTTCGGATTTGCTTTCATTCAGAAGCTCGTATATTGTGGACTGCCCAATTTTCGTCATTTCAGATCATATTTTAACATTTTCATCGATTGAAGGTGAATGACCTTGATGCCTTAAAGCATCGTATACATTCAATATAATTAATTTTTCACTTTGGGAAATTGGTATATTTTTAGCACGTTTAACAGGAGTAAAATTAGAAAACTTTTCCATTATTTATGGTATCACCAAGCACTTTCACCAACTACTAACTGATGCATACAAATGATGAAACTTCTTAAAGAACTCTTCTTAATCTATGTCATAATTACCTTTCTTGGGATTAAATTCGTCTCAACATACCTAGTGGGCGGTGGTACCTGTGTATCACTGGGTAAGCAAAACTGTTTTATTCATTGTAGATCATTCATGATAGGAATTACTGATCAAATTTACATCCATAATGATCTCATATACGGGTTATTGTGTGACAAGAAAACGGTTTTCATATCAGTGAATGGGTATTGAATTAAGTGCTTATGAGTTTTTGTGAAACCCAACTGAATTGCCAATATTATACCCAGGTACCTCGGATTATAATACGAAAGAAGAATATAATTAATGGCACGCCTATGACCATCCTGTCATCTAAAGATTTATTACTCTACGGATTTTGTCAAGAAGAAAATGATTTGCTGTTAGGACTTATTGTATTTATAGAGTGTTTTTGATGCAAAGGTTTAGCTTCATCTGCGTTTCCATCAACTTTATCCATGTATATCTATATCAGTTAATTAGACATAAGAAACCATTTCAAATTAATAAAAACAAACAAGTTATTTTGATGTATGCACGACAGATCGAATGTCAAATCTGAAAATCGTTGAATGTAGATTATTCTATGATTTCGACTGATGGTTTTATGGTATCGCAGGCTACTACGCCTATTGAAATCACAGACGCGTTCTAAAATGGGAGAGCTATTTTTGATATTCTTCATATCGAAAACGGTAAAAATATGAGACATAAAGTTTTCAAATTGAACGAATAATAAGATATGATGAATAGAATATGTCACTGCCGCAGCGAAAAAATAAGAGGCAAAAAGGGAGCAACCGGGAAAAACTATCACCTTGTTACTTTCATATTCTTTGACTTATTTAGTGGCGTAGATCTCCGAAGATGATCCATGTTTTCCGATTATTGGATTATTCATACCATTTTCGGAGGAAAATTTCCAAAAAATTATATCTGCTATAGTATATTCTTAACTCTATTATACTGTAATTCGAAAACGAAGAATCCTTCCACCCATGTTTATATCAATCTATTTTTGAAACCATTCAAGAATTCACGTCTTTGATTCACGTTATCTTATTATGAAATAACTTGTATATAAATATTGAAAGAAAGAATTTGAATGTACTAGTTTTTATCCAAATTCTAAGCTCATTTACTGTGCTCACTATTCGTCACAAATATTAGACAAATAGTCAGAGAAATTTGGGTTCTATTATTTGCTCAGTCGTTACCTGAGCCTGAAGGAATTTTTCTGTTGCTACGTAATAAATATTGAACAACATTATTACAGCAAATATTTTCGAAAGTTTGAGGCAGCAATAGTTGAAAACGCTTTTGCAGACAGATATTATACCACTGGTGTTGTTGCAATTTGTAGAGATGATCTTGGATGATTATCAAAAAATTGTCGACTTTTGTTTTGAGATAGTTATGTATTAATTTCGTTCTTCTTGGGTCATTAAGGAGGTGGGAATAATAAGTTTCTTTTCACAAGGCATATTATATTTCATTGAAAAGATTTTTAAGACAAATGTAATCGACTTTTATATTTTCTTACAATTAGGAATATCATATAATTCCAAATGAGTAGATATTCAAATTAAATAAAATTAAAGAACGAAAGGTCCAAGATGGGCTCCATTTACTTCTTGGGAATATCCTGATCGATGATGAACGACATTTTAAACATTTTGTAATATTTTAGATTAAATCAGCCTAATTTCATGTTTTTTTGCATTCTTTCAATACCTGAATTAAATCAGATTTATTCTTGAAAAGATTTGATTCTTGATATGACCATAAAAAGGTCTGATGGCCTAGGATACGGTGATCTGGACAACCACTCAATATCTCCTTCCAATTTACTTGTTAGGAAAACTATCAAACAGTCATCGACACCCATTTCAGTAATAGTGTGGATCTTGACTAGTTGGAGGTAAATCTTGATGCATTCTGATTATCATCAAAATTTCAATTTCATGCGATTCGGTTAGATGCAATATTTAAAAATAAGTTTAATACTCTTATTGCACAGAAAACGCAGTAATTTAAAGGTCACTGAGAGATTATATCAAGATGAACGATATTATGCTATCAAATTATTCAAAAAAAGTCCCATAAATCGATAAAAGTAATAAAAAACCGTTCAAATTTCAATTTTCGCGGCAGATGATTAGATATTTATGGTCGACTAGAATACTGCCAAAAAGAAATCTCAAGGAGATTAATGCATTAATTTTAATTCATTTTTTAAATTTACGATTCTTGAAATCATAACATAAAGTAATAAGGTAATGTCAAAATAAACTGTACTTTCCGACGAGATCACATGACATACTACCGACATTCTTCATCAAAATCGATATTGCCCCCTTCAAAATACTCCCCATTGAATAAAATGCACTTATGCCAACGTCCGATCCAATCCTCGGAACATTTTTTAGACTCAATTTTCGTTATGTACATCAGAGCTGTCTCGATTTTTTTTTATATTTGAGCCTCTTCACAACGGTGCCTTTTTAGCAGAAAATAATTTTTCTATCTCAAATGAGCTACCTCGTTTTCAGTTTGGCTGTTTTCGAGATTATTGTGAGAAGGGAAAACAAGTCAAATTTTTTTTGAAGGAAAACCTTTCGAGGGTAGTTTGCTTCTACGTGCATTAATCATTAAATTTACTTACCTTGAGTTCTCCCAAACTATAAACAGGGATATCCTCCGGGACCGCCCGTTAAAAACTTTTTGAGTTCTGATTACAATATCAAGATGAAATTTTATACGCGGCCATAACTAGTGATTTCCAATTGAAGTGAAATATTTTCGAAGTGATACCATTTCCGGTTATACCGGAAGTGGGTCATCACTTTGTTATTTCAAATAGCAATCTACCTTTTTTATTATACATCTAGAACCAACATTTGAGCAAGGCATAAAATAACCAAGTTATTGGCACTTATCTGTCAAAACTTTTGACAGATTTAATTATTTTTGGTATAAACCCGATTTTTGAGGAACATTTAAAAACATTGTAGCTCGTAGATCTTTTGCACTACAAACACAATTTTTGCTTGGGTGGATAGAAGAAGGATCAAGGATTTTTTTCAGCAGTCTACACATGGCAAATGTTTATTGCGTTATTTTATATGATTTTTTCAAGTTGGCCTTTTTCAAACAGCTATAACTCAATTCTTTCAAATGGCACGTGACAATTTTTATATTGCCATCAGATGAAGCGTCAAATTTCAGATGGATTAATATCAGCATGTACTATACCCATCTCTTATAGTTCCGAAATAATTTGGGAATATATTGAATTTTGATGATTTTGCAAGAACTAACAGAGAATGCCTTAAATTAATGTACTTGTCACTTCGTTCATTCGAATTGGATATTTCAACAAGAATTGTCCTTAGTTCTGATTGAAAATATCCAAAAATACAACACATTAACAATAAAACCACCGGTTATTCAAACGAAAATATATTTAACCTTTTTTAATTTATTTTAGAATGTCAAAAGTAGTGGGTAAAAATTGCAGGCAATTCAATAACCAATTTCCAAATTCACCGTCTATGAGTAAAATAAAAAATTGTAGGAACTAAGCGAAAACCAATCATCGAAGATAATTACATTAATACGAATAAATGATAGCAAACATCATAGGAGAAAACTAATTTACGATCTGAATAAATGGTCAATATTGGCCCCATTTTACTCGAAATACTTGGCAGCTCGTATACGAACATGATGAGTTGCCCTCCTAATTTCCTCAGGATCAATATTACGAAAAGCATTATGAATGCGCTCTAGTAACTCTTCTTTACTTCTTACAGGAATAAGATACACTTCACTCTTGATTTTGCCCCATAAATAAAAATCAAGAGGCGTCAGATCCGGAGAACGCGGAGGCCATAAATTTGGTTCTTGATTACCCCACCATCTATCCTCGAACATTTCTGTTAGCTGCCGATCTACTGCTCGTGTTTAATGAATGTTAAATGGGATAATCCATCGAGAAAATTTGCTAATGTTCCTCTCAAATTTTCCAGATATCTTTGTGCATTAAGATTTTCCTCATAAATGTGATAAGCCAACAAATCATTCATTAAAATTGTAAAAACGTTCACGCTGAATTTATTTTGGAATCAATAATCTCAATGAAATGTGGATTTTCTGTGGCCCAAAAATGTCGATTTCTCCTGTTGGTTATTCCACTTTCATTGAACTTGGCTTCATCAGACCATATAATTTTTTGCAGAATTGTCTCATCTTCTCGAAGCCGAATTGAAAAATTTTCACAGAAATTTAGCCACTTGGGAAGGTCAGTTGGTTTCAATTTTAGTAGTCCGATAAAAGACTACGGGTGCATGTTATGTTTCTTAAGGATCCTTTGAATGGAAGTATAACTCAATCCAATATCCATTGATGCTGACTTAATTGACGCATGTGGATTGGAACGAAAATCTGCTAGCGTATTAATTTGATTGTCGTCGTCCTCGGGAATTGGTTATTTTCTAGTTTCTAGGTATTTTGTTCCTCCAAATAGCAGAAAACTGCTTCTAATCCTTCCAAATTTTGTTTTACACATAGGCGCCAAATTTGGAAATTGGTTATTGAATTGCCTGCAAGTTCTATCCACCACTTTTTGACATTCGCCATGAATTAAAAAGAGATTAAACATATCCTCCATTTCAATAATCAGCCATTTTGTTATCAATCTGGTGTTTTTCAAAAATTTTCACTTCAAATGACCAACAATTCTTGTTGAAATATCAAATTTGAATGAACGAACTGACAAGTACATTAATTTCAGGCACCTGTCAGGTGAGCGTAGCCAGTTCACCTACTTGATTCATATATTTCAAAGCATTCTCTGTTAGTTCTTGCAAAATCATCAAAATTCAATACATTCCCAAATTATTTCGGAACTATAAGAGATGGGTATAGTACATGCTGATATAATTCCATCTGAAATTTGACGCTTCATCTGATGGCGATATAAAAATTGGCACGTGCCATTTGAAAAAATTGAGTTATTGCTGTTTGAAAAAGGCCAAACTGAAAAAATCATATAAAATAACGCAATAAACATTTGACATGTGTAGACTGCTGAAAAAATTCCTTGATCCTTCTTCTATCCACCCAAGCAAAAATTGTGTCTGTAGTGCAAAATATCTACGAGCTACAATGTTTTTAAATGTTCCTCAAAAATCGGGTTTATAACAAAAATAATTAATTCTGTCAAAAGTTTTGACAGATAAGTGCCAACAACTTGGGTATTTTATGCCTTGCTCAAATGTCGGTTCTAGATGTATAATAAAAAAGGTAGATTGCCATTTGAAATAACAAAGTGATGACCCACTTACGGTATAATAGGAAATGGTATGACTTCGAAAATATTTCACTTCAATTGGAAATCGCTAGTTATGGCCGCGTATAAAATTTCGGCTTGGTATTGTAATTGGAACTCAAAAAGTTTTTAACTGGCGGTCCCGGTGGATATCCCTGTATAAATAAAAACAAAATGAATGAAAACATTCGTTTTAATTAAGGTGTACATATTGTAAGAACGTAGTGAGTTGGTAAGCTCTTGTTACTAAAATTAAATTGTGTCCGTGTAGCTGCAAGGATAATCAATCAAAACCATATTGAACGTAACGTTCGCCATAAGTAGGTAATAGAATTGATATCATAATTTATTATAATTATTATATAGTAATGGGTAGAAAAAGGCATCTATTGAAATAAGTTCAATCCATATGTAATTAAATGAATTCATTATTGAAATTATTATGATTTGGTCCGAAGGTGAGAGTTTTGCGATATTAAAGCTGAGCATGTCTACAATATCCCGCGTTTTTTGTCCAACATTTTTTTCTGATGTGTTGGAAAATGCGACTGATCTCCCGGTAACAGAAAAACTAGCAAAGGATCCACTACTACTTGAACATCATTTGCATTTCCCACTAGATGGAACTCCTTCTCGCTACGCCGCACCAATTTGTCAGTACCTTAATTTGCAATACCCTGACAGTTGGATTAGGAAAAGCGGTTTGACCGATCTCCCGACCTTAACCCTCTAGCCTTCTTCTTCATGGGATATCTGAAGCCTAAAATTTTTGTGACTATTGTGATTTTAGTATTTATTTATTGTAAACATGACAATACAATAAAATCTCTGCAAGATTGTTGTAGTTTGTATAATGCGCTTTTAAATAACATTACAAGCAAACCTTCTTTCTTTATGGTCTAAAACCTTGCGGTAAGTAAATTTACTGGTTAATGCGCGCCGGCGCAAACTACCCTCAGAACAAAAATAGGTTTGTTTTTTTTCCTATCCACAATAATTTTGAAAAAAGCTAAAATATTTAAGATGGTTCGTTTGATATAGAAATTTTATGAAAAAGACTGGTTAAAACTACTTTTCTCATACTCCGTTCAGAAGAAGCTTCGAAGAGTTTCGAAATGAGGTAGCGTTCGTCCTCCTTGTCCATTTAGGTTCGAAAGATTGAAGTGTCCCTCTTTGGGGGTTCCTCGCCAAAGCGTCAAATCTACGTTCGCCAAACGAAAAACAAATGGGCGCATTACGACGAATTTTTCCAACCTCTACGGGATGAGAAATAAACAGGATGGCTCGTTGAAGATGGAACACCCTGTGAAACTCACACTGTATTCCTATTTTTAGTTTCTTCCGTATTTTTTAATTTTGTATCAGCTTATTCAATCACGAATATTTTGAATCGAAAGATATCGAAATCGATCCTGCCTTTCCTCAAGTTATGCGCTGATCATTTTTGTTTATATAAATTTTCAATTACAGAATCAAAGGTTCCTGACTTCTGAAATTTCTGTTTAATCAACAAAACAGTTACTATTTCATTAAAATTTATAAATTCAATAAAAATAACTTTCTGAATATTCTTTATTTCTAGAGAAAAGTACCCTGTAGTGAATGATAAAAAAATTCTGACTAAAAACTGGTCGCGAAATGCCCCCCGCCAGAAAGGAAGTGCTCCTACGGTCATCCTCCGGGCCCAGAGTGAGCCATAAAACGGAAAATGTCAATGCGCACATAATTCACCAAATTAAGATTTAGAACACGCCCAATATATATTATAACAAACACTGTCTGTAAACACAACAGGTTATCAATTGTGGAGAGGTAGGAACCCTGCAGGGGGGCCCTCGTAAACCCAAAAGAACGACTTACCTGTCGTGGTTCATAATTATTTAACTTTTTCATGAATGCGTGTATCGCTCAGGTTTGAACGTAATTAATTATCGTACATGGTCAAATTAAAATTATGACTTTGTTAATCATATTATCACGTTGGATGGCTATCTCTTGTATCTGTTTCTCGAGTCAGGAATGGGTGTTTACAGGGTGTAGGAGAAGTATTCACATTATGGAAATTATTTTAGGAAGTATTTTTTCAGGTAATTTTAGGAAAAAATTTCCTTGGGGTGAAACGTAGATTATTCTGCAATCTTAAACGTTTTTGACCTACACCTGTGGCAGAAATGTTGAGATATTTGGAATTTGTTGATCGTTCTTAAACTTCTGGTATTAAGTGATGAAAAATGTACTGTAAAGAAGAAATTAAAACACGTTGAGTATGAATCAACAACAATAACAAGGACGGCATTTCCAGAAAATGCATTTGAAGGTGCCTAGCAGTAGCTAACCATTGTCTCATCCCGGAAATTTTTAAATGTGGTAAACAGAGTAATTATCTCTGTTTACGTTGTAGGTGAGACGGAAGATCCCAAAAGGTAATAGAAACCCGGAGGGGTTTTGTTACCCACTTAAACTATATTGATAATCCATTCTACTTCTACATTATATGACACACACCAAAATTATAGATATAAGCATTTATTGTAAATACAATTATTCAAATTTTTGTAAATCCTGAATCATTATTGCCGAGTGTGCACATTCGGAACTATTTCTAATGTATAATTATTACAGTAACCATGCACTCTTTTGCAGCTTAGCAATTCGGGTGTTGCAATGGATAAATTTCTTGGTTCATTGAATTGTAATCTAATATAAATTCAATGAACTTCCTTTATTATAATTTACTCATATTGGAATGTATCTATCTATCACACCTTCCCAGTCATTTGAAAAAAAATTTTTATTTGAAACGAGTAAAAATTTTTTGCTTACACTTACCTACATACGACTCAACTCTATTTTTGTGTACCTTAACTATTTCAGCATCTATATCTATAAAGATGTTTGGGTCATCTTCTCCGACTACTGTGTACCTTTGAATATAGCTTCGCACTTTTTGCCCGAATCATTTCGAACAAGAACTTTTTCGTCAACATTATAATTTCTCAGCTGAGCATTTTGATCGAATTTTCCTTTTCTAATTTTTTTCTAGCTTCATCGCAAGCTACTTGAAGTCTATATTTCAATTCTGAGGGATAATGGTCAAAATTATAAATTGGGTCAGGGGTGCGACTGATACTTGATGTCATTTCGCAAGTTCTACCAAATACCAACTGAAACAGAGTGTATTTATGTGATGGAGGATGATTTTTTGAATACTTCTGGATTGAATAAAATTTTGCTCAGTAGCTTCAATAAACTTTTTAATATCTGTAATACTATCTAGTTCGAGAGCTTCTGAATTGACATCACTTCTTTTTAACTGAATTTCTCTTTCTAACTCATTTAATTTCACTAATCTTTTATTCAATTTCTGTAAATTCGTAAGCTTACCTTGATTATCTTCAGTTAAATTCGATAGAAAAGTTTTACTTATTTCATAAATATTCTCAAATATTTCAACAACTTCCATGTGCGTTTGTTTTCAATTTGTCGGTGAAAACCGTTACTAGTAGAGACATAGAAGAAGAAAAAAATGTCAAAATTTCTCCAAAGCAACTAAAAGGTGAAAATACAGTTATTCAGCTTACGGATTTTGAGTCTTAATCCAAATCAGGTTCATTTTGTCCTCGGCACTTTTGGTCACAATGTCACTTTCACTTCACAATAATATAAATTATTTTCTTCTATACAATTCACTTCCCGGAATGATTTATTTGAAGTAGATCATAACTTCTTGAAATTTCGCGGCGAATCTTCTTCACGATTGACTTTTTACATCTCATTTTGATTACCCATACTCCAATTCCAATTATAATAAAGAGTGCTACTATTCCCAGCAACTCAACTGTAGTTAGTGTTATGCTGTTTTGTGCTGTAACACCGCCACTGTTACCCGCTTGAGCGATAATAACTTCCTCTTTACTTTGTCCTTTACCCAGCATGATCACTTTCTATTGAATTTTCATTAAAGAGAATCCCTCTTTCTGGCATAATTTTCCATCTTATTTTCTTTAGAAGATCAGGATCTTAAAACGGCAGGATCGCCATGTGGTAAACAGAGTTTTTGTTTGTTATCCTTTAACGTGCGCTATTTCCGCCTTTCGGCCAATGACACGCCAGGGAATTCTGTCACCTCACTAACCCGGGAATTTTGCCGAACCCCTCTCGTAGCAAGGGAAGGGATCTTTATTGTCCAACACATCTCTGTTAGACAGGACCGACGGCTTTACATCTCCTCCGAAAGATAGATACTCACGCGATTCCCAGAATCCGAAAAATCGCACCGACTTTGTGGGAATTGAAGCCAGGTAACTCTGCGCAGGAGACGAGCATCATATCATCTACGCCACCGAGCCCGCAAACAGAGTTTTTATCTCTGTTTACGTTGTAGGTGAGACGGAAGATCCCAAAGGGTAATAGAAACACGGAGGGGTTTTGTTATCCACTTAAACTATATTGATAACCCATTCTACTTCTACATGATATGTTAACCCTGATTTAGTATATCTATCACTATCCTATTGTCGTCTATTCAACTACATACCACCGAATCATTTTTGCCGAGTATGCACATTCGGAACTATTTCTAATGTATAATTATTACAGTAACCATGCACTTTTTTGCAGCTTAGCAATTCGGGTGTTGCATTTGTCATATTTTTTGATCTACTGTCAAAATTTTTCGCAAACTTTTCTTTAAATTAAACAAGATCCACGAAGAAATAATATATGGGCGATGTTAACCCAAATTATTGGGTCCATAATGATTCTAAAACATCTATAGATCATAATCGGCATCACTTGGAATACTGAACCTGGCTATCGGGACTCTTTCGGTCAAACATAGAGGGAATTGTTTGGTTGAGTTTGAATATTGAAGGGTTTTTTTTCGATTATACTGCGACGGAAGAACATCTCCGTGAAAGAGGAAATATCGCAGGTTATGTACTTTTTGATTATCTCCTTAGTCTTTTCTTAGATTTGTTTAGATATATAAGAGGTATGATTTTTGAAATATTTTTCTGCTGGTTTTCTTTTTCCATTGTTACAGATTCCTGTCCCAAACCCCCTTCCTTTCACCCTTGTCTTCGTTTGGAAATCATGGAATGCAAGAGAGAATGAAGCGGCTAAGCAGAAAAAACTTTGGTACTCTTTATGTACACACGACACTAACACAACATAAACAGACAAGCTAGTGCTAGTGCAATAGCGACAGGGGAACCAGTTTTTTCCTCAGGTTTTCTCACTCGTTTATTGAATCATATGCAAGATAGTATGGTTCCCCTGTTATATTTTCTGAGCTCACACTTGTGTTTTTCTCTGACACACACCAAAATTATAGTTATAAACATTTATTGTAAATACAATTATTCAAATTTTTGTAAATCCTCTCTTTTCAAAAGAATATATAAACACCTCAAAGAAGTCTAGGAACACTTACCAATATCTTTAAAATATGAATTTGATGATTCAATTTATAGAAATCTTTCGGTTTTTGTTAGGATGTATTGTATATAATGTATTCTCAAGAAAACAAAATAATATTTGACTTCTCCAAAGCACCTATTATGACAAAATTTGAAATTTGAAAATGATGAAATTTGGTAAAACACATAAAAAAATCCTGAACTAATATTTTCGAAACGATATGGAAGCACTTATATTTTTCAGTACCCAGAAGATCCACCTCTGTTATTAATGACACTTTGGCATCGTCGCAGCATGCTCAATATTAAATTGTCTGTTACATTTTGGCCTAAGTCATTCCAAGCCCCCTGAACTGCTAATCGAAGCTCCTGTCCATGATGGAAGACGTTTTGACGCAGGAGATTTCTTTTTAGGGTGTCCCACACATGCTCAATGGGATTCAGATCTGGGGAGCAGGATGGCCAAGGTAGAAGATCGATATCATTCTCTTCAAGAACGTTCAAGACAACTCTTGCACGATGAGGAGGAGCATTATCTTGTTGGAACAGTGGATTTTAACCCATTGTTTGGTGATACGGTACCACTACAGGTAAAACTATCTCATTTGCGTAAGAATTTCCCGTGAGGTTGTTCTGTATGAAAACGAGGTCAGTTCTTCCACCAAGGCGTATACCTTCTCAAAACATCACTGATCCGCCTCCCTGTCTAACAACTTCTCGAGCATGCTGGAGACAGTTTTGCTTTCCAGATTCCCTCCATATTCGAATTCTTCCCGAATCGGGATAATAACTAAATCTAGATTCATCACTGAAGAGAACTGTAGCCCACCTCTCGTGATCCCAGTTTACGTGTTCTTGGCACCAAGCTAAACGAGCAGCGCGATTTCCATGGGTAAGTTGTGGAACTCTTAAAGGACGTCTGGAGTGGAGTTGACCTTCGTGCAGTCGATTTCTCACAGTTTGGTCGGAAATTTGTACATTATGAACTCGTGATAGCTCTTGAGGTAATTGGGATGCTGTGGTAGTACGATCCCTTTCTGGCTTGTAAAGCCAAAAATCGGCGACTGTAGTAATCCTGAAACGACCTGTATGGCGTTCTTCTACGCTACCTGTTTCATTGAAACGCGACCATAAACGGTTTATGACACTTGGGCTACTTCCCAGAACCCTGGATACTTCCCGTTGTGAGCTCCCAGCTTGGAGCATGCCAACGGCTCGTAACATCTCTTCTCTAGTCAAATGTCGTCTTTCCATGGTCGAATCACAAAACTTGAATCTTTTATTTGTGCTTACAACAGAAACAAAGTGCCAACTAACTGATTTCAAACACTGAATACATGAAATGATTATAAAGCAGCGTCGCATCTGCAGCATTTTTAGTTTTTTATAAAAAAAACTGAAATCTGTTGCGGCACTCTACATAATTTGGTGAGAAATTGATGCAGGTGTTCATTTCTTAAAAAAATCATCCATATTGATCGTTCTGGATACGATATATCGATATTCAGAAGTGTTCCCTAGACTTTTTTGAGGTGTTTATATAATGGATATATTTCCTAGTTCATTGAATTGTAACCTTATATCAATTCAATTAACTTCCTTTATTATAATTTAATCAGATTGGAATGTATCCATCACAAACGGTCATGGATCGCCGTTGTCGCTCGAAGTTGTCCTTGCCAAGGTCTTCTTTCGTGACAACCAGTCTCCCTGTACCAGCCGATCATTTTGGAAACAGTTGAATGGGACACCCCTTACCTTTGCTCTATTCTTGTTTAAGTCCAATCTAGGTTATCTAACACTGCTGCTTCAGCTCGTTCTGCGGGAGTCAAATTTGGTGCGTTGCATTATTACCAATAATTGAATGTTTCAAGATGAACAAACATTACTCGTAAACATTAAACAACAACTGCTGATATCAATATGTGGTTGGTTCTTGCAAAATCTCAATTTATTTATTTAGGTTTATTCCTTACGAGAGGAACGAACGTTAAAAAATATCGCATTTTTCGAAATTGGAATATGTCCGTTTCTTAAGATATCCGAAAGAAGACATGCTGGCGGTCCTGTCTAACATAGATGTGTTGGACATTAAAGATCCCTTCTCTCGACACGAGAGGGTTCGAAATATTAAAATTCCCTGGCGTGTTATTAGCCGAAAGGCAAAAATAGAGCTTGGTTGCGTTAATTTCTTCGTGCTATGTATTCAGCCGTTTTTATCATTTTTGTCACTTATACATTGCTCTGCATAACTTTTTTTTTTTGGGTTGTCTGGTTGCGATTAGTGAATTTTCGTTTATTTGTAGGTTGTGGAATATAACTCAAAACATCCGAATGAATATGTTCTAGCCATCAAGAAGGGCGAATTCTTGTTATTGCTCATACGACGATTTTCCAAGTGATCCAAGATTCCAAGAAACGAATAATCAGAAAGCCAGGACAAGGCAGAAAATGCTATACCTCGGTAGTTGTACATCGTACTTTGAGAGAACACTGATACTTGTTAGTACTGAAACGGTCGGGAAACGTCTCGCAGAATATAACCTTCATCCCAGAAGACCCTCTACAGGCTCAAAGTTGACTGCAGAACACCGTGTAGGCCGACTCCAGTTTTTTCGTCCGTTGGATTGAGCACAATTGGAAACACGTTCTGTTGAGTGATAAGTTCTGACCATAGATGCACTAGAATTTTTAGACATGTGAACGACCGAATTGCTCAGAATAACCCCTTCTTTCGGCGGTCGATCTCTGATGGTTTGAAGAGGCATATCCTTAACTGCACGTGCTGACTATAATGTGTTCAATCACACTCTCTCACAAGTCACCTGTATGTGAATGAAGTTTAGGCGAATATCTAGGCCATTTGTTCCTTTAATCGGACCAGATTTCCTTTTCATGAATAGTAATGCGAGACCGAATAGTGCCGTTGTGGTAGGAAATTACCTTGACGATGCCCGAATCGATTTTGCAAAGTGACATCCGCGGAGTTTTGATCTAAATCCGACTGAGCACACATAAGATTTCAAGAAAAGGAGACAACGAAGCATAAATCTACCTGCAGCTGATCTTGTAACTCTTCGAGGTCATATAGTTAAATTTTGAACTTTAATAAACCAGGCCTTAATATCGATCGACCATAATGAGTATGATTTTAAGATGTGAGGCTATTATAATATTTGGGGGTTGAAAAGCCTTGTATAAATAGCTTACATGTCGTTTTTCTGGTTATTGGAGCAATGGTTGTTTTGATCAGATCGTTTCATCGAATTCATATAACAAATGTCATATTTTTCGAACGACTGTCAAAATTTTTTCGCAAATTTTTCTTTAAATTAAACAAGCTCCACGAAGAAATAATATATGGGCGATGTCAACGCAGATTATTGGGTCAATAATGATTCTACAACATCTATAGATCATAATCGGCATCACTTGGAAGACTGAACCTGGCCATCGGGGCTCTCACGGTCAAACAGAGATGGAATTTGAGGAAATATCGCAGGTTATGTATTTGCTATGTAAAATCTTTTCTTAGATTTGTTTAGACATATAAGAAGTATGATTGTTGAAATATTCTTCTGCTAGTTTTATTTCTCCATTGTTGCAGAATCCTGTTCCAAACCTTTCACCTTGTCTGCGTTTGGAAATCATGGAATGCGAGAGAGAATGAAGCGGCTAAGCAGAAAAATCTTTGGTACTCTTCATGTACACACGACACTAACACATCATAAACAGACAAGCTATTGCTAGTGCAATAGCGACAGGGAAACGAGTTTTTTCCTCATGTTTTCTCACTCGTTTATTGAATCATATACAAGATAGTATGGTTCCCCTCTTACATTTCCTGAGCTCACACTTGTGTTTTTTTCTGACACGCACCAAAATTATAGATATAAGCATTTATTGTAAATACAATTATTCAAATTTTTGTGAATCCTCTCTTTCAAAAGAACATATACATATATATCTAATTCATTTTCCAATTCTATTCATCGAAAATTTTCGTAGACACGTTGTCCTTCTACTCTTTCTCCTCGTATCCTCAAAACACGTTAGCAAAGATAACCGAAAGAAAAATTAACGCTCCCAAATATGTTGGTAAAATATGAATGGTGCGATAATGTCTTGAAATAGTGTAGTTCAAAAACCACAAATCTTAGTGAAAATCCAATTTGCAGAATGAATTAATTTCCCGAAAAAAGGTGGTAAAAGCCACAACTTTTTCGAGCCAATATCGACTGAGATTGCAAGCAAAAGTAGTCTCCGCGAAAAAAAATGTTTATCACATCTGTTAGTTTCGACATGCTGGTCCATATTTCCAGTCGAAAAACTAAAATTTACTTATGAAATAAGAATTTTATATCGAAAATTGGTGAAATAGGGTTTCGACAATTAATCAACGATTTTCGATTTTCATTGAAAAATGTTGAAACATATAAGATATGATTATTTCTTTACAGCCAAGCACAGAAAAATACTGTTTCTATAGATTCTGGTCGAAATAAAATAGAGAATGCTCACAAAATGGTTTAAAATAAAATGTATTTCCAGAACACAATTTCTCACTGAACTCAAATCGAAACGATTATTTTCTCCTTTCAAATCATTTAGGAACCAACTAATTTTTATGATGGCAAAAGTGTGCACTCACTACAAAAACAGTATTTTCATTCTCTATTTGTGTTTTTATCTGTGAATAGCCTTCATCAGCAAGAACTACTTCACCTTGCTCAATTAAATCTATTGAACCACAATCATTTGTTATTGAGTAACCACCAGCAAGACCACCATAATATTTGGAGACAAAACTTACAAATCCACTTGGCTCACCATGAACCTGACTGCATGGTGATGCTTATATTCTGAATACATTAATACCCTTTGATTAAATTCTGGTGTTAATTTAAGTGCAGTCAATTAAAACACGAGTTTCTGGATAATGTCGTTCAAAAAATCCTGGTAGGGATGCTTGTATAGTTGATTTCGAAGGCCTAAATATGGAATTTTTTTGAATTGCTTTATTTTAAGTCGCACGCCTTCTGGGAGTATTAGCGACTACATATCACTAAACAGTTACGTATCGATTAATTACACTGATGATTCAATTATCAGATATAAACAATGAACAGTTTAGTTATTTTTACACATCAAAACTTATCGCTAAGTCCAAAATCCTGAAGAAACTCAACAGCTTTGGTAGAACCAATCGTACTCCCCAGAAGAGACATCAAATTTCTGGGCTCGTTGTTGAACTTCTGACATTCCAGAAGTATGTGACTGACAGCTATCACATATTGATTTCTCTTCCTTGGAGATGAGGTGAACATGGGTCATATTTGTGTGTCCAATCCTCAACCTATTTATTATGATTTGGTTCCTTCTTGAGAAATGAACCGCTGGATTTTTGTCGTGGAAGCTACTTCTTATACTTTTTAAATATATGCTCGCTTTTGAGAGCCAGTCTCTATTCCAGATGCATTCGATTGGTTTGCAAGCTTTACTCAAACAATCCCTGTGTTGGTACCTCAGCTGGAAGATCTATATTTACTGCATCTTTAGCTGCCAGGTCAGCTTTCTCGTTGCCAATGATACCACAATAGGCCGGTGTGTATAATAGGACGATACAATTGGTAGTGGAGAAAATTTCATCTCTTATTATGTTGATCAGGGTGTTATTACTGTTTCCCTCTAAGGCCTTCAGAAAAGATAAAAGAATCGGAGCAGATAACAGTGCTTAGCAAATCTCTTTGCTCGATAAATTGAAGTGCCAAATAGATCGCAAAAGTTTCGGCAGATGTAATGCTCTAGTCATCAGGTAACATTTTATAGTCAGCGTAATTGCGCACAGGGATTCTAATGGCGCAACCAGCTTTTCACTGATCCGTCAGTGTAGATAATGGTTGAGTTTGCGAAATGATTTGAAATGTTCTCATCGAAGCAATTTCTTATGTAAGCTGAAATTTTAGGTTTGATACCAAGAAAGACGAGGTCGATATTAAGAGAGAATTTACGACACGGGGATTTATTGTGATATTATGTTGAAAGGAATTGAAGATGTTCTTATAATTTTCCAATGTTGAACTCAAATTCTGGACAGAGCTAATAACTGAATGTTTATGAAAATTCCCCTGGTTCCAATTGAAAGTAGTATTGTTTTGAATACTTGGGTTGTTGGTTATTCTGGCAATATAAGTAAGAAGTAATTTTTGTCTTCGAACTTGTAGAGGTATAACATCTGATTCCACTAGCACTCCTGGAATGGGGCTACTTCTGACGGCACCTAAAATGAATCTATCAGCATTATTATTTATTGTTTCCGAAGTTCGGAGTCTAGATTCAGTCGCTGAACCATAGACTATGCTACCGTAGTCCAGTTTACTTCTCACAAAAGAAAAGTACGTTTTTCTGAGAAGGTTTTGATCAGCACCCCAATTTTTGTTTTTAGGATCTTCAAAATATTAATTCTTTTGCTACAATCATGCTTCAATTTTTTGATATAGGTGTTCCAACTCATACATTTATCCCATGTTAAGCCTAGAATTTTTACCTCATCAGTATTCTTCAGTAGCGTGTTGTTTATATATAAGGGTGGTATAGCGTTGATGTTGCGCTTTTCGAAAAGTGTGATTACGGATTTGGTTTCAGATATTTTCATGCCTTTTATATTTAAGAAGTTTTGCAGGTTCGACAGGCATCTTCTTCAGTAAAATATTCTATTGTTGTATATGGTTTACAAGTATCCTATGGGCAGAAGTTCGTTGAATATTAAATAGTGCTAAAAGTGCTGTAAATTATAAACTTGCTTTCAATTACATTAATGTGATTAATACATTCTTTGTCTGATGGAGAAGTTAGGAAGAATGAAAAAATTGCTAATGACACCCTCATAACGTCAGTAGTAACTGAGGAGAGTCCATGGAATCCTTAAAAAGATTCGGTAAGGTCACCATTCATTGGATAACAACTTGAATCTTGGACATTCTTCGATATTTGTATATTAACTTCACAGTTCTTGTATTCTTTTTTTATTTTCATTTATTTCCTCTGTACTGCTGCAGTGCTTATGGCATTATAATAGTCGAGACAGAAAATACCAAATCGTCGTTCGTTTCATCTATAATTACTTCCGTTTGACAACTTTCGCTTTCTTGTACAGGTTTGAGAATGAGACTTTCAATATCAATTTGATTTTGTTCAACACTGGTGGCATGCACATCACTTTGCTCCATTGATATCTAACATTTCATCAGTTTCCTCCTTTTCAAAATAAGCATTAGTACTGGCGGCTTTTAAGAATTTGCGATTTTCAGTTCGCTGGAAACGTCTTGAGGATTGTTTGTTTCATTCATAATTTCTCTTCCTGGTAAAGTCGAGGGATGGATGGATTTTTCTTTAGTGAAAAATGATACCCAATCTTTTGGATTTTCTCTGAAATCGAAAAAATAAATTTAAGGTTAAGTTTCTATTATGAAATAAATGTCATAAATAGTAACAACATAGTTGTCAGAATGAATTATTTTCATTCTTCGTGTTTAATTCGAGAAATAATTTTCAATTATATGCTAAATTTTTTGATTGATATTCGATTCACACATAACTTTTTACTGTTTTTATCCACTGTTTACGTTTTGCTATTTCACATGCGGCTCCGAAATTACTCTCAGGAATTTATATAATCTCACTTTCACATAAATTCCACGTATCTGTCGTGATGTATTATTTGACAGCCACAGGTACAGCAAGTTTTGTCTCGATTTTTCAATATATTTTATCAATATTTAATAAAAAATAAATCAAGTGTTGAAATTCAATAAATGATCCCAACGAATTAAGATGATAGCTAAAGGCACGCTCCTTTTTGAGACGGACAAACTCGTTTTTCCCCTCCCTTCACGGAGGGCACGCGAAAAGCTTGCCGTTTAACTTTCATACTTAGTACTGCTAAAAATGGATGCAACTCAATACTGTTTTTTTTCTCTAAATATAACTATTCAAGAGTAATCTTCTTGAAGGCTAATGCGGATGAAAACTGTGGCCCCAGGAATTTTCGAAAGAAAAATTATGTCGGCTCCAGATATTCGTAGAGTACTTTTTCTAATGATATTCGTTAGAAAATTCTAGCAATTTATACGGGGTGATTCACCAATGGCGCGGTGCTCTGTAGCTCGTACACTCTTGAAGATTTCATTTTTGTTCGAACGATATTGTATTTAGAAAGAAGAAACTACTTCAGCAATTTATTTTGCAGTAAACAGGGTGTCCCAATTTTCTATAAAAAAATCTTGAGTGGTTTTTCAGATTGGAAGACCACTTTTTTGTTCAAGATTCAGGAGGGCCTAAACTCTGCTATAATGTCTTTAAGTAATAAGTTTTTCTTGTGACTAGTTTCGTCACAATATTTTTTTTCCGTAAAAATTCTTCAAAATAGGCTCTCACATCATCGCATGCTTCTTCGGCCAGAGAGGATGAATACTTGTTTCGTTTTGTTTTCTTATTGCCCAAGGATAGCTTTATTGATGAATTGAAATAGATTATCCTCAACCGAATCAAACTCATCAACATGCATCATTATTCGCACAGAAGTTTTTTTTTCTGTAATGATTCAAGTAGTAAAAATGAAACCTTAACAAGATAATTCTTTTAACGAATGATAAAATCAAGACGATTAAAACGTAAATCGAGGTATGTGTTGACATTTTTTTTTATTTGTTCCTTCTGTCAGGTGTTCGGACATAGCATATTCTGCATCTCACATGGTGAACTTATCAGTGTTGCGTTATTAAACATTGTTAAAGTGAGGTTTGCACCCAATTTTCTCTATTGACCGCCACGAAGTTCTTCAAAAAGAAATGGTTGATATGATTCTTATTCTGAGTGAGTATGATAGAAATTCTTAGTTGGCAAATAGAGTTTATGCACAAAGGTTTCCTGATGAGAGGCATCCTGATGCAAAATGCTTTGAAAAACTTGAAAAACTTCTAATTAGATTTATCGAAACGGGTAATATCCCTTACAAAAAATATGAAAAACCAAAAATTGCTACAGCTGAAGGCTACCAGTTATCAGTTTCGATGACAGTGAAGAGGACCCATATAAAAGCCAAAGAGAGATTTCTCAATTAACAGATATAAGTCAAACTTCCGGCCAGAGAATCTTGAAAGTGAATAAATTTCATGCATATCATGTAAAGCTGCACCAGGAACTGAACAAGCAAGACTATGAAAATCGAACCAATTTTTGCAATTGGTCAAGTGACAAAGTAGCGAAAAATCCAAATATGTTTAGCAGGGTTTTTTTCTCAGACGAGGCAACTTTCCACAAGAATAGGCTTGTTAACAGGCACAACTGTGATTCTTACGCCACAGAATCCACACCTCATGAGACAAATAGATCACCAGCATCGTTCGTACTCGAATGTATGGGCCGCTATAGTAGATGGATATCTAATTGGGCCTCATTTTTCGACGGTCACCTCAATAGTGAAATGTATTTAGATTTTCTGCAAAATCATCTACCAATGTTACTTGCCGATTTACCAGAGCATATAAGACAAGATTTGTGGTTTCAACACGATGGAGCACCGGCACATTACTCACATCAGGTTAGGGAGCATTTGAATCATGTATTTTCAAACAAATGGATAGGGCGTGATGGTCCTGTTAGATGGCCAACTAGGTCTCCAGACCTTACAAGTCTAAATTTTTTTCTTGTGGGGTTATATTAAGGGCATCATTTACCAGATTCCATCTACAACACAGTTGGAAATGAGACAGAGAATAGTCGACGCCTTTCAGTCGGTTAATCCGCAAATGTTGTCGAGAATTCAACGATCTTTCCTCAGAAGAATTGAGTTTTATCTACAAAGAAACGGGCAACATTTCGAACACTTATCGTAGATTATCTCATCAAAACCAATCTATTGCTTATTTCATACACGACTACCTTAAAATATTTTCATTTCTCTGATCAAGTTTAATGATATGTACTAATAATCTCTTCTTTCGCAACCTCTGATATTATTATTTTAGTTTATTTTTTATTTCAAAATGGTCGAAGATAAAGATAAGGTTACTTCTGCAAAAATATGGCACAATATTTTATGCGTTGACGAATAATAAAATACAGGATGTTCCATTTGAAAAAATCAAGATATGATATTTTAAAATTACAATATTCAATAATTTTTTGAGTCACTCCTGTATAAAATGAGGATAATCTATTTCAAATCATCAATAAATCTATCATTGGGCAATAAGAAATGGAAACGAACAAAATATTCATCCTTTCTGGCCGAAGGAGCATGCGATGATGTGAGAGTCTATTTTCATGAATTTTTACGGAAAAAAAATATTGTGACGAAACTACTATCCAAAAAAACTTATTATTTAAAGATATTATAGCAGTCGTCCAATCTGAAAAAAACCTCCCAAATTTTTTTTTATAGAAAATTGGGACACCCTGTTTACTTCAAAATAAATTGCTGAAGTAGATTTTTACTTTCTGAATACAAATACGAGCTACAGAGCACCGCGCCACTGGTGAATCACCCAGTATATGGTAGAGACTTCACGTTAAAAAAGATAATCCTGAAAAAACCGTCCAGGAAGAAAACAAAAATTTCAATTTCGATACTAAAAAATGACAATATCGCTATAAATTTCTTATAAGATGAAAGTACAGGGTGTCTCATTTTTGATGTTTTAATTCGGATGCTATGAAATATTACAAATTAAGCCCAGTCATATTAGGTTTAAAAAGGGGTCAAGCTCGGAATGAAAAGTAATAAGCTCTAAATTGGTATAAACCTTTGTTTTATCGTTCTAAAGGTTGTCTCAAAATTCACAAGTGCTATCGTGTCCACGTCTTAAGATATTGAAGGTCAAAGATCGTAAAAATCGGTTTTTCGTGAATATCTCGCTTTGTATTGCTTAAATGGGATTAACCGGCAAAAGAGGCACTTTTTTATTTTTGATGTATCTTGATAGAAATAGATCTATTTGAAATTTTACAGAAATATTGCTCGTGATGAGTAAAACTACATTTTGCAAGATGTACAACTTATGATTTTTGAGATAATTCGGTTGTTCGAAAGAAGGCTTTTACGAAAATCGGCTGCTCTTGCTCGAAGAGTGATTTTGTCATAAGGATCTTGAACTTAATTCCTTCTGCGAGACTTGTATGAAGTGTCCCATTTTTGATGTTTTAGTACGGGAGTTATGTGAAATAGAGGGAGACCACTCAGGGGGCGGAAATAATCAGTTTTCTGAGAAGTTTCGCTCGTCCTGGGTGGCTACTGATTACGTGTGAGACTAGCACGGTGTGGCTTGGCTCCAGAGCTGTATAGCTGTTTTGACGCAATGGAAGGCTGCTAGTCTGCGCACGGCCACATGTAGTGAACAGCCAAAGCTACACGTATGTGCTTATATTTCTGATCGAGCTCCTGATAACAGGTGGAAGCCTGATGTTGTCCTGCCACATTATTGGTGGGCAACCGAAGCCTCAATATTTGGGAGTGGAAGGTGCTACGCCATGAGGTGAATCCGCCAGGGCAAACGTGGACCTTTACAATAGACAGTTCAAAACTGCCCTGGAAAAGTTAGGGTGCAGTCCTTTCTGCTAGTTCGGAAGAGAAACCTTCCTTTCGTGGGTGCAGCAGAGGAGACTGGAGCACCACCTCGGTGGCCAGTAACGCAACCTAACTCTACCAAAACGGAGAGTGGAATTTTGGGTCCTAGAAAGACTCAAACTGCATCTCCCAAAGGAAGACCCAGAGTATGTGGATCTTGTGGGTCTTCCAGTCTTCCATTACAGGAGAAACATCGCCAACTTGTCGTTGCGTGTGACACTAATGCATACCACCCGGTGTGGGGCAGCTCGGACATCAACGCGAGATTCGAAGGTCGTTTCGACGTTCTCATAGCAGAAGCCCTTGTTCTAATGAATAGAGAAGATAAACCAACCTTTGTGACACGCAATCGCGTGAAGGTATGGACATTACGTTCTGTTCGAGTTCCCTGAACAATAATATTTCGAGGTGGGGTGTGTCAAGTGAACCCTCGGGATCTAATCACAGACACGTTCAATTCACTATTGAGTATGGGTTTTGAGTGCTCATTTGGTAGGTATTGCCTCAGCTACAAACAGTCGTGAAGACGTTGAACGTATGGCTGAGGAGATATCCCGGTCCTTTGCTTAAGTGTATCACGATAACTGTCCACTGAGGAGAAAGCCTGAGAACGGCTCAATTTCATGATAAAATTCTGCCGTCGAAAAACGCAGAGAAGAAGTTCGGAAATTCTTCACTCAAGCTAAAAATATCGGCAAATGGGGCCACTATCGCTCTACTTTAACGCCATATAATGAATACATTAGGTGGGCAAAATGAAAGTTCTTGCGCAAGTTCTGCAGAGAGCTGAAAAGTACCCTCGTTATTGCAAAGCTACACAGGGTGCTCGCCAGAGGCCTGATAGTTCTCATTGGATCTGTAAAGCGCCCAGATGGACAGTATACAGACTCGGGAAGAGAGACGTTGGGGATTATTGCTAGAATACACTTTACAGATTGTAGGTTTCCTTATATAAGTGACACCGTCACTCTGAAGGGTCATGCTAAAAGGCTAAAAAAAGACGATTGAAAGAACGCAAGAACAATCATCAAGCCTGGAGTAGTTAAGTGTGCGATTCGCTCATTGAAGCCATCTAAGGCTCCTGGGGAGGAAGAAATCATGTCTACCTTGCTACAACATTAGGTTCTTCTGGTCGAGTCTGGCCTGGAATGTTGTCCTCGATCAGCTAGTGAACGGTTAGGGTTGTATACATCCCTAAGGTGGGTAAGTCGAATTCACAGTCTGAATCGTTCAAATCGAAGAGTCTTATGCCCTTCTTTCTTAAAACCTTGGGGAAGGGGTTAGACGGATTCATCAGGACCAAGGTGTTATGGATGAAAAATTACCGGTGATTAGACGTGAAGGTACACGGTATGAGTCTCTCAGGTCTCAAACACTCTCGAAATCACCTAAATAAATTTGGGTATATTGAGGATCCTTCATGCAGACTATGTGAAGAAGATATAGAATCAATGGAACAGTGCGAGTGCCCAGCTGGGAATAGAGTCGGACTGAAGGAGTTTTAACCTAACGAACTGAAGCTCACTAAGTTTATTAAACACTCACCCACAAAGCTTATATCCTTTGCAAGAAGGATGGAGTTTGTGTTTGAAACTTAGGACAGAGTGTGCCACTGGGTCGCAGGGTCACAGGGCTGTTAGGTAACCCACTAATTATCTATATATATATATATATATATATATATATATATATATATATATATATATATGACCTACTCCAGATAAGATGATTTTGCAGAGAGTTCATTGTAAAAAAGATCGCAGCTATCTTCTATGTTTTTGGGTTATTTCCGATTTGTCGATTCTCAGTTAGGTGAGAACTATTCGGACATTGATATGATATTTTTATTATATCCAGATTTCTTTATTTCGAGTATTCGGTAGTACTTTTGAATGACTTCATACCAATTGATTGGACTATAGTAACAATCAATCACTTCCTACTAAAATATTTTTTATGAATGAAGAAAATTTTCTATCCATCTACGAATCAAGCGAAATTCTATGTTAATTTTCAGAAAACATCCAGTTTTTCTATCATATTTCAACATAAACTCTGATATATTGCGAAAGAGATTTTAATTAAAGTATGCAGTGATTAATGTTATCGAAATATTCCTTCTCTTGTGCTAGAGGAACGAATGATGAATGCTGCTATAATGGATTAGAAGATAATTATTCAAAGTCCACATCTGTGCAATGGCATGTATCAATCTTCCTGCTTGAACTGCAGGAATTCACTTTCCGTTAGATGTAGATTTATTGAAAATATTTAGAATATTTTCCAGATGGTTTTTACAGTTCGTCGATGATTGAAATCGATTCTTGGCTACACAGGAAACGTGAATGTATTGACGAGTTAGAATATTCTAAGAAATACACTGTCAAAACCGTTCTGGTGAAGACTTTAATATTGTTGTTTATTCCGAATAATGAGGAGTTCGAAAGTATAAGAGATAACAGCGTGAGGGTGACAAAAAATTTGAAATTGAAAAATTAAATAAAGAATACATGGGAAAACCTATTCAAGTTGAAAATAACTGAATTATAGCACCAAACTCAGCATGCGCGTATGAGAACATGCGTTCAATGAAAGAGTCCTTCCAATTTACCGAGAACCGATCCAACCTCAATAATCGATGTAAGATGGAACGTAAGGAGATGGAAAATTTTTATTAAAAAAATTAAGGGAGTAATATTGAAGCATCCCTAGATGTTAAATATCCCTCACAGAAGAACCTGGATCCATTATCCATTATAATCGTCAACCAGGTCCATATAGAAGTGGTACAATCTATTCATAAGAACAACAAACAGTGGTTTGTTTCCGATAGAACTCGTCAGTGTTGCATACCCTGTCACAACATCAAGCCCAACATGTATCAATTCGTTGGAAGGAATATATATATATATATATATATATATATATATATATATATATATATATATATATATATATATATATATATATATATATATATATATATAATCAAAGAGGGTTGGTTTAACCCCGGCGAGTTGCCCATGTATCTGTTCATGCAATCAAACAGATTTCAGAGCACCGCGCCACTGGTGAATCACCCAGTATATATAGATATAGATATAGATATAGATATAGATATATATAGATATAGATATATCTATATATATATATATATATATATATATATATATATATATATATATATATATATATATATATATATATATATATATATATATATATATATATAATATATATATATATATATATATATATATATTACTATATAATTCAAGAAATTTTAGAAATTTATAAAATCGATGAGACACTTCGTCTTTTTCTTGAATTTGTAATGAGAAATTGGAGAACCAATCTCCATTTAAATATTTTAAAACAAATGTTAACATCCGAAGTAATTCCTATCAAAAGAGTCATTTTCAAGGTGATTCTTTGAGTGCTCCTTGGTTTTGTCTTTGCCTTAATCCATTATCTCATGAATTAAATCCAACTAGTTTCGGCTTCAAAATAAAGAGATCAACTGAATTCAAATTAAGTCACTTAATTCATTTAGATGATATTGAATTATATGCCGGAACTAGATCTCATTCGAAAAGTCTACTTGAGATTACTTTCAACTATTCCAATGATATTCATATGAAATTTGGGCTTTCCAAATGTGAAAATCTTTCCATTGAGAAGGAAAGATCACCTCTGATTATATAAAGAACTGAAAGAACTAAAGAAACTATTAGAAGTTTATATTACAACAGACTTAGAATTATCATCAAGAGTCATTTAACCAGTAAAACCTTTTCAGAGCTATCAACTCCTTAGCAGTTCCTATTCATACATCGTCATTTCGAATTATTAAATGGTCTAAAACTGATCTAAATGAAATTACAATGTCAAACGAGGAAAATGCTTTGTAAATATCATAAGCACCACCCAAAGTCAGCTGTTGAAAGAGTTACACTACCTAGACATCTTGGAGGTCGTGGATTAACTGATTTGAATAATCTTCATAGTAAACAGATTTTTCATCTACGTTCCCATTTTCATGATAAACAGAGAACGTCTAAATTATCTGATATTGTTGTTGCTTCAGATTATAATCTTACACCTCTGAACTTGCAGAAGGTAGATTTTGATGTATATGATAATAATTCTAGAAGAGAAAGTTGGATGCAGAAGGAGTTACACGGAAAGCAACCTAAAGAATTGAAGAATGAGTATGTTGATGAAATCGCATCAAATAGATGGTTAGTATCTGGAGAATTGTTCGCTTAAACAGAAGGCTTGGCATTTGCGATCCAGGATCAGGTTGTTTTCACGAAGAATTATAGAAAACACATCATCAAGCTAAATATAGATGATTCTTGCCGTAGATGTTTTTGTTCTTCAGAAACAGTTCATATATTATCATCTTGCTCAGTCCTTGCTTCTACAGATAATTTAGAAAGACATAATGCCGTCGCTAATATTATTCATTTCAATCAAGAATTTAAACATGACCTCATTTCCAAAAAAAATGTTACGAATATGAACATGAGATTATTTGTGAAAACGAGAAATATAAACTTTATTTTGATAAAAGAATTCTATGCAACAGAGCTGTAGAAGACAATGGGCCAGATATCATTCTCACTGATGAACAGAATCTAATAACATATATAGTTGATATTGCTATACCTAACACACATAATATACAAAATAAATACAATGAAAAAATTTCTGAATATATGATGCTTGGCGACGAGAATAAAAAAATGTGGAAAATGAAAAAATATTTATTCTACCGATTATTATTTCTACAAGTGTTATTCCTAGGAATCTTTACAAAAATATTAAGATTTTAGGTCTGAAGAAAAATTTATTTGTACAGTTACAGAAGATAATAGTCATCAAATCTTGTAATATTCTTCGTAGCTTTCTTTCCGAAAAAATAATGAGGTAGAGTCATAGGTTTTCTCTTTAGTTTATACTGCTCAGAATCTCATTTCATATATTATTTATTTGTATATATAAATGTAATATAATTAGCTGACAATTTCATCATATTTATATTCAGAGCAGTATTCTATTCGATCGTTCATCACTTCACACAAAGAAAACTATGAATGAGTAACATTCAGTGAACATATCCTGCAATGCATATATATACAGGGTGATTCAGGAGAAGAGGGAGATATTTTGTGGGGTGATAGGAAACGCTCTCGGTGTATCGAAATAGTACATTTTTTCAATCGTCGCGCTTTCCTTCGGACTATACAGGGTGTTTTTTATGGAAGAGGTAGATTTTTCTTGCGTCATAACTCTTAAACGACTTGATCGATTTGGATGAAAATTTCGTTGATTTCAATTAATGAGGTCTATCATACGAAATTTTTGATTTCATCCCAAACAAGGACCGGATTGAAAAAAATTGTTTCTTCAGTTAAATGCCCAAATGACACCCTGTATATCACTGGAATAAAAAATTAATGGATATTTGTAAACTAGAAATACAGTTGATCCAAGAAGCATGAAACACATTTTTATCACACCTTGAGTATTGTGTGGAAAAAATTTGATATTTCGCACATTTTTTGGTTAAATTTGTCTCTGATTCTTTGGTTCGTAAAGACAAAATCGAAAAACAATATTTAGTATAGCGCTCAAACAAAATATCCAATGCGAAATCTTAAAATATCGTTCAAGACCATATAAAATTCTTTATATCATACGTCGTGAATTTTGCGAAGAAGATTTTTTAATACTGAATACTTTCTGGCAATTCGCTCTAACATCTACTATAAGGTTCAATAGAAAAGAAAACATTCAAGACCTGAAAGAAATCATTTTAACAACACTTTAGAGTTATCCAAGAACCGAACGATAATTCGGGTGAATGATAGTTTTTTATCATAAAGTTTTTATTTAGGAAAAAATTTTGCAATTTTATCCAATAACGCATGGAGAAAATACACCTGGAACATTAGAATAAAATAGGAATTCAGGTAACTAAACTTAGCGATAATTCAGTTGCTCGAAATGGTTTCCTGTTTGCTCAATGCATTTTTTTAATTCTTTTTACAATGCTACCATTGGATCTTCGAATTAAATGTTTTCTTGAAAGTATTTCAACTTGATAAACATTATCTTTCAAATAGCTCCATAAGAAGAAATCAAGCGGATTTAAATCCGGTGGCCAAGTTATCGGTTCACCTTGACCACTCCACCTATTAGGATGTGTTATTCAAAAAATTGAGTACATTGGTGGTAGAAAGAGTGGGAGCCCCATCGTGTTGGAAATAGATTCTACGTATTTCGATTCAATTCAGGAAATTTGGTTAGTAATTCTAGGTAAAAAACTCCATTTAGTTCATCTTCGAAAAAGTGAGGACCAACCCAAAAAGCATTCCCATTCCCAACCATGGTTTCCTGTTTGCTCAATGCATCATTTTGTTCTTTTTACAATGCTACCATTGGATCATCGAATTAGGTCCAAATTATTTCTTGGAATTTCACAACTATCCGTAATTTTTTGAATCAAATTTTTTCTTGAAAGTATTTCAACTTGATAAACATTATCTTTTAAATAGCTCCATAAGAAAAAATCAAGCGGATTCAAATCCGGTGGCCAAATTATCGGTTCACCTTGACCAATCCACCTATCAGGATGTGTTATTCAAAAAATTGAGTACATTGTTAGTAAAAAGAGGAGGAGCCCCATCGTGTTGGAAATAGATTCTTCGTATTTCAATTCAATTCAGGAAATTTGGTAGTGTATTCTGAAGTAATTCTAGGTAAAAAACTCCATTTAGTTCATCTTCGAAAAACTGAGGACCAACCCAAAAAGCATTCACCATTCCCAACCAAATATTCACCGAAAACCTGTGTTGAAAATGGCTTTGGCCTGTTAGCCTAGAATTTTCCTGTGGCCATTCATGTGAATTACGCCAATTGAATACATCGCTTTACGTAAAAGTGGCCTCATCGCTAAATAATATTCTATACACATGTGGCTGACGTGTCCAACGGTCCAACGGCAAAAGGTCAGATGGAGATTGTCGTCATTTTCTTGGAGTTTCTGCACTTTTTGATAATGATATGGATGGCATTTCTCATTTTCAAATCTCGCCAAGTTGTTGTTTGGGAGAGTTATTACACGTTTATGGTTACTACATTATGGAAAGACAAATAATTTCTCAACATAAAAATAAAGATAAATATTTAGATTGTAGTGATCTGAAAATTTGATAGTTATCATCATCCATGAAAGCTCGCTGCCATTGAATTCAATGTGAAAAGAAATGAGTGATCTATTTTTTAAGGGAGGTTTTTACGGAATATCTGGCATATCAAGTAATACTCTGCACGTACGTCCGCACCGTACTCAACTCATTATCTACATTTCGCCAACTTTATTCGTCAAATATTTAATGATCGGTGAGAGATATCGATTTATGAGTAAGAACCGAATTTTATGAAACAGATTAAAGTATACAAATTGTCATTTCACAAGTAGTCATAATGGCGTCGAGAAGATTTTCTGAATGGGTTCGAAGTGATATGATTACCAATATTAAATGTAACACCCTATAGATTTTACTGACGTTTTCAACTAAAATCTAACATATTTCATCAACTGATTTTACATCATTTTTTTTAATTCGTTAATCGCCTAGTATTCAGAATTGTCTCTGATGATTGGACTGAAAACTAACATTATTCCAAAATGAATATTTTTTTGATGAAATACCTTAGTTGTGATAAAAATGTTCTATTCGGACGAGCGATTTCGGAGTTACGATATCTGGTAAATTTAGCCAGTTCTAATTAAACAGATCAAAAAGCCTTATTATTGCTAGGACCAATTCGACATAGAAAGTATTTCCAACTTAGCTATACAGGGTAGGCGCAGGCCCACATTTTACATTTTGCTTTAGATGTAAGGGTCCATCTAGATCACCAATACTATAATAAATGGATAGGATAGGATAGGTCGAGGAGGGCCTATCGCCTGGCCTGCTAGATTGCCAGATCTCAATCCTAGATTAATTCCTATGGGACTATTTGAAGGAGAAATCAGAACTAGGAATGAGTTGATCGAGAGGATAAGACTCAATTGTGACATGTTGGGAGAATCTCCTGACATCATTAGAAAGGCAACATCGAACATCTACAAGAGGTGTAGAGCTTGCGCATTGATGAAGGGGGTCTTATTTCGAGAACAAATTATGAACGTTCTCCTTGTTAATCGTTTGGTTTCATGATTCACTTTTATTCGTGAATATATTTTTTTCTGGGTGGCTTTCAGTGTCAATTCAATATGACTCACACAGGGTGTTTTATATCCTGAAGCACTTCGTATCAATTCATGACAATCCGGACCTGGATTTTTTTGAAATTTGATAGTGGTTCCGATTGATACTTAGCAGAATAAGACACCTGCTAAGTTTCATAGAATTTGATGAATTGGTAACGAAGATATGGCCGATCGAAATTTCGACGAAATTCATAAAACAGCCTGTAACTCTATTACGAGTCTGCTGAGAACATTCATATGAGGTGTTCCGAGGTGCGCCCCATATCGGCAATCTACCATTGATTTATTTCCACTCTTATCAGGAACACCCTGTATAAACTAGCTATTCCAGTGCCAATGGAAAAATACTAATATAAGAGCTAAATAATTAATTGCTGATGAACATCAAAATGACTACTTCGAGTTGCCTTGCATAGATAATAATAGGAGTGATGATAAATTCTATGAACGTGTGCAGATCATTTATTTTTGACTGAAACCAAAATATTGTTTCCTTCTTTGCAGAGACTTTGAATTGAAAACACTCTTCACAAATTAGGAACCTTTTGCTCACAAGTTACTTTCTGGTGTTTCCTTTGGAAGAAAATATTAATGGTACAATGTAGTTGGTATTTGACTCATCATCAAGACGTTAATGATGATGCGCCAAAGTTATTTTTTTTTCAATAAAACGGGACTTTCAAATTTCAAAATTGATTCATCTCAAAACTACAAAAAAAAACTACATCGGCACATCCTTACCAACATAAAGTTGCAGCATTTAAGAGCTATATACATAGACTCTTAAACACACCGATGTCTAGTGAAAATCATCTCAAAGAATTGAATTTATTAAAGCAGATCGCAATAAATAATGGTTATGATGCAAATTCAGTTAGCAGCATTTTATATAAGAGAAGACAAAAATTAGCTTTACAACATATATATCCAATCGGTGAACATCAAGACAAGAAATTCAATAGTTTAACAAATTCTCAGAAATTCAAATTTGAATATAACGTTGAAAACATCAACAAATTTAGGTTCATTTATCAGAAATTATAAGTCTACAATTAATAAAGGAAATAAATCAGGTGTTTATAGATTGGAATGTGCAGATTGCAATTGTTTTTATACAGGTAGAACAGGAAGAAATTTTAATGTTAGAATCTCAGAACATAAATGCAGTTTCATCAATGGAAAAACCGATTCGCATTATTCAAATCATCTTGGGGAAAACAGTCATTCTTTCAATTCAGAATTTAAAATCCGACATTATGAGAATAGAGGTATAAAACTCATCCTTCTGGAAGTACTTGAGATTAATAGATTTAGGTATTCACCAGGAATTCATAATGATCAGTTAGACATAAATAATAAACCCTTATTGAACTTGTTTCCTAAACACTAGTTCAAATACAGATAACTCTGAATGGATTGCCTCTTCAGTGTATATAAGTACAGTACAACTTCACTAGTCCGGGCAGATATCGCTCCGGCGCATGCCCGGACTATCGAAATGCCCGAATTTCTGAAGTGACTTGAATCTGTTTCATTTTCAAAATAGAAACAACCCACAATCTGTTGAAGACGAGTTTATCATAAAAATAACGAAAAGTTGAACAAAAAATAGTTTCTATTATAAAACAGAATCAAATTATAGAATTTCCATTCATTATAATCTTTCCTCATAGAAAATATGGAATTCTGAAGTGATTTTTCCTTGAACCTTTTTAGGAGCAATATGTCTTCTATTCGAAGATTATTCTGTTCGGCCCAACTGACAATCAGGGAGAACGCATTGACAGTATCTGCATGTTTCACTTTTACCATACTATTTAAACCATCCTCTCAGTCAGAAGATTTCTTTACGTTTCCAATATTCCTTCCTAAAGCAGCCTGTATAAGCTTTTCTTAAGTCAAATCGATAACAAACTCTTTGTCTCTCACAGCCCAGTTGGTAATGTTCTCAATGGTTAAGTCATTTTCTGGATCGATGACCCTTAATGATTCGGCAATATTTTTCACATCATTTTCACTGATTGGACGAAGTTTCTTCTGAAGCTCTGAGAGTGGAATATTTTCATCACCTGATTCTTCTACTTCTGTAGTATCATGCCACAATGCTGTCCAACTTTTTCTAATATTTTTTTAAGTAATGGCTTTCCAAGATTGGGCAAGATTGTTCACGGCATCTTTCAAATTATACTGCTTCAAAATGGAAGTTATCTCTTCACCTTCATGCGAAATGATATGATTAAAAAGGCATTTTCTGTACGGCACTTTAATGTTTTGAATTAAATTCAGATCCATAGGTTGGAGAACGGCAGTATAGTTGGGTGGCAAAAACATAACTCTGAAGTTCGGATCAGTATTAACCTCTTCCTCAAGTGGGTGCGATGGTGCATTGTCTACCAACAACAGAGCTTTAGAGGACTTGTTAATCGTACTTAAAAAATTCTTCACCTCGGGGATAAAAGGCGTTTTAAACCATTCATTAAATAATGGTCTGGTCATCCACCCTTTGGTAGATGCTTTGTAGACAACTGGTAGTGAACTTTCGTTTTTGAATGCTCGTGGATTTGCCGCTCTTCTCAAGACTAGTGAAGGTGCATGGCATGAAACTTAAGAGGTCTTTTGACACTTTTCGACTAGGTACTGATTTTTCCCTTGATGAACCCAAGTTGTGTCTGGTAAACATCTCCAAAGAAATGGACGATTCATCAGAATTATACGCCTGTTCTTTGCAATGATGAAGGAAAAATGAACGAATATCTCAATATCGCCTGTGATTGACTGGAAGGACTAAGGACAGTGAATAAACTGAATATAGAAATCAGTACTACAAAACTGAAGAGGGTTGATCATTGCAAATATTTGTGAATGTTAATTGATTCCAAATGATAATTGACATTTGAGATATATTGCGTAGATCAGTCATTTCATGGATTTCATCATCTTTCATGGATTTCATCATCTTCATAAATTTCTATGACATACCTTAAAAACTCTTGAAGATTTCCTTCATTTACTTCTCATGACTGATTTTCCCCCTCGAATCACATGACCCAGTAATGAGACATTTTCTCCCCCGAAAAATGTTGTAGTATTTATAAACACTTTAGTTTTTTTCTATTTTCATGAATTTGTTCTAAACGTTTAGTATTAAAAATGGTTACTATCACTTTCGATTCATTTTCGTTTTTTTCTATAAAATTATCACTAAAAATAGCTGTATAATAATGTATCGTTATGGTTGCAACGTCAATGTCTGTTCCAAAACATTACGAATATTTTTGGACTGATTAAGAAGTCACGGTTTATGCGGAGTTGATTTATGAACGTCTCAAAGTTTTGCAAATAAAACGTATGAATTAAAAAATAATTCATTCAACATTTATAAGAATGATAACTTTGGAAATAAGTCAAAACTGTGTGAAGGCAAATTTTATATCTTGGTTATTTTTTCGATTACTAGACAATGGAAATTTGAAATCTTTGCCAGGAACAAAAGCATATACTTTTCTGAATCCGACATTTTCAAGTTGCTTACAAAGATGAACGTAATTCCGAATGTCAATTTCATTAGAATAATGTTCTTTCTTCGATTTCCTTCGACACTTGAAATATCTCTACTTGGTAGATATTTGCATCTGTATTAGAGACATATGCAATATCTTCATCACATTTACTTGCCTTTTCATTGAAAGAACTATACAACATTTTTGATGACTACCTTTGATCATCTTAAAAAATAGTGTATTATAATTTTTGTCTTTCGAATGAATATTATTTGGTTAAGTAATGAATGATTTTCTCATTCATGAATTGATGAAAAATAAAAACGCATGCAAAAAATAAAGTATCAAAAAGTACCCTCATTACCTTCCGACTCCTTATCCATTTATTCCTTTTCTATCGAATGAATTAATCGGAGTTATCGGATTGTATCGAAGAATTTCATGGTTCATATCAACAGTATTTATTAATTTCTTCAGTACATGATTGCTTCAATGTGCAATTTGTAATAACGTTGAATATTCAAGAGATAATGAGAACTTTGATTTCCAATGTTGGTTAAAATTGCTATCAAATACACAAATAATGTGAATATACGTTTTGATGAATGATTTCCAGAAAAACTGAAATACACTCGCAAGAGCGAGAACAAACGATTCATATACCTACAAACTTCCCCGGTGCCCGAGACGGATTTTTTTAATGTAGAGTTGCTAGAATAGATTCGAATCGCGTTTTATATGTAAGGATATGTTATTGGTTAGATTCATTGGACACAAATTTCATTCAAGTCAGTGAAACTAAAAGTCTGGCGCCATTTGCACCGAGTAACACCGAAAAAATGCTATCACCTTTTTATGGCCATTTTCTGTACCTGTTCGATGTCCGAGCCAGTCCATGTCAACCTTTTTCGTGAAACAGAAGATTTGTTGGCGGCCAGTTTCGTTATTCAGCAATTAATTTGAGAGGAAAGAATGACGACTGTCTTAAAACTCGGGGAAAAAGATAAGATAACACTAACATGGGTTTCCTTCGACAAAGTGGTTGTAAAAGATCTACGAATAATGTTGAAGACGTATATATAACTATTTATTAGCTGATAAGAAAACGACGCTACAGTGAAATATTTTAATTGTATGCTCGGATTCGGTAATAATGATAATTCCTGGGACGCTACAAAATGGAATTTCTTATGTAGCTGATTAAAGAAAAATTCTCGGTTCCTTTTGAATTTTAATCTCATTTTGAAGGGACAATGTTTAGTGGTTGGCAAAGATAAGTTATACACGAACGACAGGTGTCCCGTGGGATTCTATTGGTATCAACACGAAAAACTTTAAAAACTTATCAAAACAAATAAATTTTCGAACATTTTGATTACTATTGCTGCGTTTCAAATGAGAGCTACTAAGCTCTGGTCACGAAATCTAAACCCTGTTTTTCACATTTCGTTCGAAAAACCCGCAAAACTGATCTGAAGGCATACTCTAACATCTCTTCAGATGGCTCTTGTTTGTTTTCATATAATATCTTTAAAATTTTCTGATTGAAGTTTAGTGATTTGGCTTCTAAAAATAAGCTTATATTTTCCTCCTAATTATGCAGAATCCAATTTGCAGATACGCTTGTCGCAAAAAATTAATAAACAAAAACAAATTTTGAATTCTTCGTATTTTTCAACATACAGTATTGTTCCTCTGAGTCTCTAATTTATAGGATTTTGGAATAAACATTCCCGCTATTAAGCTTTTGAAACGAAATCTAAATCAAGGGAGTCTTTTCACATCTCATTCCTACATCGAAAAACTCACAACATTGATGTGAGCGTAAGGTCTCCAACGTCTCTACATCTGGCTTTTGTTGGTTTCTATGCAATATCTTGGAAATTTTCGGACTTGGGTTAAGTGATGTAGTTAATAAAGATAAGCTGATATTTTTCTTCTGCTTATGCAGAATGTGATTTCCAAATACATTTTTTGTAAAAACTAAGGGGGCAAAAACAAATTTCAAATTCTCCAGTAATTTTTGTCTGGAAAAATTTTACAACAAATGAGAAAGTTGGCATGCGGCTGCTCTGACATTTTGATTTCTGGAATTTTAAAATACTGTGGAGTTTAGATTTCCTTACAATCTGAAGAAAAATCGCAAAAATATTTAAATAAATTTTCGTTCCTTTTTTTTCTCGAAAAATTTTTTCAGCTAAACCGGTGAATATACCAGACAGTCTGTTCGTTCAGCCGTCAATAACACATTTTTTCTGCTTTAAGTGAATTTTTCGTGAGGAAATCGGACCTTTGAATGAAAATGGAAATGGATCATTTTTGCCTTTAACTACGGTTATGTCAGCAAATGAAAAATAATAGTGTTGGCAGTTTTGAAAACTGGGAGCAAAACAAATTCTAAAATTTTCGGTAATTTTCGACGGCCATCTCTAACAGAAAGAAACGATTTCCTGTTTCATTACCGAGGATTCCGAAATATAAAATGAAACAGGAAAGAGAAGTTCTAACACCACGAGCTCGTCAAAATTCATAATTACAAAAAATAAGAACCATGAAGCTAGTCGAATAACTGAATATTATTTAAAGTACTTACCCTGTGTATTTCCAAGATAAGGAAGGGCTAATTTTACAAAATACAAAACTTTGATTACTGTAGTGAAAACTTCATCAATATCTAAGCTTAAAACTGAAATATATATATATATATATATATATATATATATATATATATATATATATATATATATATATATATATATATATACTATACACTGGATTTTTCCGGGAGAAAGCCTCTGACACTACTCGTTGGTACATATGATTTGTTTTGGCATCCGACAATAGAAAAAAAAGATTAAGACGTTTTAGAATTATGAGGCTCGGAAAATCTACCACAGAAAACAGTGTCCTTTCACCAATTCAAATATTGTCTCTTCTGCTGAATCACACTGTATATTAAGTGAAGAAATGACAACAAGTTAAAATGGTGAACAATAGTGACACTGCTACTAAACATGTGTGTGATGCCTCATTGGATTCGGATAGCAAGAAAAATGAAGTGGATCGAGTATTAGCATATAAAAATTTCAAACGATATAGACGATTGCAGATGAAAGGAAAAAGTATTCAGTTTTTTGCCGATATTCCAGAAACTATGCAATGAATAAAAAATAGTTTCTCAAAAAGAAGATAATTTTGTGATGCGAACACAGCGTCAAGAGCGAGTATGTCATATTGAATGATTCGTTTAAGGTGCTAAATATTAAAAAAATAATTGTGTATTCTGAACTCAAAAATTCATTCAAGATGAAAATTTATCCTGAAGTGAATTTGTTTAACAAGTTAATAGAAGTAAATGAAAATTTGCTTAAATTTTGTTAACTCAGTATCAAAATTTTTAAATTTTCATAACATGATCTCATAAACTATATATTCGAGAAGCGGTCCATTCGAACATTTTTTTGGTGTACAATGAAGACGATAGTTCATGAAAACTGTGCTAATTAACAATCATCCAACTTGTTGAAAAATTCATTCTAAGATAAATTTCGAACGGAAATGAATTTCTAAAAGTGTGCAGAATACACCACAATTTTTTCAAATTTTTAATTATTGATAAAACAAATATTTTCCGCGATAGCCTTCTATATATATATATATATATATATATATATATATATATATATATATATATATATATATATATATATATATATATATATATATATATATATATATATATATATATATATATATATATATATATATATATATATATATATATATATATATATATATATATATATATATATATATATCAGACAAGAAGAATTATTCAAAAATATGTAGATCTATAAATAATCCTTCCTGACAAGAGCTAGTTCTCAAAATTGTCTGTCATGCACGCAGGCATTGAGAGCCACAATAGTGCAACTAAGCAGGATGCCGAGAAATGAAGCGGTAGACTGCAGTTTCGTCCTTATTAGGAGCTCATCAGTGTCGCATATCGCTTCCCAGCATCCTATCAAGCTATATCGGGGTACCCTGTCGATTCCAGAAAGGACGCACCTCGTATATACGTACGAGAGTCGCCCTCTATGGACCAAGACGGTGAACCCACTATCGGACTTCGGGAAAGATACGAACAATAACAAACAGATGTGAGAACGTTAGCATCCCAAACGACCACATCGGAACATCTTAACGATTCCAGACAATTGTCACCTCTTACATACGAGAGTCGCCCTCTATGGACCGGTATGGCGAACCTGCTACAGGACTTCGCGAAAAGCAACGAACAAACGAATGTAAGAACGTAATAATTCTAATACTTGTAGACCATCTTTTACCGGTCCCTGATTCACATCACGGTTCAGAGGAGCGACTTCGGTGCTCTAGACCACGACGTTTTCAGGAAAAAACTTCTGTCGGTTAGTATTCCATAAAACAAATATCTTAGTCGATATCCTTCGCGTGAAGTCTATATATGTGAACTTGAGACAAGAAGAATTATTAAAACATCCGTAGATCATTGGATAATTCTTTCTGAGAAGAGCTAGTTCTCAAATCTGTCTGTCATGTACGCAAGTATCAAGAGCCACAATAGTGCAATTAGGCAGAATGCCGAAAAACGAAATGACATACTGCAGTTTCGTCCTTATAAGGATCTCATCAGAGTCGCATATCGCTCTTTAGCATCCTTACCAACCACATCGGGACTATTCCAGAAAAGACGCATCTCGTACACATATACGAGAGTCATCCCCTATGAGTTAGGATGCCGAAGAGCGATATGCGACACAGATGAGTTCCTAATAAAGACGAAACTGTGGTATTCTGCTTCGTTCATCGGCAGCCTGCTTAACTACAATTTTGTGGATCTTCACGAACCGACGAAAAATGATCAACAAGTGTTGGCATTTTTCTCACTTCCGTTGGTTATTGTTACAATTTAATTATTGCATAGTTGCACTATCGTGGCTCTTGATACCTGCGTGCATGGCAGATAGTTTTGAGAACTAGGTCTTGTCAGGAAGGATTATTTATTGATCTACGGCTTGTTGAATAATTCTTCTGGTCCCAAGTATACAGGGTGTTACATAATAGTATGTCACAACTCGAGGGGGTAAATCCATGTCCTATCTGTTGAAAAAAAGTTCAAATAAACTTAGGTCCGCAAAAGCTTCGTAACGGAGCTACAGGGTGCTGAAAATTTCCCGAAAAAATTGGTTATTTTCTTCGAACCTCTCGCAGTTTTTGAGGTATTCAGCCCAAATTTGGAATGTAAGCTATTTTTTACAGCTTCCATCATTACACGTCCTGAATTTCAACTACAATCTACAAGGTGTTTTCTTTTCCGGAGCCATGCCTTCTTTTGTCCTTTCAAACTTTTTTCAGAGCGCCACTGATCAGCATACAATTACTTTTCGTCATCTTCGTTCAATTTAGAAACTTTTTTGACACTTGTAATATTTTTGTATCTCCGACCGTTCTCGAGCAAAAAATTATTAAACGATTGTATGCTTTCACTGAATTGAAAGCACTTCTAATTAAAGCAATGACTAGTAGGCTTTGATTTTTTTCATTTATTTATTTATTTTGACAGTTGCCAAAGTTGAACCAGTGTCTACTCGAATTGGTTATTGAATTAACGATTAGTTTTAAGACTTTTGAAGTTATTGCAGTAAGAAAAAATGGCTAATTTTTCTAAGACCGAATTGGCTGATATTCATTACATGTACGATGCGCTTTCCAAATCGAGTAACACCAGACAGGCGAACATTTTCAAATATCCACAGAAGGTTGAGGGGAACTGGTACTTTTACTGCAAATAATCATTCAAAAGTTTCAAATCAAAATATAAGAACTCCAGATATTGAGGAAGCAGATTCGCATTGTATTGATTCGAATCCTCATGTGAGTACAAGAAAAATTGGAAATCAGTTGAATATTTCACATGTTCTAGTTTGAAGGATTCTCCACGACTCTTCATTGTACCCGTTTTATATTCAACGCGTCCAAACTCTACTTACTTCCTCGAAATTTTCCTTCAAGGCTGAATTTCTGCCGATGGTTTTTAGATAAAATTAGAGGAAATTCTCGTTTTGATAGTAAAATAATGTTCACACACGAAGCTAACTTTTCGAGAACTGCTATCAAACATTTTCACAATAATATTTATTGGTTTGAGGAGAACCCCCATTTGATTGAAGAATCTCATCATCAAGAACAATTCTCACTAAATGTCTGTGTCGTAATAATTGAAAATTATTTCATTGCGCCATTTTTTTTTTGCCTAACAGACTAAATGGTCCTGCTTATCGGCAATTTCTTGAGGAGGAGTTATTTTTATTGCTCGAGGATGTGCCACTTTTGGTGAGAAATATAATGTGGTTCATATATGACGGGGCACCGGCACATTTCAGTGGAGAAGCTAGGGAATTCAACAACCGATGGATAGGTCGGGGTGAGCCAGAACCATAGCCCCTATGTTCCCAGACGTAAAGTTAGTTATATCTCAAAAGTTTAGTTCATACTACTCCAGTGAACACTGTAGAAGTATTGAGAAATCGAATAATAACCTCTTGTGACACGCTAAGAAATACCCCAGGAATATTTCAAAGAGTGCGTGATAATGTGCGAAGAAGGACAGAGGCCAGTATGCTTGCAGGTGGAGGTCTAGCAATTTATTTAGTTTTTGATTGTTCGTTTTTTAGTTTGATATTAAATAAATAAAAGTAGAGTCTCAGAAGACGAGCTATCACAATAAAAGCAAATTTTGGACATACCTATCGAGTATTTCTATTATTTTTTTTATTTAGCGAATAACATTTAATTCAAATAATTCAAATTCAATAATTTTTCACTCGAAAACGGTTGGAGATACCAAAAAACTACAGGTGTCAAAAAAGTTCCTAAATTGAACGAAGATGACGAAAATTGATTTATATCAGTGGCGTACTGCAAAAAAGTTTGAGAGGGCAAAAGAAGACATGGCTTCGGAAAAGGAAAACACCTTGTAGATTCAAGTTGAAATTTAGGACTTGTAATGATGAAGGCTGTAAAACGTAGCTTGCATTCCAAATTTGGGCTGAATATCTCAAAAACTGCAGGAGTTTTGAGGAAAATAACCAATTTTTTCCGGAAATTTCAACACCCTGTAGCTCCGTAACGAAGCTTTCGCGAATCTATGTTTATATGAACTTCTTTTCTCAAAATTGCACGTAGATTTACCCCTTTAAGTTGTGACATACTATTATGCAACACCCTGTATAGACTCCACGCGAAGGCTATCGCGAAAGATTTCTGTTTCATCAAATACTAACTGACAGAAGGTTTTTTCCGAAAACGTCGTGGTCTAGAGCACCGAAGCCGCTCGTTTGAACTGTGATGCGATTAACGGAACGACGAAAGATGGTCTACAACGGTTGAACTTCTTACGTGCTCGCATCTGTTTGTTATTGTTCGTAGCTTTTCTCGAAGTCCGGTAACGGGTTCGCCGTCTCGGTCCATAGAGGGTGACTCTCGTAGGGTATTCGTATCAGTAGGCACTATTGTGGCAACTGATGCCTGCAGGATGGCAGGTCAATTTGAGAACTAGCTCTTCTTGTCTCAATTCTTAAATTAATATTCAATATCTTATGAAAATGATTCAACGGACGCACGAAGGACGGCCTATTTTCAGCGTTAAATTAAAATTATAGATAAGGAAGATAGAGTTCTGGGAGTTGGGAGTTTTTTGCAGGAAACGTTCTCCTTTTCAAGAATTTTTTAAATTAATTTCTCAAATATTAATGGTTTTCGAGATATTTACAAAAATCTAAATACCTCTTTTTTATCTTCATTTGCCTATAGATTTCGCAATTTCTTATCGGTTAATATATGCTTACATTACATTTTTCTGGCAGGCAATCACACAAACTCTTTTAGAAGTAGTTTCACTGTTTTTCACCATTTCTAACTCTAGAACTAGATTAGAAAATTAGACTCAATTTTGGAACGAACAAGAAAATATGATTGATTCTTGGCATGATTCCTGGTGGATCTTACCAACTTGAAATGGCAACAGAATTTCACTTGTCTCAAAGTATCATTATCCAAATTTGAGCGTGATTTCTTTGCAACTTTTCCTGTATCAAAAAGACGTCACAGTGGTCACTCTAAGAATTTTTCAGATATATTTCCAATCTTCTGCATAATCTATCAATAATTTTACTTCTCTCGGACTATACAACAGTAAATAACTGAAATGATTCAATAAATTCGTGTTCACATGCGTTAAATCATCGCATATTACATATTTGGCAATTCGATAATATATCCAAGGAATAGTAAAATTTTCTTGTTAAAAATTATGTCACACTGTCTGTCTATTCAGGCATCTACCGTACCGACGATAAAAATTTGATTCCTTAATTGAATAATGGACTCGAAATCAAAGGATTTATTACTGCCAATTAGTGCCGTCATCATCAGTGAATTTTTCCTGGCTTTTATGCATTCTACAGCTTTTTAACGACGGTTTTTGTTTTCATTGGCGCCACAAGAAATAACTGACGCAGGCCGAAAGAAAGGGGCGCGAAATCCAACACAATCGCGTCAGCGAACCGTGCCCATAAAAACGAACACAGAAAAGGCAGCCCAAGGTGTAACTGGACTCTATGGTGGACGGTGACGGTACTAAAAACCTTTATTGGAGCTATTACCGTCTCTAAAATGTGACCGTAACTGATTTTTCGACGTGCCCCGAAGAGACCAACATTATCATGATTTTATTTTAGACTAGCACTGACCTGAGACGTTATCCTATCAATTTTGTCATATTTTGATGTGTTGTTATTGACTACATCAATGTATTTTTAGTGAATTCGTATGAAAAGTTTTCTATATACAGACTGTCAAAGATGAATTTTTGACTCTCTCTATATTTTGGCAATATTTTTAGATTTTGTTTCTTGAACCCTCTGTATATGCTTCGATTGAATAATTGGCTGGTTCTTGTAGGTTAAGGGTTTGTTCAATCAGCCCCTTACTAAGTTGCAGACGAATACTGTAGCAAAAGTTCCGTCTCGAGTTTTTGCTTGAGCAAAGAAACAACAATTTTTAATAAAAGTATTGATTTATCAAATTGGACAGTCACTTAATTTTGCGTGAATATTGAAACGAAATTGGTGTAATACACTATTATATCTTCATCGGAAGTTACAAAAATAGGCACCTCAAAGCAATCGCTATTTTAGTTTCAGAAATTTTCTTTTGAATAATAATGTTACCTGTATTCCTGGATAAGATATGAATAACTCGAGATTTTATACTTCTCATCAAAATAATGCCAGAAGTTTATGTAGATTTATTCGTAGGGTTCGTTGTTGCTGGGATATTCATCCCAGGTTGAGTAAAAGAATTGTTTTATTTGTTAAACTGTCCTTTCAACAGATTTTGATGAAATCCTGGAAGCCCCAATAACAAATAAAACTTTATAATACAGCGATCTGTTATTTGTCAGTTCCGTTTCGAATGAAAAAGGAGTGAACTACCTTTTGCATTTATTAGCCGATAATTTCGGATTGAAAATTTTTTGAATCTTATAAAATTTTTGATTTATCTGTAGTTTAGGTCACCATTCAATTTATTTAGGTAGCATCACAAATGGCCAAACGAAGTTTTGATAAACGTCCTAGATATTTATTTGTAAATGGTGCTGGTGCCGTATTTGAATAATGACATGAGAATTTCCATCAGTCCAAAAATGTAAACTATGTAAATTCGTAACGCCTTCTTCCCGAAAACCCTGCTTCATCGCTATGGAGTATTGATATCACAAAGGAAGCATCATGTTGATGCTAATCTGAAAGAATGTAGTCATATATCAAAACTACACTAATCTAACCTAACCAAATTCGAATTGATTTTTAGAAACGACAAATACAGTTAAACTGGTATTCAAATAAACTTGTAATTGATCGATGTGAATTCAGACTTTCGTTCTAGTGATATACAAGGTGTCCCAAATTCGATGTCCTTGAATGGTAACTTCTAAAGTAATAGAGATATTAGGATGAGGTTTCCACGAAATTGTGCTACTTTTTGATGAAACAATAAATACAGTCATCAAAACGTTCATAATCCCTTCGTTTTCGAGATGCAAGGCGAATTTCCAAATTCTATTTTCGGTTATACTTTGAAACGGCGCAATAGTAAAAGGTGCATGTTACAGACATAATTTTTCACGAAGAATATAGTGAAGTAACCAGATTTCTTTAAGGGGTACATTTTTGCAGACTGAACTTTGAACTTGTGCTTTCTCAATGAAACACTTCCGGTTACACCGGAAATATACCAACTTTGTTATTCAATATTGAACATTCTGTATATTGATGACTGGTTCGATAACACTTGTTATTCCAAATACATAAACACTTAAAACATAGGTCTATCTTAAAAATTATCGATTTTTTTGCTTTTTGAAAAAATTGATATATCTCAAGAACGGCGTGAGCTACCAAAATAATGAAAGATGTTTCGAAAAAAAATTATGAAAAATTATGCGGGACATAACTCATACCAATTCTCAATTCATCGGATCCGCTGTGAAAAACTAAATGAAGTTTCCCATACATACCCTGTACCTGAGATTTCAAGTTTTCAAGTTATAGCAGAAAAACGAATTTTACGTGCCTACCTGAAGTTGGCAAAGGCGGCTTAGATTCCTGCACGTGAATAGATTGTTCCCAGAGCATTAACAAATAACTGTCCGTTTGTCATTCGACAATTGATAAATTTAGAGGAAAAAAATCCGAAACTGCACTTGTTTTGCATTTTATCTATTATGTAAATTATATCTTTGAGTCACAGGTTCAGAATGAATTTTATCTTCCAGCGTTTCCCAAAGATAAAAATCCATAGGTGTTAGGTCAGATGACCTTGGAGGCCACAAAGACCGTTCGTTCCAATCCATACATCTTCAAACACAGCAGTAAAAATTCGATAATTTTCATTTGTGTGATGAGCTGGTGCTCCATCGAGTTCGTACCAACAACGCCTTGATTCAGCTACTGATAAGGTGTCAACGAAATCACTTACTACCGTCCTCAAAATCTCCATATAAAGTTCACCATACACAAAATACGAAAATCCTTCAAAAGTGCAAACACATTAAAACTAAATTTATTTTGAGGAATTATTTCCCTCGTAATATGACGACTTTGGTTGGCCCAAAAGTGTGAGTTATTTCGGTGAAAACGGAAGAAAATTTGGTCTCATCCGTCCATATAATCCTTTTGAGAAAATAGGGATCCTCCTGTGTTCTGGGAAGTAAGATCTCACACTTCTATTCGAAGCTGTGGATTGCCAGCTTGTAGAGTTTAGATCAATGAAAATTTTTAAGGGAGCAGTTTATGTGTTTTTATAATTCTGTGAATACCACTATGAGGTAAATTCTGGACCGTTCCAGTCGAAAGAAAATTTGTAATTTATCTTCTGAATTTTTTAGCTGTCATAGACGGCATATTTGGATATAATTCGTTGAATCTCCCACAAGTTCTAATCACATTCCGTCTCTCATTTTCATGAATGAAAAATAAATTAAGTATTTGCTCTTTTGTGTAGATAGCCATTCTGTTCGAATTAATTCGCCTGATAGTACTGACAGTATAAGCAATAATATATTTTCAATGAAATGAAACTAGAGTATTTAGACTTTCACTATATTAACAAAACTAAGACCGTTTTCACCACACTAAGATCTCTGTGTGAATGACTTGTGAAAAGAGGATGATCGAGAAAGTTAGCTTGTCTAGTTTTGTAGAATTTATTTTCTAACGTCGCATGCTTTTTAATTGTTTAATTCTCAGTATGCTATGATATATATATATATATATATATATATATATATATATATATATATATATATATATATATATATATATATATATATATATATATATATATATATATATATATGTGTGTGTGTGTGTGTGTGTGTAGACGAATATATAAGGAATAACTCTGTTCATTAGTTTGTATCTATCTGAAAGCCACAGTGTGGTGAAACCGGTCATAGTTTTGTTAATATAGTGAAAATCTGAATACTTTAGTTTTATTTCATTAAAATATGTATATCGATTTTCATCAAGTAACGACCTCCTCAATCAAATTAAGCAATAATAGTTTATCTATGCTCAGGATCCGGTCTTTGCTCTGGGATATGTCTATGCACGTCCTTTACCAAGTATGTAGGTAAAATTTGTTTTTCGCCATAACTTGAAAACTTGAAATCTCTGGTGCACGGTATGCACTTAGTTTTTAAAACGAATCTAATGAATTGAAAAAAAATATGGGTTTAAGTTTGAAAAAACGTAGTTTCCGATATTTCTTTGTTTCGAAATGTGGGGCGTAAAAAAGAGCACTCTGTATACTAACTGAAATTCAGTTGGATATGAGTTATGTCCCGAAGGGTTTCTTATTTGCAAAACAACTTTCATTACTTTGGTAGCTCTGGCCGTTCTCGAGAAATATCAATTTTGTCAAAAAGCATAAAATCAATAATTTTCAAATAAAACTAGAATATTTCATGACCGAAACAAGCTAGACTTATGTGTACGGCGTTTTTGTAATTGAAATAACAAGAGTTATCGAAGCAGTCATAAATGTGTAGGGTATTCTTTATTAAATTACAAAGTTGGTATGCACTTTCGGTATAACCGGAAATGCCATTGAGGTGAAAATATTTTAGAAATAGAGTTTCGGACCAGCTGAATTAACTATCAAAATTTCAGAATTATAGCATTATTAATTTTCCATAAACGTCTAATAGGCCACTCCACTTAGGATACCTTGTATACTGGGTGATTCACCAGTGGTGCGGTGCTCTGTAGCTCGTACACTCTACTTAAAATCTACTTGGGCAATTTATTTTGAAGTAAACAGGGTGTCCCAATTTTCTATAAAAAATCTTGGGAGGTTTTTTCAGATTGGAAGACCACTTTTTTGTAATAGATTCAAGAGCGTCCTAAACTTTGCTATAATGTCTTTAAATAATAAGTTTTTTTGGTGAGTAGTTTCGTCACAATATTTTTTTTCCGAAAAATTCAAGAAATTAGGCTGTCACATCATCGCATGCTCCGCCAGAGAGATGAATTGAAATATATTATCCTCATTTTATACAGAAGTGACTCAAAAAATTACTGAATATTGATTTTAAAACTATCATATCTGGATTTTTGAAATGGAACATCTTGTATTTTATTATTCATGTCAACGCATGAAATATTTTGCCATATTTTTGCAGAAGTAACCTTATCTTTATCTTCGACCATTTTCGAAATAAAAAATTAAATACAATAATAAAATCAGGGTTGCCAAAGAAGAGTTCATTAGTACATATCATTATACTTGATCAGAGAAATGGAGATATTTTAAGGTAGTCGTGTATGAAATACGTAATAGATTAGTTTTTGGTGACATGATCTAGAAGGTGTTGAACTATTTCAATAAGTGTTCGAAATGTTGCCCGTTTCTTTGTAGACAAGACCCAATCCTTCTAAGGAAAGACCGTTGAACTTTCGACAACATTTGTTGATTAACTGACTGAAAGGCGTCCACTATTCTCTGTTTCATATCCAACTGTGTTGTAGAAGGAATCTGGTAAACGATGCCCATCTAACATAACCCCACAAGACAAAATATAGTCTTGTAAGGTCAGGAGACCTTGCTAGCCATCTAACAGGACCACCACGTCCTATGCATTTGTTCGGCAATACATGACTCAAATGCTCCTAACCTGATGTGAGTAATGTGCCGGTGATCCATCCTGTTGAAACCACAAATCTTGTTCTATATGTTCTGGTACATCGGCAAGTAACATTGGTAGATGATTTTGCAGAAAATCGAAAAGAACTATGCCCTAATATAACCCTACAAGAAAAAATCTAGACAGACAAAATCTAACAGGACCATCACGTCTTATCCATTCTAACCTGAGATATATATATATATATATATATATATATATATATATATATATATATATATATATATATATATATATATATATATATATATATATATATATATATATATATATATATATATATATATATATATATATATATATATATATATATATATATATATATATATATATATATATATATATATATATATATATATATATATATATATATATATATATATATATATATATATAATGGAAATGGCGTTTATGGTATATCCTTGAAAAAGTTGTATATAGCACAAACAAATAGACGTATGTCGGTTAGAGTTCAAGAACATAAAAACGTAGTCCGAAACAGACAATCATTGTCTGCAGTGTTTCAACATATATGAGACTTCAAACACCAAATAGATTTCGACAAAACTAAACAACAAGTAACTATCGACAATTTCAGTGAAAGAGTGGTCAGGAAGCCATCGAAATAGAAAAGAGGAAAATATCAATAAGAGAGAAGCTGCTCTGAATTTATCCCATGCGTGGAAAATAGTTTTGAATAAAAATCAAGTGCGAAGGTGCGAGATCTTACACCAACTGAAGATACGGAGAATGCAAGTGGGAATCACGAAGAAAGCAATGTTAACTATCACTCGACAACCAGTTGCAGTATGCCGTACAATATGCGGCCGAGCAGAAAATAAACAGACCGTTTCGCAAGAAAAAAGTTGTCTGTGCTTAATCGTTCGATATTCTTGAAGTTTCGAAATGTTACAGATTATTTAACGCAGAATAACGGTTGATATTGAGAGTGTGAAAATATATTTCGAATAGTAATATACGAGGGTCAACCATTTTCAAACAAATTTTTAATCGTCTCATAGAATTTCAGAGCTGAGTTTTGATATGAACATACACTTCCTTACATACAAATCACAAATTTTAATTGCCCAGTAGAATTTTTCATTACATTACAAATTAAAATTTATTTTCAATTACGTAGTTTTTTATTCATGGCGCTGGCTGATTTTTTGTAAGAGATACATTTTGTTCATTAGCATTGTCAGAAGGTATTGTAAAAGTTTTTATTAACGGAAAAGATGTAGTGGTGAACAAGTGAAAGAATACGAGCAGAAAGTTATTAAATAAACACTCACTCAGTAGCGGGTGTTATCTCTTATGAAGGCTTGAATGCGTCTTGGCAAACCTTCGATGAGGTATGCAAGTCCGCATGCGTATACGGACATCTTCGTACTGATTATAACCAAACTATTGGCCGATAGAAAGTTTGTGGTTTGTGGGGGGTCTTAAAATGACATAAAAGTTGTTATTACATCGGGTCGTATGCTCCATGACACCCACATTTGAAAAATAATGATATTATCGCTGCGTTAAAAAAATATAGGGCTTCGTGTGACTTCTGGTATATTTTTTACAAATAAAGTAATGGCGCCAGAATCGAAGGCTACGTCATTGAGAATCATGCAGCCATGTAATGAGGTGTATCATCATAACTAAATTTAGAAATTCTACAGGGCGATTCAAAATTATTGTACAAAAACTTTTTAGGTTTACCCTCGTATATCGCAATTTCAAATGTATTTCCAAACATTTGCAATTATTATTCTGGGTTAAATAATCTGTAACATATCCTAAATTCTAGGATATCGAACTATAAATCAGAGAGTTACGGAGTTTCGAATTAGGGGATAATTTCTGCTTGATCAAATTTTTTATCAATGAGTGTAGTACCTAACAATCTTCGAAGCCGATTTTCCAGTAAACGGTTCATTCTTTCGACATCTTATAGAACCCTTTTTTGGTTAGAGATAAAGAGAATCTTATCAGATTTCGAAAAAATCCAGCGAATTTAAAAGTGGAAGCGACTATATGTTTCGGGAAGTTCCTTTCTCATTCGAAACGGAATCAAAAGAAGTGAAGAAGGTGTTTGACTTTTATTCATTATCGGGGTTTTCAGAATTTTTGAACTTTGGGTGATACCTTATTCTGGGACACCTGAATCAATTCAACTTCACAGTATAAATAAAAATATTATAAGTCAACACATTCGATACTCGATCAAAATTTGCATTATGTAAAAAAAGAAACGAAAAACATAAATCGCCTTAATGAACGTCAGTTTTATCGGTTTAGGCGAAATCCAGAAGTTACAAAAAACGTATACCTGCAGTCGCAACAAGCAAATTTAAGTGCTAATCATAAAGATATTCGGAAAACATACCTCACAACATGAAACCGATTTTAAAAGTATTTCTTTCGAAAATTCGACCAACTCCCGCTACCACAATAAATTATGGCATATAAAAAACTTCGTCCACGGCGATTTTGATATCCAGGTAGGCTCGTTCCCAGAAAATCTCAACGAGTATTTACCGGGTTAATTTTAATAGTTTTAGAACAAATCGTCAAACAGTTTACTAAAAGCTTTTATAAGGTAATCTGCTCGGTCATTATCTGTTTGGATGCCATAAAAATTGTGTTCACATATGTTAAATTTATTATGATATTAAGTTAAAAGTGGCCGTTAAAGTTGGACGCGTTAAGATCCGTCTACCAATGACTGGGCGGGTTTGGCGGGATTTTAATTCCGGGGTTTTACGTTAAATAGTTAACCGATAAGCGTTATGTCCTCTCGCGGTTATGTGAAAAGTGCAATAATAAAATTGCTGTTTCACGACCACGTCGCATTCAATGTAAAATCTGTTGGAATGAATATCCTATTATACTGAGTGTTTCCTAAGTACGCTAACCGAATTCAAGTGATGATTCTTCAGCTAAAACAAGGAAGATTTTTCGCATTTTTTCACTTATGGACCTTCTTCTTCTTCTTTCACAGCCTCATCTCGTCCACTGCTGGACATAGGCCTCTCTTAACCTTTTCCAATTTGACCGGTCTTGGGCATCCAGAATCCAATTTGTGGAGATCCTTTTTATGTCGTCCGTCCATCTTGTTGGCGGTCTGCCTCTGCTTCTGAAGGCTTCGTGTCTTGGGCGCCACTCCAATATCCTTTTTGACCATCTGTTGTCTGACATTCTTGCGACATGGCCTGCCCAGTTCCATTTTAAACGTGTGACCCTATCTACGGCATCTGTAACCTTACTTCTTCTTCGTATCTCCTCATTTGAAATCCGATCTCCCAGGCTTATTCCCAACATGGATCTTTCCATGGCTCGTTGGGTCACTTTTATTCTGTTGACAGTCCTTTGGGTAAGTGTTAGTGTTTCGGAGCCATATGTCAGTACCGGAAGGACACATTGATCATAAACTTTGCGTTTAAGACTTATTGGAATATCAGACTTGAAAATGTGTCGTAATTTTCCGAAGGCAGCCCAGGTCAGTCCTATTCGGCTGCTTAGTTCACAGGTCTGGTTGTCACTTCCAATTCGTATTTCGTGCCCTAGATATTTATATGAGGTTACAAATTGGATTTCTTTTTCCCTTAGTTTTAAGTTACAGCTGGGGACTAAGTTAGTCATGAATTCTGTTTTAGCGGTATTGATCTTTAATCCAACTTGTTGGGAGATACTTGACAACTCTGAGAGCATTTCGTATGCCTCATCTAGGCTATCTGAGATCAACACAATATCGTCGGCGAAACGCAGGTGATTTAGCATTACCCCATCCACACGTATGCCTCTATTTCCCATTTCGAGCTTTTTAAACATATACTCTAATAAAGTTGTGAAGAGCTTGGGAGATATTGTATCGCCCTGACGGACACCCCTTTCGATTTTAAACTGGTTTGTTTCTTCGTGAAGTCTCACTTTTGCTGTTCCGTGTTCGTAGATATGTCGTAGTAGGGAGAAATATCGATGATCTATACGACAGTCGGCAAGAGCTTTAAGCATTTTGTAGTGATTTATGGAATCGAACGCTTTTTCATAATCTACAAACGTGAGTACAAGAGGTTTATTGTATTCCACACATTTTTCTATCAGTGACTTTATAACCTGTAAGTGGTCGTTTGTTCCATATCCAGCTCTAAAGCCGGCTTGTTCTCTTCGCTGATATAAATCCAGTTTGTTCGTAAGTCTCGCTGTTATGATTTTAGTAAAAAGCTTATAAAGATGTGTAAGCAGACTAATTGGTCTGTAGTTTTGTAGGTCGGTGATATTACCCTTTTTGTGCATAATAACAATGATGGCGTTGTTCCACTTCTCTGGGGTTGTTGCTTCATCTAGAAATTTGTTGAAAAGTCGAGTTATGGACTTAAGTAGTTGTTTTCCTCCCATTTTTATAGCTTCTGCAACGATGCCGTCTTCACCTGGTGCTTTATGGTTCTTCATTTCTTTAAGCGATCTTAAAACTTCATTTTCAGTTATTGCTGGAATATCCTCTGATCCCTGGTTTACTATATGAGGTAAAGGAGGTGCATTTTTTAATATTCCGGCTTGGTGTTGGTCACTGTATAAGCTGGTATAGAAATTTTCGACAATTGTGATTATCTCCCTTCTGTCGTTTGTTACTTCTCCCCTTTCATTTTGTAATTTAACTATTTCTGTTTTTCCCAAACTCAGTTTGTTTTGGAGTATTTTCATGTTTTTATTTTCTTCTATGGTTTTGGTTATCCATTTTTTATTGTATTTTCTGACATCGGCTCTTACAGCTTTTGTTATATCTTTGCTTAGTTGTCTTATTTGGTCTCTATGATGTGAATGTCTTCCTAGCAGTTCTCTTCTTTGTTTCATTAATTGTTTAGTATACGTCGTTAACTTCCCCTCGTTGTTCATTGATTTCGGGCAATGTTTTTTCTGAGCTTCGTTGATTGATTGTCGTTTAATTTTTCAATGCTCATTTCATCAGGTTTTCAAGATTCTCTTCTATTGTCTTCTGATATTCTTCGATGTCATCTACATTCGTCCACTTTTTATTATTTTGTTTGTTAATCAATTTCGTTCGTTCCTTTCTTAGATTCAGTGACACTATTGCTCTTACCAATCTATGATCACTTCCTACAAATAATCTATTTAGTACAGTTGCTTTTATATCTGTAATAATAAAGTCGATTTCGTTTTTCGTCTTTCCATCTGGACTGCTCCATGTCCACTTGCGATGTTCTGCTTTTTGGAAGAATGTATTCATTGCTGTTAGTTGATTGTGTAGCAAGAACTGCAATAGGTTTCCTCTGTCGTTTCTTTCTCCAATTCCATGGCAGCCCAAAGACGTTTCTGTTTCGTTTTGCTTCCTACCAAGTTTGGCATTGAAGTCACCGGCTGGTATAGTGAAATATGTTAAGGAGTTTGACATTGCCTTAGTTACATCCTCGTAGAAGGCCTCAACTTCCTCATCTGAGTGAGTGGATGTGGGTGCATAGGCTTGTATAATTTCGATACTATATCGATCATTTAGTTTCAGTACCACATAGCAGACTCTGGAACTTATGCTGTTAATTTGAAGTATATTCTGGATGTGACGTTTATGTATCGAGAGTCCTACCCCTCCCACGGAGCTGTCTTCCTCACATTTGTGATAATAGAGGTTTCCCGACTTTAGTAAGGTTTGCTGTTCTCCTCTCTTACGTATTTCGCTTATTCCGACTATATCCCAATGTATTTGTTTCAGTTCCTCTTCAAATTCAAGGATTTTCTCTTCAGATGAAAGGGTTCTCGTATTATATGTCGCAATATACAGTTTTCGAAGGTAGCCTGGTCCAACCCGGGGATTCTTAGCACCCTCTGATCGTAGTCTGTGCGGACCGCTACCGTAGTCGGGGACTAGCGATCTGCCGGGCACTGAGGGCCTTGTATAGTTTTCGCTTGTCATTTTGGTTAGAGGTTTTTTAGGCGTTACCTATCACGCTGGCCAATGCGGGTTGATAGGGGATCTTTTTAGGAATTACATTTCCTTAATTCCTGTAGTAACGGTTATCCCGCCGTGGCTCGGCCGTCAGAGCCTTCGTGGGTTATTTAGCAGGGTATACCACGTGCAGGTGAAGGTTGACATTTGGGCTGGTTTTGATCCTGTACTACCATCGCCCCTTATACCCCTTATGGACATGGATGGATATACTTATGGACCTACTTTTTGAATATGGCTATCCAAAGTGGAGACATTAAATGTGGCTTAGAACTATCCTTTTGCAAATTAAATGAGTAGAAATTCTCAATTTGTCATGAGTTTTCATGCCAGTATACTTTTTCATCTATCCATCTCTTCTGGAAATGGGTAATACCGCAACTCCTCATTTTTTAAACAAATTTTTGGAAAGCATAATTTGACCACTAAATAATAATTATTTTCTCAATCATAGTTTTGATCGAAAACTTTCCTGTCTTTCGTTTTCTCTGGAAAATTGTATATATTTTGAGAAAATAAATTATGTAAGCACTTAAAATTTCCAGACACTCGGATTCGAAGAATATAAAGTAGGTTACTGTTATACATTTCAACTATTCTTACTTTGTCTAGTGAAATTTTGGTACTTTTCATTTACTGAATAAATTGAATGAAAAGGTCTTTGTTTTTTGAAATGCACTTATATTCTGATCATGAACTGATTGATATGTATTATATAGGAGGAGAATTCCTTCTTTACTATAAGGTACGGAGTACTTGTTCAGGACCGAAATCACGACATACTCCATTCAAATTTTCTATTTAATTTTAACTAGTAAGCCCATTGAGACCGCCTTTTCATATCCAAACAGCTAATATACTACATAATATACAAAAACACCTAATGAATTATACTCCTAATATACTATACGCCAAATATACTGAACTCATTTTCATATCCAACTATATATATATACGGAACGCAGCAGTTTATTCAGTGATATTCAGACTTAATAGTTGGTTCTGTTATATGAAACTTTCTCACATCCTTATGGTAAGATAGCTTCCAGTATTGTTCTATGAATACTGACTATCCCAATTCAAAGAGATACATTCAATTTGTAAATCTCAACTTCCTCCTTTAGGCATAGAAATTCAATTATCAAAAACTCAAATAATAATCCACGAAATCGCAAATTATATACTTCAGAAGGATCAATATAGTCAGATCTATGATTTCTAGTTTTCAATTTGTACTTAACTGTTCTAATTTAAATACGATTGAATAAAAATGAATAGAATTCATGAATTATAATAAACAACAAATATGAGCTTGAAACTGCATGATGGAAGATTTACTCCTCAAATACATTAAAATACATAAATAAACCTCAAATTACATTCACTTACCTTTCAAACATTATTGTAAGTCTTCTTTACTTATTTTTATCTCAACATTCCGTTTGAATCACCTTATTTAGGTTAAAATAACCTTGAAATGTTGAAATCATTCATTTCGAAGGTTTGTCCTTTATTTTCTTAAAGTAAAACTTTCATACAAATAGAATTCGGATTTATTTATTTTGATAGATCGAATATGAGACTAATTGAAATAAGGTCTGTATATATGGATATTTCATTCCATCTCATATTGTCATTGAGAAGAGAGAGAGCACTATATTCTAGATGTTGGTAGTACCGAAATTATGTTGCTGAAACTGAAAATTACTAACTATTTCTATCTCACTCTTTTCATTCAGAAGGGAGAGAGAGAGAGCATTAAATTTTACACTGACTTCCGAGCTTGAAAGCGATCGTAGGGGCAGTAGGAGAGGTGACTGGCTCCGAGCATGTAAAATGAACCCCTCTACACTCAGCAGCTACTCAGTTGAAATTTATTATTGGGAAAGTGGATCGAGTGACATATCTTTGGAAAGGTTTTTAAATATCAATTCAACAATTTTATCCGCATGAACGTTAAATATTATACACACAGTCAAAAACGAAAATTTGAGAATGCTTTTAATCAAATTAAGTTCCCAAAATGAACCCATCCGACATCCATTCAATGAAGCAATTCTCATTCTCTGATATCATGTGACAATTCTTGTTCTCAGCACTTCCAAGTTTTCGATTCTCAGGGAAATATAATAATTGGAGATATTGATAAAATCCATATTTTGTAGGAAACGCATCATTGTTTTTATCACAACCACTTGTTAATGATAAATCTATTTTACATTTCTCTTTCATTTTCGCAATACTTTTATTCACAGTTGTCGGTTATTAGATAGCCGTTGAAGATTGTTTACTTAACAGATGAGCGGGTAGAAATTTCTCAATTTATTATCGAAATAATAGTTTTACCAGAGAAACGGCAAAGATTTTAAATATGAACCATCCAGAAAAATAGGTAGGATACCAGTATGTTTTATATTTGATGAATAAATTTTGAACTACGGGTTCAGTGGCTAACAAAAAACAACATCGGCCTTTACGGAACGAAGCAACTGAAGTGGCAGTTTTGGGCCACGTACAAATGGAAAACCATACTTCCATCAGGAAATTATCATGTGTGTGTGTGTGTGTATCAGCTTCAACAGTCTACAGGATCGTGAAACATCAACAATTTCACCTCTATAAAGTGGAACTAGTTCATGGATTAAACGAAGGCGATCCAGATCACCGCTTGAGATTTTTGAAATGGTAAGAGAAAATATTGACAATAATCCACATATCCTGTATAATTCCTATTTTTCTGACGACAGTATATTTACTCTCCATGGTGAAGTGAATAGACATGATAGTTGATATTGGTATAACCAGAATCCTCATTGCTTCACACAAACAACTCAGAAATTGAATGTTTGAACTGGAATTTATGAAAACCATTTTGTAGAACACTTCTTCATCGAACGTAATTCCAATATAGGCACTTATTTCCAGTTACTAAATCTCAAGCTCTCAAAAATTTTAGAAAATGATGAATGAAACTTTTTCAGAGAATGAGATACGTTTACAGCAAACGGTGCTCCTGCATTTGCGACAATATTTCGATGCATATTTTCCAGATCGGTGAATTGGCAGGAATAGTTAAGTGGCCAGCCATGTCACGTATTTTGAGTCCTTTAGATTTCTTCTTAAGGGGCCATATTACATCAAGAGCTTATGCTACACAACCTGAAAATTTCGGAGAAGAATTGTCATCGAATGCAGACTTTTGATATCAGAAGTTCTTCAAATTGTTAGAAGAGAATTCGAGAATCGTTTGTATCATTCTATGGAGGTCATTCTGACCATTCAATTTGATTAGTGGCATTGTCAAATTTTCGATGAAATTCAAAATTTTGTTTTGTTCGAATTGTCGTTATAATATTGTTTGGGATGATTGTATGATATTAAATAATCATTAAATATAAATGAATTAAAATAAAATAATAATAGGAACTATTTTTTAATAGAGAATCAGAAAACCTTGCCAAAAATATGCCACTCGACCCTCTTGATGATTTTACATGCTCCAAATTGAGCCAGAAGTTGGTCCTCTTCCAATCAAAAATTGGTGTGTCTCCGCTTTTTCCCCTACAATCAGTCTTTCTTGACATAAAAGGGATGGTAAATTTTCGTTGGAATACAAAGATACTATTTTTGAATAGAGAATTAAAGGACCTTTCCAAAGATATGTCAGACGACCCACTTTCCCTATGATGAATTTTGACATAAGTGCTGCTGAAGGTAGGGGATTGATTTTACATGCTCTGAATCAACTCAGAAATTGGCCCACTTCAATAGAAAATTGACGTATCTCAGCCTTTTTCCGCCAAAATCAGTTCATCTTAGAGAAAGAGGTGGTGGAAAATTTTATTTGGAACACACTGTATACACACAACCAAATTTATATGGAATCACTCGGTATTTCACATTATTGATTGACCTAACCTAACCTAACCATGGATTTTTTGACTACTTGTGAAGAATGAAGTTTTTTGTTGTAAAATTTGTACTCTGTCGTCAATGAGATTTGAAACTGTGAATTTCAAAATTTAAAAAAGCCTCTAATCATTATTGAAAATACTTTACGTTAAATTGTCCGATGTGCAGAGGGGTTGAATAATTGCTCTCGTTGAAAAAGGGGTGACACAGCCACAATGGCGGTATCACAGGGGGTGATTTCAAAAACCTACGCTCTATACGTGGAGCTACAATATTTGCAAAATGGGCTTAGAAGAAGTCGTAGGAAGATCACTTCTGAAGAACAAGACCACTCTTTGTGCCAAATTGCAGGAAGAGACCCTAGTGCGACGCACCCCATACTCCAAAGGCAATTTCTGGAAGCAACAGGCGTCAGTTTATCAGTAGAAACGATACGTCAAAGGGTTCGTTCAAGGGGTTTATACATCAGACGGCCCTCAAGAGTTCCAGAGCTAACCAGACAACAGAAAATTAACAGACTTAATTGTTGTATCGAGCACCAGAATTGGAATATTGAGAATTGGCGAAATGCTCTTTTTTTCGTATGAGACCAGAATTGGTGTTCGATCAGATGACCGCCTGATTCAGGTTTTAAGGGATCGTGGAAGACAAGCTAGACTCCAAGCAGCAAAACAAATTCCGAAATACCAAGGGAGCAGTGTGATGTTTTGGGGTGGCATTATGCTGAGAGGCAAAACAGATTTGATTTCGCTTCCTGCGAATGTAACCGCTAGAAATGACGAGGACCTAGTGCTGGAGCCCATAATGAGACTCTGGCGAGGTGCCCACAGTGAGAATTTCACTTTTATGCAAAATAATGCTCCTCCGCATACCAGCAAGTTCGCGAGACATTATCTTGAAACAGAGGGAATCGGTATTTTGGACTGGCCAGCTTGCTATGCAGACCTAAATCCTATTGAACATTCATGGGATAATCTCAAAGGGAAAATTAGATTTCGCCACGTTAATCCAAGAACCCCACAACAGCTCACCCAAGCCGCCACAGAAGAATGGCAGAATATCACCCCAGGGGTTGTCGAAAACCTAATCCAAAGCATGCCTAGATAGATTCAGGCTTGCATCAGAGCAAGAAGAGGTAATACAAGCTACTGAGGTCGAGAAAAAAACACCTACTCCGTGAGAAAACTATTTTCAAATTTTTTACTACGGAAAGAGTGTCTCATTTTCTTTTATTTGTTTCTTTCTTAAAATGAACCTTAATTTATTTCTTTTTTCAATTGAAATATCTCAAAAGGATCAATTCTAACAATCCATCGAAATTTGCAGAATCCCTGAGGTAATATTAAAAATATCGGGTGATTCCATATAAATTTGGTTGTGTGTATATGGAACAGCATCCTTTTATATGTACTACTTATAGGATGAAGCTACAATGTGGTGCAACGCGTCATAAGTTTCTGAATATAGTAAAAATTTTAAATCAATGTTTAATTTAATCGAAGAAAAAAGTTCCCTTTTTGTTTTTACGTCTATCATTTTAGGGAACATATCTTTTAAATACATTGAGGTCAATCCTCTAAACGAAATTTTTAATGAGGACTGAATTTAATATGCCTAGGGCACACGGGGAAAATATAGGTATATTTGGTATTTCTAAATTCTCTCACCACTGGTATTGAGTAATAGAAAGTTACAGAAAAGAATGACGTATCAAAATAAATAAAAATGAAATATATTGCCTAATGTCAAATTTTGATGTATGAGTACACGGGTAGAGGCACAGCATTTTGAATGGTTAAAAACTCAAAACATGCTAAGGCTTCCACGATATTCCCAAAAGTGAAAGCGAAAGAAAATGAAAAAAATAGGCGAATCATTTTTCTTCAAGAAAAAATTAATATGAAATAAATTTTAATGAATGAGTTTTAAAGTTATCTAGAGAATTATACGAATTTCTAGTGAATGGCTTACAGACTTACAGACAAATTACAAATCAAAGTAATTGAGAAAATCTTAAGGAATAATGCGCCAAGTAAATTAGAGAGCATCAAACAATTGTTGGCGATTTTTCAGATCAGTTAATAATAATGCTTCCTTTTGCAGAGTATCTCAGGCATGATTAATTGTAAGGAGGAACATTGTCTTACAAAAATAGAAAGTTTTCCTCGATTGTTACTACATATGGTAGCACATAGAGTAGAAGAATGAGATTAACATTGAAGGTTGCATTAAAAAGAATTGTTAACCAAAACGAGAGAAATTTTGCGATTAAAAGGAGTTCCACCCGAAATCATCGTTATCTGGAGCTATCTATTTCTTGGGATTCTATGAACCTTTGAACATTATCAGGTTTTCTTCATAATCGCACTCAACTAGAATGTGATTGCAGTCCAACCTGAAATTCTTCTGGAATTAAACATTTAACCAAACTTCAGGTCCCTATTCCAAAAGATTTTGAGTCAATTCTAAGCGATTTCCGCTTGTAAGGAGCAGATACTTTCAAGGTCCTCTGGAAAGAAGGTTAATGCAACTCATTGTCAACAGTTCTTTTTGAAATTTTCAGGTTATGCGTTTGATTCAGCCGATTGTGTAATTCATTGCATATTATAGTGGAATTCTGGTTGGCGGTTGGTTTAAAAAGCGATCATGTGCGACTGTTGTAACCTCTACCTCTATGTCGTTCACTTACACTCCTTGTTTCGCTGTTCCAGTCATCAATCTTGGAATAACGCTTCAACTAGTACCTATCGTGTGTGCAACTTCTGTCTGGGTTGCCACACCTCAATCCTCATCCAAACTGGTCCGTTCATTTTATCCAAACTTAAATGAAGCCTCTCTATAGTTTGAACATGGTACTTCGATGTTGAAAAAATTGGGACAGAACTAGTACACGCAAAATCAAACTGAGTGTTACTTTTATCATCCGAGTAGTTTAATGAGCCAGACATGCACTTGTTTTAGCATTCTTCACATTATCCAGATTTAGCAATCAGTAATCGCTTCTCATTTATTCCACTGTGGAAGCATTCGCTTTCACAGGGTTGTCAGACGAAAAGAGCAGATATTTCAGGACAAGTGTCATAAATTTTTTCTCTTTATTCATTAGTATCTGACGGTGAACTGTTATTCATAAGTGATACCCTAAAACTACTTGAGTTCCAAAGTTCTCACGAGCTACACAGAAATCTAATTCAAAATGTCAACAGTTACTAGCCTCCTGCGACAATGTTCGCATCACGTTCTCACTCCTCGAGAATGTTAGAGTTAATTTAAGTCTCCATATTTAACAAATCCATGTCACTTACGAGCAGACAAGTGAAAAATGAATCGGGCACGCCGTCCGCGAAGATGTAAACAACGCATATTTTATTTCCTTCGTCATTAGGAAATTGTCGAATTTATAACCCCATCTGTTTCTCCGGTCGCATACCGTCTGAGTGAGTAATGACAGGTTACTTCACTTTATCTTGTTATAAATTTGTGCTTAGACTATTTCTTGTTGAAGGTCTCGAGGGCGGACAGAAACGAATCGACCTTGTGGTTTTCACGATTTTACACTCTTTGTTCATTTGGATCGAGGGCGTTATCTCGAAATATCATCTGGTTGATTTGGAGGAATCAATAAATTCCCGAATTGAAGGATATCAAGAGTACAGTGTGTCCCATTTCTTTATGTTTCAGAACGGCAGTTATGTGAAATAGTGAAAGTAACCCCACCTTCGATTGGTGAAAACTGATCGCAGGTATCTTTTGCATCTTCTGCTCTCAAGTTATTCCGTATTCCTTGATTTTATAGGATTTCGGTATATGCGAATATCGCGGTTATCTAATTTAGGTGCCAACTATTATGAAATTCTACAGACACTTTTCTGAGTAGAATGCAGGTACGTATTCAATTTTTTTGTTGAATGGTTTTGGAATAATAATGTATGTTTTTTCAAATACAGTCTCTATACTACATCTGTGGCGAACAGGTGTTTGGGTGTTTGTAAATAAATCGTAGACGCGTATAAAATCGAGCTACTGTTCTGAAAACGATGTATTTTCAACGAAAAAATACGGTTATTCTAGATTTTAAATTTGTGAGAAAGAAACCAACCCCACTCTTACGATACAAAGGTGGATCAGGGAAAAATTCAAATTCACCAACGATCAAGTGAGTGCAATCCAATTTGACAACGTGAAGAACAAAATTTACATAAAACTTATCTCGGAGAATTTAGTTAAATTGGTAATCAGAAAATTCGAAAATGAAGAACTTCGGATTCAAGATGAGGATGGAAGTAGAAGTACCTGTTGAATTTCATGATGATTGGATAAAAAAAGAGCTGGAAAATATGGAATTGTGAAAAAAATTATTAGACAAAAATGGTCCGGCCATGAAGATATGTTTCCTGTAGAAAGTGGAGTTGGAACAGTGAAATTAGTTGATAGTATTGATGATTTATTTATTTTATGGAAATTCATTCTGAAAGTAAAACGAAGTGAGACACTTTTGTCACTTTTCCACAATTTATTCAATAATCACGACCGGTAAAACGATTTTCATGAGTTCATTACAAGAATTAAAGTTAGTTGAAAATTGTTTAAAGCTATTTGAGGATGTATCGAATTCAAAGGTCTGCAAGGAAAAATTCAGTAAACAAACGTATATTACAAATCTGTAAAAAAAAATTAAAATATTAGGCATTTTGCTAACGTCAGATTATTCGAGAATGATAGAAGAAAATTGGCAAAATATCATGGGACTACTTAGATCAAACATTGAGATGAGTCATGTAAAAAATTTCAATCTAATTCAAAAAATGTGATACCTTATTATTTCTAAAATATGGTACGTGGCTCAAGTCATACCACTACCACATAAAAATGCACAAAAAATTGACAAAATAACGGGTACATACATTTGGAAAGGAAATTTATACCGAATTTGACGCGCACAATAAGAGCTTTCAGGTAAGGAAAGGGGCTGTAAACTAATAAATATCGAGGACAAAGTAATAGCACTTTATATAAAAACGTACTTTCAATCATGGTCAGAAGGAAACAAAAAAATAGTATACAGATCAATATTAAACGAAATTTTTGAAGATTCGGATAGGACAAATTTTTCAAATGCTAGGTTATATAAAAAAATCAAGGAAGCCGTAGGGTCATTAGATGATAGAACACCGACATGTAGGCACTTATACGCCACACTTTTGAAAAGTCACAAGCAACAAAATAAAATAGAAAAAGATAATCCTCAGATATAGTGACCAACGGTCTGGAAAAATTCTTGAATCAAGTGATACCAAACCCAAGAAAAACTTTATAACCATAGAGTTACGAATTCTTTCAAATGTGCTAAATGTAATTCAAATCAAGATGACACTTTGATGCATAGAATGAGATATTGTGGATTGGCAGAGGAGACTTAGGAGTGGATGAGAAACAGATTATTTCATAAATTCAAAATTGATATTGACAAAAAAACTACATGCAACTTTTCGAATTTTCCTTTAAAGACAAAAAAGATCAAACGACATATTTATGGTTGATCAATGCACTTTTATTTTACAACATAGATATAAACAAAGGCCTAGTAGAATTTACAACTTTGATAATAAGCGAGAGACAGAGACGCATCAGATCAGATTCAATTAAAAATGTTGGTAGAAGAATATTTTGTTTCTGAATCAGAACTTAAATAAAAAAAATATAAAGTTTCAATTATGAATAGGAATATTTTAATAAAGAAAAAACTCATCAAATCATAGGCTTAAGAAAATGTGATTTTATACAAAGTTTAAATTATGAATAGGATAGTAGATAGAAAATTAGACCTAAGAAAAATGAAATATACTTATTGTAATGAGAGAATGTGAAGGAATATTTCAATGAAAAAAATACAAATCATAGGTGAAATCATTTCTTTAAAAAATCATCCATATTGATCGTTCTGGATACGATATAGCGATATTCAGAAGTGTTCCCTAGACTTTTTGAGGTGTTCAAAATAAATGTACATTGGGTACTTATGAAATAATAAAAGAATAATTACTATCATTCACAAAGCTTATGAAATATTACCTACGAATGAAGAACGTAGCATAATACAGAATCCACAAAGGCTATAAGATAAGATAAGATTTTTTTTCATTTTATATCTTCTCTCAGCCTGTTGTCATTCACTTCTGGATATAGGCCTTCTCCAAATCTTTCCATGTTCTACGGAACATGGCGCCAAATTGACAGTCACAGATTATACGAGTGAACTCTCAAAATTGAAAAAAGATAATTTAATCGACATGATATTAACCAGAAAAGTGCCACGAGGAGTAACAGTAACCCCTGAGTTGAGGGAATTCATTGAAAGTGCTCCAGTTGATAATTTTCAAGACTCATCGTGTGAAATCAGCAATCAAAACAACACTAACCTCAAAGGTGACCTTCGTGTTTTAAAGCTAGAAAATAAATTGAACGTTGCTCAAACCGAGCTGAAATATTCGCAGAAGCTAATTGAAAACTTAGAAAAAGCAGTGAGTGACAAAGAACTTATAATAGAACTACTAAAGAGAAATGAGAATAACCAGCATAAATCATCACAGGAAAAGAGTACATGCGACGTTGCCACTACAAAAATTTCATCCGTCAAAAGTCTGACAATCAGATTGAGAGGCCTCAAAAACTTCCAGAAACAGTGGATAAAAAGCAATGGAGTACAATACGGTCAAAAAATACCAAATCAAACTGTTGACACCGAGAAGAAAAAGAATACAGTGAGGCAGTGGTGGTCACACAGCAACTTTTGCGAATGCTCTTAGGCGAGCATGACTCTACCTTGGTCGTGTTAGCAAAAATGTTAGAGAGATAGAAATAGAAGATCACCTAAAATCTATATTTTCAGAGAAGGAGTTCCTTATGGAGAGACATTCCCAGCACGAAGTTTCGAACTTTTAAAATAGGTGCGAACATAACACTTATAGACGAATTATATAAGCCTGAGATTTGGCCACAGTGTGTAGTGATCAAACGGTTTCGGTTTTTTTTCGGGGACAATCCTAATGTTAACACGGAACTGAAAAGAACAAAAAGAAGAGTGAATGTGTTATCAAAATACTTAATCTAAATATACAGTGCCTATCAAATTAAATTGACATTTTAAATTATAACATGGATAAACAAAAGTGTGATGTTGTGTGCGTAACAGAGCCAGTTCGAGGACTGACTATTCCAGGATATAAGATTGTGAGTTTTTTTGCTCGTTCCAATTTCATACATGGGGATAGTCTTATTATTGCAAAGGAAGAAACACGTTCTGTGGAAATGGATTTCATCGAAAAATTTTCAATAGAAAAACACATTGAGAAATCGGCAATCCATGAAATAAACGAAAATATTATTTTGGTATGCATCTATAGATCACCTAGCGGTGACATTGAACAGTTCATAACCCAGTTGGATCTTGCTCTGCCGGCTATTCATAACGTGCATCAGGGCAACATTTTTTCCACTGGAGACCTCAATATCAATTTCAGTAAACGTTGTATCGAACAAAGAGGGCGGAAGATACATTGAACCTTATGGCTTACATAAGGTCTTTGAAGAGCCTTCTCGAATAACAAGTACGACTACCTCTTGTATTGATAATGCATTCACCAATGTGGGAGAAGAATATATCTTGCATGAAATAGCCAATCATCTGGCGCAAATTATGGTCTTTCCCAAGCAAACTAATGCTGAAAAAGAAGAATTCATCGAAAACAGAAAAATAAATGTCATTGGTACCTTTATATAGATAAGCTGAAATCTGAGAGGTGGGAGTGCTTGGTGGAGAGGAATGTACAAACCGCATTCGATGGTTTTCAGAGGAGACTGCTTTGACAAGTGTTTTCCTGAAAAAAGAAGTAAAATAAGTCCAAAAAATAAACCCAAAATTGATGTACCTGAGATACACTGCAAAACCAACTAGAGGCCACGCAGACGATAGCCTTCGTAAAAAAAAAAAAAGCGTCCATGAATCTAGTGAAATTCCTCAAACAGAAGCTGAAAAAAGAAATTGAAAGGTAGATTAAAAAAGGTGATACTCAGAAAATTTCACTATCCGAAAATAAAAGTAAGGCAATTTGGGAAATTATTAAATCTAGAACAAACACCAAATATAACTCCAAAGATGACAGTAAATTATCCCCAAATGATTTGAACGAATTTTTTGCTGAGATTGGTGAAAAACTCTTAGGTAAAAAAAAGATAAAAACTCCCGTAAGGAAAGAATTTCCAAAAAAGGAAAATGCCAAACAGGCTGCTTCAATGTCTTTGCTGCTACTGTATCAGCTGAATCAAATCAGTAAGAGTCAGGCTCAAGCCCCTTATAAACATGATTTTGGACTCATTTTAATCGAACTGCGCGATTTCTATTGATAGGGGCAAACACTCCTAAGGACATTTGGAATGAAGATGTACTTGGTGCAACCTATTGCCAACAGTTCTTCTTTAAATATTCACGTAATGCGTTTGATTCATCTGATTGCGGAATTCATTGCACTTTATGGTGATATCAATTATTCAACAACGCTTTGACTAATTCTCATCGTTTGTCTAACTTCTGTTTATGTTGCCACACCCTCAAGTATTCAAACTACTCTGTACATTTCAAAATTTGAATGATGCTTCTCCGTAATTTTATTAGGAAATGTCACAACTAAAAAATTCGAATGAGAACGAATTTCTGTTTTAAGTCATGAAAACTTCAGAGAAACTGAATTTTCGACCGATTTGAAAAAAATGCTTCTACGCGAAGCCGATAATAAAAACACATATATCTGAAAAAAATATTTTTACATTTTTGCCATATGTGTATTTCCACGAGATGAATGAAATGTTCTTTCACACAAGAAATAAAAAACAAAACTCAAATTTATTTCATTCAATAAATAAATTAGTCACAAAAATGGATGACACACCTTGTGGCTCCACGTTATTAATGATTTTCTGAGTAAAATTATGCATCTTAGACATTCTCGTGTAACTATATCAATACCTCCCGTGATCAATTATGTTGAAAAATCAAATATAATCGAGATCTAATGATGTCAACGTGTCCGAACTCTAAGGGCCTCAATTCGGGTCCGGTCTGGGTCCACGGTTCATTTGTCTTGCGTCCCATCATCCATCGAGCACAGATCGGACCTCGATATACCGGACGTTTTAATGGGCAAACCATGTCCTGGCCTCGTATTAAGCAAAACAAAAACAACACATCAATTAGGCAACTTTTGGGGAACGCTTTTTTACATGCATTCGTTCATTTACGTTAATATATGGGCATACGAGTCTGGGCGCTGGTTCGAGCGCAACGCTGGTTCATTAATACCTGCTAACCTCCGGATACTGGGGTGTCCCCTTCCCTGTTTTCCTACGCAACGCTGGAATATCAAAACTCTAAAATCGGCGAGATAAGCTTCGTATTCGAATATGTGAAATTTTCAAATACGTGGTCTGGCTAATTGTTGTAAGTTGCCTATTAGAATATCTTTTACTTATAATTTTTGTAGAGGTTTGAACTTTGGCACACACATATCAGTACAGATCAAGATATGTAGAACAGGTTGTACCATAAATCAACTGCAGCTGTCTTATTTGAAATAATATTGTGTATTTTTCATTGTAGATAATCATTTTTGAAACATTTTCCTGAAACAATTGCCAAACCTAACATTGACCACAAAAATGTTTTTTTTTATTTTCTGAATTTTGATATTCTTTTGAGACTCAAGAAAGATTATTTTGAAACGTGCGAAATTAGATTTCATTTTTCTATTCAACAGGAAAGTTTCATTCATACAAAATACAATGCCCATTGGATCATTTTTAGATACGAGATGTTCGAAATTGATAAATATTAAACAGGAAATCTCTTGTTTTCAAATAACCACCTCAAAATAGTCTAGGAACACTTCTGAAAATCGATATATTGTATCCAGAACGATCAATATGGATGATTTTTTTGAAGAAATGAACACCTGCATCAATTTCTCACTTCTTTATAATGATTTCATGTATTCATTGTTTGAAATCAGTTAGTTGGCACTTTGTTTCTGTTGTAAGCACAAATAAAAGATTCAAGTTTTGTAATTCGACCATGGAAAGACGACATTTGACTAGAGAAGAGATGTTACGAGCCGTTGGCATGCTCCAAGCTGGCAGCTCACAACGGGAAGTATCCAGGGTTCTGGGAAGTAGCCCAAGTGTCATAAACCGTTTATGGTCGCTTTTCAATGAAACAGGTAGCGTAGAAGAACGCCATACAGGTTGTTTCAGGATTACTACAGCCACCCGAGACCGATTTTTGGTTTTACAAGCCAGAAGAGATCGTACTACCACAGCATCTCAATTAGCTCAAGAGCTATCACGAGTTCATAATGTACAAATTTCCGACCAAACTGTGAGAAATCGACTGCACGAGGGTCAACTCCACTCCAGACTTCTTTTAAGAGTTCCACAACTGACCCATGGAAATCGCGCTGCTCGTTTAGCTTGGTACCAAGAACACGTAAACTGGGATCAAGAGAAGTTGGCCACAGTTCTCTTCAGTGATGAATCTAGATTTAGTTATTATACCGATTCGGGAAGAATTCGAATATGGAGGGAACTTGGAAAGCAAAACCGTCTCCAGCATGCTCGAGAGGTTGTTAGACAGGGAGGCGGATCAGTGATGTTTTGGGGAGGTTTACGCCTTGGTGGAAGAACTGACCTCGATTCCATACAGAACAACCTCACGGGAAATTCTTACGCAAATGAGATAGTTTTACCTGTAGTGGTACCTTATCTCCAAACAATGGGTCAAAATCCACTATTTCAACAAGATATTCCCCTCCTCATCGTGCAAGAGTTGTCTTGAACGTTCTTGAAGAGAATGATATCTTCTACCGTGGCCATCCTGCTCCCCAGATCTAAATCCCATCGAGCATGTGTTGGACACCTCAAAAAGAAATCTCCTGCGTCAAAACGTCTTCCATCATGAACAGGATCTTCGATTAGCAGTTCAGGGGGCTTGGAATGACTTAGGCCAAAATGTAATAGACAATTTAATATTGAGCATGCCGCGATGATGCCAAAGTGTCATTAATAACAGAGGTGGACCTTCTTGGTACTGAAAAATATAAGTGCTTCCATATCGTTTCGAACATATTAGTTCAGGATTTTTTTTTGTGTTTTACCAAATTTCAAACTTTTTTTTATAACAGGTGCTTTGGAGAAGTCAAATATTATTTTGTTTTTGTGAGAATACATTATATAGAATACATCCTAACAAAACCGATTTCTATAAATTCGAATCATCAAATTCATATTTTAAAGATATTGGTAAGTGTTCCTAGACTTTTTGAGGTGTTTAATACTATGTGGTTTCCTGGGACTTATCAGAACTGTATATTCTATTTTATGTGTAACTATATTATATGAACATATTTTTCCGATTCATTCACGATTTTGTTGAATTTCTCAGTTTCTTCAGAAAATCATTCATAATCTACATCATTTTCTATGAGATTGAGTAGCGATTACATTTTGACGTCTTCAAACTTTTTGGAATTCAATGATCTTATTGAAAAATCAGATACAAGTCCATCTCAAATGAATAATTACTTAGTTAAGTAAGACCGTGGTCGACTTTACTGAGAGGTAATGAAAGATTTTGCTCTAATTTCTTCGCGAGCCGATAGAAGGAAGCTTTGTCCTTGATGCATTGTCCACAAATATTTAGTTGTCGTTATTAATCTTTCGAAAGAGAATCACGTTAAAAGCCATGAGTGCTGAGTCCGCGTTCCGCTACAAGGCTGTGTTCCCTTGCACCCACTCGAAAGGTGCCAAAAGGTCGCAATCAGCGGCAGCTTAATATATGAGAAAGTCGAAGGCATATGTACAAAAGTAGGTGCAGCGATATTAAGTGGCTAAAAATATCGATGATTTACCAGAATGTGGCACGATAGGAAAAGTGGACAAAAGACATAAAGAAAGAATAGTGATCCTACGCAACTATCCGAACTCATCTTCGCACTCATGACCTGAAATGGCGCAACACAATGAAGAAGCCTCTAATAACTGAAAAACCTGTGACAAAGCGACTCGCTTGGACGCATGAGAATATTGATAGATGCAATTTACTTTGGAATGCGTTTACTGCGCTTATCATCCCAATAATAGTTTTTGCTCTACCTTGAAGCTCCAAGTTAATGGTGTTTAAGTGCATTGAGATGTCAGTCAAAAATTCCAAATCAGTCAGCCATTTTTCGTTTTTCAACATCTGAGTGTCATCACCTCTTTCGTCCAGAAAAACTGTTATTTCGGGCAATAAGTCTTGAAACCTTTCTAGGAATTTTCCGCGACTCAACCACCTGACGTCCGTGTGAAGAACCAAACCAGTGTGTTCAGCTGATTCCCTATATCCCAACTGCAACTTAAAGAGCAGCCGTTGGAAGCTTCGTGTGCGGATGTAATTCACAACTTTTGTTGCAATGACCATAATTTCCTACGTGTTTTAAACTTATGAACACAAAACTTGTTGATGTATAATGCAATGAAATGATAAAAATGAAGGGAAATCTTCATTAGCTCGATACAATGCCACAAAACTGTTTTTGTTTCCAATCATTGCTGGTGCTCCATCGGTTATAATGCACACTAATTGATATATTGGTAGCTTGCCGTTTTTTACAAAATTGAAGAAAAAATTCTTCCTTGGCCAACACGTCATTGAATACCATCCGAATTAAAATACACAGCTGGGAAGTGTCTGTCATATCGGTGGATTCGTTAAACTGTAAATAAAAGTATGTACATTTCATGATATCATGTTTCAGTTTATGTGCCATGACTTCAATTTGCCTTGACTTTAACAATCGGTCGAGATCAACTGAAGTTTAGGTCGAGATCTGTTAGTTCTCTATAGCAGACATGATTTCTGTTTTATTTTTAAAATCTCCAAATAAAGTCTAACCCGCTTCAATAAATGCTTCCTTCACAACCGATCCATCTTCGAATGGTTTCTTGTGTTTCGCCAACATATGAGATATTTTAAATGGCGCGATCGTAGAAGCTTTTGATTGTTTGGCTGGTCTTGTGAATATGGTTTGTTCTTTTTTCAAACAAGATATCAAATCACGTATTTTTCGTTTTCTTAATTCACTATGTGGCACAAAATTCTTTTCATGGTTTTATCAACCGTTTTATGATGCCTCTCTAAGTTACCAGGCTTAGGTATTGCAACTGATGCACGACAAATAAGACAAATGTACTTATCCTTCACCATATAAAAGAAAAAGTCTTCCTCCCAATCGTTATTAAAATTATACGTTTTAGATTTCTTCGCTGTACTCATTTTGTACTATTTAATAATAAACTTTGTATCGACGTAGTATTGCTTTCAACTTAAATTTCAGAATGACTCCAATTCCTGCAGATTCAGGATATAGATATTTCCAATATAAATGATTGGAAATATCTAAAAATCGGCAAGAATAAAAACGCGTCTTTTCTTTGACAAGTACCGCGCGTTCCTTTGATAAAGCCGCCTTTTGCAGCTAGCAGGGTGTTATTTTATTACGTAATACATTTTGTACTTGAGTTACCTACTTATTGAAAATTATTATCTTTATATCACAATGCTTTTTTCATTGATTTTCAAATACCATATCAATAAACTGAGTAAAAGTTAAAAGTATGGAATAATATTCTGCAAAAATTAGCTGGCTCCACTTGACCTGCAAATGTTCTCACTCCTCGGAGTGCAGCTCCTGCTTTGATCTTGTCTACAGTTCAATACTGTTGTTCTTACTGATGAAATGATGTTCATATGAATATAACTGATTCCTAATTGAATTATAAATCAATTCTTGGAGTGATTATTGGCTTAAAACTGAATACCAAGCTATTTTACGAAAGGAATGAATCGAAACTCATTTCACAGGCTATTTCTCTATTTCTCTTTTAATATGGCTCTCACAAGAATGAATGTTTGACTCGTTGTATAAAAGACACTCTAGGTCAAGTTATACTTCTCCATAGAGTTATACTAAAAAACGATGCATTGGTATAGATATGTCGATGACATTATTGTGTGTTTCACAGGAACAAACAGACAGTTCACTGTATTCGAAAATTGCATCAACAACCTGCACCCAAAAATAAAATTCACTTCTGAAATAGAATACAACAATTCGATCAATTTCCTAGACCTCACAATAAGAAGATCGAATAATAAACACCAGTTTTCAATTTATCATAAACCTTCTCATACAGATATCACAATTCATTATACATCGGCACATCCATACCAACGTAGTTGCAGCATTTAATAGCTATATACATAAAGTCTTACGCAAACCGATGTTTAATAATAATTAGTTCAAAGAATTGAATTTGATAAAATAAATCGCAATAAATAATGATTATGATGCAAATTTAGTTAGCTATATAAAGAAGAAAAAATTTAGCTTCACAACATACATATCCAATCGGTGAACACCAAGACAAGTAATTCAATAGTTCACCATATATAGGCAATATTAGCAATAATGTGAAATCCCTTTTAAAAATTCAAATTTAAATATAGCGTTCAAAACATCAACAAATTTAAGTTCATTCATCAGAAATTATAGGTCTCTAATTAATAAAGGAAATAGATCAGGTGTTTATAGGTTGGAATGTGCAGATTGCAATTGTTTTATTATAAGTAGAACAGGAAGAAATTTTAATGTTAGAATCTCAGAACATCAATTGAAGAACCGATTCAAATTATTCAAATCATCTTAGGGAAAATAGTCTTTCTTTCAATTCAGAATTTAAAATCCTACATTCTGAGAATAGAGGTATAAAACTCAACCTTTTGGAAGTACTTGAAATTGACAGATTTAAGTATTCACCGGAAATTCCAAATGATCAGTTAGACATAAATAACTCACTCTTAGTAAACTTGTTTCCTAAACACTATTTCAAATACAGATAGCTCTGAGTGGATTACCTCTTAAGTATATATGAGTATATGTTAGTATGATCTATTTGTAGTATTCATTCGCTCTTGACAAAGATACTGTGTATCGAAACGCATAGAGCATTTATTAATATATTTTAGTAGAAATCATCGTTTACTTATATTTGTGAAAAAACGAGAAGGTGTTGGGCTTTTCCAATTCCAGAAAAGGTGAATAAATGAAAAAATACTGACATAGAAACCCATATTGAGCAGAAGATTTTTGCCGGATTTCGAGTAATTGCTTTCTTTATTGGCGAAAAAAAATAAAAGCAAAAAAAAAGATAATGGACCAATCTTCTCCATTTCAGATGAGGACTCATGTAAGTCCACATAATTTGAAACATCCTGTATAACTGACCGTTGACTATGGATTGGACTAAATTATAAAATTGGCGGACAGTAAATAAATTGTCAGATTATTCTGATTATTTCATGAAGATAGGGCAATGTGTCGGTTTTATTACAATTTCAATTTTGTGCATTATTACAAGCGTTGGTTAATTTCTACACAGACCGCCGATATTAGAACTTAATTGAAATAAAGTGTTACATTGTGAAATTGCAGAGTACGATGTTAGGGTAGTTGTTAGCGTTTTATTTTAAAATTGTATAGTTTTGTTAAAATGAAAACGGACTTTTAATGGAAATATAATGAATATTCTATTCTAATTAGATTTGGCAGATTTATTTAATTAAAATTAATTTGGATTCACAATATGCCTCTTTAAAAAACATTGAATTAGTATATTTGGAATTTTTTCTAACTTTAATTTTAAGTATTAGAACTGTCCGTGCAGATATAAGAAAAAATGTAAATTTGATGTTGCATCAAGAAAAATTTACTTTCGGTAAAATGAACATATTAACCTTCTACTATGAAACGCGTTAAAGCTGGAATACCAAATATTCAGACTACAATCCCTTCGATCTTTTGTAAAATCAAACTTTTTAGTCAACGCATCGGAAAATACTGCCTTTTATGTCACATTCTGTTTTGCATTCAACACTCGCAAGGGAATTAAAAACTACAAGATACTTCGCGTTAGCTTAGAAACATGATATTCAGCGTGGAGTAATATCTTTCAGCACGGATATAGGAAGAAATTTGAAAATTTTGTAGTTTTATTGTTCGAAAAATCTAATTTGTTTCAACGAAATAATTAACCTTTTTCTAAGAAATGCGTGGAGTTAGCGAATAGCAATTGATATCAGATATTCAGATCTGTTGTCCATTCGATCTGTAAAAAATCAAGCTTTAAGTCTACAAAGTGTTAATTCTGTATCTACGAGTTAAATATAGAGGGCTGTTGAAATTTTTTTTGTAAACACCCCGTTAAGTGAATTATACTTATTTCTGTGTCAAATTAACAAAACAAAACTTGGTGGTTGCATATCTACCGAATGTAATAAAACAGGATGGACTGTGAAAATGAATGCATCAAAACCTTTTACGAACTTTATTTCCTACAAAATATAAAAAAGTTAACGTATCAAGAACTGTTTACTTTCTCCTAAAATATTTTAAAAATAGTCTTTTGAAAATCGAAAGTTAGTTGAATACATTGTGTGTTATATTTTGCCGAACTTGGAATCCAACTTGGATCCAATTATCATTATTGTGAATCCAGTTCAGTGGTTGATGTTTATCATTTTTTGTATTATATTTTCATCATGTTTAGGCATTTCCTGTTGAGGTAGGTTATGTAGTTTTTCACAGCTATATATAATTTTTGGAGATCGTAAAATACACCTGAACCTCCACTTCAGCAATCAATCTGTTTGTTCAATTAAAATGCGGCAGAGTACAAGCTCCTGTTGAATCTTGATTTGGGAGGACCCTTTCCAAATTCTGTGCAATATTCCATAAGCCAAGTTTCAAAAGATTCCTTTCATCGATGGACTTTGTCATATGAAATCATGGACTTCAGACAAAAAGAATTATTCAAAAATCCATAGATCAATGAATAATCCTTCCTGACAAGAGCTAGTTCCCAAATCTGCCCGCCATGCACGCAGCCCCCAAGAGCCATAATAGTGCAACTAAGCAGGATGCCGAGAAACGAAGCGGCAGACTGCAGTTTCGTCCTTATTAGGAGCTCATCAGTGTCGCATATCGCTTCCCAGCATCGTATCAAGCTATATCGGGGTACCCTGTCGATTTCAGAAAGGACGCACCTCGTATATACGTACGAGAATCGGCCTCCATGGACCAAGGCGGTGAACCCACTATCGGACTTCGAGAAAGATACGAACAATAACGAACAGATGTGAGAATGTTAGAAATTCCAACACTTGGAGACATCTTTCGCTGGTCTGTGAATCACATCAACGGTACAAAACGAGGCCTCTTTTTCCGAGATAAAACCTCCCGTCTGTAAATATTTGATGAGACAAATATCTTCCGCGACAAACTATGTAGACTCCTCGCGAAGTTTGTCGCGGAAGATATTTGTCTTATCAAATATTTACCGACGGGAGGTTTTCTCTCGGAAACAGAGGCCCAGAGCACCATTTCAACGGGATTATTTCGCTCGTTTTTACGGTTAATGTGTTTCACGGGCCAGCGGAAGATGTTTCTACGTTACGTCCGACGTAAACATATTCTTTGCTGCGTACGTTAGTATTCACATTTCATCAAATATCAGCTGACATTCGTAGAAACGGTATTTGATGAATTTAATTGAATATATCGCATAGCTTTTAAATATTGTACTCATAATTTGCTACCGTTGACTGTTTTGAAATATTAATTTAATGATTTGAGGACAACGTAAATTATCAATTTTTTTTGTAACGCAACTATAAATCTACAGTTGTGTTTCTCTTCTCACTCTCTTTTCTTTGCATCAACCCAATCACAAAATTCTAGTGAGATAGCTTTTGACTTCTTTGCGAATGAAATTATCAGCATAACGCAACAGACACAGCCGTATGTTTATCCATCTGATAATTCTCTATTAGAGAATTGAAGCAAATGTCATCAACGTAGATGTAAAGCGAACGTAAGAATCTGGTTACGTAGTGACATGAGGAATGGCTGTATTTTTAATTAAAGCATAACTTCATCGGTTAGCCGTTACGTAAGGACATTTCCCTTATGGTATCCCATCTCTTGGGATCTTCGTAGGGGTTTTGCCCCAGAACCTCTCTGGCCAGGTGTAAATCATCATCTTTCGTGAAATGAACCCTTTTATTACTCATAATTATACTAAAAATTCACTATCGAAAGATTGAGCGTTTTGTTTTGATAAACCATAACCTATAAATCTTAGCTAGAAATGACAACGCGTCGTTAAATGACGATACGTTTATTACGGTTACGTTTGCGTATGATGCACTGCCATAATTTTCTAATATCTAATAGGGATACGTTAATATTTAGCCAATACGCTCTAAAATTCATACAACCAAATTTATATGGAATCCGCCGATGTTTTGAATAGTACCTCAAGGATTTTGGAAATTTCGAAGGATTGTTGAAATTGATCCTTTTTGAGATATTTCAAATGAAAAAAGAAATAAATTAAGGTTTATTTTAAGAGAAAAACAGATGAAAGAAAATAAGAGACTCGTTCCGCATGTAGTAAAAAATTGTTTTCTTATGGAGTAGGTGTTTTTTTCTCGACCTCAGTAGCTTGTATTACCTCCTCTTCCTCTGATACAAGCCTGAATCCGTTTAGGCATGCTTTGGATCATCCTGGCGCGATCTAATTTTCCTTTTGAGATTATTTCATAGATGTTCAATAGAATGTAGGTCTGCAGAGCAAGCTGGCCAGTCCAAAATAGCGATTTCTTCTGCTTCAAGATAATGTGGCGCGAGATTGCTGGTATGCGAAGGAGCATTATCTTGCATAAAAGTGAAATTCTCACCGTGAGCACCTCGCCACCATGGGCTCCAGCACTAGGTCCACGTAATTTCTAGCCGTTACACTTGCAGGAAACGAAATCAAATATGTTTTGCCTCCCAGCATAATGCCACTCCAAAACGTCACACTGCCCCCTTAGATTTCGGAATTTGTCTTTCGGTTCGGAGCCTAGCTTGTCTTACACGACCCCGTGAAACCCGAATCCGGCGGTCATCTGATCGAACACCAATTCTGCTCTCATCCTAAAAAAGAACATTTCGCCAATTCTCAATATTCCAATTTCGGTGCTCGATACACCAATAAAGCCTATTAATTTTTTGTGGTTTGGTTAGCTCTGGAACTCCTTATGCCCTTCTGCTGTATAAACCCCTTCGAACGAAGTTTTTGACCTATCGTTTCGACTAATGCCTGTTGCTTCCAGAAATTACCTATGGAGTACTAGGTGCAACGCACTTGGATCTCTTCTTGCAATTCGTCACAAAAAGCAATCTTGTTCTTCAGAAGTGATCTTTCTACGACTTCTTCTAGGCCTATTTTGCAGAGATTGTAGCTCCACGAATCGAGCGTAGATTTTTGAAATTACCCCCTGTGATACCCCCATTGTTGCCGCTATATCCCTCTGTGTCACCACTTCTTCAACGAGAGCAATTATTCGACCCCTCTGCACATCGGACAATCCAACGTAAGGCATTTTCAATTATGATTATGGGCTTTTTTGGATTTTGAAATTCACAGTTTCAAATCTCAGTGACGACTGAGTACATTTGGCCATAATTAAACATTTCTTATCATACTATTCAGTGTTTTTTACACAAAAAACTTCATTCTTCGAAGTAGTCAAAGATCTATGGTTAAAAACAATCAATAATGTGAAATTCCGGGTGATTCCATATAAATTTGGTTGTATATATGTATACACTCACATTGCAGCAACAGGTGGCATCACTGAATATAAACGTTTGTTTTATCAGATTTTTCTGACTACTTAAACTAATTCTATTCATTTAGTAAATGGTTTGACCTATATGTTTGTTGTTTTTATGATCGCAATATAATGCAGATATAAGAGAACGCACGGTGCTCTCTTGTCCAGATAACTAAATGGTAACTCCTCCTGAATCAAATGACCTCAGCTACTCCCCTCTACTCACTAACTATTACGTGTACTACCTATTCCAAAAAAAAAAAAAAAAAAAACAAAATTATTCACGAAAATAAACATCGCAATGGTTAACTAAAATAGGTGACCACGGCAGAACTGGTGAAGAAATCCTCCAAGCAGTATCACATTTCTTTTAAATATTGGGTAATAAAGTTTGAATATGGCCGTACGAGATGCCACCACGAGTATCGCAGTGGTTGACCAAATGAGGTCACCGCACCAGATATGATGTAAAAAAACCATGAAATTGGATGATCGTTGATAAGAAGAGCGTGACCAAGCAAAGGTGTAAAACATTGTACAAAAGTGTGGCGAATCGCATATTATCTAGAAGATTCAACATGAGGACACTGTGTAGAAAATGTAGCGTTTGCTCACACTCGAGCTAAGACAGCTTCGTGAAGATGTTCCAATCAAATGTTCAACGATATTCACAGCAATAAAGCATTACTCTTTGTAGCAACTTTATGCTATGCATAAAACATGTATCCATTATTTCTCATCGGAGTCAAAAGAACCGTCAAAGTAATGGACTGAAAGGAAAGAATCGATTCGAAAGAAGGTAAAGACCTCCTTCATAACGTCTGTTTTTTGGGATGTGTGTGGTATCATTTTAATTGATTATCTTTAAACAGGAGAACTCACTGCACTGTTTGAATGATGAGATCAAGAAGAAAAGGCCGAATTTGGCTGGAAATAATTGTTTCATCAAAACAATGCCCCATCTCATAAATCCGTTCTTGCAAGGGTCAAAATTTGTCAGTTAAAGCTTCAATTGCTTCCTCATGCTCCTTTTTCGGCAGATTTATCTCTGTTGGATTATTTTCTTTATTAGACTTGAAAATGGCTTGGTGGTCAAAAATTTTTCAACAGTGAAAAAGTGAAATCGGCAGTATTGAAGAGTTCGTTTGTTCTCTTCATGAATACGGGATTGAACTTATTAAACACCGCTGCACAAAGTACAGCTTAAAGGAGATGTTGAAAAGTAATTTTTACAGAAGTTTGATGTGGTCTTTGTTGGGCCAGTTACATCTGGTATCAACCACATATACCAATTCTAGACTGCTTTTCAAAATCTCAAAATCGTTTACCAATTCACTTCTCCGTTTGAAAAGATTTTGGTCAATAAATCATGATTTCTAAATACGCCGGAAATAATGTCCGGTAGAAATTACCATGTAACTAAACGCTTAAATATATCGGCTCGGTTACGTCGACAACGGAAATTATCCTTGAATACAAATCATGACATTCGTTGATTATCGTCACTGACACTTGTACAGTGCGTGTAACAATTTGTGAACAGTTTATCATCGTAGAAAGCCGTGAGCTTCGTTAAGTATATTTTGCATAATGAGTGGTACGTCCGAGATCACAGAACTAGTTATTAATCTTCTTCTATTTACGTATGTGCTCTGCGTAAAACGAAAAATTCGAATGTGGATAAGATACGCTTCGCTTAGAGTGAGAATTGCAGGAGTAGAAGCATGATTTCTTTCTGGTTTACGTAGATTTCTCGTTCAGGAATTTCAACTTGTTGTATTAAAAGTGAATATAAGATAGAAATTTGCTTATTCACGAACTTGTATCAGAGTCGATTCTGAATAATTCGAAAATCAAGGGATTGCTGCCAGTTCTGAAGAGTAAATGAATAAGTCCGAAGGAATTTAAGGGGCGCTTTCTCGAATCCTTTTGTGACGAAAAGTAACGATAAACATATATTCTTTTTTGTCACCTACAGTTCAAATTTGGAGCATGGTTGCTTCTGTAAGGCTCCACGTTGTAGCGTTATAAATGTTTTGTTCGCGCTACTGCTTCTTACAAAATTTTGCATAAATTGGAGTTTGAGTGTATGTCTGGTCTTTTATGTATTTTTGTAAAGGCTACAACTTTCAGAGTACCGATACGTCCAAGGTGGATTATTTGTCTCCGCATTTCATTGTCGTACATGCAGACATTGCAATCTTCATCCTTTCTGCGATATTTCAATTTTCCGGCCTTTGCTGCTTGATTTGTCACCGAGTTAACATAGTTAATTGATTCCTCCATTACTACGTGATAGTTAATCATGATCAGAATGAGAAATTAAACTCACAAGAATACTGAAATTCAGGATTGATATTTGGGTCTCTCGACCATCTTCAGCTGACAAATGAATTGAACTAAAGTTGAAATACATACATACATAAACAGGTGGAAACAAAATTAAGAAGAGTGCAAACATGTGGTAACGGATTATATTGAAAACAGGTATTACTTAAAGATATCAAATATGGATTAATAAGCCAGGCCATTCTGGTCATTGAGAAGATTATCTTTATGGGGACTTTGTTGGACTTGGAAAATTTCGATGGGTTCTAAGGTAGTATTCTGTGAATAATTCGAAATTGATCTGTGGTTGGAAAATGATGGCCATTTTCAATACAATGTGAAGCAAAAGTAAATTCGTCGGTTCTCTGGTTATTGTAATATGATTGATGCTCTTTCTATCTAGTTTTGAATGAACGACCAGTTTGACCTAAACACCTCACAAAAGTCTAGGGAACACTTACCAAACCCTTTAAAATATGAATTTGATGATTCGAATTTATAGAAATCTTTCGGTTTTTGTTAGGATGTATTGTATATAATGTATTCTCAAAAAAAAAAATAATATTTGACTTCTCCAAAGCACCTATTATAAAAAGAGTTTGAAATTTGAAAAGACGAAATTTGGTAAAACACAAAAAAAAATCCTGAACTAATATTTTCGAAACGATATGGAAGCACTTATATTTTTCAGTACCCAATAGATCCACCTCTGTTATTAATGACACTTTGGCATCGTCGCGGCATGCTCAATATTAAATTGTCTATTACATTTTGGCCTAAGTCATACCAAGCCCCCTGAACTGCTAATCGAAGCTCCTGTGCATGATGGAAGACGTTTTGACGCAGGAGATTTCTTTTCAGGGTGTCCCACTCATGCTGGATGGGATTCAGATCTGGGTTGCAGGATGGCCATGGTAGAAGATCGATATCATTCTCTTTAAGAACATTCAAGAAAACTCTTGCACGATGAGGAGAGGCATTATCGTGTTGGAAGAGTTGATTTTGACCAATTGTTTGGAGATACGGTACCACTACAGGTGAAACTATCTCATTTGCGTAAGAATTTCCCGTGAGGTTGTTCTGTATGAAAACGAGGTCAGTTCTTCCACCAAGGCGTATACCTCCCCAAAACATCACTGATCCGCCTCCCTGTCTAACAACTTCTCGAGCATGCTGGAGACGGTTTTGCTTTCCAGGTTCCCTCCATATTCGAATTCTTCCCGAATCGGGATAATAACTAAATCTAGATTCATCACTGAAGAGAACTGTGGCCCACCTCTCTTGATCCCAGTTTACGTGTTCGTGGCACCAATCTAAACGAGCAGCGCGATTTCCATGGGTCAGTTGTGGAACTCTTATAGGACGTCTGGAGTGGAGTTGGCCTTTATGCAGTCGATTTCTCACAGTTTGGTCGAAAATTTGTACATTATAAACTCGTGATAGCTCTTGAGCTAATTGAGATGCTGTGGTAGTACGATCACTTCTGGCTTGTAAAAGCAAAAATCGGTCTTGGGTGACTGTAGTAATCCTGAAACGACCTGTATGGCGTTCTTCTACGCTACCTGTTTCATTGAAACGCGATCATAAACGGTTTATTACACTTGGGCTACTTCCCAGAACCCTGGATACTTCCCGTTGTGAGCTGCCAGCTTGGATCATGCCAACGGCTCGTAACATCTCTTCGCTAGTCAAATGTCGTCTTTCCATGGTCGAATCACAAAACTTGAATCTTTTATTTGTGCTTACAATAGAAACAAAGTGCCAACTAACTGATTTCAAACAATGAATACATGAAATGATTATAAAGCAGCGTCGCATCTGCTGCATTTTTAGTTTTTTATAAAAGAAACTGAAATCTGTTGCGGCACTCTACATAATTTGGTGAGAAATTGATGCAGGTGTTCATTTCTTAAAAAAATCATCCATATTGATCGTTCTGGATACGATATATCGATATTCAGAAGTGTTCCCTAGACTTTTTTGAGGTGTTTATATAGACGCCTTCACAATCCATACAGGACAACTTGTAAACTGCAGTATTGTCAAATTTATTAATTTTATCTTCACTATTCAAAAATTCCTGGAAGAGTTTCATGTGGGTCTTGAAAGCTACTTGTTTATTCTGTGTTGAGATGACATTCACAATCTTTTCGCTGATAGGGCCTAAATATGTTAATGAAGTGTATTTATCTGTATTAGTTGATTCTATATGTGGGTAAGTAAATATTATAGTATGCTATTTGTGTTTGTTTCTTTCTGATCATTCCGTTTATTATATTTTTGGGAAAACCATTATTCTCAGGTATTTCTTCAATAGTTAACACTTCCCTGGACATATTTTCTTTGAATAATTGCAGAGAGAAAGCCATATGAATCACTGATTTAAACGTAGAGTACTTATGAGATTTTGGGTGTGTTGAGTCATGAGGGTTGTATGTTTTATAGGAGCCGCTAGATAACTAGATCAATTTTTGACTTACATCAGTAGCACAAGATTAAATTCAAAATAGAGAGAGAAGTCGATAATCAGATTGATTTTTTAGATCTAATAATCACTCCTAAAAATAACATGGTAAGTTTTGATATACATACATATAGAAAACCCACCTTAACTGATATTGCATCCCTTATAACTCAACACAAAATATCAGAAATAAAAGTAATGAATTTGAGGCATTCCTGCTATGCCGGAATCGTGAATTCGATGTTATTTGTATGACTGAGCATAGGCATAATGTTGGTGACATGGCAGCTTTTTCATTTCTCGAATGGAAGATTGGTTCATTTTTTGCCAGACCTGTATCACGACGTGGTGGTTTTATGATTCTTACCAGGGACCCAGATGTAACATGTCTCAGTCTACTGAGTGATCTCTCTGTGGAACGTTTTTGTCAGATATCGGCCGTTCGGTAGAATTGTTTCAATTTGTTTATAAAATGTTCTCATAGATCTCCTTCGGGAGATCTTGATTGTTTTTCAAATATTGCTGAAAATATTTTAAATAGATTCGATTCATCAGATAAGATTATTGTTAGTGGAGACTTTAACGTAAGATTCAATACAGATGATAAAGAGTGTGAAGCACTCTGTAACTTGTTCAAATCATTTGGTCTCTTTCAGAAAATATTTGAGCCTACCCGAGGTGAGAACTGTCTTGATAATATATTTGTCAACTTCTTGAGTAGTCATGTACATGCTTGTGTTATAAATCAGAATTTTCTGACCATGATGCACAGGAGTTTGTCGTGGTTCTCTCTGTTGGTGCTCCGAAGCATGCTTAGGCCACTTTCTCAGGCAGGTTCCAACAGTATGCATGTCTTTCCGAGTGGATTGAATTGTGATTTTGTCAGGGATGAAAGTCTGGACTGCCATAGTGCATTTAATATTTTTCAAGATAAATTTATTGATTCTTTTTTATCTTCATTTCCTGAGAAGGTCAGAAGGTTGAGGGAGAGCTGTGCTGGGGATGATTGGTTCACTGATGGTCTTCGGGAGATCAGGAATCGGCTGCATCTGGTTTCTAACATGTATGAGATATATAAGTCGAAAGATCTTAAGGCCTTGCATAATAGGTTGAGGTTCATTTACCGCAACGAGATTTAGTTTTAATATTGAAGGATTTTTTTATGATTATACAAAGCAAAAATGGATTACAATGATCGTATTATAGCTAGCTCATCGAACAAATCCAAGGCTTCTTGGAAAATAGTCAATCAACTCAGAAGAAATAATACAAAGAAAGCCACTGTTACACTTGGGCCGGAGAAAAAAAGCATTTTGCCTCTGACCTTATTTTCATACTGATTTTAAAACATACTTAAGAAGAATATTTCTTCAGATTTCAATTTTGAATTTTCTGAGGTCTCACAAATCCAGGTGAGAGATGCCATCAAGTCTTAAAAAAATGGCTATGCAGCCGATTACTATGGATTATCAGTTAACTTGTTGAAGCGCTGTGTTAACCCAATCATTTATCCGTCAACAACATCGATTAACAATTGTATAAGAAGTGGAGTATTTCCGGAATATGTGAAGGTTTCGAGAGTTCTTCCGACTCCGACAAGAAGGGAGATGTAGAGAATATTGAAAATTATCGTCCTTTATCCCTGGTTCCAGTTTTTCTAAGTTGATCGAGAGGATTATGTGTGATCAATTAAGAGCATATTTTGAAAATAATAATATCTTCTGAAGGAGCCAGTTTGGCTTCAGGCGGAGTAGGAGTACGATGGGGGCCCTGGTTGATTTGGTGAGTGGTTTTAATTCTGTAGCGCTGTTTCTGGATTTAGCCAGAGCTTTCGATTGTGTCCATCATGATAATCTGATATGGAAGTTGGAAAGGTACGGATTTGGTAGATGGAGTTGTGATCTCATTGAATCATTTTTAACTGATAGATATCAGGTTGTGTTTTCAAATGGTATGTACTCTGATAGAGTGAAGGTCATGACTGAAGTTCCGCAAGGTTCTATCATGGGTCCTATTTTATTTTTAATTTTTATTAATGACTTCCCTGATTTTATTGATGATGCAGACAGCACTCTCTTTGCTGATGATACAACTCTTTCTATGGGATCTAAAGATATATGGAGTCTGGGATACTTCTGGTCTTGCTGGAGACAGTAAGGTCTGTTTTTTGGGGGTTAGTGTCATCCAGTTTTTTCTTGAAATGCTCATGTTGAGTGTTTGGCTTCTAAGATAATTAAGAATGTATATGTTCTTAGACGTCTGGCTTCATTTGTTTCTGCAATGATACTGAGGATGGTTTATTTTGCGTTGATCGAGTCTTTCCTTAGATATTGTGTGGTAGTTTGGGTGGTTGTTCTGGACGTGAATTTCTGTTTCGTCTCCAGAGGAGGGGTGTCAGGGTGTTGGGGGTCTGTGCTAAAGGGATTGCTGTAGGGACACCTTCAGGCGGTTTGGCATACTTACCTTTCCTTCTCTTCATGTACTTGAGTGTGTAGTGCATGTCCACAGCAACTTATCAACTTTTAAAATAAACTATGATGTTCATTCTCACAACACAAGAAATAAATTTTATATAAGAAAAGATTTCTTTCGACTCGGTAAATCACAGATAGGTTTTAATTTTCATGCTGTTGATTTCTTCAGTAGGCTGCCCGATTTCATAATATATCTCAAATCGGACGGTTTCAAGAAAAAGCTCAGGCAAATTTTTGCTCGGGAGGTTTTATACCCAGTTAATGAGTTTTATAATGTCAACTTTTTGTGAACTTCTTATTGTCTACCGTTTGAAGGTTTGGGTTAGTATTTATATCTTGTATGTGTAACTCATGTACTTTTTTTTTCTATTTCAATTCAATTCGTTTTTAAATTGATTACATTCATCCTATTACTTATTGTATTTTATCTGAGGTTTATACAAATACGCTTGTTCTTTTTGTACTTTGATATGTATTGTAATCAACCCACTGACCGGTGCAAACACTTTTATATTATGTGTAAGGCATTAATAAATGAATACTGAATACTGAATACTGAACACGTCTCATAAATTGGCAATTCAAGTATCATAAATTGGCTGCGTTTAATTCAATGATTCATAGGGCTTTCTAGTGGGTGAGCAACGTGCATTCATTATCGTTTGTTTCGACAAAGAAAATACTGAAATCAGTGTCCAAGTGAAAGTTTAATACGGAACAATCAGAAACAAATACAAAAGGGCGTCTGAGGTCAACAAGAACGGAAGAAACTGTCAACCTAGTCAGCGATTCTGTACGTAACGACCCAGGCCTTTAAACACGTAGGAGATCTGCTGAACTTACAGTTGCAAGAATATCATTACGGCGCATTTTAAATAAAGATCTTAAATTACAACCATACAAGATACAATTAGTGCAAGATTTAAAGCCGAATCATTTAATTTTACGTCGTGCTTTTGCCGGAACGTTTTCGAACCCTAAACAACATTGCTTTCGGATGAAGAACATTTTCACTTGAATAGGCATGTTAATAAACAAAATTTTCTGTGGGGATACTTGAAAAGTCGAGTATACTCCGGAAAACTAGCATCAATTAAACAATTGAAACAAGCAATGATAGGTGAAATGGGTCAAATTTCTCGTTCATGTGCCAGAGGATTTTTAATAATTTAAGCCTCAGGTTGGAAGAGTGTCTGCGTCGAGATGGATCACACCTTGATGATGTAATTTTTAAAACTGACTTCCAAAATTTTAACTATTAAATAAATGATTTTATATAAGCGTATCTATTTTAGTTTTTTTTTTCATTGAGTTTTAAAATGTAGAAAACTAAATGGACCCACGGAACAATCAGAAACAAATACAAATATCATATCATAATATTTACCCACGTAAAGAATCAACTGATTGTAATATTTTGGCTCTATCAGCGAAAAATCTTTTCGCTGATTACAAATGTAATTTCGAAACCAACAGGAAACTATCCCATGAATATTTCAATAATAAAGATAAAACTCATAGATTTGACAATACTAGAATTTACAAAATGTCCTCTATGGATTGTGAAGGCGTTTATATAGACTAGTCATTCATTTGAAACTAGATTCAAGGAGCATCAATCAGATTACAAAAACCAGAGAACCGACGAATCTACTTTTGTTTTGCATTGTATCGAAAATGGCCATCATTTTATATCCATAGATCAACTTCAAATTATTCACAGAATACCTAAAAGACAAAAGTTAGATACCTCAGAATCCAAACTCACCATAGAAATTAGCTTCTGAACGACCAGAATGGTCCGGCTTATTCGTCCATATTTGATATCTTTAAATAATATCTGTTTTTCACATAATTCGTTTATTATCTATGTATTTTAACTTCAGTTCAGTACTTGTTGCAAGCTGAAGATGGTCGAGAGACCGAATTGCAATAAATTCTTGTGATAGTATGATAGTTTCATTTCTTATTATCAGCGAGTTAATATCTTGGGAAATTTCAAAATAGTCATTCTGTATATCGTGAAACTAAGCCAGTGTATTTTTTCTAATTAAACAGGATAAGTATTTTACGTAATTTCCAGTTAATTGACTCGCTCGATGGCTCTAATATTTTGAGATCAACAGAATGTACGATTTCGTTGTTTTGGAACTTCTGCTTTTAGACTATCTTATTTAATGTTTCACACCCCTTAGTCGTGATTGAATTCTATTCTTGCTTGAACTATCAATTTCGCTAGATTTTCCCATTTTTTCCTCATTTTATAATTGAATCCAATTCACTCGAATATTTCTGGTTGAACTTCGTCGCCACATATCATATCTTTTTCAAATTAATAATTTATTTCTGCAGGTAAAATTATTTGACAATGTCTCTCTCAAATTATAAAATTTTCCGCAGGAAGACGAAACTATATTGACCGCTGATCGACGAAATGACGAATATGATACGAACATTGGTCCTTCGAACTGGATAAACCTTTCTTGCGGTTTGGTTCCACTACTTCCAGACGGATCAATTCAAAAGTATTGTCAGATGATCTTGATGGAGCGACATATATTTCCAAAGTATGTTAAGTTATATTAATCGAATTCAATGAATTTTGCGAAAATTCTAATCATCGTATTTTTTCGCGAATTCTACCAAATTACTCATAAAGGTCTAAGTAGCTTGTAAGTTATATAAACAACTAAGCATTGCAATATTTCATCCTTTGATCATCTGATCATCCGTTCTCTAGCAGATTGATCTGACTTGTAGGACCAATGTTCGATATTTCAGCGTGTTCGTCTATCTTAGTCCCATATTACGTCTTCTTCGCAAAGACCTCATAATTTGAAGAAGACACCGTCAGATACGGGTACTCGGACAGAGCGCATTTCAGAATGATACATGCACATCTAGCAGCCTAATAATTCAGTTCAAACATGGGGCGCAGAATGTTTACATGCATATTGATATCTATCGCATATCTACACGTATAATTTCCTAGGGCATACATATTTATGAAGTCGGTTCCGTACCCGCTGAGCCGAATTACAGAGATGCACTCAGGTGACAACGTTCTCTTAGCCGCGTGAAGTTGACATTTGCGCGCTTCCGATGATTTGAGGAATAAGGAATATAGAAGATAAAAGAGATCTTCTTTTTTTTTTATTTGTTTCTGGCGAAACGAATTTAAAAGTTAGCGAACCAGCACTAAAGATGAAAGGAGCTTCACATTTCTAATTGTAGTCACAAGGACGGATATCTTGGGTAAATCCATATTATGATTACGGAACTTGCGTGAGATTACTGAGGCTATAGGATCTTGGCGGAATAGGTGAATAATATTCTGCATATGAAAAATGGTGGTGATTCTCGATCAGATGAAAACACGTAACCATTCAATATTTGGAAGTGATGAAACGTAAATAGCAGGTATTTAGCGTTGTTAACTTGGACCCATCCTTAAATTCTTAAGAGATTTCGCGAGGTTTAGTTGACGTCGATCCTGAGCAATTCATTTGTAGGCGTATATATGATTAGATTCTCTATCTAGCTGTTCACGTCAACCGGATAAACCTTGTATTCATGCATCTTTCTTCTCTGTTTTCCTATTCCATACTTGGTGGATCTGAAGCCTGGAATATTCTAAATGCCAGTGTTTGACTCTCAAATATGACATGTTCTTGCTACAACATTGGTATAATCTATCCTGATACCAACATGAAGCTGCCATTTCAGATTATCATTCCCAGCAGGCAAGAAAGGGCCACCACAGGTGACCACCTAATTGGCAGTCCCTGTTGGTTCATAGGCCGCTTCAAGAGTGTCCAAGGAGTTGGATCTATTTTGGTAAACTTAATTAACACTGATGTTCAAGTTGTCATTGACCACTGTTGCAACACACCCACTGCGAGAGCCAAAACTTGGCTTAAACTCTCAGGGCTAGACCTCAGAGTTTTATCTACTCAATTTTCATGTTAACGGTGCATTGTCGTCTCAGAAGTCACATAAATAAGTTACGATTAATAGTGAGCATCTCATGCAGATTATGCAAGGAGGTCGAAGAACACGTCATGCGCAAAGCCGGGCTGGAGACAGGAATAGGCTTGTGGAAATTCGATCTCATGAACTGGAAATGAAATAGATTTATCTCCCAGCTTAACAGCTTCTCTCTTACCTTTATTAGAAGAATGGAACTCGTCAACCTGTCAATATCTATCTATCTATCTTCTGGAGGATTGCAAAGTAAGTGATGACGAAGGTATTGGTGTTGTGTGAGAAGACTTATAAATCCCGAAACTTGGCGTTACCTATTCCTGGGTTTGAAAAGAAGACAATCCTACGGAAAATGCTCAGGGGAAGTGAGCGCAAATAATTTTGATCTAACTCAAAGGTGATAGCAAATTCTTTCTCGAGATTCTTAGGGAAATATTCATATTGGCAAAATTACAAGATAACAGAAGGAGAGTAAACTGGACTCTCGGTCCACCAAGAACATTAGAATGTCGAAATTGAGCTTCAAGTTAATTTCCCATTCACCCAATCTTTCAGATACAATCCGAAGAAGCTCTCGAAATATTGAAATTTATCTGTGGTAATAGTTCTGTAACTTTGAAGAATGTTTAGAAGTGGTATGAGTGATTCTAAGAAGGTGATAAGTCGATTGAGGACGACGAACATCCTTGACGTCCTTCATCTTTAAAACAATTGATAATGTGAAAAAAATGACCTCATTTGTTCGATCAAATACACAAACCACTATTCAAGAGCTTATTGAAAAACAGAACGTGTCGTATGTGTGTGCCAACCATTGTAATAGAAGATTTGTGAATGAGTTACATATTTATGGCCAGATCAAAAACAAAATCGCGTTTAACTTTGACGAAACTGAAGGATCGTCTTCTTGTATTTCTGGAGATGAAAGTTGAGTTTATGGCCATTACGCTGCGAGAAAACAGGGTTCTGAATGGAAAGCCGGCGATTCATCTAGAAATGTCAGACAGTCAAAGGAGTCAATAAAGGTAGTTCATTGCTTTCTTCGATTTTGAACAACTGCATACTTCGGATGTTATAAATGGGTTTTGGAACGTGTGCGGCTTTCTTGTTCATCACGTTTTGTCTGTCCATCCTTCTTACTCAGCAGATCTACCACCATATGATTTCTGCCTCTTCCAAAAAAAAATGTGATGACGAGAAACGTTTTCACCTCTATATAGCACCTGAAAGCCATTTCGAAACAGCCAAAAAGTACTTTGAAGAATATTTCCCTTTTTTTATAACAGTTTTCATTTGGTTTTGCACTAAAATTGTTGAACAACCGACCTACAATTGAAGTTAAAAATGGCAGTGGCTGAACATGCAAAATACTTCGAAATAGCAAATTTTGTGGTTCTTCCAATTTAATTTCAGAAGAATCATAATTTGCAATCAAAACTAAATTAGTAAAAATTTTACAGAATTTCATAATACAGAATAACAATTATGTACGTATTGAAATTATATATCAAATAACAAACTCAAATATATACTGTAGCAAAAGTTTGACGGTAGATCAAACTTTTACGATTTCATTCATTCAGAAATGGTCCAGAGAAAAGAAGTTCTCAATTCAAAAAGAAGAACAAGTCAAGGATACCATACTTAGTTTCAGTGATAGGACGAGAACTGACGGTATGAGTGTTTGTGAATGGAATATTAGGCATTTATCCTACGAAACCGATAATTATAATCTTCAATCTGAATATACAGGGTATAGGTATAAAGTTCATTAAAGCCTACAGCTTGAAATCATTTTGAACTTTATTTTTTTTAACCACATAATACAGATTTTTCAAAAAGCAATAACTTTCTCACTTTATTAAATCGACCCTATGTTCATGTTGTGATTTGAATGGGAAATTGAATAACATTTCAAAAAGAATTATGATTTCCTATACCTAAATTCAATAGTTTTCATTTTACGATTGTAGTGTTGCTTACTCATAAGATGCTTAACGAGTGGGAATTACTAACAATAATGAAAATCACTAAGAAATGCTGAAATCAGAAGTGGAAAACCCTGAAGTAAGCAGCAGAAAAATTGCTAATGAAACTATCATCAACAAAACTAGTATGTGAAGGATACTCAAAAAGCGGAATTACATCCCGTATAATTTTTAAATGCACCCGAACTTGGACGATACAGATTTAAAATCTAGTTTAGTTATTAGTTCATAGACACATGAATATAATGAACACGTAATTTTCTCGAATTTTGTGATTTTTATAAATGAGAATCCCATTCATAATATTGGTTTTGTATACTAGTATACTTTTCTCTATGTCGACAATGAAAATCCTCCAGACTAGTATTATACCAGATGAACCCTTCCATATATTGGGATGGGAGGTTAGATTAGCTGTCGATCCATATTTTTTCAACGAATTCGATAGAAATTTTCATCTTAATGTGGCTAGGTGGTTGGGAATTGTGTATGCTCTTCACCTAGCCTTTAAGAAAGGAATTCAGCCCTGGGAGGTCTTATGATCTGGATAATCAGTTGACGTTCCATTAAGTTTCATCCAGTTATTAGAAAATAATCTGTGTCCAATATAGTCTAGCCGAACCTTCTTGGATATGTTCTCAAATGGCGTATAATATAAGCGTAATCCCCATTCGTGAACATTTTAGACGCGCTTTGAGTACCTACTAGGGCTGCTCTCTATATTTTGAGATACAAGCAATACACGAGTTGTATGATGCAAATTGGTTTATTTGCGTTCAAAGTAATTTCCACCTACGTCAATACACTTTTGTAAACGAAGCTTCCTAACCTGAAAGACTAAAAGCCAGTGATCTTTGGGAATGTTCTAAAAAAATATGAAGATCAATTGCCTAATTTAGCTTCATCGTGAACCATCGATTAGTTAAATGATTTTTTAGGTTAAAGAATAACCATAAAACGTCACACTATGCAGTGTGTGACGATGCATTGTCCTGATGCAACGATATCAGAGCGAATCTAGATTGATTCAAGCACCACAGGTAGACATTCTGTTATGTACCTGTTGGCTGTCACTGTACGTTGAGTTTCAAGGTTAATTGCTCTCACTGATCCTGTACTATGAAAGCAAACTATGCATATAACTACTTAGACAGATCTTCGTTATTTCGGAAGAGTTGAGGTTGGGTCATCTTCGTGAATCCACATACGGCTGCCCATGCATATAAGAACATCAGAAATGGATAGTATGTTCCATCACCCATAAGGATTTTAGACGGAATACGATGAAGATCATCATTCAACATTCTTTCAACGTTTCCCGCGAGTTTCTTACTCGTTGTGCTTTTTGGAAATCTATCAGCATATGGGGCACCCAACGACTAACGACTTTTTTCATATGAAGATTCTCATATAAAATCGAATTGAAAGTAGCGGCTTCAACGCCAAGGGTTGCCTCATTTACTTGATAGGTGCATCTTGGATCTTCTTCGATCGCATATTGCTCTTGCTCAATGTTGTTAACAGTCACAGACGTACAAGCTCATCAATATCACGATATCCAATATCCTCTTTCAAATTCACTATGTCACCAAAGCAAGCCCTTCAAGATCAAAGACTTTCATCATGCGCGCCACATTCTTGCAAAACTCTGTTCTTCAGATAATCCAACTTTGTAATCGTCATCGCGCGCTCTTGACAATTCAATGATTTGCTAAGGAATAATCGTTATCACGGTTAGTCTAGAGAGCAGGAACTCAACTGAAGTCAGATCTTTACTAATGAAGGATAAGGGTTTCTAATAATACAGTGCTCCCTGCTCTCACTCCTGCAGTTTCTTGGCATTTCGAAATATACAACGTAGTCTTTGTATCTAAGCAGCTTGTTCTCTAAAAACTTGATAAACAGAGGTGGACCTACAACTGGCCATCTAGATCACAAGACCTCACAGGTCTGAATTTCTGTCTTAGAGGATTTGTGGAGAACATAGTTCACACAACTCCTTAATCTACTATGGAAGATATGAAACAGATGAAGATACGAAAACAGAATTCGAAATGCATTCACATCAATTACACCAAACATGTTGAGTGATGTGGAAAAGTCGTTTGAGTACCGAATTCAACGCTACTTTGAACAAGATGGACGTTTAATTCGGGGAAAGACAAACCCCTATTTACAGAAAATACCAACTTCAATGACTATACAGAAAGCTCTATCTAACTAAAGTGAGAAGTGAAACTTCCCAAGATAATAATGATTAATCAAGATGAGAAAATCGGAATATCACAGAAAGGATGAATTTTGAAATGCTGGCTGTAAAACAATGAAAGGTTGATGGGATATAATCAACTGTGGTGGAATTGATCTTCCAAAAGTCATTGCCTGAACCAAGATTAATCAACCTGATCAGAAATCACACACCAATCTAGGCGGAACAAGTGGCCTGAACAAGACATTTGAAACGTTAAAGTTATTTTATTGTGTTTTTGATAAAATTTTCTTTCTATAGTTGTTATTTCTAGGAATAGATGAATTTTTCGTTCTGATTGTTTTGGTTTATTTACTTGTCTGATGTTTTTGTTTTCTACTTGACATCTATTAAATTGATCAAAGTATTTTAGTTTCAAAATAATGATAATATTGTCTATGAATTACAAGAAATCGTTCGTGAAATAAAAATTATTAACTTAAGGTATAGGAAACTAAGACACTGTTTGAAAGGTTATTCAATTTCCAATTCGAATAGTGGTTGTAGAGTTTTATTTAAAATGAGAAAGTTAATGCAATTTGAAAATTTCAATAATTTCCACAACATTTTACACACTGTGTATAAAATCTGTTTTAGTAAATAGGTACAAGGAATTCATTATAGATTTCAATTTAAAATCGACGTACTATCCGAAAATACACGAAAAATTATTTCTTTGATGAATAATATGATTTTTATATACTGTACAAAATTCATTTGGGACACCCCATATATTATTAGTTAGGTATATATGTTCATCACCACTGAGCAGTTGAGCAAGCACTAATAGATTGCATCATATCGTTAACGCGAAACTGCATCCCTGAAATGCGCATCTACCCATCAAAAAGCACAGCCCGACGCGCCGAAAATGAATCTAACCTCTCTTCGCGAGTGTCATCTCAATACATTTCTTCACAAGAAATCGCGCAATCCGTCGCTGTACCCTGGGAGGCTGCGAACGGAGATATCCGCTACTTCCATAGCTCACTGACTGTGTTCCTCATAATTCTGTCACCACACGAACTCTATCCGCTTGTTTAAACGAATGTTTCAATCCACCACGCTGCGGGAAAAAAGCTGACAAAAAACGGACAAGAATTTTACTCATTTGAATCCGCCCGGAAAATACTCCGCTAGCACATGTTCACCGAAAAAAAAGATGTTGTACGACCAAGGAATTGTTCCAGCTTAACATTCATACCGATAAATTTCGTCTGGCAGCTGACTGCAAGATGTCTTAATTTATGTCGAGCAATTAAAATAAGAAGACATTTGTACGTTCCTGCTCTATTTGAACATTGTAAGGGGACTCACTTTCGCGCAGTGGCGTGACATTTGTACCATATTCAAGAGGCCGATTTCTTGAATATTGCAATTTACGATTTCAAGAAATTGCAACTCTAATCAAATATGAGGTTACCCCCAGAAGTACTCAACCTAGCAAAGAAAACACGAAAGTTTCGGAAAGAATCTTGAATTTTCAACATTTTTCAGCGACAGTCGATTCCCTATTTATAATAAAAACCGATGAGCCCCTCAAATTAGCTATTAACTGCCACGCTCAATTATTGGAAAATTTTCGACCACCGACCCATTTTTTTCAATGATTCAAAAAGAAAATAAACCGAGGAATCTTATTCTGACGAAGGGGATATGAGAGCTAAAGCTCTGCTTTATTGCTGTTAAATATCGCTAAACATTGAAACAGTGAAAGATCTTCACTACGCTGTTTCTGTTCGAGTGTGAGCAAACGCGGCAGTCATCTTGCCCACAGCTTTAACATGTTCAAACTTCCAGGCGATCATACCATATCGCTTTAGGGATTTTCTTTTACATTTCTAGCGCAGTGACCTGATATGGTCAACCACAGCGATGCTCGTCTTGGAAACTCATACGGCCTCGTTCAATCTCCACCACCTAATATTTTAAAATTTTACTGTTGCAAACGAAGGAACAGAATCTCCCGGAGTAAAATCTAATTCAGCTTTTATAGCCGTTTAAGTCCAGAAAAGGGGGACGGAATGAGCGGTCATAAGCTTACAACTTGTTGAAACCCTTATTTTCTTTCTAAATGTTGTGTCAAAAGTCACCTTAAATTATGTGTGCGCGTCTTGAGATTTTAAAGGCCAAAAAAATCAGTTACTTGTCAATACCTTGCTTTCTCTGCGTTAAATGGTATTTGCTCATAAAAGTCGTAGATTACGAAATTCTCTACACATTGTATTAACCGTTTTCGAGATAGTCCGCCGATAGCGCGAGCGTTCCGCCGTATATGGCTTAGTGCAAAATCATCAAATTCATCAAATATCAAATTTGTAACAGTCCGATTTCTTGAATTAATCATTTATATCTTTTAAACTCAGTTTTCATGGCTTTATTAATAATTCAATCTCATTTCATCAAGTTAAAAATTCGAATCAAGAATCTACAGATAATGATACCCAATGAAAATTATAGTTATATCCGTAAGGTGTCGCTGGTAGTTGTTTGTTTGTTTTTCCTTTAACGTGCTCTATTTTCTTCTTTCGACCAATGACACGCCGGGGAATTCTGTCACCTCACTAACTCGGGAATTTCGCTGAACTCCTCTCGTGTCAAGGGAAGGGATCTTTAATGTCCAACACATCTCTGTTAGACAGGACCGACGGCTTTACATCTCCCCCGGAAGATGGATACTCAAGCGATTCCCAGAATCAGTAAAATCGCACCGACTTTGTGGGGACTGAACCCAGGTAACTCTGCGCAGGAGACGAGCATCATATCCTCTACGCCACCGAGCCGGCTTGATCTAGGTTGTGCACCGGTTAATTGTAAGTCAGAACTTGAAAGAAGATCGTTTTCTCGTTTCTGTGGGAGAACGGAAAGCAGTACTCATTCTATGGTTCATTTCCACTTCATTGTTCTGAAGAGAATAATTCCGCTTTTTCATTAGTTGTTTTGAAAATCAATAGTTTTTCATAGAACCGAGTCTATATAAGTTCGGAATTCATTAGATTCGCTCTCTTTCCATTTAGAAATCTTCGGAATCTTTTGTGATTTTATTGGAGCCGTGTTGTAGCCATTGGAGTGAATAATTTTCAGTAAAAGTAATTAAGTATTCTTTTGATTTTCTGGATAAATTCCAATCGTCTGAGGCGTCATAAGTAGTCGGTAATTTTACCGGATTTCCTCGACAACGAATTCAATTAGAGAGTTGAGAGATTTCGAATTTTCTTTCATTATATTAACCTAGATCGATATCTGCTATTCCAGGGTTTTTTTTTCACCGTCTAGATATTTTACGAGTTTCCACCTTTATGCCAAACCTTGATATTTCACGACTGGGGTAACCACGTCTTTTCGGAACTAGTTTTGTCACCTAGGGCAGTCACCTTGTGAACCATATTCAGCCAATCAAGTAACCTGTAAGCTATAAGATACAGGAATACTAGAAAACCGATGTAAAATACTAACCAATCATCGTGGGAATTAAACTCATTCCTAAAAGCTAAGTGCTCTTCTTTATGGTCCGTTTCTTCTCTTCTATCTTCGTTAATTGTTGATTGAGTTTCATTTTGTTGAAAAGCTCAGATTGTTCTAAATTGAAAATTTGTACTTAAGTAGTTTGAATTCATCTCGTCTGAGGCTCCTTTCTTGTTATTGGTTAAACTTTGTAGTTATTTTTTTTGCATTAGTTGACTTGATTATAGTTAGTAATTTATTAGTGAGTTACTGTGATCTCGATAATTATCCTGTAATAAAGCTAGTTGAATAAAGTGATGAGTATTATTACTAAGGCTATATCTAGGACGTAGGTTCTAGACGAAGATCTCACATACTGAGATAAAGGGACTTTGATCTAGCTAGGCATAGGTAGTTTCAATTGTAATTTTATTTCAACTAGCCTTGCTATAATTTAATGTCATTCAACTTCATTATTTAAAATTCTTAGTTCAAGTAGAATTGAAATATTTCTCCAATTTTAGATATTCTTGAAATGAAACCATTACAAATTGTATGAAAGTAATTTTCATTGCATCAATTATATTCATTGAAAAACTCATTATTTATTAAGTAAGTCCCTATAATCTGTGATATTTATATCAATACTTACTTCTGTCATATGATTAAAGAATAATTAAGTGAAATATGCTTGTGTATAGTCTAAGTATTTTAAAATTACATTTCATTATATCGGGTATTCCATGAAAAACGCTCCAAGGTATAGCCCGACCTCAAAGTTTCATTGTGTTTTGAATGAAATTCTAACAGCCAGAAACATTTTCACCTTACGGAAATACCGAAAGTTAACCTTCAATTGGACTTTTTGAAGTTAACCCCATATTATAATTTTTTTTCGATTACTCATTCACTTTTGAGAAATGAATTATTTGAAATGCTGTATTTTCCGAGGAACAAGTTATCATGTCTTGGTCATGTGTTCAGTTCGGATAACTCACATTATTTCGTATTTCGGATAAAAAAAGTAACAGAAGGTTTTCATGAATCGTGAAGTACGTTCTGTGGCCGAATACCATTGAAAATCATAGATCAATATTCATTGAGTTATAATGAATGTCATCCGCAATTATTAACGAGATTAGGATTAGGAACCTACCCGCTATTTCTTGTTATTGCTTCGGTTCGAGTCTTTTTTCACTAAGAATTAATGTATGGAAGACGAAATGAATTGAGTACAGACATGATATAGACCTATTTTCAATCGAACAGAAATAGTGCTAAACGTTTCGACTCAATCGAGAACAATTGCCAGATCTTTATGAATCGAAGCGCCGCTAGTTTTCCAAATTCGAATAAAACTCACGGTTCAGTCAAGAAACCGAAAACTTTCAAGGCGAAGATTAATGACGAAACGGAATTTAATGTCTTGTTGAGTGTAGAAATGAACCCAGAAAGATCTGTTCGATACATTTCTGCAGAAAACGAGACAACAGCAACGACTGCTCAAATCTGTTCTACGAAGACATATGTTTTTCAAAAAGTTCATGCTCTTGAAGATGACAGTTTTCGTTGATAAAATGAATATAGATTATTCATTTTTCAGAACCATCATGATGAGTTTATTTTCTATTGCAATAGTCATTTGAATGAAAATAGTTTTAGACAATAATGACAGCATGATCCGCATAATACACACACCACAAAAATTGTCGCATCACCTAGTATTCTGGATTCCACAATCGATTAAGCAACTCGATCGCATTTTCTTTGTCGACATATGTTTCTGGACATATGAGGGGAAAAAAATCTTATCTATGTAGTAAGATTTATTTCCATATGATCTCAAACATGTCTGAAACAAGAATGAGTTTATTTGACTATCAGTTTTCATTCAATTTCTCTTCAGTTTTCACGCTTAATTAATGCAAGTTTTCTTTGTTTCTTGTCGCTTTTCGAATCTTTGAATTTATTGTGATGGCGTCCTGGACGCTATTTGATCATGAAGTGGTAAGAATTGTAACACTTCTAGAGGAGGGGCGAAGCCAACGTTACGAGGCTTGTTGAATATTAACCAAAGCACTATTTCAAGAGCAGTTAATCGGTACCATGAAACAGGGGAGTATGGAAGAAAGGCCGGACTGGGAAAAAATCGGATAACAACACCAGTTGATGATGGTTGGCTTCGTTTAACTGCACTAAGAGTTCGGCACTGTACAGCTAGAATGCTACAAAATGAACTTGCACTTTCCAGAAATGTGCATATTTCATTGCAAACTGTTAGGAACAGGCTCAGAGAAGATGATATCAGACCAAGGGTGGCTTCTACCGGCCCACGTCTCACCAGAGAGCATCGAGTTGCAAGACTTCAGTTTGCCAGGAAACATGCAAATTGGGGTATTCTAGAATGGTAGAATGTTCTCTTTTCCGACGAGTCTAGGTTCTGTCTAGTATCAAATGATAGACACATGCCTGTATTCAGACGACCTGTGGAACGGTATCAGCAATGCAATATCCGGTAAACCGAAAACTTCGGAGGGGGCTAAGTAATGGCGTCGGGAGGCATTTCTTTCCATGGTCGAACTGAGTTAGTCCTACTGAATAATGGAAGAATGACAGCGGCCAGATACATCGCCGATATCCTTGAACCCCATGTTGTACTCTTTGGTCCATCGATTGGCGAAAACTTCATTTATATGCATGATAATGCTCGGCCTCATGCAGCTAGAGTAGTTGCAGAATTTCTGCAAATAGCCGAAATTGATATTTTAAGATGGCCAGCCAGAAGTCTCAACTTGTATTCCATAGAACATGTTTGGGACAACATGGGGTGGCAAATTCAGCAAACGTAGGATGCCTTGTAGAACACTTCAACAACTGGAAAATCTGCTTCCTGAAATTTGGAACTCAGTGACTCAAGAGTACATCCAAAATTTGTTTGAGGGGCTTCCGAGACGTATACTGGCAATAATTAGAGCCCAGGGAGGAAACACTCTATTTTGAAAATGATTAGTAATCATTCGATGCTAGTTAATTGGTCTCTTCGCGAATGTTTGAAGATGGTAGAATTTCTGAATTTTTCATTAACTCGAAAATTGTTGATATTTTCCCATCATAAACTCATCTCTTTTGAATTATATCTTCTTATTTTACACTCCTGAAAGTTACCAAGCGACTCTTGAATGACGAACCTAAAAGTTTATATAGTACTGTTGTAAAAGTAGGGTAATGCGACAATTTTTGAGGAGAGTGTATAATGCACAATAATTTTCAGTATAGATTCGCTGTGGATGTCTGGTTCGCCATTTAGTCGAATCGAATTGATGGGATCTCATTCGAAAATTCCTCGATGATCTTTCTCTGGAATAACAAAGAAAAATCTACTTCCAACAAGATGGTGCTGCTACTCACAATGCACCTTTGAATGTGAACTGGCATAACAATCATTTTGGTGATCAATGAAAGGGACAAATTGTTCTGCTAAGTGGCCAGCCAGCTTTCGCAATTCGATGTGCTGTATCCAGGAAATGCCTATTGTATTGAAAAATATTTTGCATAAGTTGGGTTTTCATTTCGATATTTCCGGTTTATTGAAACAGATGTTTCCACTTTTTTAAGTTTCTTCGGGTAGGGTTAACGCACTGGTTCATCACAATCTAGAAATCTATTCCTGTTAGATTGAGAAAACTTGCATCGTGTCTGTATTCACTTGATTTTCGTCTTCCATATTCATTAATTCACCGTCGAATCCCAAACTTTTTTAGAAAATAATTATTTCAAGGTCAAATTATACTTTTCGAAAAAGAGAAAAATGGGAAGGAAAAGCAGATATCAGCCATTTCCTAGAAGGAGTGATGAATGGAAAAGTTCTGAAATAAAAGCCCCTGTTGACCTAAGGATTTTGGCAGAATTTAAAGTAGGGATCTCTTTTCGTTTGCAAAGAAAATATTAAAAATCGCATTTTAGGTTAGCAATCATTTCTTGAGGAGTAGGACCCTAAGAAAGAAGTATTTTCACCAATCGTTCTTATTGTTGTTGAGCACCACTTGAAGTAGGCCCGCGTACTTAGGAAACACACTGTATAGTTGTTTGGTGACCATAGCATATGCAAAACTTGTTCAAGTTTTCCTATGATGAAAAATCTTTGTAGATCAGATTTCTGATACATAGAGCACTTTTGCTATAATTCAAGCCTGAATAACAACCTTTAAGTGTAAGTTTTTGTTTCAAGGTTGAGCTCCATTCTCCAAATGAATGAAAGGAACCCTTATAGGATCACTTTGTTTTCCGTTTGTCTGTTTGTCTATCTGTCAAGACACGTTTCCCAGGAACACGTAAAGGTGTGAAGTTGATATTGATACCGAATACTCAGGTCAGATCTCTTGCAACTTGAAATGGATGATTTTGCGGTGACGCCATTGCCATTAATTTTTTTTGTAATAGACTTTTGGCTTCAACGCAATGGATGATGTGTGGTCGCTTCCATTAGTGAACATTGGCTGCGGTTCGTCTAGACCACTTAGCCGGTGGTGTCACCGCAGAATCATCTGTAGCTGCTGGTATGTGTGGTCGTAGGCTTAGTCATATTTTGCTATTATCAAGAGAAATAAAACCTATAGGGCACTTCCTCTTGTACCAGAAACCTGTAATTTGACGAAAAGTAGTGTCATGTAGTATAGATATGTGAAAAAAATTCAAAAACGAAAAATTTATCTTGAGTCGTGGAAAAAAATTGTTTTGCCATATTCACCTTTTTCTAAGAAACGCATGAAGGAAGGTGTAGAGTTGAAATTGATGTTCGACCTGCAAAAAGTCAAACTATTCAGTTTAAAGAAATTGAATGTATAAATAGGAACACTGCAATTTTACAGTTTGTCTCAAAGCGGCATTCAAAGTCCAGAGCTCTGAACCATAACATAGGACTGACTCAACCAATGCATTTCCTAGTCTCTTTCTCGTATCTTTGGAAATATGTTTGTCTCAACAAAGGCTATTGAGGCATCCAATGATCTTTTTACTACTTCTTATTCTTGCCATAACTTCTTCCTTTCCTAGACCATCGCTATCTATCAAGTCTCCAAGGTATTTGAAGCATTTAACTTGCTTGATTGCCACCTTATCGTTAATCAGGACTTGCATCGGTATTTACTGCCAAATACTCCGTTTTCGTGAGACTTACCTGAAGTCCCCATGGTTTGTAAGCATCCTATAGTCTCTTTAACATGAACTCCAGATCATATGAATCTTGCGCAAGAACAACCTGGTCATCCGCAAAACTTAGAGTGGAAAAAAGTTCATTTCCTATCGGAATACCCATTCCTTGGCAACTTCTTTTCCACTGTCGTAGTGAGACCTCCACATCCACATTAAAGAAAAGCGGTGACAAGCTGCAACCCTGTCTCAGCCCCTTTGTAGTTATTATTGGTTTCGACAGCTTACCATCAACCTCAACGTATGCGACATTATTTTTATAGAGCTCTCTGATTATCTTCATTAGTGCCTTGTCCGTATCCAACTCTTCCAGAACATCTAGCGGTGAAATCGTAAGCTTTTTATAGGTCTATAAATGCTAAATGAGGTTCTTGGTTGACCGATATTTTCTTTTCTAAGACTTGTTGGACGATGAACAGGTTATCTTCACATGAACGCCCTGGTACAAACCCGCTTTGATGCTCACTGATTCTGTGTCCGATATTTTCTCTCAGTTTTACTGATAATATTCTACCGAAGAGGCGACACAGCGAACTATTGATAGGCAAACCCCTATAGCAGTTCGGATCTTTGCGGTCCCCTTTCTTGAATACTGAAACAATATAAGCAGTTTTGAATTCCTGTGGTAATCAGTTCCGGCTACTGCACTGATTGAAGAAATCAACAATACGTTCGATGAGTGACTCCCCACCATTTTTAAAGAGCTCGACCGGGACATTACCCGGACCAGGGGATCTTCCGATCTTCATTGTAACCAAGCTCTGTTTAACTTCTTCGGCAGTAAATCCAACGCAACCTTGGGTTTCTGTAGGAGCCACTGGCCTCTTAAATTCAGGTCTCTTTTCCACTAACAGATCTTCGTAATGTCTTTCCCAACTCTCCATGCTGTTGCTTTGATTGAATCTATCAAATTGATTAGTTTTCTTTTGTTTGATGGTTCTCCATACTTCCGTACTACGAGCACCCCCTATCAGGCTTTCTACCTCTTGGCACTTCTTCTCGCAGGTTTTGGTTTTCTGTTCTTCGATGGCTTGACGCATTTCTCTGTTTTTTGCTTTGTATCTCACCCAGTTAACGTTGGTCTTATCTGCAGCCACCTGTGATAACATTTCTTCTTCTCATCGATTGACTTTTTCACTTCGTCAGTCAACCAGGTAGGTTAGATTTCTGAATCTGCCTTTTCTGCTCATACCCTAGATCTTCATGCGCCGCTCTCTTCAAATTGATATTACTGTATTCCTCTTCGATATCTTCTAAGGATGGAGCCTCTGTTTGATGCTTTCCTGTTGTAATAGGTCTGAACGGTATCTTTTCCTTTCATCTTTACTAATGCTCGTCCTCTGTTCTTCTGGAACGAGTCCTGTTCTAGTTCTAGTCACTAGCTTAGCCGCAACCAACCGGTGATCATATCCGCAATTAACAAACCTCTTCACCCTGCAGTCATTTATTTTCTCTTGATGACATAATCGATAATCGATCTGTAACCTAGAGAAGGTCTTTCTGGCGTGTACCGGTGAATCATTTTGTGTTGAAAGAAACCGTTCAGAATTTGTAAGCTATATAATTCGCAAAAATCTATGGGACGTTCTCCTGAGTCATTGATAGTTTGCTCCCTGAATTGGCCCAATACTTTACTGTCATCTCTGGAATCAATTCTAGCATTGATATCTCCCAAAATCAGGATTTCCTGGTGTGGCTTGTTTCCTGCCAGAACATCAGAGAACTGTGAAGAGTAAGTGTCTTTCGTTGCTAGAGTCGAATCATCAGTTGGTGCATATACTTCTTCTACAACCGTTTCCAAGCCATATATCATTAGAGTAATTATTAGCAAAGGATATAAGAGTTATCACCAATCTGTACTGGGAACAGCGTGCGACAGTAAAATTGGATAATGTGAACATCTCGGAGGAAATGGAAATATGTCGTGAGTACGACAGTAATGTGTTTTCTCTCAACACTGTTCAACCTGTACTCAGAGGAATCTTTCGTGAAGCCCTAGAAGGTCAACAAGGTATAAAAGTTAATGGACTACCTATAAACAACATCCGCTACGCAGATGATACTGCTATCATAGCCAGTAGCTTAACAGATCTGTAACCACTAGTAGAAAGGGTTGAAGAACACGGCCTGAATCTGAATATATCAACAACAAAATATATGTTCGTAACCAAAAGAATAGGCATACAGGGATATCTCACTGTCAATGGGGAGAGAGTACAGCAGGTCCACATATTCAGCTATTTGGGAACGACTGTGTATGATTCGTGGGACTACAAGGGAGAGGTATTGTGCCGAATTGAGAAGGCCAGAGCGACATTTTTAAGAATGAAAAAGATGTTTATTGCCAGAGACCCAACACTTTATGTTAAGATCAGAATGCTCAGGTGTTATGTTTTCTCTGTTTTGTTGTATGGAGTAGAGTCGTGGACTGTCAATGAGACAATTATTAATAAACTGAACGCTTTTGAGTTGTGGTGCTACAGACGTACTTTCAAAGTTTAATGGACGCAGCATCTTAATAACGGGGAGATCATAAATAGAATCGGCAAGAAGAGGGAAATTGTTCAAACACTGAAAGAACGGAAGCTTCAATAACTTGGCCACATAATGCGACACGACAAATATCGACTACTACAATAAATCCTTCAGGGAAAACTTGAGGCGAAAAGAGGCCTTGGAAGAAGACGTCACTCGTGGATGAAGAACTTGCGCGATTGGTTCGGATTGACTACAACTCAGCTGTTTCGAGCAGCAGTTAACAAAGTGAGAATTGCCATGATGTTAGCCAATGTCCGGAACGGATAAGGCACCCCTAAGAAGAAGAAGAATTATTAGCAACCTCTCAGATATAAAATTTTAATCAGCTATATGCCGTTCCAGCTCTTTTCTAATCAAGATCAATATCCCACCCTGGGCCTTCGAGACTTTTCAATACCAGACCAAAAGTGCAAGTAACTTTCGAGATGTTCACTTTCCATGCCTTTCTTTTTGTTTCGCTTAAGGCAATGATGGAGATGTTAAGCTGAGAGATCTCCTCTAATACTTCTGCTATTTTGTTAGTGAAGCAAGTTGTCGTCTTAATTTGTTTCCATCCTGTATCCGAGGCTTTTTGACGGTTCTTTGAACAAGAATGATTTTTGAATAACAGGCTGCTAACCCATTGCCAAAACCCCCAACCTGGAGGACCAAAGACTTTTCTGTAGGGATGTCTATCCTTAGCCAATTTGGCCCAGTTTTGAGGCGCCAGGAGTTCGTCCTTCACCATCTCTCGTCTGCTACAAAGCCCACTGATAATGTGTGCCTTGTACCCTGGGGCCACGCGACTGAAGTCTTCTAGGACGTGAGAGCAGGATTTGTTGATAGAGCTGAATTCAGTTGTCCGAACCTCAGACTTTTTCGTCTGAAAGCAGAGGGCATTTCTTGGAGTTTTGTTGTCACGTTCACATTGGCAGTAAACGCAACCCCCAAGACTCTTTATCAACCTTAGGCCGCCGTAGTAGTAGGAAATCATTGGCATAATTATAGGAACTATGCGATAAGTTACGAGTTGAAACAATTGAACAAGCACGGTTTCTACGAATGTAGATGACAAATGTACGGTGTTTTTGATGGTTGGCATATCTGAACTCTCTGAGGTATTATATTTCATTGGTGAATTCTAGAGTTCACACTAATAATATTCCTCAATTATAACTTTGTCTTTAAGATATACTTTCAAGCATTTACGGAACCCCATGAGCGCGGGCCCTACTCACACCTGAAGGATTTTTTTTTCATAATGCAACTCAATTACACCTTATTCTTTCAATTTCATTCGCAACTTATTATTCCCCATCATTGATTTATTTCAAATTTTTGCTGACTGGCATGAACTTTTAAATTATTATCCATTATTCCAAATTCATTTCTCATTATCCCTGAAATTCTCACCTTAGCGTAACCTCATTCAAATTCAAATAAATGCGCCATCGAGGCATTAGACCCTGATTCTGAGCAACTTAAGATTTCAATTTTGGCAGACAAATGCTTTGAATTATAATTTAACATTTTATATCGAGAAGTTCTAAAGTTTTGGATCATGACATATCTTATTCTATTCATTCCTTTTGCAACTCGAAAACGAAACAATAACGAGTATTACCGGGAAAGTACCTAATACGTAATCAATGCTTGTTAATAATTGCGAATGACATCCATTATAATTTTATGAAGATTGCTCTGATTTTCAATTGTATTCCGCCACAGACCTTACTTCACGATTCATTAGAATATTTTGTTACATTTGGTGTCTTTTTTTACTCAAAATACGAAAAAATATGAGTTATTTAAACTGAAATAATGACCAAACAGTTTCTAGAATAGCAAAATTTCATCACAAACTCGAGCTGTCGCCCATTTCACGAATTTCATCAATGAAATGGAAATGTGACTTTTCTTCCGTAATTTTTTGAAAATTTTTTTTCTCAGATAATAAAGCGTTCAAAGTGATACTTTTTCAGTAGAAGGTATTCAATATTGAATAAGCAGTCGACAAAAACTAATATCATTCAAGATGCAATTTCGTTTCATTAAACTCGATAACTGTAGGAGCTATATACGTACAGCTTGAGGCATTTTTAACAGAACACCCGATATCTTGATTATGTTTTAAGAAGACAAGCAATTAGGTATTTTTGTTTTAATCGTTGTGCCTACCTTAATTATATAAATATATCTGAAAGTATAGCCTTGCATAATATGAATATGGGTACTATATACCAGGTTGCCCGAATAAAATTATAATTCATTGATTGTCGGTTTTAACAAAACTCCCGCACATTTCGTGTTTTGATTTTGATACCTAACTTTTTATAATGAATGCGGAGTTCACCCCAACCTCCAAACCCCAGCTACCTGCTACCGGGATGGGGTCACACACACGATGGAAACACTGATGGTTAACACAAACACTTTTTATAAACGTAAATTTAAAATGAAATAAAACACGTGGTTCGTTGGGTAAACGACGGCGGTTTGGCAATATGGCGTGGGTACGGAAAGCCGACTCGTGGCAACGCGTGCTGCAGCCGGTGTTCTGAGACAATGTGTAGTCGAAGAGGTCATTGAAGAGGAAGTGAGCGAGTCTCCGAAATGCACGGATATTTAAACCCTCGGTTCAGGTAGGCCCAGAGTACGTTCTGTGCCTCGCCTGGTCGATGGGCCTACTTGGCGGTCTGTGATTAAGAAAGCGTGGTTAACACGGTAACACGCTTATTCGGAGGGGCCTAGAGCGATCTATGGTGAGATAACGTAGTAGGAAACGGTAACACGGCCCCCCTCTGAAGATCGCGGTTAGGCGCCTCCATATTGCCATACCGGGTAATAAAACCATGTTGTATCTTTATTAAAGACATGTGCATACGTGCACATCATACCATTGAAAATCAAAAAAAACCAAAAAAAAAACAAAACAATTTTTTTTATCAAGTTATCCTACTTAAATCTAATACGACCCTGTGTGCAGTGCGTCTGTGGCCGTCTTACTATCTTACGTGCCATTTGGCATCAACGCGATGATGACAAGGGAAACCACAGAAAACCTTGTCTCACGTAAGCGAGTCGTATAGTCAAGCTACTTAGATTACATAATATCAATACATAAGAGCGTGGTGCAAAGCTCTATTTAAAATATTTAAATCTAAGATATATGTGCAATAACATATCTGAAGGGGGGGGGTCGCATCTACTTCGTATCTTTATTTGCCATAAAAACTTAGATATTGAAAGTATCTGAAGAAGAGAAAAATAGTACTGAAAAAAAAAACAATTTACTAACCTAAGACACATAGAAACATGATGAGTTTATCATACGTTGAACAACTGCGTCTGTGAGTAGGTCCTAGATTCACTAGCGCACTGGTCGTTTAACAACACTACAACACTACACTCACACACTCGTCTTTGGGCGCCACTTGGTGTTGTCTTCGGTCCAAGAACCGGATGCTTCATTCACAGCTGCTGCGGTGGTGGATTATTTCTGCGGTAGATGAATTAGACGAATACTATCCACGTGCGTCGTTGCTATTGTCTATTGTTCGCGTTGGTCCTACCACGTGCGTCGGATTCCCTCGTGTGCGGAAGTAGCGGAATTCTTCACTTGGATTCTCGTATTAATATTTATCGGCTAACTCAGTCGGTGATGGGTCCTTTTTCTCAACGGAGAAAACAATGCCCTAATGCACACGTTGGGCTCCACTTGCTACCGGGATGGGGTCACACACACGATGGAAACACTGATGGTTAACACAAACACTTTTTATAAACGTAAATTTAAAATGAAATAAAACACGTGGTTCGTTGGGTAAACGACGGCGGTTTGGCAATATGGCGTGGGTACGGAAAGCCGACTCGTGGCAACGCGTGCTGCAGCCGGTGTTCTGAGACAATGTGTAGTCGAAGAGGTCATTGAAGAGGAAGTGAGCGAGTCTCCGAAATGCACGGATATTTAAACCCTCGGTTCAGGTAGGCCCAGAGTACGTTCTGTGCCTCGCCTGGTCGATGGGCCTACTTGGCGGTCTGTGATTAAGAAAGCGTGGTTAACACGGTAACACGCTTATTCGGAGGGGCCTAGAGCGATCTATGGTGAGATAACGTAGTAGGAAACGGTAACATACCCTCACTTTTTATTTTCAAAAGTCAACCGCCCTCCTTTGATTGCTCTTTTTACAGCTCTATGAAGCTTCTAGATTACTGACTGTGCAAGTAATTCTAGGAAGAAGCGATCGTTCGCTCGAATGAAGTGTGTTGAAATACCCACTATTCTCGTCAAACCGTCAACCGCCTAATCATTTCCTCATAAAATCTATTTCGGGTTGGGGGGATGGAAACTCAGCTCGTGATTAATTTGAAACATAATTGCGAATGGTCAGTCATGTGCTCAAGACCTTTTTCTCAATAATACACTCATCAATCATATGCATGAATTTTGATATTTTAATGTCCTGTATTTGAAAGAGCAATTGTTTTTTTTCTGCAATTTTTGCACAGTTACCTAGAAACTTCATAGAGTTTTTAAAAGAGCTATCACAAGATGGAAATTGCTATTTGAAAATAAAAGTGTGGTAACTGGGGTTTAGAGGGTTGAGGGTAAACTCCTCAATTTATCATAAAAAGTCAGGTACATATTGACAATCAATGAATCATGAACTTTATTGAGGACTTTCGCGAAACTTGGCATTTATAGTAAGAGGGGACTGATGTACCATGGTATAATTGAAACCGGTTTTTCTTAAAAGGATCAACTGCAAAAGTTGTTGCCTATCTCGATGTGGATGCAGGAAATCGGGTTACAATGTAACAATGCTCTTCAGCTTTGGCAAGCTTATCCCAACGCATCTTCATATCTTGAAGAAGAAAATACATATGACCCCAAACTTTCATGTTTATAATCCATAGTCGGTTGCGAGGATGAAGATATTGAGTGGCAGGCGGTCTCACCCCTGTCGCCCGGTGGGATACCACCACATCCTGCTATAGGTTCCGTGAATTGATCACCTGTGTTACTGAGTTTCGGGATCTGGCGGATGGTCCGGTTTCCAGGGTGGGAAGGATTTGCAACGAAGCATGATGAGCTCCTCTTTGACAAAATCATCCGGAGTTAAAATAATATCCTATTTGGATCTCCAGGTGGGACTGCCTCGAGGGGTTCATGATGCCGGTAAGTCAAGCACTCATCCGGCTAATTCACTCATTCATTCACGTTCTAGAAAAGAAAGCAAACTCTTCACATAGTTCTGAAATATAAGAGGACTGGGACACAACAACGTGAATGTCGATCAGCATCTGCAAAACGCACAACGCCATCTAACCCAAATATGTCAAACAACCGACACAACGTATTTAAGTTTTAATGGATATGAGTTACATACGAGATTTAGGTTTAAAGGGGGCCTCGGTGTTTTCGCCAGATCGGAAGTTGCATGCCAGATAGAGGACACGATGGAAGACGACGCTTTCGACCTTGCGTGGTTTAAAATCTGTTTCTAGGATGAAACACTGTTCTTATGCTGTCTATATCGCTCGCAAAACGACGTTCACTTCTCTAGACTCTTTCAGTGTATAGGAGATAAGGTGGATTGGAATCACATCATCCGGCAGCTGAGATCATTGTACTGGATGACTTAAACGTTCACAACACCAACTGGCTCTGACACTACAATAGAACAGACGAAGCGGAAGACAGGCTGATTCTTTCGCAATCAACCATAATCTAACGCAGCTAGTCGACGAACCGACAAGAGTACCTGATCACCCAACCGACTTCCCGAACACCTTGGATCATTTCTGATTTCAGATCCGCATGATTTTGGAGTGGAGGTCTCAGCATCGCTGGGCAACTCAGTCCATAACCTTATATCTGCTACTGCAACCAAGAACCTAAGCCACCCAGACGTATTTGGACTATAACCGAGCTCATTCGGATGAGCTGCCTGAATTCTTTTCGTGCTTCCCCTTCAGTGATGTTTCCTTTCATATCCTGACATCAATGTGTGCACTGAATCTGTTACAGAAATGATTCATACAGGAATGGATCTCTACATCCCTCAATCCATGAAAAGAACAACAGCACAAAAGCCATGGTTCAAAAAAGACTGCGAAAGAGCCACGGCAGCCAAGAGCAGAGCTTACAAATCATGAAAGATAAATCCAACAGAGGAAACAAGAACATCCTTCGTAGGAATACGGAAAGTATGCAACCTTACAACTGCAAGAGCAGAGGCCAATTTCAACGAAGAGGTAACTGATAAACTCCTAAAACAGGCATGCAGGACTGGAAAATTCTGGTCTATGGCGAAAACTGTCAGTGCCAATTTCTGCAAATCTGAGTTTGCGCCTCTTGTTAGAGAAGATGGAAGTATAGCATCATCTCCGAAAGAGAAAGCCGATCTCTTTGCTCCCTTGTTCTCACAGAACTCTGTGCTAGATGCATCTAACGCAATACCACCGAACATATGTTGAATTTCAGGGAATTATTAACGACCTTCAGTATGGTTTTCGCAGGCAAAGATCGACAGGAGATCTGCTCGCCTACATCACTCATTTTGTACATCAACGATAGGCAAGCATGGGCAATCTAGAGCAATAGCCCTCGACATCTCTAAAGCCTTCGATAGGGTTTGGCATGCAGCCTTAATGAATAAACTTGCTGCATATGGGCTTCCCGAAAAGTTGCGAGGTTGGATGAGTAGCTTTCTTTCAAATAGATCAATACATGTTATGATCGACGTTATATCATCTAATTCTTTCTGGTTGCAAGCAGGAGTACCTCAGGGATCCATTCTTTGCCAACCTTATTTCTGTTGCAGATAAAATATCTTCTGTCATCTCAGAGAACAAGATCTTCGGTTTTTCAGACGATTGAACCCTGGTTTCGTCTTTCAGTAGTCTGTGGCCGATGACAGCTGCAGAATCTCAGACTCATATATGTCAACAGATTAATAACTAAAACTCTGACTTACAGAGGATATCTGAGTGTCGTCAGTTGAATCTGGTTTGCTTCAACGCGAGCAAGACGCAAACAACTTCGTTTTCTAGAAAGCTCCCCTCTGGAGAACCTCCCCTGATGATGCATGACCAACAAATTGCATCCAAAGATTCGATGCACCTTCTTGGAATAACGGTCATCTTCGGGTTTTGCTGGCATGAACATGTATCAGCAATAGCTAGGTCGGCATCAGCTAAACTTAGTTTCCTTTTCAGAGCGAAATGATACTGCACGTCATCTCAGCTGTTGCTTCTATATAAGTCGCAGATTCGACCTGCTTTGGAATATTGTTCCCATGTAAAGGGATCTGCACCCAAACATTCGTTGTGGATGTTGGATAGTGTGCAAAAACGGGCTGAGCGCCTCATCGACCACCCGTAGATCACCCGCGATCTCCAACCGCTGGCTCTCAGAAGACAAGTTGCTGATCTTTCTCAGTTTTACAGATATTTCCACGGAAGATGCTTCAAGGAGCTGGAAGACTTTTTTTCCGGGAAAACTCATGTTTTGCCGCAACACTAGGCTGGCAAGGAGTTTTCATCATATGGCGGTACATCTAACGATCCCTCTCTATAAGAATTCCTTCGTTTACAGGGCCTGTCAGCTGTGGATCTCGCTTCTGCCAACATCTTTCCAACATTCTACAATTTGGACCCCTTCAAGAAGCGAGTAAACAGACACCTCAATTCTTCCCAGGCGTTCACTCATGTGGTGTACTTTCCCTATGATCAATTCCGACAGGTGCTGTTGAGGGTAGAGGGTTGATTTTACATGCTCCGAACCAAGTCAGAAATCAAAATTTGACGTGTGTGAGCTTTTTCGCCAAAATGAGTTGATCTTGCGATAGAGGGAGTGGCATATTTTCGTTGTCACACACTATATATTTAGAACACCAATATTTGCAAGACATTATAAGTTATCATAACAACTCTACATTTCATATTCCCGGCACTCCCAACGATAACATTTCTTTGATGCTTGTTTCAGGACCGCCTCTGGTCGCCCTGATCACTTATTTTATCTGTACCTACGTTGTTTTCTGGACGATTAATTCGAAGTGTCAAATGAAAATAGATTTGGTGTAGGTCTTTTTGCATTTCCGAAAGATTTATCGAGTGCAGTTGCAACGGTTATCTACATATTCAATCATAATTTGTATCGAACGGCCACATTTTCACATTGTTACAGTCGTCCTGTGAAAATTTATTATTATTAGTCGCTAATTTGGCCTGCTGCGATCGTGCTGCGAATGGCGAAAAACAAAAGTGGTACTTTCAAGTGTTCGAATATATTTGTTACTTCCAATGGTCGTGGACTTTTCTGTCAGTTATTCTTGATATTCATAAGTTTTGAACTATTTTCGATTCAGATCTAGGCTGTTTTGTTCATGAAGAATCAATCAATCTATGGATTGATAAGAATCTTACTTTGTGGGGTAGACAAGGAATTAATTGAATGTTTTTCATCATTCGAATACGCATTAATTTGTTGATATATGTCTTTTTTGGTATTCAACTACAAATTTACAATTTTCGAATGATTTCTTTCATACTTGCTGAAATACATTTATTCTAGGTCAACGGAAAGTAGGGAAGACTGGGGATGGTTGATACATTTTTTCAAATTTTCATCATTGAAATTGGATTTCTATTGATTATTCCGAATATTTGATTCCATCTAATCCTTCAGATATTCAAGAATAATTTAAGTGAAATTGGGTCGTGAATTGACATGAAAAATTATTTTTGTAACGTTTTCTGGAAATCACTTTTTTTGTATCATGGATCCCCATACTAGGGATACTTGATATCATAGGGGATCGTTGAGAAGTCAACTCAAACCATCATTGATATTGATGAAGAATATATTAATTAGAAATAATCGATCAGTTGCACGAAAAGAAAACAAAAAAAAGTATATTCGTCAAATAAAAAAGAACTTACAATGAAAAAAATTTCATCACTTCATTTAGGTTGAGAATTTTTTTTGAAATGCAGAACTCAGAACTAACAAAGAAGTAATATTTTCTTTGGAGTATTCTGCGAGATATTTTGTTTTTCTGCTAGCACTTCCCTTTTTGTAGATTTTGTCCTATAAAATTTCGGCCTTCTATCAGTTTGTTCTTCTTCAATTGCGAGCTCGTCAGGCGTGTCTGTTAAATTAATGATTTTCTCATTTTTCTTCCATCTCCTTTTCTTTTTAAACTGGCTGCTATTTAAGGATGTCTTCTTGTGCCAGCGATAGGTTAACTGCAGGATTTTTAGAAGAATTTGAAGCGCTTGCTGGCTTAAGAACTGATGATGATAGAGAAGTTTCGATAGTTCTTTGTGCAATTTCAGCTCTAGATGTTGGTGGCCCATCTAGTTCGTTAATGCTTGGATTTTCTATTGCTTCTCGGCTCTCGTTCATAGATAGATCCGTTACAGATGACCGTAGAGAATCATCGTAGGGTAAAACGGGCATATGCCTATTTTTTGGAACCCTGATACGATGTTTTTGGTGTAAATGCTGCAGGAAAAGCTTTACCGACCAGTTCTCCAGTATTAATATCTTCATCAAGTCTCCTGGATTTTTGATCATCCACTGTTGGGCTGCTTTATAATACGCATTTTGGAATGGAAAATAAACTCTAACGTCAAGTGGCTGTAGTCTATGACTAAAATACGAAAGGAAAGTGAGCAAGACAATTCCATTCTGTTTAGCTAAGTCCAAAACTTCAATTGAAATGTGCGATTCGTGGTTGTCCATGAGTAGCATACATTTGGATTAATTGTGCATTTTCCATGTTTAATGAAAGGGTTTATTAATGGAATCAAGTTTTTCATCCATCCAGTGTATTTAGGATGACCTACAACAACTGAACCTACAGGTGCCCCACTGATCATGTAATTTTCTACTTTAAATCTTGGTAATATGATGAAGGGCGAAATAAAATAAAAATAATATATATATATATATATATATATATATATATATATATATATATATATATATATATATATATATATATATATGTATCATTCGGAATGTCAAATTTCATCAACCTTCTACCCTAAAGGTTCGGACAACTTTGCCTAAATGTCTATTCTGTTGATAGTTGATGAAACTTCAAAATCAGAGATATTGAAACCTTTTTAACCTCTTGTTCTAAAAAATTGGAATACGGAGAATTCCGATTTGTCCTTTTCTCCCATTATCCGCAATGACAAATCCATTTTTAGTACGAAATCTCACTCATTCATCTAGTAGTTTCAATGAGGCAACAAATTCAATACTTCCTATTTCATCTAGATCTTCATCTTGATCAGAATCTCAGAATACTACATCAGAATCTGATGAGGATTCGAAATTTTTGTTGCGTCTTGTGGCTTTCCCCATATTTTATGTTTTGGTCTGTCTCCGAATGATATGTCACGTTTCGTTAAAATTTTCACTTGCATTTCGCAATTGTTTGTTTCTCTCCAGCCCCTCAACTCTCTTCCTCAGGTTACTTGTGAAATATTATTCTTCTAGGAGCAGCTTTCGGTAAAGGTCTTATATCGAAGGGTGCTATGTTAAAGTTTCTAAAGGTCAAACGAAACATCATCCAGTATAATTCCACAGAATGGAGAGCTATTTCATGAGATTTTTTATTTTTCATGACACTCTCAGTCGATGTTTCTGATAGAATTATATTCAGATTATCTGAATATTTTAGGCTCATTTCTGTTTGATGGCCTTGGTTTTTCAAAATCATCAATTATCAGTTATATGATATCTGGGATATTTCTGCAGACCTATTCCTGACTTCCCGAACGAGTTTATAATATTTGAAGCAGTGAATATATGTAAGGCACAGCTGATAGATGTGGAATCATTAATTGAGTCTGCTTCCAAATGTATCAAAGGTACCAGTGTCTAAGGGCTGTATACGGTGCGTTCAGTTGAGTGGGGAAGTCAGAGAGCTATACCATTCCCTTTTGAGTAATTAATCTCGGATAAGCTAGTATGACTCTCATGGTTATCTGAAATGATCAAAATTGGATTTTCTGATCTACATTTAGTATGAATCTGGATATGCTTCAGAAGATTGAAAAGAATACCATATATAATCCCCGTATTTCTTGAAACAAAGGTAACACTTCTTAAAAGGAAGGTATCTTCGATTCATCCCAGTGGAAAAATAAATAGAGGAGGAATCGAATTGCCAGGTGTAATTATAGTTGCATAAAAAGTAACTAGAGTCCCCTCTTCTGGGATACCGTTCGACCAACCTGCTTTTTTCTGAAGATGCAATCACTTCAGGTTAAATTTTATCTTTCAAATTATCAGGAACAGACTGCGTCGTCAAAGGTTTCAATCTTCAGAAGTAGTTTTTGATGCCTTCCAAAACGCCATTTTGAATGTAGCAGCAAACGATTGGCATAACTGCTTCCCGAATTGGTACGAACGCATGCAGGAGTATATTAATCTTCGCGGGGAATACTTCGAGACACAATAAAGTCTTCAGCAGCTGTGAATTGTTTCATTCTAGCTCTTTATGCAAAACTTAACAGACATTCCTCGGACAAAACCTTCTTCAGTATAAGTAGAATTCGTTGCTCAAACGAAACAGTCAGACATCACTATTTCACCAGGTGCTTTCTTGAAAATATTTACACTAATCGAGTTGACGATTGATTGACTTCAGAGAACAAGAAAAAGACGTGGTTTGGGAGGAAGTACTCTCGGCATGATTGCCTAAAATTCTCCCTGCGTTTATTATAACTATGGCCATGCAAGCGTTGATAAGTATTAAGTTCAAGAAGGTTGGCAAGGTTCCTGTTGAGCAGCTTTGTATGTTTGTTTAGTTATGTAACGTGCTAAAATAACGTCACAACAATTTGAATTCAAAACACCTGATTCCAGTCAACTCTCCATCTGTGTCAAATCGTTACGCCACTGGTTAACAGTCTGATGCGCATAATCCGGCTATCAGATGATATGTCCTACCATCGTTGATTGTATTTGAAATAACTAATTTACATAAAAGTTTTCTAGTGAAAATGAGTGATATATCTTTTCTATCTTAAATACTGTTTAGTGACCTATATCAAAAATATAGGATAAGTTGAAAGTTCATTTAGCAAAATGCCGCACTCAACCTTGGAAATCTGATTTTTAATTTTTCCTTACATCATTTTTCCTATTAACTGCTTGAATGCCGCACTCAACCTTGGAAATCTGATTTTTAATTTTTCCTTACAGCATTTTTCCTATTAACTGCTTGAATGCCTTATAGTAGCTATTAGAAATTCAAATTCTGCTCTACAGAATTTGTCTCTTTCTCACGATGGATTTCATAATCGTATTTCTTCAGTTTTTTTATAATGACTTTGATAGATATCTCATTAATAAACTCGATCAAAATAATTTTTCCAACTAGAAAACGACAAAAGTAACTCAAACTCCAGTATTCAATCATCATTTCCTTCATTTTCAAGTAATTGCAATTATCATGTAATTCATAAAATTCTTTCACATTTTCAAAATGGTTGCTTAACATCTGTAATTTTTGTAAATAGTTTTTGTAGATGCATCCTCGCTTTTTATGTAGCTTCTCTTTCAATTGTATATAGTTTCTTTAGATGCTTCCTCCTTTTTATGTAACTTAACTTTTAATTATATGACCTACCTGAACAGCTAGCATGAGTTTACTTTTTAGAATCTCTGTAATTTTTCCTATCAATTCTTGTCTTTAAATAGTGTAGACCCACGTTATTTTGTTACTTTCTATTTCATGGTGAAGCTGACTCTTACGTTAAAGCATAGAATATCTTGGTGATATATGTCTAACTCGTGAAATTCAGTCGTAGGAGGAGAGTCATAGGTGGAGAGTCGTAGGTTGAGAGTCGTAGGTGGAGAGTCGTAGGTGGAGAGTCGTAAGTGAAGAGTCCTAGGTGGAGAGTCGTTAGTGGAGATTTATAGGTGGAGATTCCTAGGTGGAGATTCCTGGGTGGAGATTCCTAGGTAGGGATTCCTTGGTGGAGTTCCCTAGGTAAAGAGTCGTAAGTGGAGAGTCGTAGGTGGGGAGTCGTAGGTGGAGAGTCGTAGGTGAAGCCCAAAAATCTAGATTTATCTGAAGTTGAAATAGAGGTTTTCACTCCATAAGAATACCAGAGACTTTTGGAACTTGAACTCAAGATCAACGACTTCTGCCTCACTGCTCCTACAGGACCAATAAACTTTGATTATCACCAAGATATGTGTATTAATTTTAAATATAACAAGCAGCATTTGTTGATATAGTTTGCTATAACTTTTACTTATAATAATAATATGTAATTAAATATCTGAGTAGAACTACCTAGACTTTTCCTTCCAAGACCTCAGTGACAAATATTGAATTAGATTCTCATTGCTCATATTTCCCTGGGCTTAACAAGTTATCAGTTTTAGTTTCAGTTAGATCTCCTCTACAACGACGATCGGCAAAAACAATAGTTCAAAGAGATTTAATCGATCATTATAGCTGGGACCACAACACCGAAAGGGGACTGTGTGACTTTGACAGGTTCACTGAATTCAAGGATTAGGTTAGGTTAGAAAATTAGGAAAACGCAATAAGCAATATTCTTGAGCATATTGCTTATTGCATTTTCCTTCAAATTCAATACACGATCAGATGTAATGTTATATTTTTGTTGAACTGCAATATAATTTTCAGAATATTTTTCAGCACTGGATTTATTAAAAGCAGAAGCTGTTGCCAAACTAGTGTTTTATGGTTTTCGCTGTGACAAATTTGGATGTCGCGACATAAACTGCCTTATCCAGTCATTTTGGACATTTATCGTATCCCTTGAAGGGGTATACTTTAAGATCATGTTTGAAGCATATTGAAATGCCAGTACCCTAAAAGAGCTGAATTTAGTCTACATTGTACATTAGAAGAAATTTTCAAACATTCCACCAACTGGTTCTCTTGTGCGATGACAAATACTTGTTCAGACCCATATTTTGAAAACCGTTTCTTCTCCGTGGAGTCACCAATGTCGTTTACCGAGTGATCAATCTATGCATGACCAAGTCGCAACTTAAGTCTAACAAATAAGGTTGTTTTTTGCATTGAATTGAAGAGATATTTTGTCCCTTATCTTTGCAGTAACTGCGCGTTCAATTTTTTGTCGTCTATAGCGGCTCTATCCATCTTTTTCTTATAGTTGAGCATCATATGCAACCTCAAATCAATTTTCTAGGTTAGCCGACCCAGGTGGGGCATATTTATACTTAAGCGGGGCAGAAAAGGACGCGTCCGAACGTGACCCATCTTGGCTAGTCTGAATGTACTCCTCCGTGTAATTCTAAAAGAGAGCTGATCTGTACATGTTTACAAATGCGGATGAAAACACTAAATTTTCAGGCTCGAAAACTGTTTTTCGATCACAACACCTAAACGCGTGCACTTATGAGAATGTACTTTTATTCACTGAACGGTAACACTAACTTAGATATTGTCACGCTGTGGCAACTTCATACTTCAATTGTAGGGAGGTAATTTTGAAATGTTCGAATGTGCCCTGTGTCCGAATGTACCCCGCTCTTCCCTAATTCATTGTGGGAATTCCATTATTAGGTAGAAAAACTTTAGCAAAAGTTAGTTCAAATTTTTTTTAAATTATTATGATTGCTGATATTAATTGTTCGAAATATGGAAACATTTTGAATCATATGATTATGTTGAATATTTTAGGAACAAAACTCGCGAAACTTCCGCAGAACAATACCGATTGAAGCGCGTCCTTCCTAAAACTTTCTTCGATTAACATTCAACTTCTTCTTTATCTGAAACTAGTTGCCTGTCCCGTCTTTTCACGGGTGCAATGTTACAGGACCAGTCACAGCCATAGACGGGATATTTATTGGCACTCTCCCTTTGCTGCAACCTGGGACGGACTTACGGTCCGACAGCCGCTCTGCCTCCGCATTCATCTCTGATATCTTCTTCAAAATATTAATTTTAATAATCGCAAAGGGCAATTTTGATCTACAATGAAATTGCAACGCATTTATCACGTTAATTGGATAAGAAATATTACTGTAGTGTTTAAAATAGCTTCAAAAATAACCCATTATATTAATTTTGAAGTTGGCACAAGATTACCTCAAAAAACTTTTCTGTGTCAAATGACGTAATTTGAAATTCTAAGCAATTATGGTATAGCTAGAAATAAGATGAAGCTTTGGTGGCAGTCAATTTGATTTGGTCATTGGTGTAACACAATGAAGGGGTTTTCAAACTTCAATATCTTGCATTGTGGACACACACCGGTAATTCATCAATACCAACGAATTAGATTTTTTGATTGAGGAGGTCGTTACTTGATGAAAATCGATATACATATTTTCAATGAAATAAAACTAAAGTATTTAGATTTTCACTATATTAACAAAACTATGACCGGTTTCACCACACTGTGGCTTCATCAGATAGATACAAACTAATGAACAGAGTTATTCCTTATATATTAGTCTTATTTCCTACTTAATATTACAATAGGTACAAGAGGTATGTTGGAAAACCCATCGGAGTTGCTTACTTTATGAATTGAAAAGATTGAGTAAAGGAGAAGGATATAGATCTAATTGATTATTAAGTAACCTACCTGAATTCTTTTCTTTGTTGATCTCTAAAATTTCCAATAGATTGAGTTTTTGTCTGTTGTAAGTTGTGGTTTTCTTCGAGTAAGTGATTAGAATAAGGGAATCTGATTTATGATAATTAAAACTACGTTTGTGCTCGGATAATCTAACTTTGAAATTTCTGAAAGTTCTACCAATATAAATTTTATTACAATCCCCGCAAGAGAGTTTATAAACACCGGATTTATTACTTTTATCAATTTTCGATTTGCAGTTTTTGATATGTCGGCCTAAAAATTATCAGTACGGAATGCTATATTGAAATTATAATGCGAGAGGAATGATTTTAATTTTAGACTAGGATCACCAATATAAGTAAAGCATTGTATTTTGTGTTAGAACTTTCTAAACTTGGAAAAACTTCCTGGATTGCTTTTTGAAAGCAAAAATTTCAATTCATAAAGTAAGCAACTCCGATGGGTTTTCCAACATACCTCTTGTACCTATTGTAATATTAAGTAGGAAATAAGACTAATATATAAGGAATAACTCTGTTCATTAGTTTGTATCTATCTGATGAAGCCACAGTGTGGTGAAACCGGTCAAAGTTTTGTTAATATATTGAAAATCTAAATACTTTAGTTTTATTTCATTGAAAATAACAACGAATTACTTCGAACTGTAATCGATCAGTAAGTTATAATTGTTTTCAAATACCTCAGTACCATAAATCATTTTAAGATTAAAGAAACTTCATTCGTGTAACTCATTCTTGACATTTGAATTTGGGAGGCTTTTACTTGGTAAAATTCCATTATCAATAATAAAAACAGTACTGTGTTTTATGAATTTTACTTAATAATTGCGATTCGTAACGCGTTTGTGTACGGTGTAGTGAAACGCGTTACGAATCGCAATTATTAAGTAAAATTCTTAAAACAGTACTTGTTTTTTATTATTCATTCTTGACATTTCAACAATTAATCCAATCAATTAACAACAATTGTGATAATTGGAAATAAATTTATAACGTTTGACTTTTGCTAAGACAGAAATATAAGAAAAGAAGCCTTTCGATGGGCATATTCTCTATCTAATGATTGATTACTCGAAAATGGTGAAATTTAGACAAGAGGTATGCTCTATGATAATCACTTAAAATTGAATGGGGAATCCGAAGTAGTATAATGTGATGATATTCTAATAAGCAGGAACATTTTCGAAAACCCTAGAAGATAATTTTCATGAAGCTTACTAGATCCTGAGATTTTTCTGGAAACTCCCGGCAGGACAGCATAAATTCACGTATTCTTGAAAAAAGAACCTTGCCGAGCCGACAGAGAAATAGACGAACAGAAAGACAAACATGAGGATTCCTTTCTACCTTTTAGTGAACGGAAACTTAAGTTCTATATCCTTCTTTGAATATTGTTTCCTAAACGACCATATTTTTCGAAAGCCCTTGCACAAAGAGATTGTCTGATAAGTGTGTCTATAATTTCGCGCGAAACTCATACAAGGACACGTACATCATTTTTCCTGTTCGTTGGCGGCAACTACAATTAACTGATAGCCTCCAGACATTTGGTTTTCTTATTCTGACTTTACTGCTGCAATATGATTCATTAGTCGCGTGTGTAAACATGGGATGTAATCTATTTATCTTCTAAATGTGTTAAATATTAGCTTTGTTAAAACTGTTTAACGACATGACGTTAAGAAGCACCGCCTCGAAAAGGATTGGCGGTAAAACATTAGTGAGGTAAGAAAGAAAAGAGCATCTTATAATAGACTATACCGAGCGATTCGGTTTGTTGTGTATCGAGTTTCATTTTCAGTTCAGTTATTTAATTACATAAACAGAACAAGATAAACAGAAAAAATCGGCAAATTGAATACATGATATAAATGTAAGGATATTATAGAAATTGTTCCTAATTTCACACCATATGAAATAAAGCCCACCTTTTGTAGCTGACCTAAAGGTGGAATTTCCTGAGGATTTCTAGTTTTCTCCACAGATAAAGACCCATGTTTTTCAATTTTGTATTCACGAACGATAACTGCTATTGGTCAAAATAAGCTTATGTGGTTTTTATATTATTCTCAGGCATGTTGTAATCAAAAACTTTCGTTTGAAGAATTCCTTGATAAGATCCTTACTCTTCGAGTCGGGAAAAAGGGGTTGAAAACTTTCGAATTGCCATATCTCCGATAATAACCAAGATGCATGTATGCGATACTCATAATATCCTCCGGTATATTATTATCACAGACTTTTGTTTTTTATTGGATTCGTATTTTCCGAAACGAAATATAAAAAGGTTGAAATGTATAAACCACTATATCACCGGTTAAAACCAAGACAAATCTATGTGGTTTTCATATTATTCTTTGGCATATTGTAGTCAATATGACATTTGTCATATTTTTAGAACGACTGTCAAAATTTTTTTGCAAATTTTTCTTCAAATTAAACAAGATCCACGAAGAAATAATATATGGGCGATGTCAACCCAAAGTGTTGGGTCCATAATGATTCTAAAACATCTATAGATCATAAGCGGCATCACTTGGAAGACCGAACCTGGCCATTGGGGCTCTCTCGGTCAAACAGAGAGGGAATTGTTTTGTTGAGTTTGAATATTGAAGGGGTTTTGCGATTATCCTTCGAAATTGGCAAGCAACAACAAGGAAGTGATTATGTTTCAGGAGACTCACTCTGCGACGGACAACATCTCCGCGAAAGAGGAAATATCGCAGGTTATGTACTCTTTGATTATCTCCTTAGTCCTTTTTATGGCCTTGCTTGCTATGTGAAATCATTCCTTAGATTTGTTTAGACATATAAGAGGTATGATTGTTGAAATATTTTTCTGCTGGTTTTCTCTTTCCATTGTTACAGATTCCTGTCCCAAACCCCCTTCCTTTCACCCTTGTCTTGGTCTGGAAATCATGGAGTTAGAGAATAAAGCGGATAAGCAGAAAAATCTTTGATACTCTTTATGTACACACTACACTAACACAACATAAACAAACAAGCTATTGCTAGTGCAATAGCGATAGGGGAACGAGTTCTTCCTCAGGTTTTTTTTTCACTCGTTTATTGAATCAAATGTAAGATAGTATGGTTTCCCTGTTACATTTCCTGAGCTCACAATTGTGTTTCTTCTGACACATACCAAAATTATAGATATGAACATTTACTGTAAATACAATTATTCGAATTTTTGTAAATCCTCTCTTTTCAGAAGAATATATATAGTCAAAAAATTTTGGTGGAAAATCTTTTTGAAACAACTCTAACCAACCGAATCGGGACGGAGGAGTTGAAAATTATCAAATCGCCATGTCTCTGGTAATAACTAAAATACACCCATACAGATTTCATATTAATATACAAGATGTTACATAATCGTATATCCAAACTTGAGGGGGTACATCTACGTGCAATTTTAAGAAAAAAAGTTTTTACAAACATAGGTCCGCAAAAGCTTCGTTACGGAGCTACAGGGTGTTGAAATTTCCGGAAAATGTTGGTTTTTTCTTCAAAACTCCTGCAGTTTTTGAGATATTCAGCACAAATTTGAAATAAAAGCTATTTTTTACAGCCACCATTATTACACGTCCTAGATTTCAACTGAAATTCACATGGTGTTTTCTTTTCCGAGACCATGTCTCCTTTTGCCCTTTCAAACTTTTTTGTAGTACGCTACTGATCAGCATACAATCCATTTTCGTCATCTCCGTTCAATTAAGATACTTTTTTGATACCTGTAATTTTTTCGTGTCTTCAACCGTTTTCGAGTGAAAAATTATTGAATTTGAATTATTTGAATCGAATGTGTATGTTATTCGCCAAATAAAAAAAATAGAAATACTCGATACGTATGCCCAAAATTTGCTTTTATTTTGATAGTTCGTCTTCTGAGACTCAACTTATTCAATATCAAACTAAAAAAAAAAATATCAATTAAAAACTAAACACTGTACCTGCAAGAGTATAGGCCTTTGTCCTTCTTCGTATATTATCACGCACTCTTTCAAATATTCCAGGGGTATTTCTTATCGTGTCACAAGAGGTTATTATTCGATTTCTCAATTCTTCTACAGTGTTCACAGAAGTGGTATAAACTAAACTTTTGATGCATCCCCATAAGAAAAAGTCTAAACTATTGAAGTCTGGAGACCTAGGAGGCCATGGTTCTGGCCCACCCCGACCTATCCATCGGTTGTTGAATGTATTATTCAAGAATTCACTAGTTTCTCCACTAAAATGTGCTGGTGCTACATCATGCATGAACCACATTATATTTCTCACCAAAAGTGGCACATCCTCAAGCAATAAATGTAGTTCCTCCTCAAGAAATTGCTGATAATCGAGACCGTCTAGTCTGTTAGGCAAAAAAATAGCACAATCAAATAATTTCCAATTATTCCCACCCAGACATTTAGTGAGAATTGTTCTTGATGATGAGATTCTTCAATCAAATGGGGGTTTTCCTAAGCCCAATAATGATTATTGCGGAAATTTGTGATAGCACACCTAGTGAACTCAGGTTCGTCTGTGAACATTATTTCACTATAAAAATGAGGATTTTCTCTAATTTTATATAAGAACCATCGGCGGAAATTCAGTCTTGAAGGAAAATTTCGAGGAAGTAGAGTTGAACATGAAACGGGTACAATAAAAAGTCGTGGAGAATTCTCCAAACTGGAACATGTGAAATATTCAACTGATTTCCAATTTTTCTTGTACTCACATGAGGATTCAAATCAATACAATTCAAAACTACTTCCTCAATATCTGAAGTTCTCATAGTTTGAGTTGTACCTTTCAAATGATTATTTGCAGTAAAAGTACAAGTTTCCCTCAACCTTCTGTGGACATTTGAAAATGTTCGCCTGTCTTAATCGATTAAGAAAGTGCACCTGAAATAATCGCCTAACTTCTGTTGTGTTTCCGTCAGCCAGACCGTACTTGTAATGGATATCGGCCAATTCGGCGTTAGTAAAATTAGCTATCTTTTCTTACAGCAATAACTTCAAATGTCTTAAAACTAATAGTTTATTTAATAAACAATCCGAGCAGACATTAGTTCAACTTTAGGAACTATCAAAATAAATAAATAAATGAAAAAAATCAAAGCCTATTAGTCATTCAATTAGAAGTGCTTTCAATTCAGCGAATGCATACAATCGTTTAATAATTTTTTACTCGAGAACGGTCGGAGATACGAAAAAAATACTAAAAGTTTTTGAATTGAACGAAGATGACGAAAATTGATTGTACGCTGATCAGTAGCGTACTGCAAAAAAGTTTGAAACGGCAAAAGAAGACATGGCTCCGGAAGAGAAAACACCTTTCAGATTCTAGTTCAAATTTACGACGTGTAATGATGAGAGCTGTAAAAAATAGCTTGCATTCCAAGTTTGGGCTGAATATCTCAAAAACTGCAGGAATTTTGAAAAAAAAAACCAATTTTTTTCAGAAATTTCAACACCCTGTAGCTCCGTAACAAAGCTTTCGTGGACCTATGTTTATATGAATTTTTTCTTAAAATTGCACGTAGATTTACCCCCTTAAGTTGTGACATACCATTATGTAATACCCTGTATAGTAGGAATATTATTAAAAAGAGCGTTTGTTTTCTTTTCCTCATTAATAGGTCAGATTTTAAAAAGCCTTTATTATTTTATAAGCTGATTCCCCAGAATGGAAAATGAAATCTACTTTTGACTATAGGTTATGCCGAGGGTGCTTTGGAAACGAATTTGCACATCATTCAACCACATAATAATTCAAATGTTAGCCTTTTTTCACCACCCAAAATAAAAATTTGTTCGTTCTTAAACTTTTAGTAGTGATGTATACTCTAATAACATGAAATCATAAAATCAAAGGAGCAGATAAGATTTTTGAAGGTGGGGAAACACAGACAGACACACACGATGGACATTCGTCAGTAGCAAATGACTGCATTATTTTACAGACCGCTCACCATAGCGCATACCCTGAACATTTCAAGAAGAACTATTGCCAATTGGTTGCATGGAATCAGCGTTCAGACTGGAAGTCCTAAGGGGTGTCAGTCCTGAACAGAACAAAATCACTCAGCTCGGCTAGAGCGGTCTCAAAATTATTCAGAATAGGGACCTGACATCTGGTCTAGTGTTTTATTCTCTAATTAATCTTTATTCCTGATGCACTAAGATTTGAGGTGAGTGCGACTGTGGAGATAACTTGGTAATGTTAGAGAACTCCAGGAAGAACACAGCTGAAGAGAAGGTTCTTTTATGGTTTGGGGTGAAATTTTTTTCAATCGCAGAACTGATCTTGTATTTCAGCACAACTTTATCAGATTCTTAAACTTTCTATGCAACTATGCTGCAGCTATTGGGAAAAACTTTCTATCCATTCATGATAAGGCCCATCTTCACACTACTTTTGCAATATGGAATTAATGTTTTACCTTATCCTGCTCAATCGCCTGACCTGAATTCCCACTACCCCAAAAATCTCTTTAATAACTACATTTTGAGCATGCCTAGGAGGTGTAGGGCTGAATTAATTTCAGTAGGATTACGATGAAATTTATTGAATGGGATTTTCTGAATCAATATTATTTACCTTTTTCTCTAAGAAGGGGCAACTGATCTATATTATTAAAGTCGTGAAGCATTTTTCGGGAATAATCCGAGGGGGCAACGGTAGTTTGAACTATCGGCGGAGTTTCGCGAAGTTTCACCTCATTTTCCTCATTCCGAATATCTCTGAAGGCCAGAAATTAACGAACGTCGAGCTGTCAAAATAAGTGGTTTACTTTCATTCGTCATACTTAAACGAGGTTACCGGGTGAATGGTTTCGGAGATCAAACAATTCCTACATATCTCGAGATCGGATCCGCGAAGAGAAATCATCACTCTAGTACTTAATTTTTGAATTTGGGACGAATTTTGAGATCTAGATTTTCGAGAAAAAGACCGGAAACACGGGGCGGAGACAGTTACCTCTCCCACTGCCCCTATGATCGCTATTCAATGTCGGAAGTGAGCTTTACCAACGTTTTTAATTATTTAATGATCTTTCTCTTTCGGATGAAAATAGTGGGATGGAAATAGTTAATAACTTTTACTTTCACCAACATAATTTCGGTACTACCTCTTCTAAATGACAAAATAACTAATTTCGAATTTTATTTGAATGAAAAGTTTGACGAAATTTGAAATGAACTTTTAGAGGTAAGTTTGATATTTATTTTATCCATTTTATGTATATTTTGTTTAAGGAAAGAAATCACATCCTTTAGAAATTCATAAATTTAACATTTTGTGGTTATATTAACCTAAATAATGTGATTCAAACGGAATGTTATAACAAAAAGAAGTTAAGGAGACTTACAATGATGTTTGAAAGGTAAATGAATGTAATTTAAGGTCGATTTATGTATTTTTTCAGCATGCTCAAGAAATGTACTCAGAATTTACATATTTCATAGTTATTCTAACCTCTAGGCGTTGAAAGATTTCCTGGAATCACTAGGACTTTTCAAAAAATCAATTGGGACTATCTTACGAAATGATGGGATATCCTTTGAGTTGCTATTAATAGGTATTGAGCTCTTCTGTATAATAATATTTTTCTGAAAGGAACTCATTAAAGTTTTCGTTAGGTTAGATTGGATGTCAATAAGACCGTGCCATTTCAAATTGAATTTTCGTCTCAGTTTATTCAAGAGGAAGTACGATTCTATTCTACAATTTTCCGAATGTTAAAATTAATGAGATTCAATGTGTTTGACAACGTTCAAGTTTAAACCAAAGACAATAAGATCTTTTACTTCTGTGGTTATGTATCTTTGAAAGCTAACCTAACCTAATATATTTGGAAAATTTGAAAAGAATTACCTGAGAAGTATGAACCATTCATCTTTCAATTGTATGATCATTTTGTCAGTGGTTTGAAGGTGAGATGTTATTATCAATACAAATTTAGTAGTTATTATTTGTGAAATACCTATTTTAGGTTACAATCTACCAGTGAAGAGGAACTATAAAATAGATACACTGTAGAAAAGTTGGAAAATAAAATGAAAAATAAAATTTAACCTATTATATGGGAGCACTTAATGGTACAATCATGAAAATAAGTAAAGAAAATATTGAGTAATAACAGCAAAGTTACATGTTGATGTTATACATCTCCGAAGAAAAGAGATGGGATAGAGAGATCGAAATTACCTACTGTTTTCATAGTTGGCATCAGAATTTGAATGACTTCTGATTACTCAGATATACTTCTGTGTCATTGCACAAGAGGTAATCATTGTGAGTTCCTTCTATTCATAACACATTGTTACTCTTTCTCAGGAAATTTTATAAAGGCTGTTGAATGAATGACACGTATTCCTCATTGATTTGAAGTTGAAATTTTCTCTTTTATAGGTGTCTTATAGTGAGAAATATGATGTTCAAATATGTAGAAGTTGCTGCGAAGTTTCATTTTATACAACCACAACTTTCAATCTGAGATTTATAAAAGTCACAAGAAACATGCTGCTGCTTATGTGAATCATTTTTTGAAAAAAATTCAACTACTACTGAGAGAATGCTATGTATGTTTGACAATTTCTGTTATGGGTAGTTGTAGTATAGGTATTCTGTATAATTGAGCAAAATGAGTACGTTCTTCATGTAATATAGAAATATGAAGTTGTTTCGACGCAATTTCTTCCTTTCATTTTCATTTCACAGTATATTATTCCTCAAGAACATGAATCGAAGAGAAGTCAAATAGAAGAATATAAATTTCAATTATGAGAGCAAGTTTACTAGGAACTGACTCCTCGAAATCAACTGCCAACTCGACAGTTATGTATCTAGGAAAGTAACAGTTACAAGAAATAGTTTTACTGAAACTGATATATAGTTAATATCATTGTATTGTATATGAAGTTTCATAGTGTAATTTACAAATTTGTGTATGACTGAATCGCATTTCTGCTTTTCACAAGAACACTTCAATTCCGAAGATGTTTGTTCTTTCTGATAAGCAAATTGTGTGAATTTCGCTCAATTTTAATTTTTACAAAATAGTTATGTAGGGGCAATCACATAACGTTAAATTTCTGTGTTCAGTAGTGTTCCATTATTTGATAACCAATTTCTCGCATTTGTCTGTCGGATACTCTCAATAAATTATAATTTGGGGAGAACTTTCATTTTCTATTTCATTAATATACTTGAGAGATAATTCTTCCATCATGCTGTTTTAAGCCCATATTTGTTGTTCATTATAGTTCATGAATCTTATTCGATTCTTATCTGATCTAATCCGAATCAAATAAGAATTAAAAATTTGAAACTATAGATCTGTATATATTGATCTTTCTAAAGTATATATTTAATACTTTTGGAACTAAAATTTTGGAATATTGTCAATTAATATTTGAGTTGATGATTGAATTTCTATGCCTAAAGGGCGACTGAACACTTTGTTTTTTGAATCAATGTTGGAACTATGTTAATTTCGTCTTATGCTAGCTCCATTGAAGAAAGTTGAGATTTTCAAATTGAATGTATTTCTTTGAGTTGGGATAGTAGTGAATAGTGTTGAAATTTGTACGGTTTATGAGTCAGTATCCATAAAACAATACTGGAAACTGCGTTACCCTACGGATGTTTGAGGCAATATATGAGAGAGTTCCATGTAACATAAAGAATTTAGTATATTAGGCGTTTAGTATATAAGGCGTTTTCGTATATTAGGCGTTTAATATATTAGCTGTTTAGATATAAAATGCGATCATAATGGGCTCACTAGTTTCAGTTATTGTTGCCGATTTATACGTACTATACTTCCCTCAATCCCTTACAGTCATTTTTTAACACTCAATTAAAATAGAAGTCGAATCAAAGAGTATCACGTGTCTCTATTTTTTTTTGTTATGTGTGTATGTGATGTCGATACTTGAGCCTTTATCCACAATTGAAATTGCCATTATAATGAGTTTATACTATTTCGGCAAATTCGTTGTTAGTATATTAAAACATTCCACAGCAAAACCGAAACCTAACAAAGAATAACAAAACAAGAACTAAAAACAGCATAGATATAGGAACTATTGTCGATCACATTAATACAAGAAGAACTCGGCAGCGATGGTTCCGTGGAAGCAGTAGTTAGAAACATACTACAGAAATCTATGAATATTAATCGTGTCAACGAAGGTATCGAAGAAATTCGATACCTTCAATTTCTGATACTCTGTCATACAAAAGCACTGCGCAATCTTTTATCAAATATCTGCTGACATTCGTAGAAACCGTGTTTGCTTGATTTAATTTAATTTATTCTATAGCATCCGATTATTGTACAGGGTGTTACCCCTTCCTTGTTTCGATTTTCGGGAAAATCTTATTGGCGAAAAACAATTTCAGTAATCATTTTTTGCTTTCGAGTTATTGTGGAATTTTCGGTGCTCCGGGATATAAGCAGATGACCATATCTACTGAATAAGTTACGAAAGAACCATTTTTACAATTTTCAGTCAATTTCTTGAATAGAATCCAAGGACGCATTCAAATTTTGTAACCAACGGTTTTCGAGCAATAAGGTAAACTCGTGTCTTTGTAATACAAACCATAGGTGAAATTTGTCGCTTTGGTATGTTATTTCTTTTTCGAAAATATATGATAATATGATTATGACGTATTCTTCGAGAAAATAAAAGTCATTTCAAACCAAATCTCGTAATGAGATGGGAATTTTGCGATTCGCAAAATAATTCTTTATGGCAATATTAGTAAATGCATGAAAATGGAGAGATCACAGAATAATTCCGATTAATTATCGATGCGTGTTTGCTTATTCGATTGAAAATGAAGGCAATGATTAAGCTGCTGGTGATCATTATATCAAAAAAAGATGTGTTCACGATTTAGGAGAACCGCGAAATAGTGAAAAACAGTTTCGAGAACATTCACTATTTATAGGGAAAACTTAAATCTGACGCATCCTTGAAATTTTGTTTTCGACAATGTTTCAAACGTTGAAAACTATAAATTTACAAATTATTGTTTTTCATTTTCAATTCGTTGATTATACAGGTGTTCCGGAACCACTAAGTCACCTTATCGATCTATCGTTTGAAAATGGGGTTTTCCTAAACAATCGAGGCTGCTAAAGCGGTACCAATATCTAAGAACAGAGTAGTAATTAAAAGCTAATCTCAGTGTTGCTAGCTATCCTAACGATATTTGAGGTAGACCCAGATCAGCAGCTACGTAAATTGCCGATAAATTGTCAATGATAATCAACATGGATGTCGTGAAAGCAAATCAACCAGGACAGCACTCGTGCAAAGAGTGGATATCATTTTTGAAACTTTCGATGATTTAGAATATGCCATTCCCGCATGTTTATATAATAATAATGATAATAATAATAATCAAAGGAGAAGATTCGTTCAGAGTACAGTCAGCGTTTGAAGTCTGTGCTGAAATCGATGTTGAACTCGGGGAATCTAGTCAAGGCAATTAACACCTACGCCATTCCAGTGTTGCTTTACTCATTTGGAATAATCAGATGGACTAAGACAGAGCTGGATGATATTCAAAGGCAGACCCGAACGATGCTGACAAAGTACAACAATCATCATCCAAAATCGTCTGTGATACGAACAACTTTGAAGCGGAAAGAAGGAGGACGCGGATTAATAGATGCTGTCAATTTACACACCGAACAGATAAGAAATCTCAGAGAATTCTTCTCAACAAAAGCTCTCACTTCTGACCTCCATAGAGTGGTATCGTTGGCTGATAAGGGGTATACACCTCTGAATCTTGCTACCAGAGATGACCTGCTGAATCTACCGTTCCTATCAGATACTGAAAAACAAGAGCAATGGTCAAGAAAGGAATTGCATGGACGACATCACCATGAGATTAATCAACCACACATCGACAAAGAAGCCTCCAACAAATGGTTGATGAAAGGAGAATTATTCGCAGAAACAGAGGGATTTCTTATGGCCATCCAAGACCAAGTTATCGCTACAAACAATTACAAAAAATTTATAATGAAGGACGGAACATTACAAACAGATAAGTGCAGAAAATGCCATATAAGATCGGAGACTATCCAGCATATTACGTCCGGATGCGAACAAATGGCCAATACGGAGTATCTTCACAGGCATAATCAAGTGTGCAACATTATCCACCAGAAACTTGCACACAAGTACGGACTTCTGAACACCTTCCAGCCATATTACAAGTATCAGCCGGCGCCCGTATTGGAAAATGACTCTATCAGATTATACTACGATAGGCCTGTTATCACTGACAGAATGGTGACGAATAATAGGCCAGACATAGTGGTGTATGATAAGAGAGCCAGAACAGCAATGCTGGTGGATGTCGCCATACCGAATAATAACAACGTGCTGAACAAGTTCCAGGAGAAAAAGTCCAAATACACAGACCTTGCTATTGAGATCAAGCAGATGTGGCACCTCGATAAAATAGATATTGTTCCTGTCATCGTATCCTCGACTGGTTTAATACCCAAAACTTTGCATGATAGCCTTAAGAAACTAGAATTGCATGAGAATACCTATGTAGAAATGCAAAAGCTGTAATTCCTAATACATGTAGGATAGTTAGGAAATTTATGTCAAGTATATTGTAATCGAGCCTATTCCCTTTGATTGCTAAATCTGGAAAAGGAAATTATATCCAGCTACTAGCTGAGATAGAGCATAAGTCCACGATAATAAATAATAATAATAGATATTGTTCCTGTCATCGTATCCTCGACTGGTTTAATACCCAAAACTTTGCATGATAGCCTTAAGAAATTAGAATTGCATAAGAATACCTATATAGAAATGCAAAAAGCTGTAATTCTTAATACATGTAGGATAGTTAGGAAATTTATGTCAAGTATATTGTAATCGAGCCTATTCCATTTGATTGCTAAATCTGGGAAAGGTAAATTATATCCAGCTAACAGCTGGGATAGTGCATAAGTCCACGATAATAATAATAATAACTCCTCAGGGGCTCAGGAACATTGTTTCTGAGTACGGGCTTAGCGAACCCGAGGTACCCAAGCTGAACCTGGCAGTAGGTATAAAATGCAACTTATCCAATGATGTACAAACTAAGGAATAAACGGGTGAATCGACATTGTACCACGATAACCTCTTGTCGCGTTCAAGATTTAGGAAGAGGGTCTTGTTCGGAAAGTGAATCACAGTCTCCCTCGGTTAGCGACGGAAGCAGCGTGATATCGAGTAGGGATACTGCAACACAAAACCAAGTGGGAAATAACATCAACATCTCCCAACCGACTCTTGATGTTTCAACGGCGGCGCAAGCCATTATGCCTACGACCACGAGAACCGGACTCCCTAGGAAACGCATGAAGTGGACTCCAGAAATGAATACCTTCATTATGCGTTCCTATTACAAGATTACAAACTTGGAATCGGAAATAACAGCATACAGATACGGGTTACATCTTGCGTTCATAGAAAAATATCCTGAATTACAGCACATATCCGAGCAGAGAATTTCGGATCAACGAAGAACAATCGTTAAAAACAGGCTACTTTCTTCAGAAACGCTGCGAAACTTACGAGAAGAGGTCATAATGGAACTCAGAAGCGAAAATGATACTCATAACGGTATACCTGAGGGAGTCAATGAAAGTGTTACAGATAACATCGAAGCCACGGAAACGAATATTAACATGGAACCCCCTCCTGAGCCGAATCAGCAGAACGAATATATGTATTTAGCAAGATCAGAACTCAACAGAGCAATGACTGAGTTCAGTGGTAGTAACCCAACTAAAAGGCCTAAACTGCCCAAACTCAAGACGAACAAGAACACCAATATCATCCTAGCAAGCGTAAACTCAGTGTTTGAAGAATATACCGACCAGAACACATTGGAGAAGATTCACACGTTGATTTACTGTGGAGCAGTAGCGGTTCTTCGACTTCACAAACAACAAATCTCCACAACTCTGATTCAAGCTGAGCCAAAAAGCGTCAGAAAACCACCATGGCAAAAACGACTGGAGAAGGATATTGATAATATTAGAGCAGAAATCGGTCGCCTCACAGAATTCCTGAGAAGCAGAAAACCCTCAAGGCGCTTGAAATCACATATACGCAAAATTTATAGGAAAATTGGTGCGAACAAAAAACACCCTGATCACAAACAACACATCGACGTGTATATGGACACTTTGAAACAGAAACTCCAAGCGAAAGCAAAGAGGTTTTCGAGATACGTCAAGTGTACTGAAGGGAAGCACCAAAACCAAAGGTTTCTCCAAAACGCGACCAATTTTCATAAGGGAAATAACAAAACTGCGACCAACAATAACAGAGAAGTATCTGACGCACAGTGCTTGACCGACTATTGGTCATCACTATGGTCAAACCCCAAAGAACACAATAGAGATGCGGAATGGATCACGAATGAAAAAGAACGCCTCGATATCAGACATATGGACTTCGATGGAATAACGGAGGAAGAAATCACAATAGTAGTTCGAGCGACCAACAATTGGAAGGCCACAGGTATAGATAATATCCACAACTACTGGTACAAGAAGTTTGATAAGCTCCATGGAGCCCTAGCGAAACAGCTCACGTATGTTCTTCAACATCCCAAGAGAATACCCACTTTCCTAACGCAAGGCTTAACATATATGCTACCTAAGAGCGATAGAACACAGGATCCGTCCCAATATAGGCCAATCACTTGCCTGCCAACACTCTACAAAATACTCACCTCATGCATATCCAATCGAATATACCAACACCTTGACGACAACAATATATTAGCAGAGGAGCAGAAAGTATGCAGAAAGAAACACCACGGGTGCAAGGAACAACTCATCATCGATTCTGTGATAATGAAACAGGCACACGTAGGGCATCGGAATGTTCATTCAGCTTTTCTCGATTATCTGAAGGCATTCGATAGTACCGCCCATTCTTGGCTTGTTGAAGTATTGCAGATATACAAAACTCACCCAGCCCTGGTAGAGTTCTTTAAGACAACAATGACACACTGCCGCACGTCTCTGCAGGTTAACATGAACAATAAATCAATTAAAACCGACGAGATACCCATACGTCGTGGAATTTTTCAAGGAGACTCTTTGAGTCCACTATGGTTCTGTTTAGCAATGAGCCCATTGTCCTCAATGCTCAATAGAACAGGATACGGATTTAGGATAAAAGCAGAAAGGAATTATCATACAATCTCCCACCTGATGTATATGGATGACATCAAATTATATGCTTCGAACAAGAAGCAATTGGATGATTTGCTGAAAACTGTCAGTGAGTTCTCGGCAGATGTTCATATGAAATTCGGAATTGACAAATGTAAGACCCTGAACATTCAAAGAGGGAAGTCATAGATGGTGAAACACAACTTCCAAACGGTGATATTATACAGTGCATGAGAGATGGCGAAACATACAAATATCTGGGATACCAACAAGCCAGATTGCTAGACCAAAAACAATCAAAGGAGAAGATTCGTTCAGAATACAGTCAGCGTCTGAAGTCTGTGCTGAAATCGATGTTGAACTCGGGGAATCTAGTCAAGGCAATTAACACCTACGCCATTCCAGTGTTGCTTTACTCATTTGGAATAATCAGATGGACTAAGACAGAACTGGATGATATTCAAAGGCAAACCTGAACGATGCTGACAAAGTACAACAATCATCATCCAAAATCGTCTGTGATACGAACAACTTTGAAGCGGAAAGAAGGAGGACGCGGATTAATAGATGTTGTCAATTTACACACCGAACAGATAAAAAATCTCAGCGAATTCTTCTCTGCAAAAGTTTTCACTTTTGACCTCCATAGAGTGGTATCGTTGGCTAATAGGGGATATACACCACTAAATCTTGCTACCAGAGATGACCTGCTCAATCTACCGTTCCTATCGGATACTGAAAAACAAGAGCAATGGTCAAGAAAGGAATTGCATGGACGACATCACCATGAGATTAATCAACCACACATCGACAAAGAAGCCTCCAACAAATGGTTGATGAAAGGAGAATTATTCCCAGAAACAGAGGGATTCCTTATGGCCATCCAAGACCAAGTGATTGCTACAAACAATTATAAAAAATTTATAATGAAGGACGGAACATTACAAACAGATAAGTGCAGAAAATGCCATATAAGATCGGAGACTATACAGCATATTACGTCCGGATGCGAACAAATGGCCAATACGGAGTATCTTCACAGGCATAATCAAGTGTGCAACATTATCCACCAGAAACTTGCACACAAGTACGGACTTCTGAACACCTTCCAGCCATATTACAAGTATCAGCCGGCGCCCGTATTGGAAAATGACTCTATCAGATTATACTACGATAGGCCTGTTATCACTGACAGAATGGTGACGAATAATAGTCCGGACATAGTGGTGTATGATAAGAGAGCCAGAACAGCAATGCTGGTGGATGTCACCATACCGAATAATAACAACGTGCTGAACAAGTTCCAGGAGAAAAAGTCCAAATACACAGACCTTGCTATTGAGATCAAGCAGATGTGGCACCTCGATAAAATAGATATTGTTCCTGTCATCGTATCCTCGACTGGTTTAATACCCAAAACTTTGCACGATAGCCTTAAGAAATTGGAATTGCATAAGAATACCTATATAGAAATGCAAAAAGCTGTAATTCTTAATACATGTAGGATAGTTAGGAAATTTATGTCAAGTATATTGTAATCGAGCCTATTCCCTTTGATTGCTAAATCTGGGAAAGGTAAATTATATCCAGCTAACAGCTGAGATAGTGCATAAGTCCACGATATATTTATTCAACACAATCATTGAACAAACATCCTGGGTAAAAAAAATCAGATACAAAAATTCGAAGAACAAGTCACATAGAAGATATAAATGGCAGTTTACGACTCATATTTTTTACAATAGTCGTAAAACTCATTCACAATCAATTATTAATTTGTAAACAACCCTCTTGAACAGCTCTAAACGATTGTCTGAAAACTCTTGGTAACGCATAAAAAGCCTAAGGCATGTATACTCAGCCTTCTTTTGGGTCAATGTCAATATACATCCTGGATAGCGGTATGGGAACATTCGTCTTGTGTTGTTCCGTTGAACATATCATAAGAAGTAGCTATCATGTCGCCTAACAGAAACCAAGCCTTTATAAATGTACAGACCGAAAAGAGTCATCAATCCTTTATCTCTGTTAAGACTTCGACAAGAATCCCTATAACCAATTGCATAAATCAAAAGTGCCTACTTCTGATCTGAAAAAATTCTACTCACTTTTGAGCAGCCATAAGCTACTGGAAATTGGAAAAATTAGCAAGCTGCAATGTTTCCTCATCAATATGATGTTTCAGGGCATTCAGTGTGTAGATAACCGAGTGAAGTCTTTTACTTAGTGTGTCAACGTGATTGATCCATTTCATATTACTGTCAATGGTTACCCCCAAGAATTTGCAAGAAGAATTGATGGGTATATCAATATCATGTATTTTGAGTGTAGAACTTCTTTCAATTCTAGACCGATCTGTGTGAAAAATAACACTTGACGCTTTTCCCATATTGAATAATATTCAACTATCAACACACCGAGTTCCAATTTTTTCAAATACCCCATTCGCTTGAGATATGACATAGGTAGGCTCATTATCTGATACAACATAGTTGGTATCATCAGCAAATATAACAAGAGAGCTGCACAGATCCCCATCAAGGACGCTAGGTAGGTCATTAATATAACTACAAAGATAAATGGGCCAAGAATACTCCCTTGAGGGACACCCACTACTAAGTATATAGGTAAGTCAGTTACTCCAATCATTGCATAACGATGGGGGAACAGAAATATCCGATCTTTCTAATTCGTATCTGCAAGAAAGGTACTAGATTGCTTAGTGAAAGGAACGAAGATCAGTTAGCTGAAATGTTGTCAAGGGAGTTCCGAAAGGCTCGATACTGGTACCCGTTCTATTCATTATCTATATAAACTTTATGTTGGACAATATGCCATGTAATACCGCAAAAATTTTTGCCGATGGCAATATCTTGATGAATGAGGAAACACTCTACAAGAAGAATAAGAATTCAATAAGAAGGGCTAAACAATAGTTTTCTACCAGAGAAGTGACCACTTTGAAGCTGTTAGGTTTTGTTCTGGACAGCTCATTTACTTGACGTTCATTACTTATATGGAAGATTATTAACCAAATGTTTCTCAGTTAGAAGAATTACACATATCTTCGACGAGAAAGCTGCTTCACTTAACTAGCATTCGTACTCCACAAACTTAGTACTTATGGGACCATACTAGGGGCTTCAGATTTTTCCTGCAACAAAATAGGGATAAAAATATTGGCCGTTAATCACGAACTGTATAGAAATATCAAATATTGAACCATCGTGCTTCATGATTGATGCTTTATGTTACTTTCATGTGAAAAATAGAGATAGATATAGAGATACCCACCTCTACCACTCGCGTAATCGGGAGAAATACGTACTCTCTGAGCATCGTATGAACAAAACCCAGAAGTCTTTCAACTTTATTGGAACGAAGCTATATAATAAACTTTCTATCATTGTGTAGAGCCCAAAACAATTTGAATGCTCTGTCAAATTCACGGCATAAGCTATTACCGCTCAAAATCAAAAATTCTTATTTATTCCGAAGGAGTTTAGACATTTTCCAATCATCCACCAGCAGTTTGGAATGCTTGAGAACAATCGAAATGAAAGTGGTACTAATAGAAATTGAAATAAAACAGATAGTGAAAATCGAAAACTTTAGGAAGAAATCAGTCCCCAAAACTTGATAAAACTGGATATTTCCACTCCTGGCGGGAATAACTTTTTTTTCATCCATCTCAACTCTAGGAAGGTGGCGATGCCTGTCATGCCACATGCCACCAAAATGATTCAATGTTTGTTTGTACTTTGAAGAGGGCCAAATTGTAAGTTATCAGAAAAATGTTCGCTGGAAACTAGTCCTGTGAACAGAAGAATTTTCATAGAAAGGGGTACGTGGCTGTGCTCGTTGGACTGTCCGTTGATGAGAGTTTTCCGTGAGCCTACTTTTTCTTTGGGACCAGATTCACGCTCTGCTTTCTTATGGACACTATCCAATAGATATAGATTTGGGTACCGAGCCCCACCAATGGAAACATTCTAGACCAGTCCAAACCTGTGCATTGTATAAAAGCTGTGATGGCGTTAAGAACTGCTTAGCCCTGAGAAGAAGCAGATTCGGCAATAGCTGATACATGATCATGCCAGGATACATCGATGTTGACTGTTATACCGAGTAGATACATATTCGTTTCTGAGGAAATTCGATGTCCATACCTCATTACATTAGGTTCCTTTACAATGAACAACCACCTAAATACATCTACTGAAGACAAAGCTAATAATCCCATCTTACAATTTTTCCATATGCGATTAGTTTATTTATCAAGGCTGTATTCCAAACCCTGTCGAAATCCTGTGAGATATCAAGAGTAATGGCTCTTGATTTGCCATGCTTTTCAATTATTGATGACCATAAATACGTAACGTATGCGAGGAGGTCACCAGTTGATCGTTGTCTGCGGAAACCGGATTCTCGAGATATTTGAGGAGCCTATCGCTTATCACTTTTTCCATGACATTCGACACATTGGGTAACAACGCGATTAGGTGAAAATTTTGGGGTACAAATTTGTTCGAAATCGGTAGTACTCTCGCAACTTTCCAACACTCCTGAAACGTCTGGCTCTCATACGAAATCTTAAACAAACAATTAAAAACAGGTGCTTACTTTGGAGCATATTTCGTTAGAAACAATTGATGCTATTTCATCAAGACCCACTGCTTTCTTTCAGTTCAGCTGTTAACGAACTCGCTCTACCATACGCACTCTGAACTATACTTTAGACATACATGAGGGATGCTTGGTGGCACAGCATTTGATGTATCTAAAACAGAATTTCCAAAAACATTTTACAAAGCGATCTGCGATAGAACCGTCATCTCTATTCAGAGGCAGGACGGATGATTTGCAAAAGTTGTTGTTGACTGCCTTCGCCAAACCTGACGATTTCCACTGCTCTAAGTGTCTATTCTTAACTCTTTCATTGAAGTAGGTTTTCGTTTAATTAATTGTTCAGTTACTTATGTTCCTGAAATGCACATATTTAGCTTTATCTGTTGGATTCTTCATCCAGTTCTTAAAACCTATGTTTTTAACTGTAGCAGCTGTTTCGCAGTTTTTAGTGAACGAAGTTTTTTGTGCGAATGTATTTTTCGTGGAATGTGTAATGTTCAGGTACTTGCATATAAGAATCAGTTCGGTGGCGGACTCAGTGTGGACTTTAATTTCAGGATCTGAAAAATAGACGAAATTGAAGGGAAAAGACGAGAAAAACTCGCGCAGCTCCTCTCAGTTAGCTCGGTTGTAATGCCATATACTCTTGGAACACGTTGCATCTTTATTGCGTGGCTGTACGATGTTTCCAATGGCTAAAGGTTATGGACGGAGTTGCCTACGGGTGCTAAGACCTGCAAACAAAGAGCATCTGGATGTGAAACAAGAAAGAGGTCGAGAGTATTGTCGGCTCATCGACAAGTTGCGTCAAGTTGCGGCTAATCGCAAAGGTTTTCATTTGTCTTCCCGCTTCGGCGGTCCTATTTGAGTGTTGGAGTCAGTTAATGTTGTGAACGTTGCAGTCTCTCATTATGATCGCCTCAGCTGACGAATGCTGTATTTGGATTGTGTCTTTCTTATAGCCTAGATACTGAAACAATCTAGGAGCACATATTAACGAATAGCCTGTTAAGTGCGGGCATTCAAAGAAATTCCTCCTCATTTCATTATTAAACTTTCACTAAAATCATATGTAGCTAAAAAGTTGCATTGGGTATATCTCTCATTTCGACATCTGTATACCAGAGAACGTCGAAATCAACGATAACGACAAAATTCCGACACATATGTTAACAACTAACCCCAAACTGCTACAGGAGGCCTCAAATCAAATTCCCTGAGAGCTTGTCGTATTGTTTCAGTGGTTATTTGCACTCCACTATTCTTCGAATCTGCATTTGAAGGTGTCTAGCAGTAGCTAACCGTTGTCCCAACGAGGAAATTCTCAAATAACGGTAATGGATCGCCGTTTTTGCTCGTGGTCGTCATTGTCCAAGCCTCCTTTGATGACTATCAGACTCTCGGTACCTTCGGATCATTTTTGAAAGAATAGAAAGGTACCACCTCAGCCTTTGGCCTATTCTTGTATAACTTCAACCTTGGTCATCTAACACAACTTCTTCAGAACATTCTGCGCCGATCTAATTTCGCGATTCAGGTGGCATTATTACCGAAACTCACAATTTTCAAATAGAACAAACGTTCCCCGCAAAAGTGGATTAACAAACGCTGTTATCAATATGTAGTGGTTTCTTGCAAAATCTCAATTTATTTCTCTCATTCCATTTCTCATGAGAGGAACATGTGCGTCAAAAAACATCGAATTTTGTTGGCATGTCCGGAAATATCAGAAAAAATGTGTTAATGATTAGTTACTTACCGAAAATAAATTTGAAATATTGACATTGCGCGTTCATCTCTTGGCGCAGTGTAATTTCTGCTTGAAATATATTTTAAAATATTCTATTCCTGAATCTTGGTGAGAGGATAATATGTTAACAGGTCTTCGTTCGTGCAACTAATTATATCAGCGATTACGATAAATCGCAAATAAGTTCAGAACTTTTGATGTTTGCTATAAGAGAAATATAAGATGATAGCTTTCCGATGGACACTTTATAATAGTATCTAATTTTTTCTAGTTGTTTGTAATGCTCCAAACGCGAAAATGGGTAGATTTAGACTAGTGGTATGTTACAACCGGCAAAACAGCCAGTATGTACATACAATTTCTGAGTCTGTTATAAACTCCATATATACTTTTATTCACACTATATTTGATCCAAGCCATGTCAGCAGGTATTAGTAGGTACTTCTTTCCTTTTGTTTTCCTTTTGTTCGAATTCAGTGTAGGATATTGACCACGAGATGATGTGGTGGGTCAAAATAAATCTCACGGCATTCCATACTTTACCTTTATAACCATGGATAAGTTGATGAACACCACCGATTTCTAGTAAATCATGGTCGTAAGTCCATACTGTTTTCCACACTGTATATTTGGTCCGCGTCGTGTCAAGTATATCATATATATCATATCATATATCAAGTATATAGGTAACACTCCCCTTTTGTTTTTTATTTGTTGGAATTCTGTGTAGAATGGTGGACAACAAGAGGATGAGTAGAATCAAGATGAATCTCATGGAATTCAATACTTATTGTTTGCACTTCAATATTTATACTATTCAAAGGGCCCTCATTCATATCCATGGATAAGCTAATGAAGACAACCGATTTCTAGTAAATCATGGCATCGCCCAAAATATCCCTACATCAATTAATTTTTTCTTATGTTCCAAATATCTCCAACACATCCAAGTGTAACACGTGAAAAATGTACCAATTTATACTTATCGTCATTACCAACGGAAATAACGCGTTATGTTTGAATTCCGTGACAGTAATTGCAAGTATTCGTACTCGAACAGGATGTCGTAATGTTCTAGTATATTCAAACACCACCTTCTACACCGGAAGTAGTTACCTATCTGTACGAAGATTCGCCACATTGATAAGAGTTGCTGGGCAAGCGATTGACCAAATTTATAGTAGTTGTTTGTCGTGTCCGAAACGTGATTACTTAAACTGTTTTGAAATTTAAATAAGTAAGCGACAGTTACAGGTGGATCAACAGAGAATTACTCCGTGGCTACCTGCTAAATCAAGATGGAAAGATATAGATGATTTTGTGGTTGATCATTATTAACTGTGAGAATATTTCAAACATTTGATGCTAACCTTCACAGATTTAATGGCTCAGAATACTTTAGATATTACTAACTTCTAATTTATGCTACCTTCTGAATATAAACACTGATCGAAATCAAGGAAAATGTGTATATATATATATATATATATATATATATATATATATATATATATATATATATATATATATATATACGATTCTCAACATCCTAACAAGTTACATTGGCCCGCTACCGGACTTCGAGAAAGATACGAACAATAACAAACAGATGTGAGAACGTTAAAAACTCCAACACTCAAGGAATATCTTCCGCCGGTCTCTGAATCACACCAACGGTACAAAACGGACATAACCCCGTTTGAAATGATGCTCTGGGCCTCGTTTTCACGGATAAAACCTTCTGTCGAATTTTTTCAATTCGGCCTTTTTCAAACGGCATTGGCACGTGCAATCTGAAAAAATTGAGTTAATGCCGTTTGAAAAAGGCCGAATTGAAAAATCATATAAAACAACGCAATAAACATTTGACATGTGTAGATTGCTCAAAAAATTTCTTGATCCTTCTTCTACCTACCCAAGCAAAACTTGTGTCTGTAGTGCAAAAGATCTACGAGCTACAATTTCTTTAAATGTTCTTAAAATAATTAAATCTGTCAAAAGTTTTGACAGATAAGTGCCAACAACTTGGGTATTTTATGCCTTGCTGAAATGTCGGTTCTAGATGTATAATAAAAAAGGTAGATTGCCATTTGAAATAACAAAGTGATGACCCACTTCCGATATAACCGGAAATGGTTTCACTTCGAAAATACTTCACTTCAATTGAAGTCGCTAGTTATGGCCGCGTATAAAATTTTATATATATATATATATATGTATATCCGTTGAAAACTTTTTAAGTTCCAATTACAATGTCAAGCTGAAATTTTATACGCGTCCATAAATATATATATATATATATATATATATATATATATATATATATATATATATATATATATATATATATATATATGCAATCAAACTGATTCCATGAAAAATATAAATCCATCACCCAGTTATTAATAACATTGCCAGGCAATAGTTATAATCAAAACATAGTGGCAGAGGCTTTCTCCCGGAAAAATCCAGTGTACGGACCTGTCAAGTAACACTAAATGTTTCTCATTCATAGTTTTCTTCGTGTGAAGTGATGAACGATCGAATAGAATACAGCTCTGAATTGAAATATGACAAAATTGTCAGCTAATCACATTTATAAATACAAATAAATAAAAGATGAAATGAGATTCTGAGCTGTATAAACTAAAGAGGAAACCTATAATTCTACTTCATTATTTTTTCAGAAAGAAACCTACGAAAAATATTACAAGATTTGATGATTTGTATCTTCTGTAACTGTTAAAACAAATTTTCTTCAGACCCAAAATCTCAATATTTTTGTGAAGATTCCTAGGAATAACACCTGTTGTAGAAATAATAATCGGTATAATGAAAATTGTTTTCATTTTCCACATTTTTCTAATCTCGCCGCCAAGCGTATATTTAGAAATTTTTTCATTGTATTTATTTTGTATATTATGTGTGTCGGGTATAGCAATATCAATTATGTATGTTATTCGATTCTGTTTATCAGTAAGAATGATATATGGCCTATTGTGTTTTACAGCTCTGTTGCATTGAATTAATTTATCAAAATGAAGTTTATATTTCTTATTTTCACAAATAATTTCAGGTTCATATTTGTAAATTTTTCTGTTTTGGGAATTAGGTCATGTTTAATTCCTAGATTAAAATGAATAATATTAGCGACGGCATTATATCTTTCTCAATAATATATATATATATATATATATATATATATATATATATATATATATATATATATATATATATATATATATATATGTGGACCGAGACGGCGAGCCCGCTATCGGACTTCGAGAAAGATACGAACAATAACAAACAGATTTGAAAACGTTAAAAACTCCAACACTTGAGGAACATCTTTCGCCGGTCCGTGAATCACATCAACGGTACAAAACGAGCAAAATAATACCGTTTGAAATGGTGCTCTGGGCCTCTTTTTCACGGATAAAACCTCCTGTCGGTAAATATTTGATGAGACAAATATTTTCCGCGATGAACTTCGCGAGGAGTCTACATATGTAAATTTGGGACAAGAAGGATTATTCATTATCTACGGATTTTTGAAGTATTCAGGATGCTGAGAAACGAAGAGGCAGACTACAGTTTGACCCAAAAATTAGAATTTTTCCAGAAATGAAAATCCATTGAACATCCTGCATTTACACAAAACTAAACAAATATTTTCAAATTTGAGTTCATAATAATGAACTGCATTTTTAATAAGAACAAACGAAAGTTACAAGGAAACCTATCTTAAATACTGAAAAGTATTTCTTTTATTTCAAATGTAAGAATTGCAGGTTCAGAAACACTTATGCATTTTCAATTGGAACACTGCTTACTGAAGCTGAACAAATGCTGTTTTGTTTCAACTCGCTATATCGTTATGGGTTTTTCTTTAGAATGAATCCTAGAGATAACCCCAAAGAAAAATCTTACGGGCTTAAATCTGGCGAATGAAGTCGCCATCTCACTTTCGTTTCTAATTATCACCGAAAAACTGGTTTGAAAGTTCTAAGACATTTCTTGTCTGGTGTAGAGGCGCACAGTCATACTTAAAATATACTAACTTTCTTCAAGCTTTTGTTTTCAGAATTCAAGTCACGCTTTTTTCACAAACTTCAATCTTCTTGAATTGTAAAACTTGAGAGCTTGAATCAGAACACAATTGATCTTCTTAGATCTGAACTTTGATGAATATGTTATCCTTCATATGGGAGAAAAATAACCTTCTACACGCATACGCCATTGGTACCCACACTTTGAAACCGTCCACAATTCATTTGGATCTTGGAGTTTCGATATCTGACGATTTTCTTGATCATAGCATATCAACCGAATAGCGCTAAGTTACCGTCGAACAGTCAAGTTCTCGCAGCACTGTTTTATAGTATTCGCGATGTGTAATTAACTGTAGTTGAAAGCACAAATCTCGTCATTCGCGAGTGTATTATATTCTGGGAAAAGGCTAGAATTCCAACTTAAGCTTCACCTAACTCTGTACGTCATATTTTTCGAACGACTGTCAAAATTTTTCCGCAAATTTTTCTTAAAATTTAGCAAGTTCCACGAAGAAATAATATATGGGCGATGTCAACCCAGATTATTGGGCCCATAATGATTCTAAAACATCTATAGATCATAATCGGCATCACTTGGAAGACTGAACCTGACCACCCGGGCGTTCTCGGTCAAACAGAGATGGAATTTTGAGGAAATATCGCAGGTTATGTATTTTTTTTATTATTTCCTTAGTCCTCTTCATGACCTTGATTGCTATGTAAAATCTTTTCTCAGATTTGTTCAGACATATAAGAAATATGATTGTTGAAATATTTTTCTGCTGGTTTTCTTTTTCCATTGTTACTGATTCCTGTCTCTTTCACCCTCGTCTTCGTTTGGAAATCATGGAATGCAAGAGAGAATGAAGCGGCTGAGCAGAAAAATCTTTGGTACCCTTTATGTAGACACGACACTAACACAACATAAACAGACAAGCTATTGCTAGTGCTATATCGACAGGGAAACGAGTTTTTCCTCAGGTTTTTCACTCGTTTATTAAATCATATACAAGATAGTATGATTCCCTGTTACATTTCCTGAGCTCACACTTGTGTTTTTTCTGACACACCAAAATTATAGATATAAGCATTTATTGTAAAATATTCAAATTTTGTAAATCCTCAAATATATATATATATATATATATATATATATATATATATATATATATATATATATATATATATATATATATATATATATATATATATATATATATATATATATATATATATATATATATATATATATATATATATATTATATATTTATATTTATATTTCAATTCGAGATCCTTCCTCAAATTGAACTATAAACTTCGTTCTTTAGGTACCCCTATAGATAAAAATCTACAGGGTAAGATCCGGTGATCTGGCAGGGCAATTCATGGACCCAGTCTTCTCATCCATCAGTCACCAAACAAGCTGGTGAATTTTTCCGATACCTGAGGTGCGCAATGGAGCTGACTAATTGGTATCATTATGAAATAACTGCATTCAACGTGAGAATGTCCAAGAACTCTGAAACAAATTTAGGTAAAATCTCTGAATATTTCACACTATTGAAATTTTATTCATAAATTAAATATTGACATTGTTTTTTAGCATTGAACTAAATTAATTTAAGTTCAAACTATGTTGGAAATTTTGCTCCCAGGTTTGATATGGATTTTCGACGACCCAGATATGAGAATATCGGTGATATTGAAGAAAATTTGTAGGAGTGGAAATTATTTTCATCCAAAATGTTATTAATTGATGTACGTGCCATGTCCAAATCTGCAACCGCAGCACTTATTGACGCATACGAATAGGCAAAAAAATAACCCAAGCCTCCATTGTTAGTGATGAAACTGATATACCGTTCCCATTGTCTCTTTTCCACAAGTATTTATTTGCCATTTTATGTAACAAAAATAACTATCCACAAACAAAATTAGTGTTTTTGCTATATTTAATTAATTTTCAAACCTCTAACTGGGGCCGAAATTCATAGAGCCGTACATAGAACAGTGTGAAACACAGAAACTGGCATTGGAATTGAATCCACTCTGTCTGTTTCTACGTTCCACAGCCTAATGATATAATTTTCCGAAGGAACTGCAGATTTTTCATAAAATCGGATATAAAAAGAGAACGAGCCATTTTAGGTATAGGGAAACCTAATACTAATCAATATTGATTTAAAATGTGGTTCTAATAAAGTGAAAAAGATAGATACTCGTATTTGAAAAAAAAACGTTCTTCTAACAATTCAGTTTTATTGTGTTGACAAGTGATTTTTGAGCACAATAAGTCAATGGTGGTTACTTTTAGATAGGTGAAATTTGAACAAAACTGCTTAAAAAAGATGCCATCTTATAAAAAAAATGAAAGGTTCACCATACCATTCGAAATAGCAAAGTTGAAATTGATCGATAAACCTGTGCCCCAGAAGCTTCTAATTGGCCCTTTCAGCGCGGACACACTGTATGTTTCACGTAGAAATCAAACTTTTTTAATTTACCTTTAAAAAAGTGGAGACAGAACTAAGTCGAGATTATTTCATAAAATGGAAAATTACTTCGAGTATCGCACTTCACATCAAATGCAAACATGATCTAATAAGTCCTTTTAATTCTTTGGAACTTTTGCTTCGTGAATTTGATTTCCTTAATATAAGTCAGTTTAAAGTGACGTCATAGCTAGAGATGTCTGGTTGGAAAAAATTGCAATGGACAAGAACAAAATAACTAGTCTCGCTCAAAGGAACTATTAGACATGTGGTGACATTTGGTTATGACAGTAGGCATTGAAATGCGGCATTGACGTATTTTTATTGTTTATTTTAGTTCGCTTTCTTGTGCTGATTGAGATTGGATTGAAGTGTTTTCCTCGAAGTTTTGATAATATTTGAATCATTATTTTGAAATCAGTTCTGTTCAAAACTCAGTGTTTCGAATATTTATTCTATATAAATAGTGAAAATGCCTAGAGCTTTCTCGAGCCAAGCCCAAAACATCATTATGCAATTATTTCAAACAAGAAAGAGATAATGGGGGGTCTCTTCTCCCCCTTACAGCTGTAAGAGATGTAAGTACCACTAAGATTAATAACCGAAGAGGCCTTCTACCCTAAAAAAAGGAAATATCATGATACAACTTAACTTGTTCATCTGTTGGTTTCCAAATTGTCTACACATCTACATACTATGAACTTTTTTGCTTATAGAGGGTAGCGAGTGCTTTACAAGCAAGCATTTCATCCATTAACAATATTATGGCAAAGAGAAAAAGTGGTGATCCACTGAGAAGTCCAAGAAAAGAAGGAATTGTGAGAAACCTGTAGTACATATTGACGATTTTGATCAAACTGCCATAAGAAATACTATCTATAATAAGTTCCAGAACAGTAAGTAGTCATTAAAACCTTTGTCTAAATCAAGTTTAATATTATATTCTTTGTAGAGGAACATATTACGTTGTCTGCATTAAAAGAGAAGCTCCACGTAAGAGATATTTTCGATGGGTGTAAGACATCTCTGTGGAAAATTGTACAAAACATTGGATTTAAGTATTCCAAAGATAATCCAAGAAGAGGTTTGATGGGAATACCTCATATTGCATTGAAGCGTATCCATCTTCTGCAATCATATATTCGTATAAAAAATGAAGGATTACGTGAATTTGTCTATCTGAAGGAAACATGGATTTTCAAGGATGGTACTATCGGTCGTTCGTGGAAAGATGACAATATTAAAAGTGTGAATAAAACAAAAGTTGGTGGAACCAGGTGAGGTTATCAACTATTGTTAGTTTCAAGAAATTCTAAATTTGATACTCGTTTCAGATTTATTGTACTCCATGCAGACAACAGGCATGGTTTCATTCCTGGTACAGAACTTGTTTTTTCCTCAAAAACTTTGAACAGTGATTACCACGGGGAAATTAATCAAGAAAACTTTAAGCATTGGTTTGTACACCAACTATTGTTGCATTTGGAAAAGCCTTCAACAATTATACCCGATAATGCAACTATTTTGAACAGAGCCCCCACAACTAACTAAAAAGGTTGATATTCAAGAATGGTTAAGAAGCAATATTATTGTTTGTGATGAAAGTGATTTGAAACCACAATTATTGAGTATAGTTAAAATGTAAGTACTGAATTCAAATAGGATTGTATTTCAAGGAGTACGAGTGTTTTCAGTTTGATTATGTTTCACAGGAATAAGCCAAAACTAATATATGAGCTGAAGAATATGAATACGAAGTATTTCGTCTACCTCTCTACCACTGCATTTTCAACCCTGTTGAAAATATCAAACCTAATCTAACCTAACCTAACCAAAAACTATTGTCGGGACCATGTAGGGAAGGAAAGGAGTTCCGCTGAACAATCTCTTTCTGTACGCAAACAACCTCTTCAGAAAATTACTCCAGAGGTATGGAGTAAAACTATTAAGTTTACAGATAAAGAAATTCAATATTGGTTGGATATTCCCCCTTTGATAATAAATATGGACGAGGATGACATGAGAGTGAAACATTTTTGGACGAACTTTCAGAATAAAATGGAGTATTTATTTTTTCAATTAATTTTGACTTTTCAACCTTTCCTCTATGAAATTATCATTAAATAAATGATTTTGTTGATTTCTGTTATCAGATAGTTTTACCTGTGCTCCTTATTTGAATCTGCAATTGCCAAGTAGACTAAATTCTAGTTTATGTTGAAAGATTGAAATATTTCGAAAATAATTATTATTTAATGGCCAGTCAAAGAGTTCGTTTTGATTTAAATTTTGGACTTATTCAAAAACTTGATTTTCTCTCAAACCTTATTCATTTCCATTGTATTTCAAATTCAATGAGAAAGCCACTGCTCAAAACCTTCACTGAACAAAGTGCATAATAAAAATTTCTTCTCTTTTCTGTTTTTATAATAAAGAAATGTGAACACAATTGAATTGAATTATGCCTCATGTGTTTCATTCACAGGTAAGTATTAGTATTCTGAAGATCCATCATCATCATCAGGTCGATTTTTATTTTCCACTTGAAATTTTTCGGGCGAAAATTTTTTTACCTTACGTTCTTTGAAAGGTGTAGAGACTATTTTTCTGAATGTTTTGATACCTCACACAAGGGGTCTGATATGCGTAGTTTTCGATATACAGGATGCTCCATTCAAGAGGTATTGATATGAATGATTATTGAAAAATTTTATTTTCGAGAAAGGAAGCTCACTAATTAATTTCATATGCCTCAAATTGACATCAATCGAAGTTTTCTCGAGAAAAAAGTCGAAGTATCAATCGAATTTATTTTGAGAAAAATTCATACCATTACCTCTTAATGAAACAGCCTGTATTTCAGAAAATACGCATCTCAGACCCCTACTATGGGTATCAAAACACTTAGAAAAATAATCTCTGTAGAAAAATAATGAAAAAATATGGATTGTAATTTAAAAAATTGTCGATGACGTCAACTTGCGAATTACAAAAGAAAAAAAAAATTTTTCTTCCAAATAATTTTGAGCTGAATATGAAATTCGACCTGTTTGAGCGTTTTGCACGAAAATCAAAAATAGAGAAATTATGAATTTTATTCCATACTTTACAGTCGCACTGAATAGGAATTTTGGGAAACATTGGCAACATCCGAGAACACTGGTTGATGACGTCACTTTGAACTTAACGTGTACAGACTATAATAAGCATCTGTTGGCTACATGAACTAGAATCAAAATCAATCACAAGTTCGTTCAGTATTTTAGACACAAAAATCAAATGAATAATTTCAATAATACATTGTAATTGTTTTTTGTTTTATAACTACTAGATAAAATTAAATTTGATATTTAAGGAAAGTATTAAATAGATAGTCTGGATTCGGGTAATGAGTCAGCTTATTTGCTGGGTGTCGTTGAATCTTACCTGCTTCGTTTAGTGATGAGTTGACCAGTCGTTGTTAGATGCAAAAAGGGTCAAGTATTGTGATGGTCGATGCCATAGAATGTCATGGATTAATGTTTAACCCTTTATTGCATGAATTATGGAGGATATAAGAAAAAAATTTTTGGAAAAAAATGAGTTTTATTTAGTATTTAGAAAATGAGGAGAAAAATTTGATATTTGTTATATTAGAAAATGAATTGCGAATCCATATTTGGCTTCGTATGCATTCCTCTGAATACTTAAGGTGCCATATATGGATTCATATGCACAGGAGGATAGTAAATTAAGAATTAACTTTAAGACATTAATTAAGCCTTATGGAAATCAGTAAAGCAGTTACGTTTGTCATTAAAACATAAATGGACTTGACATTTGCCACATTTTGTGTAGGAATGACATTTTTAACAATTTTTACAAAATTGACGGTTTTTGCACCAATTTGGAAAGTGATCTACTTTATCTGTGCGTACAGAGTTCAAAGGAGAATCTTGGTGTCTTGCCGGAGTTTTTCTTGCCTTTTGATGAGATACTGGGGAAGCAGGTAAGCTGATTGGACTGTCACCACGACAGCTAGATGTTGGTGTTCCTAGAAGGAGGACAGCCGCGTTTTTTGGTGATCACTTTTTGAAACAGGCGAAGATGCTCAGGAAATTGCGAGTTTGAAATCGTAGAGAGGCATATATTGTTCTTCGTTTGTTCGGCGCCAAAGCAACCAAGCATTTCCAGTACATAAATCCACCAGATGAAAAAAAATTTTGTTGTACCATTTCTAGGTCCTCAATTGAATTCTGTAGAATCCAAGCATAGAGTCGAGTAGGTCTACTCCTCCCATGTGCTGGTAATAAACATCCACTGCTAGAGGAGCATTGATTTCCTTGTACTGTTTTTCCTGACAAAAATAGCGTCGTTTTTTAGTAAGAGGTTCGCTACCTACATACGCTGAGAGCGAATTCACAACTAGGACACCAAACTCAATTTGACGTTATCAATGGTAGCTATCTTTTTTTCCATACTGCCTCATCCCTTTTTCTTCATTTATTTTTCTGGCGTCATGTTCGAGTTTGGTATACGATTCAGTCTTACAGTTCCTAAAGGTAACAAGCCATTTTTAAACAAATATACTTGAAGATTTGGACTTTTGAACCAATTGTCAAAGCAAATTTTATGGTTGACATGACGTGGAACTGTCTCAGTAAGTCGCGTTACCACATTCTAGCTAACTCCAAGATCAGGTGCATCTGTAGGATGTTTGTTACTTTGTTCCCCCGCAAAGATATCGAAATCATAGCTAAAGCCTGATACACCACTCAGAACTTGATTTTTATAACCCCACTTATGTGGTTTTGCAGGGTTATACTGCTTAAATTCGTGTCTACATTTCGTGGGAATAATCGTTCATCCACGGCCAAAAATTCTCCTTTTGGGACTAATAACAACCGTTCGTGAATTTTATCTAGCAATGGTCTCACTTTGAAAAGCTTGTCATAACCAGATGTATCAGATGGCTTAAGATTCATGTTGTTATTAAAGAGCAAATTCTTTTTATAGCCTCAAATTTGTTACGTCATTACATCATAAACCGGTGACTGGACTAAGTGTTTCGACTATTACATTCTAGCAGCTGGTAACTTGACACACGACATAAATATTACTATACCGATAAATTTCTCTATATCTGCATTTGTTACGTTAGCTGGCTTGTTAAAATGATCTTGAAGTGATTTTATGTTGGACTGCTCGACTATCAAATCAATCAGCTTATTAGTAAACAAAACAAATCAATCAGCTTATTAGTAAACAAAAATATAAAATAAGCTGGGGTATTTAACCGCTGTATTATTTCTGGTAAATCTGCAATTCCTCTAAATTTAAGATTATCCCTATCATAAACATCAAGTTTTCCTGCCTCCCACTTGACTTTAGCTTTAGTTTGTTTTGCTTTTTTATTTTTAGCTTTGGAGGTAGCAGAGGTTAGTAGGACAGCATTGTCATCGTCTGGCATATCAGATTCAGACTCGGGTATTATTATCTGTTTTCTAGCAAATGCAGGAGTAGGGTAAGTTTCATATTCAGGGTCGGAATCAGAAGCAAGTCCATTAGCATCACTCAAGGAACCATCCCCTGGTATTGAGTTTATATGCTTAGACCTTCCATAAAAGAAAGAAGGGTCCATTTCTGAACTAAACAGAAAATACCTGAGTATATCAAAATGCATACGAAGCCATTTATGCTGGACTGATTTTTAGACCACATTGCATACGAAGCCAAATATGGCATCAGCTCTAAATCACTCGAAAACCAAATAAAAACATTCAAATTCATAACTCAAACGAGTAAGTATTGTTTAAGAACATCCAAGTCCACTGAAAATATTTTATTTTGGACAAAAACTTACCATTATGTATTGAAAATCTACACTCGTAATGAGTGCCTGCGCGCTGAACATAACCTCCAATAAAAATGTCATATTGCACTTACCATAACAAAAAAATGCATTTCGTTTCTTGAAGAGTTGATTTTATCGATTAAATAAAAAATATAGAAAATACTATTATTATGATGGTATGAAGAAATCTTAAAGTCAAGGAACCATATATGGCTTGGTATACGTTAAAGAGTTAATACATAGTTGTCTTGATACATACCACCATTTCTGAGCTGCGTTCAAAACCAGCAAAGTGTGAGCATTCACATTTAACAAGAGTAAAACCGGCTTATAGAACATATTTTATTCTCTCTACTTTCCCCACATGAAAAATCACCCATCTCACCCTGAAATTTCTTCATTTCCCGCAACGCCCTCATGTAAAACTTAATTTACATTCATATTCCAGCCAGGCTTTAATGAAAATCCACGGAATAATGTAAAACAAAAACTCGTAAAGGTGGAAAAGGGTAAAAGTTGACATTATTAACTTTAGTATTTCATAAACTGGAACAAATTCATAAGCAAAACACCGAAACGGGAAAGAGACCGGTAGAAGCTGAGTTTTGATTTATTCTACAGAAGTCCCAGTAGTGACAATTCTGTTGGAGTTCTCTGTTCTCTACAGTGAACTCAGAACACAAGGGAAGGGTTGCATTTTATTAAAACAACTTGTTAATTCAAGCGTCGACTGTTGAGAACTTTCTGGGAGACATATTGCTATAGTGCGAAACTTTGCCGTAACTTTACATCTACTTGTTGAGAAAGACTCCTTGGGAAGGAGGGTGGAGAGGTCCCTCAAACTTGCCCTTACAGGGACGACTTTAATAATATTTCTATATAGAGTTCACCAATTTTTGAAGAAAACTGATCACCTATTCTCAAGAAATCTACTCCAGAATCTTTGATCTAAATCTGTTGTGTCCAGTATCTAGATGATATATGCTATTCGAGGAAGGCGTATTCTAACTCATCAATTCTTGAACCAGGTGAAATTTGCACCTGAATAGAACCAAAATGGGCTGTTATTTCCGAAATAATAATTAGTATATAGTTATCTATTTATATACAAGAGCAGAATAACTATTGAAGCAAATATTTTATAGATGTAAAGATTATTAATTGATCTTATATCTGAGTGAAATAATCGTCTATTTCCAACTCAAAATTTGTGGCAAAAGCATCACTTTCTGTGAAATATGCGGAATAGTGTTGCCACAATAACGACTGATAAAAATCATGACTTACTTCATTCCAGAACCGATGCTCAACACCAGAGTAAAGCGATGAAGTGATTTGTTATCAGTAATGGTGATATACTCACTCTAATCGAAGTAGGTATTGGTGAAGAATCTCCCATCTCGTTGCAATAATAGTAAATAATATCAAATGATTTTGGTTTACTTTGTGAAAAATATCACAAAATTAAGTGGAAAATATTTAATTAACGAAAGTAATAGCCCTTTCGATATTTCTATCATCAACAAATTGTGAGTTAAAATTAAGGTACACTTGTACAGTTTGACATAAATATAGAAAAATAAATATGAATTATAAAAGAGAGAAAACAACAAGTTTTCTACTATTGGAATATGGATAGGTATTCAGTATTCACTATTCGTTGATTATATTCGTAATTACTTGAAGATCCCAAATATTGGGGCATAACATAGGTCTGTGTTGTCGTTAAGAAGGGTAAAATTGTTTCTATTGTGTTAAGCTATCTACAAAGTGTTACATAATAGTATGTCACAACTTCAGGGAGTGAATCTACATGCAATTTTAATAAAAACAGTTCATATAAACATAGGTTTGCAAAAGCTTCGTTACGGAGCTACAGGGTGTTGAAATTTCCGGAAAAAATTGGTTTTCCGTTCAAAACTCCTGCAGTTTTTGAGATATTCTGTTCAAATTTGGAATGCAAGTTATTTCTTACAGCCTCCATCATAACACGTCCTAAATTTCAACTAGAATCTACAAAGTGTTTTCTTTTTCGGAGCCATGTCTTCTTTGCCCTTTCAAACTTTTTCGCAGTACGCCATTGATCAGCGTACAATCAATTTTCGTCATTTTTATTCAATTTGGAAACTTTTTGGACACTTGTAATTTTTTCGTATCTCCAACCGTTCTCGAGCAAAAAATTATTAATTGAATGCATTCGTCGAATTGAAAAAACTTCTAATTGAAAAAATGACTAGTTGGCTTTGATTTTTCTTGACTTCTCAAGTTATTGCTGTGAGAGAAAATGGTCAATTTTACTAACGCCGAACTGGCTGATATCCATTACATGTACAGCCTGACTGACGGCAACACAACAGAAGCTAGGCGATTATATCAGGTGCGCTTTCCAAATCGAGTAACACCAGTCAGGCGAACATTCTCAAATATCCACAGCAGGTAGAGGGAAAGTGGTACTTCTACTGCAAATAATCATTCAAAAGGTGCAACTCAAACTATGAGAACTCCAGATATTGAGGAAGCAGTTTTGAATTGTATTGATTTGAATCCTCATGTGAGTACAACAAAAATTGGAAATCAGTTGAATATTTCACATGTTCTAGTTTGAAGGTTCTCATACTATTGAACCCGTTTCATATTCAACGCGTCCAAACTCTACTTCCTCGAGATTTTCCTTCAAGACTGAATTTCTGCCGATGGTTCTTAGATAAAATTAGAGAAAATGCTCATTTTGATAATGAAATAATGTTCACACACGAAGCTAACTTTACTAGAACTGCTATCATAAATTTTCACAATAATCATTATTGGGCTGAAGAAAACCCCCATTTGATTGAAGAATCTCATCATCAAGAACAATTCTCGTTAAATGTCTGGGTCGGAATAATTGGAAATTATTTGATTGGTCCATTTTTTTGCCTAACAGACTAAACGGTCCCGCTTATCGGCAATTTATTGAGTTACCTTATAATGTGGTTCATACATGACGGGACACCAGCACATTTAAGCGGAGAAGCTAGGGAATTCTTGAATAATATATTAAACAACCGATGGATAGGTCGGGGTGGGCCAGAACTATGGCCTCCTAGGTCCCCAGACTTGAATAGTTTAGACTTTTTCTTATCGGGATATCTCAAAAGTTTAGTTTATTCCACTCTAGTGAACACTGTAGAAGAATTGAGAAATGGAATAATAACCTCTTTCGACACTATGAGAAATACCCTAGGAATATTTCAGAGAGTGCGTGATAATATGCGGAGAAGGACGGAGACCTGTATTCCTGCAGGTTGAGGACACTTCCAGCAATTTATTTAGTTTTTAATTGTTCTTTTTCTTAGTTTGATATCGAATAATTTTGAGGTGAGTCTCAGAAGACGAGCTAATTTTGGTGTGAAAATACCTATCGAGTATTTCTATTATTTTTTTTATTACAATTCAAATAATTCAAATTCAATAATTAATCACTCGCGAATAACAATTTATTAGTCAGTTACTGTGATTTCGATAATTATTCTGTAATAAAGCTAGTTGAAAAAAGTGACGAGTATTATTCCTAAGGCTTTATCTAGGACTTAGGTTCTAGACGATGATCTCACACATACTGAGATAAAGGGACTCTGATCTAGCTAGGCATAGGTAATTTATAGGTAGTTTCAATTGTCATTTCATTTCAACTAGCCTTGCTTTAATTTAATATTATTCAACTTCATTATTTAAAATTCTTATTTCAAGTAGAATTGGAATACTTCTCCAATTTTAGATATTCCTTAAAAAAAAAGAAAGCCGACCGGAGCCATGGGTGCATTTAGTGGTTGTTCGATAACTGAACCACTACCTTTCAGAGGGTACGTGTTGCATTTTCATATTGTTATTGAATATGGGTTCGGACAAAGAACAACTCCTTCTGCTGTTGGCTTTGCATTATGCGACGAAGAAAAAGAAAATACAATGTTGGGTACATGAAATCAATCGGAAGAGACAAGAACCAGGAAATACCACCGTTTATCCATCGAACTGGAGTCCCATGAAGCTAGATTTTTCAAGTATTTTCGTATGTCACGAGAAATCTTCGAGGAACTGCATGATTTGATAAAATGGAGAATTGGAAAGTGCACAAGGAACTGGAGAAAACCAATTGATACGAGGCAAAGATTAGAAATTTGTTTTAGGTAAGATATGAAAAACATAGTTATACAAACAAAACTACAAACAATTGTAGGAATGTTTATTATAAAAAGAAAAATAACATAATTTACTAGAGAAACAAACACAAAACAAGAACAATTAACAATTAACAATCAATTATTATAAAGAAAATTTGCATACACATCTCGCATTGATTGGATTGCATTATCACTACTAGCACTGGGGGCTGGTTGCCTACTATATTCCTCGAGAATTTCATAGTTTGTGGTTAATCTACTTGAGGTTGAACTTGAAAATGATTTCAGTGAAACCTCCTGTTCTTGAATCTCCAAAATTTCTGCTTCTGCGAAGAGAGTGGTAAGTTTTAGTTTGAGCATTGCCTGAGTCTTTGGTCGGAATATTTGGAAAGTAGCAGCGTAACTGAGAAATGAGTGATATATTCCGTCCATCTTATTTTCGTTGGGTTTTTTTTTGTTTTTTTTTTATTATTTTGTCCACCACATCGGAGTCTTCTGAGGCACTTCGAGACTTCGTTTTTTTCTTTGGTGGAGCTGGAGGGATCATTTGTGATGATGAAGATGTTTTATTGGTGTTCACCAAAGGCGACGCGGAGGTGCCCACTGTTGAGGGGATGTCATTCTCACTCTGTATGTCCTCGGGTTTGTTACTACTATGTTGACGATACAGAAATGTCCCATCTATGAAAGACATGTCCTGCTCCATGGCCACTTGCAGTATTTTTTGGCCTGCCTCGTATCACCTTTTGAACCTTTCCTGAATTTCATATAAGAGTCAAGTAGATTTTACCACTTTGTTTTCGCTGTATTAACTGAAACAAATGTTAATTATTTTATTCTTTATATAAAAATAATACAGTTACAGTTATTTTGTTGTTGTTACTCATGAATGTTTTATTTGCATAATTTATTTCTTGTTTTTCTTTTCCTTTTGTAGATATTTGGCTACAGGCGACACTCATCTGACCATTGCTTTCTCCTTTCTGTTGGGACGTTCTACCGTTTTCAAAATTGTGAAGGAAGTATGCCGAGAAATGTGGGATATTGTACAGCCAAAATATTTACCTAAACCTACGTTAGAAATGTGAAAGAGAGCTGAGGAAGGATTTTTGTAGTTTTCTTGAGGAGTGTCGAACAAAAACGGGTATTCTCGAACACTTTCTATTAACATTGCCGTTTGGTCATCCATTGTAGGTAGGCGGTCACGCGATATCTGTAATTTTGTACTACTAGACCGCTCGTCGTCGCGATATATTTTCCAGGAAGACGACAGACCGAGCTAATGCAACATTGTGCATTATAACGAGACCGCCTGACCGCCGCGGTCCGATATCGCAGACCGCTCCCTGTGTGTCCGAGCCTTTAGTTGTGGTCACAGAACATATCCAATAGACCGTCCCATCCTTCAGAAATGTGCGCTCTGTGAATTAGAAATCATTGATCATCTTATGAAACCGTTGACTCGAAACAGCACATCCATGATGCGTTTATTTTCCATTTTAGGCATTTCCTCACACAGAAATCAAATTAATAACTAATTAGGTATGGCGATATTTTTCTGTTCTATACCCATCAGATATAATTAAAGGTGGTACATAGAAAAAACTTATAAAGATAAATGAGATGCGGATTATGTCTTAGGTTGTCTTCAAATATTACCTGATTCATTTAGTGATGAATTGCCGGTTGTGGTTAAATGCAAGAAAAGTCAAGTTATTTGAGAATTAGCAGCGCCTTTCTTTCAAGGGACCAAATCCTTTTAAGTTTATTATTATAATAATCCTGATCCGACTCTGGTATTCTAGGGAAAGGGGTTTGAAGCAGTTCTTGCTACCCTATTGCTTCGTTATAAGTTACACTAATTAATATACATCAACTTATAAGGTATTAATTAAATAAGAGCTGATAATTATCGAACCAAATGCTGCTAAGACTGTGAAGAATTAAACACTTGATGGTACAGCATTAATCACTATTTTAATGATGTTTATACCGTGAATCAAAACCAGATTAGTAGTCATAAAGTTACACCATGTTCGAGATAAGTCATTTTCTACTTATTTCTTTGAAATATCTACTCGAGTTTCATGTACGAATATTTACTGCAACATTTTTCATGGTGTTCTGGTGTGATTAGGATCTATATCAGGTGAATACGGATAGGAATAACTGTAGTTTCAAATTATTGGTTTCAACCAACGCGACGATAGCCGAAAGTGTTAGAACTCAAAAGTTGCCTGAATGAAATGAGGAAAAGTAAACGTCAATTAGTATATATACTAATTGACGTTTACTTTTCCTCATTTCATTCAGGCAACTTTATATATATATATATATATATATATATATATATATTAAAAAAGATTAAATATATCCTATATATATATATATATATATATATATATATATATATATATATATATATATATATATATATATATATATATATATATATTATATTAAAAAAGATTAAACATATCCTCGTTTGAATAATCAGCCATTTTATTATCAATCTGGTGTTTTTCAGAAATTTTCACTTCAAATTACCAACAATTCTTGTTGAAATATTCAATTCGAATGAACGAAGTGACGAGTACATTAATTTTAGGCACCTGTCAGGTGAGCGTAGCCAGTTCAGCTACTGATTCAAATATTTCAAAGCATTATCTGTTAGTTCTTGCAAAATCATCAAAATTCAATATATTCCCAAATTATTTCGAAACTATAAGAGGTGGGTATAGTACATGCTTATACAATTCCATCTGAAATTTGACGCTCCATCTGATGGCGATATAAAAATTGGCACGTGCAATTTGAAAAAATTGAGTTATTGCTGTTTGAAAAAGGCCAAATTGAAAAAATCATACAAAACAACGCAATAAACATTTGACATGTGTAGATCACTTAAAAAATTCCGTGATCCTTCTTCTATCCACCCAAGCTAAAATTGTGTCTGTAGTGCAAAAGATCTACGAGCTACAATTTTTTTAAATGTTCCTCAAAAATCGAGTTTATAACAAAAATAATTAAATCTGTCAAAAGTTTTGATAGATAAGTGCCAACAACTTGGGTATTTTATGCCTTGCTCAAAAGTCGGTTCTAGATGTATAATAAAAAAGGTAGATTGCCATTTGAAATAACAAAGTGATGACCCACTTCCGGTATAACCGGAAATGGTATCACTTCGAAAATATCTCACTCCAATTGGGAATCGCTAGTTATGGCCGCGTATAAAATTTCATTTTTTTTTCTTATCCCAAGATAAGAATCGTCAAAAGAAACACACACATGATAGGGTCACTCTTTAGCAGACTCAAAGATGAGATACCAACTCCGGAAAAATCTAATGTAGTGTATCAAATAAGATGTAAGGATTGTGACCAACAATATGTTGGACAAACTGCGCAATGTTTGAAAAACAGAATAAACGGCCATAAAAGTGATATTGTTAAATACCCAGAGAAATGTGCACTTGCCAAACACAACAATTCCAGGGACCACAGAAGAAGCAAAAGTTTTGGCAGTAGAAAGGAAATACAAAAAAAGACTATTCCGAGAATTGTTTCACATAAACAGGCTTGAGAAAACGATAAACAAAAAGACAGACGAGAATCAGTTAAGCTTGATTTACACTTACCTTATTTCAGAGGAGTGGACGAGAAACGACATCTACCTTGGTCCATTGAAGGAGTGAGTGAACGGTGAGTTCGGAAACAGGGTACAGGGGAAAAGAAAGAAGACGGGAAGAAAAGAAGGAGAAGCAAATAACCACAGAAAATTCATTTAACCCTACTTTGACAGCTGCATGAGGAATGGAAAGAAAAATTGCTAGATTTTCAAATCTATAATTAATCATCTAAAAAATGGTGAAAAATTTAAAATACGTTTCGTTGAAGTAGGAACAGAAGGAAAAGGCGGAAAATGTTTGGTGGTGTTTATTTTCAATGATACGGTGAAACTTGCAACACACGATAATATCGACGAGTTGCAAGGATTTTTCATGCGAAAGATATTATTTATCATGCAAAAATGGCACAATCATTCGTTCGGCTAAAGGCTTATATAACATTGCGCACTATTCATCAAAGGTAGTACAGCAACAATCCAGCTGCCGTCTCCCGGATCTAGGTACGCTAATTGACCGAATGGCTCTCTTTCATGTCATTAGATTTTGATTGTATTTGTATTAATATCGTATCTTTCATATAACATACAATGAACTAATCGTTGATTCGTTGAAAGTGCTTGACATATTGTTAATTTTAAATCGAAACCTAAAACTTCTAAGACAACGCCGAAAAAGGATAAAATACATATGCATGGCAAAATGTAAGTATATTGAGTATTACTATGTTTGTTATTTAACTAGTGTTATTGATTGTTAAAAACATGAATGTAAACGAAGAATCAAGGTATAATATGTAGTGATCAACAACAATAACAAAAACCAGATCCACATTCTTCAAGAAAAAGATTTAATTGAAAATCACAATTAATTGATAAAAACAAAGAAATGAAATGATATTAAAACAGAAAAATCTCATTAAATAAATTCTAAGGTGACTAGTGAAAATATAATCTCTAAACACTTCCTAAGCATTCTTCTTGAGGGATAGTGTGCCAAGTCAATTGGACAGCAGCCAACAATTGTTGCCGAATCAAAAAAATCTTGTTTACCCTGTTAACACCTTTTAACAATGCTTCCCAAGCATGCTCAACCAAATTCAGTTCAGGCGACTGCGCAGGTCAAGAAATCCACCGTTGTTGCTGCGGTATGAGGAGACGTTTGTATTGCAGAAGTCCAGATCTCAAGTATACTTCGTAGACTACAAACTTTTTATATTTCATCTTCAGTCAGTTTTTGAAAATTTGGCTGTATAAATTCGCCACAGAGTAAGAGGTAATAAGATGCGTGCATCTAATCTAATGTTTTAATTATATATCAGTCACCTTCCAATACATCTTCATCCACAACTGATTCAACTGATTGTTTTGAGTAAGAAGCCGTTGTTTGATCTATATCAGGTTCTTAGTCAATATCTACATCAGAAACATTATGCTGAGACTTGTTTTCATCTGAAGAGGTTTTAGATATTTATATTTTCAATATCATATGAGGAATAAGAATCTGCATCTCTGTTTGTAACGCTTTTTCCTAGTGAAACCTCAGATTTCTATTTTTTTGCTAAAGCCATTTTACAATAATCTGAATCTGCTCCGTAATAGAGAGAGCATTTATGAGGAATTATATTTAATGTTGTTGTATCCTATTAGGAAAGCAATTGATCCAAAACTCTCTTACTGCATATTATTCAAAACCTGAAACATCTAAGGCTGGCAGTGGAGTTTTTTTGGCAAAAAACTAAACTTAGTATAATTATCTGTACACAAGCAAACAATGGGAATGAAATGATGCGATGATAAATTTTCCTCTATCAAGACAAGACGTTTTCCTTGGTTTTAAAGGCAATTGTTTCATGCCATTATTCGGATGTTCTCTGATCTAGCCAACCTGATTTGGTATATTCGTATCGTATTCGTTTAGGACCTCCACTCCTCCATGAAACCCAAAGGTGTGTAGATTAATGTATCACAAATGGTGGTAAAAATATATCATCTACAACCATGACATGATAATTGATGTTGATGCTTTGAACGAATTGAAAATGTACTCCGGATGCTTGCACCTTTTATCACAACAACTCGTTTTCGGCCGTGTTATCTTATGTGTTTGTTCGCTTATAATTTATAATATGTTAGATGCAAGCTTGACCTTTCAAATGATTTAGTCAGAATTGCCAAACTAGTAGCTCATAAGACTCGAACATATTTCAGGCCTAGAATATTCTCGGACATTCATAGTCTTAGTGTTTCTGTCCCATGAACAAACGAACCCAATCATCTGCAGGCATATTGTCCTTGAATTTTCCAAGGATTTTTTCTTGTCTAAGTTATCAAGGAACCACACATCAAAATGCCTCATCTCCACAATTTTTTTTGTACACATGGGTTAGCATGTGCATTCTGTTTTACGTAAACAATCATACTGAAGCGCCTGCTACCATGTATCATGAATTGAAATATTAATTCAAGTTGATCAATTTTAAAAAAAGTTAAAGAAATAAGGTTGTAAATCAACATAACCGGGAAAATTTTTTTTTATAATGAAATAAAATTATGCTGTCTGTATGAAAATGGTGTTTTATGGAGTTAACGTAAGTGTGATACAGGGTACAAATCAAAATTCAAAACCAATAATACTATTTTATAAATTTTCCGAAGCCATGTCAGGAATATCTAAAAAAAAATAATTTTTGTGACAGAAGTGACCGAGGTCTTAGATCTTTTGATAATATTGCTTACTACATTTTATTGGAGAAAGGGGTCTAACTGAACAAAACCCCTGATCCTTTAAGCTATCAAGATTTCAACATATTGATAAATCAATCAGCAAGGAAAGAAATGAAATAAATTATCCAGAGCTATGATTTTCGGAGTTATAATATCAAACCTGTTCATAGATGATCAAAGCAAGAACCAGCTTATATGAAAAAACAGAAGTGTTGATATAGAAAAAGCAGAAGGATCAAAATATAAAAAATAAATGAAACTCTAACACATGCGCAGGACAAGTGTGAATAATAAAATTATGGAAATGTATTATTGTTAAAAAAGCTCTTCCTTTTATTATAGGCGTCAACGACTCATGAAGAAGTTCTCAACATAATAAATTAGAATGCTTGTGTTGTTGAACAAATATGACCAGATCAAACTTCTGAAATTGGTATAACCGATGGAGATACCAACTATCACAAAAGAATTGGGATTTATTAAGAAGAATTAAATTGTGAATAATAATTTTGTTTATAAGTTTTTAGATAATAACCGATTATCCTTTATTGTCCTTTATTGGATATGCTTAGTACAATCTTAATTACAAATTAATTTGTTACTGTTTTTGAGAAGTACTTGCTTTTTTATAAGCAAGACGAGTGGAGGATAACACATCTGTTTATGTTTCCCAAAACTTAACATAGGTTCAATTCAAAATAAAATCTCAACCCAGTACTTCACAAAAGATCGTGTGGTGCGCTTCAGTCTTCTAATTTCTTGTGTGTTGTCTAAAAGTTGAATTGCTTCCACATTGGTGTGACTCAACAACAAGTCCTAATGACTTCATGGACCCATTTGATTTCGTGATCGTTGTGCAGTTCTTCGTTGGTGACCCAGAGGTAAGCATTGGTGATCAATCTTGAAAACTTATGTTGACATCTCTGTATTATCATTCGATTTGATAATTTAGTGCAACCCCAAATTTGCACTTCATAGGCCCAGATTGGTTTTATAATAGATAGATGAACTAGTTTTTTGGCTTTCAGGTCTAGTTGAGAATTTCTTCCGACTAACCAGTACAGTTGTCTTATTTTCAGTTGGATTTGTTTAGCCTTCTATCTAAGATGATGTTTTCAGTTCAATCTACCATCAAGATGGATCCCGAGGTATTTCGCACGATCGGTTTAAGGTATAGGAAAATCCTCAGGTTGTTGTCCTTTCGTCGCAACGCAAAATTGACGTGAACGGATTTCAAGTTATTAAGCTGCATTTTCCAGTCCCTTGTCCATTATATATCTTATTGAGTGATGTTTGTAATTTTTCTATTTCGCGAGGCAAGGATGCGTCTTCTGCTAAAATAACAGTGTCGTCTGCAGATGTACCCAGTACTGTTTCTTCAGTTGTTGGGATATCCGAGGTATATAATAAATAAAGCATAATAAACAAATATTAACGCCTAACATCTTAATTAGGGTTTCTCAAGTCAAGCAGCTTGAAAATTTTGCGAAATGCTTGACTTGACTCAAAACTTAAGCTTTTGAAAAATCAAAAGTTCGACTTAATTTTACAACCCAAAAGCTTGATGTGGCTGCAAGCTGTTTGAAAACTCGATACTTGTAAGACCATAAAGTTAAGTTCACTTGATAATCTTACGGGCCGTACCCGTACAGGTGCACAATACGGTCTTCACCATAAGGGCACACGGGGCCCGTGCCCAGGGCCCCTATTCTCCGGAGGTCCCGACAATTTCTCTCACACATTTATTCTCAAGACATTTTTGTCGGGCATATTACACATTTTTCACAAATCAGTATTCTTATCAGAAGGTTTCACAAGGCAAATACTAATACTACGCCATTTTATCGATAACTGCGCCAATTCCTACTGTACTAATATAATATTTCCAAAGACATCATACCTAATTTACTAAGTACACCATCTAGCGATCACTCGCGCAATCCCTCCAATTCCAAAGTCAAGCTTTAAGGCTATAAATGTCGACATTGTCAATGGTTAGGTGAATCCCTTAATGATGTATTAAACTTTCAGTCTGATCGGAGTGAGTGACGTTATTTTGTTTCGTTTGATATTTAAAATTGAATAAGATAGATAGAAGTTCCGATTTGTTCATTTAAACATTGTTTCATTATGTCGAAAAGAACATATTTAAGAGATTCACAAAAAAGAAAAAATATTATAGCTCAAAAATAAATAACCGAAAAACTTTCAAAGCTCACTTCGTTTTTTACGGCTAAAGACACAAATGAGCCGAGGGATTATTAATTCTCATTACCACTGGACAAAAGTACCTCTGAATACAAAAGAGGTTACGTGTGACGAAAATGACGAACACACATTAGATGCTGAACCATCGAATTCAAGCTACTGTGAATTAATAACTGCAAGCATAGAGAATGTATCTGTGTCTCCTGACCCTGGTACTTGCGGTGACATTTTTCCGAAAGAAGTCCGCGATATTTGGATTCGACAAGGGCCAGAGTTCTTTTAAAATATAAATAGTGATTTCTCCGAAACTTCTACAAGTTTTACAGATTCGAATGGTAAAACGAAAACTAGATACTTGACTAAAAATATTTTTATTCGTGAATTGACATCCACTCTCTTATAAAAGTACTGATTACTTCAGAGAGAAAACACACTGTCTCCTTTGTTTGCTCTCTCTTCGAATACTTTATTTCAATTTTTTATTTATGAAATTTGTATTTTTCAGAGCATAATAAAGGTTTTATTATATCGACGGATAATGAATCTTCAGAAAAAAAATAGCTCCTTTATTCACCAGCGAAGAAATCAGTATACTGTCATTGCTGCCGTCTATTCAATACTGCTACTGGTACTGGACATAATTTAAGTTATCCAAATGGATATAAAGATTGGAAGCATATAAGTAACTTATAGATAGAGCATGAAAACAATTGACAGCACAGGAATTTATGATGAATTATGTTGCAAGAATGAAAGCTACTGGACGAATTGATATTGAGTTGCTGTCCCAATATAATAAAGAAATTAACTATTGGAAGAATGTGCAAGGGGGATTGTTGCAGTAGTGACATTTTTGGCTTCAAGAGGTCTTGCTTTTGCTGGTGGTAATGAGACATTCGGATGAAAAAATAATGAGAATTATTTGGGATGCTTAGAACTGATTAGTGAATTTGATTCTTTTCTTGCTGATCACATACAAAACTACGGAAATCATGGAAAAGGAAGTACATTATATTTATCGGCAAATATTTGTAATGAATTTATTAATTTAATAGGACAGCATGTTTCGAAAACCATTGTCATAGAACTTAAATCAGCAGAGTACTACTCTATTAGCGTAGATTCTACACCAGATCTGTCCCACGTTGACCAATTGACTTTCATAGTTAGATACGTAAAAAGAGACAGCCTATTGAGAGATTTTTGCAATTTTTGCCTGTGGATGAACATAATGCGCAATATATAGTAGATACCATTTCAAACTTTTTTGAAAGCCTTGGCATTCCTATGAAAGATTGTCGCGGGCAGAGCTACGACAATCAAATATGTCTGGAAAGTACTCAAGTGTTCAGTCGAGAATAAAAGAAGTTTGCGAATTTTCGACTAACGTTTTATGTGCGGCACATTCACTAAATTTAGTAGGTATTCAGGCTGTTGAATGTGTTACTGAAGCAGTAACATTCTTGAAATTGTACAAAAATTGTTCAATTTTTTCTCGCCTTCGACAAAACGATGGAAAATTTTGACAGAGCATTTAGGTGCAAATAGAGTCCTGAAGTCTCTTTCCAAAACTAGATGGTCTGCACGTGCCAATGCTTTGCAATATGGTTATTTAAATATTTCGGAGCATTGTTATCAATCGCAAGTGACATCAATCAACCAGGAGACTAGAAAGGAAGCCGAACGCCTAGCAAAAAAAATGGGAAAATGGGGACTGCTCTTCTAACGGAAATATGGAATGATCTTTTGGGAATTATGAATGGAACTAGTCAAAATTTACAAAATAGCACTATAACCATTGACGTTGTAACGAAACTCTACGAATCTCTGATCAGATATGTCAATACCGCACGCAATAATTCTGATCACTACAAAACGGCTGCTAAAGAAAACAATCCATATGCTGACTACAAAAATACATGTGAAAGAAAAAGATTTCGCAGAACACGTATCACTGTTTTTGAAGGACCAGCAGAGACTGCACAGTTGAGAGGCAAGGAAAAGTTTCATTCCCATAATTGACACATTAAATACAAATTTAAAAAAACGTTCAACAGCATAGCAAGAAATGGATACTCGCTTCAGTTTTTTTGTCTGTTAACAATAATTGAATCTGGTGAATTGACCAAAAATGAAAAGAATTTGTAGAATTTTATCATGAAGACATTGACGCAGATGAGCTCAAAACAGAATGTTTTCAATAAATCCAGTACATATCAAAGCAATCAGCGGATTTAAATATCTTAACCTTACATAACCTAATAAAATCAGATAAATTGGAAGAAACTTTTCCAAACGTAGAAATTGCTACAAGAATATTCCTTTGCCTAATGGTTACCAATTGTAGTGGAGAGCGGTAATTTTCACAGCTTAGATGAATAAAGAATGAATTGCGAACAACAATGTTACAAGAACGACTGAGTAATTTGTCAATTATGTGCATATAAAGTGATATGCTTCAACAAATTGTAATCTAACCTAATCAAAAAACCAGCAGCATCCTTATATCGTTAATGGCATATTATATCGTACTGTATTCGATTACCTATAATTAATGGTCATTCTTAGTAAAAAATATAATTTGCTTTTTTTACTTTCCTAAAGGGCCCCAAATTCTTGTGTGCTCAAGGGCCACAGCCTAGTTTAAGACGGCGAAGCAGGTGCAATAGGAGTAGGTAGTATCCCTAATCATACAGAATTTTTTTATTGGCTGCAATACACTTGAATTTCAAAACTTAGTACGTCCAATCTAGTCAATTTGTTTTGCATTTCAACGAATAGATACAAAAAGGGGAGGGAATTTGGTTAATTTAAAGGATAAAGGGAAGAAATCAACCAGCAGTTATTCGAAAAATGTAAAGAATTTGTGCATTCTATAACAACACTCAACAAAATATTGATGTCGCCTATAACCTATAATAGATTTCTATATTATATAAAATAGATTCAAATAAAATGTCTTTTTCAGAGGGTGTTTGTATCGTCGTTGAAAACTCAATATTCCTTGTAAAAATATATAGAAAACTGAACGAAATTTTTGTGGTGTTGTCACCTAGCGACCTAATGTGTGTGTATAATAATCTATCGATAAAGGTTTCGGGTTGTTCAGGAGAATCTTTGCGGAGAGTTAGGGATCTAACCCAAGAATCGTGATTGAACGGTGATTCCTCGAGAAACGAGTATCGAGGTAGTCCAGGTTTTTCCTCGAAACTCGCATATAAAAAATATATAAACATATAAATACATATATATATATATATATATATATATATATATATATATATATATATAAATATATAAAAATTATTTGGTTCAAAAATAATGAACTGATGTGTGTGTATAATAATCTATCGGTAAAGGTTTCAGGTTGTTCAGGAGAATCGTAGCGGAGAGTTAGGGATATATATATATATATATATATATATATATATATATATATATATATATATATATATATATATATATATATATATATATATATATATATATATATATATATATATATATATATAGAAACTATTTATAAGTATATAAAATTATTTGGTTCAAAAACAACAATTTAAATATTTAATAAAGTGGGAATGCAATTTTGCTTATTTTCATTCTTTTTGACATATGTTTCAACGTAGGTATTTCTATTATTTTCACAGGAATTCAATTCAGTTGTTCTTATTTTCACAGAAGTATATTTCAGTTATTTTATAGAAAATATTCATTTCACTTTCGCTCTTGAACTTATTCTGTATTTGTGCTTCATTCAACAACTTTATGAATTTTTTCTGGTTCTACGTGAAATTTCACTTAAATATTTCCCCATCAAATATTCAGTAATTTTCAAACCTTTACTATTGCTCTTATTGAATATAAGAGGAAATTTAATATTTTATTGCAATTATGTTTTGATTCAAGAAGCTTAAATTTTAAACTTTTGTGACAATAAGCTTGACTTGAGTTCTGGAAATAAAAGCTTGACTTGAGCTTGATTTGATTTCGAAGCAAGTAAAGTCAAGCTGCTTAATTTTCAAGTCAAGCTGTGACTAATCTCAATCAGCGTAAAAAGTTATGACGCCTAACATTTCAATCAACTCACTTTTTCTCTCTTTGCGGGCGCCTATGACATTTGAGCCATCTTTTTAATTGTTCACAATCATGAGCTTCTACTGAATCGTAAATAAGTGAAGCACCATAGATGATTGATCCAATTAGTATTTTGTTTGCGGATATGATAATCCTTATTTTTTATGAACGGAATAATAACCTCTCTTCATATATTTCTGGGGGACATCCCTACTAGCTATCGCTAAGTGAATAATCTGCCAATATGTTTTTCTCATCAGAAGATGATAGAGTGTGGCCATTAATTATTTTATGTGCTAATTACGAATACATCTATAAATTGTCATTTTATCAATGTCGCATTTTCAGCAGCTCTATGAAGAGATAGATAGTGACCTCGTCAAATGTAATTTTCAATTGCTGTACAGGTGCTGGTCTGGATGGAATAGTCCCAAATACTCTTTTCTAATGAAATAGATATATCTGAAAGAATAAGAATCATATATTTAGAAATTATATATATATATATATATATATATATATATATATATATATATATATATATATATATATATATATATATATATATATATATATATATATATATATATATATATATATATATATATATATATATATATATATATATATATATATATATATATATATATATATATATATATATATATATATATATATATATATATATATATATATATATATATATATATATATATATATCTGAAAAAATTAAATCTCTAAATATATGATGCTTGGGCCACACTTATCATCTTCTGATGAAAGAAAACATATTACAGATTATTCACTTAGGATAGCTAGTAGGATGTCCCCAGAAATATATGAAGAGAGTTATTATTCCGTTCATCAAAATATGATTATCATATCCGCAAACGACGAGATTAAAAACAGTGGAAAATGAAAAAATATTTATTCTACCGATTATTATTTCTACAACAGGTGTTATTCCTACGAATCTTCAAAAATATTGAGATTTTGGTCTGAAGAAAAATTTATTTGAACAGTTACAGAAGATAACAGTTATCAAATCTTGTAATATTCTTCGTAGTTTTCTTTCCGAAAAAATAATGAGGTAGAGTTATAGGTTTTCTCTTAGTTTATACTGCTCCTGCCTCTCAACTCAGCAGTCTCTGCTGATCCTTCCCATGATACGTGTTTTGCGATATTATATATTGTATATATAGAATTATATATATATCATATATATATATATATATATATATATATATATATATATATATATATATATATATATATATATCTGAAAAAATTAAATCTCTAAATATATGATGCTTGGCGACGAGATTAAAAACAGTGGAAAATGAAAAAATATTTATTCTACCGATTATTATTTCTACAACAGGTGTTATTCCTACGAATCTTCAAAAATATTGAGATTTTTGGTCTGAAGAAAAATTTATTTGAACAGTTACAGAAGATAACAGTTATCAAATCTTGTAATATTCTTCGTAGTTTTCTTTCCGAAAAAATAATGAGGTAGAGTTATAGGTTTTCTTTAGTTTATACTGCTCAGAATCTCATTTCATATTTTATTTATTTGTATATATGAATGTAATGTAATTAGCTGACAATTTTATCATATTTATATTCATGGGTAGTTCATCACTTCACACAAAGAAAACTATGAATAACTCGTTGGTACATTGATGTCTTGTCTGATGATGCTATAGTTTGTATATATTCTGGTAGATTGATATATTCTCATAACATTTAAAGTTATCCTAATATATAATGATTTCAGGATATGTTTTGATTATAATCATTGCCTGGCAATGGTATTAATTACCTGGCAATGGCATTAATTATCTGGTGGTGGATTCATATTTTTTCATGAAATCAGTTTGATTGCATCAACAAATACATGGGCAACTGGGCAACTCGTCGGGGTTAAACCCTTTTATTTATATATATATATATATATATATATATATATATATATATATATATATATATATATATATATATATATATATATATATATATATATATATATATAAACACAGAAACCGATAAATCGATTTTCAATAATATGGCCGCTATGAATTCTGGTAGCGATGGCTGCTCAATGTGCTCTTAGATAGTAAGGGCTCAGTTATTTCGACCATATTCTTATGCGTTTTTCATTTTATTCGATCATTTCACATAATATCAGGTTTTTCACGGAATTCGAATTTCGTTGATTTAAATTTGCGATTTCTCTGTTTTTGGTATTAAACACTACATTTTTATTTCATGACCGCAGGAAGCAATCTCTTACGTATTCGTTTCGGTAGAAATCTTCATTCCTGGACTGGATTTTCATCCAAAATAATCATCGGAACTGAGCCACCCAGTCAAAATCGCATCATCCCAGTGATCACAGAAACATTCTCCAGAAAATATTCTGTGTTCACTATGAAAATCTGTGCGCCTCCATTATCTGACAGTTCTACGATTTAATTATTTCGTCGCAGTTGTCAATAAAGTTTTGTAGTTTCCATTTCACACTAGAATCTATACTAGAGACGAAAAGGTAGATACGCTCCTAATATATGGGGATTGTCGTAAATATTCTAGAAGAGCGGAAGAGCTTTATGCGGAACGTTTTCCCAACCGTGATGAGGTTCCGAACAATTACCTTTTCGACTTGAAAGGTAGTTTAGGAGACTCCCTGTTCAACCTGATGAGCAATTTATTATTGATGAAGCTACAGAAACCAACGTGTTAGCAATGGTTGAGATAGATTCTACTATTTTGCTGAGAAAGATTGAGAATGAGACTGGAATACCAAGGGAAACAGCCCGACTTATTTTATATGATATAAATTCAAATCCTTCAAGTATCAGATACATCAACATTTATATCCTAACGATTAATTTACTGTAATTGAGCATACTGCTCTTGGTCTTTCAGTTTTTTCAGGTTCTCACGAACTGTAAGAATTGACGCGAATAATAAACTTCAAAGACACCTTTTCAAAGTGGTAAAATTTAATAAAACAATAATGATGATGAATGATAAGTTTTTCAAATGATAAAAATAAATTTAACTTCAACGGAAAACAGGAAACACTCTAATAATTGTTCAAAATGTCCACCATCATTTTCTTGACACATCCTCGTTCTGCGTACCAAACCTCTCGAAACATTGTTGAGTTAATCTTTTGTTGTTTCATTTATAGCCCTTCGAACTTTCATTTCGCGATCCTCCCTATTTCGAGAAGGAGTGCTATAAGCTTTCTCCTTCAGATACGGCCATATGAAAAAATCGAAGGGTGTCAGATCAGGTGACCTCGCCGAACATAAAATTGAGCCATTTGCCCGTATCCAATTCTGATCAAATCTTTGATTCAAATGCGCTACAACTGCTCTACTATTATGTGCAGGCGCACCATCTTGTTGGAAGATTATATTTCTCTCCTCGATCAATGGAATATGTTCCAGAAATTCTTCGATCCTTTTCCTTAGGAAGAAAAGGTATGGCTCCCCATTTAGAGGTCTATCAAAAATAATTGGACCGATTATTCTCCTTCCGTATACCCCCAACCAGATATTAAATCCAAATCCCTCCTGATAGGCACTTTCTATCAAAAGTCTTGGATTTGAATTTATATTTTTTCAAAATACGTCGGGCTGTTTCCCCTGGTACTCCAGTCTCAATCTCAATCTGTCTCAGGGAAATAGTAGAATCTATCTCAACCATTGCTAACACGTTGGTTTCTGTAGCGTCATCAATATAAATTGCTCATCAGGTTGAACTGGGAGTCTCCTAAACTGTCTTTCCAGTCGAAAAACGTAATTGCTCGGAACCTCATCACGGTTGGGAAGACGTTCCGCATAAAGCTCTTCCGCTCTTCTGGAATTTTTACGACAATCCCCATATATTAGTAGAATATCTATCTTTTCGTCAATAGTATAGATTCTAAGGTGAAATGGAAACTAAAAAACTTTATTGACAAAGAGACAACCAGTAATAACAACTGCGACGAAATAATTATATCGTAGAACTGTCAGATAATGGTGGCGCACAGATTATCATAGTGAACACAAAATATTTTCTGAGAATGTTTCTGTGATCACTGAGATGATGCGATTTTGACTGGGTGGCTCAGCTCAGATGATTATTTTGGATGAAAATCCAGTCCAGGAATGAAGATTTTCACCGAAACGAATAAGTAAAGGATTGCTACATGCGGTCATGAAATAAACATGTAGTGTTTAATACTAAAAACAGAGAAATCGCAAATTTGAATTAGCGAAATTCGAATTCCGTGAAAAACCTGATATTATGTGACATGGAAAAACGCATAAGAATATGGTCGAAATAACTGAGCCCTTACTATCTAAGAGCACATTGAGCAGCCATCGCTACCAGACTTCATATCGCAGCAATATTAGTGAAAATCGATTTATCGGTTTCTGTGTTTAATTATCGAAACGAACGCATTAAAGTGATACACCGTTGAAAAGGTAATTCTGAAGCGCTTGCTATGGCATGATAATATATACATACTTTATGTCTCTTCTGGTGAAACCGGAAGTTGATATGACAATCTTTTTACATTTGCATATGGGGAATCGTAATTCCAATTATTCTGCAAAGTTTTGTTCAATTTGCTCTTCAAACAAAAAAGTTACGGTCTGTTAACTGTCCGCTGGGTCCCCCGGTATATCTCATCACCTGATGATTATTTGATAATCGTTAAAATAATCGTCCCCAAAAATAAGAGACATGATTTGATACAGTGTGTGTAATATTTGGCTCCATTATATAAAGCTTTCGAAAATTTATATTATTTACACTGTCAGATATTATACTGAGCCAATAAGATTGGGTTTTATATTGAGCCAAATTGAATAAACGAACCTTTTAGCAAATTTCAGATTGCGGCTACGAATGTCACAACTGCTTATAGATTGAAGTTTATTAGCTTTGATAAAATCATATTTGGCAGAAAATATTCTGCACGATCAGTGCTACCATCCACAGATCAGTGGACAGTAGAATAATTAGTATCATCTACTAACTTACTAACAACTTCAATATTATAATCATTAAGAACATTTAGTTCAAGTTGCCCTGGTATATTACGCCATCCTTTTCAACGGTACCAGGTTTTCTCCACACTTTCATTTGTCTAGAATCTGAGAGCAGACCAAACAGAGACTCATCTGAGAATAAAATGTCCATGTCCTAATTCCACAAGATTTTCAACTCATTCTAATCGAACAGCGCGGTTTCGTCTTGTTAGGAGCTGATACCTCCAATTTTTTCTGGGGAGATAATTGACATCAATAAACATATTGCCAAAAGTTCTTCTTTCTTGAAATATTCAGGTTTTTTGTTTGATTCAGTTAATTACGCAATTCATTGCACTTTATAGTGATATTGCTGAGGGTGGTTTGTTGAAAAAAGCTGTCTTGTGTAACTTTTGTAACGCGATGTCTATTTTTGAGTCATTTTCTTCTTTCTTCTCTATACCGAGCCATCAATCGCGAAATAAAGCCTTATGTAGTGTCATGGGTACTTCAACTTCCGTTTGTATTATCCCACCTTGAAGCATCCTAAATGCTCCGTTCATTTCATCAACACTTAAATAATGTCACATCATTGTTCAATTAGGGTATCACACAACTAAAAATTTGGGAACGAATTTCTGTCTCTTTGTGTGATTGAATAATGTGTAATGTGCGAATTTATAAAAACACTGAGTTTTAATCCTATGGTGTTTGGAAATTAAATTTTTATAATAAGCTTACATTTTTGTCAAGTGTGTAGGAAATTTTGAAGGAATCTTTTTCAATTGAAATTCCCAGACGATTCGAAGCCGAAGGCAATTCCAGGATAGACAACCATCAGGACAGATCTCACCAAATCTTCACGCCATCTCGACAAACCGGATTATCGAGATATCTGGGTACTTCCGGCGATGAAGATCCAGGTAATCACTCACACCTGACGGGTAATCACAAAGAGGCGTACCCCGTACTGAATCTTAATGAGGCTATGGTCCAACCCATGATGTATCCAGCATCCCAATTGGTCCAGCTTCCGTAGATCGAACACCTTTGGAAAATATCCAGCAGTACCCTGGCTGATCACATAGGTTGTACCTCGAATGGAATGGCCATTACTTCAACTTGATTTTTTCTTAATTATTAGATGTATGGGATGAAGTGAGTACCTCCTTGGTCGAATAATAAAGAAGAACCAACAGTTTTATGTGTTTGGTTTTTTTCTTCACATATACGAGTGATTGAGTGTTGATGTTTCTATCTTATCAGCTTTGTTGAGCGATAATGAAACAGATATAGTATACAGCTCTTTCTAGACCATTAGTAATAAAATAATTATTTATACGTGACTGTGTACGGGGGATATCTAAAATTGAATTGTTCATCATTTAAGTGTCGAAGTTTTTTTAATATTTATAGGGAAACTGAGATGATATTTTAATTTCCTTTGGAGTTTATGCTCAGTTATAACGAACTTGTATGTTCTGCTCATCTGCACAAAACCCTACGACCCTTGAAAGTGTTCAAAGGTTGTATTCTCAGCTTTTTTCTCTACTCCCTATGTGAAAAATGGGACAATCCTTTGATTTTCTGATTTATTTCTTTGAAGATCGTTAGTCATTGTTTATTTTTCAGTATAGGACAAAACACATGAATCTGTATTTTTTTGCACGAATTTCGATACTACACGTATACAAGAAAAATTATTCTTTCAAGCTAAAATTCATTAAGAGAATAGTTTCTTTCATGAATTTCAATATCTTATGTTTTATGAAAGCTATAAATATTTTGATATGATGAAAAAATTCCAGAGGGTTAGATATCCATCTTAAACTGAACGATTAGTTATGAATAATCCAATTTATTGCATTCAAATACTCTAATGGCAGAAATGAAATAAGACTTATGAAAATATTTTCAAACATCTTATGGAATAGAGCATAGTTTTCTATATAAAATTGCATAATATTTAACCACATATATCATATGTTCTTCTACACACATTTCAGTTTATTATGGGTCCAGGAAGTAGTTTGATATGGATTAGAAATCCAGTTTCTTTGAATTTTTCGTGCATCCCAGACATAAATTCGTTCTTTCCTAAATTTTCCAGTGATAAGGTATCCTAATATAATTCTGGAAAGGCATCATTTTTGAAAATAACAGAGAATTTCGAATGGTTGACGATGGGTTAACACAGACACGAGCTGTACAAACGATGAGCACTAGTCAAAGTGTAATTCGCGATTGATATGACGGTATAGTTAAAACTAAGATATATTTGTACAATTTGTCTAGTCTGTATTCTTCTTAGTGAGTTAAAACTCACAATTTGTAAATGTCTGATGATGATAGAAATATCGAAATAACTATCACGTTTGTCAATTAAATATTTCTACCTATTTTAGTGATATTCTTCTCAAAGTAAACGGAAATCACCGTCTGAATGTTAATGAGATTCTTTAATCCTCTGTGCTACCACGCTGCAGCAATCAGGAAAACTTTCTTTTCCTGCAAGACAATGCTCCTCCTTACAATGCAAATGTTACGACATATTTCTTAATTCTGATTATAATTGTCACCTGCTAATTCTGAATCCAATTAATGATGCTCAATGTGCGTTTCATACAAGGACAACATTATTTTCAAAATCGAGAACACTTGATTTGGCGTTACACTATCCCCCAAGAGTCTCTGTATAACATAATTTTCAGTATATCTAGGAGGTGTAGGGGTAATTGTTTCGCCTTATAATTCAATTTAATGAAAAAATAAGTAGTCACTTATTTTAACGTTTGAAATTCAAACTTGAACTCAAATTCTAAAAAAAACACGAAATTCAAAAATTGTATTATTTATTATTAATATTTTATTTTCTTCATAAAATGCAATTTATTTCAAATATTTAGTTTCATCACAGTTGCCGTCGCATTTTTAATGAATCACCTCATACGACATATGGTATAATGTGATCCGAGATGGCTTGTTTAACCGCCTAGGTAGCGGCACGGTTAGTGCGTCAGCATGTAGGAATACGCTATGCCCAGGTGCTCGGTTCGAATCCGAGTTCGAGTTATGGATGTTGGCCTTCAACAACAAAGTGAATTTGACAAAAATATACATAGAGACTGAATACATTACTGAAAGGTAGCCATCGAAGGCTAGATAGCTTGTACCTAATCCTGAGAGGTGACAGTTATCATTGTACGGTCTAGGTGAATGGTTCGGAGTCGACTCTAGATTAGATTTAGATTAGATATCATATGAGTATGGGTTGCCTAGCAGCCCGGCCACCGCGACCCAGTGGTCTATTGTGGCACACTGTGTCCTAAATTTCATCCACGAGCTCCATACTTCTCGTAAAGGATACGAGTTTCGTGGGTGAGAGCTTAATAAGCTCAGTCAGCTTCAGTTTGAAAGATCCAAGTTCTCAATCAATCCTAACTTATTTAGGTGTTTCCTGAGGCGAAAGTGCCCCGGTAGAGACTTGGAGACAGGCCTTGGCTTTCGTAGTGGAAGTTCCACTGATGGACGTCGAGCGTGTCTGAGACCTGGGAGACTCATCCAATGCTCACGTACCCTAAGGTCCAACCATCGGCTGTTTTCCATCCTTGCAGTCTTCAGGGGAATTCCGAGCTTAGGCTCCGGTCGTATGAACTCTATCCTTGTTCCTCGAGCGGCCAATGAGCCCACCTTCTCATTTTCCTCAATGGCCGAGTGACCGGGAACCCATATTAGACGGAGCCTGCTCCGCTCTCCTAGTTTGACAAGGGTGGTGTGACATTCCTGCACCATAAGTGACGTACAGGTATCGGATGCCAATGCCTTCAGTGCAGCTTGGCTATCGATGAGGATTTTAATTGACCTATTTGTTAATTCCTCCGCAAGCAAGAGGTTGGCACAGTGGTCAATGACGAATATTTCTGCTTGAAAGACTATTCCTTGGTGGCACCTCGACCGTAGATACCAGCTACAATACCTTTTTCAGTTTTTGAGCCATCCGTGTACCAACAGGGACCCTCAAGTAGACTCTAGGTCCACAAAAAAAAACAACAAGAACAACATTACTTCCTGAGGTTGGTTTGCTGACTAGATTCGTGACTATCTTCCGATAAGTAAATTGCAAAAATCACTATGAGTGAATTTACGTCGCTAAGAAATATAATATCATATATCGAGGATTAGGTAAAGTTGCCAAACCTAACCTAACCTAACGAGCGAAAATCTCTTTGACTGGGTTCAAGCCGTTAATTATTCAATTTCATATGAGTTAGGGTAAGTTCGGCAAGGGTAAGATTTAAATTCTGCTAACTGTGGGATGCAATTCGATATTCCGATCGTATAATTTCATTACTTTGAGGCCATGGACTACCATTGATATAAGGAGCTGGAGTTGGAGAAAATATTATCGTATGGTATTCGTTTTTGAGAGAATGTCACTAATCTAATCTAGCTTGGTATCACTGTGAAATTGTTCACTAACTAAAAGGATTGCGGTGCAACCATATCAAGCGGACGAAACTTCGAGAATATTATTCGAATCGAATTGCATTTTATGAAGAAAATGAAGCGTATTTCAGGATAAAATTGTACACATATGTTTACAATACGCGATGAAATAATAACATGAGCATTTTAGGAGGTAATGACTGAGTTCCAATGATATTAAAAGACAATAATCGAAGAAATTTTGGGAATTTCTTTCAGAGAAAATGGTAAGTTTCCTGAAAAAACCTCCACAGAGATGGTTTGAGTTTTTCCTGTTGCTATAGCGCAAAAGTGTAGTCGGATGCTTTTACTGGCGAATCAAAGTTTTTCCTAGAGATAGTTCATGGACGAGAATGAGTGAAGAGGCGAAGCAATGAAAGATACTCACGTTTGTTTAACAGAAAGAAAAATTTCGGCGGAAATAGAGAAATAATTTGGGTTGGAAGCTCGTTTTCATAAACCAATCATTAACTACTACCCGATATGTGCAAGATATATCAGAAGAACACGTTATTCCATATGTCCTAAAAGTTGGTGAAGACAGCGTGCCCAAGCACGAATTACGATAAAGAATCAGAAATCGTCGAATATTGTAGAGGAGAGTATTGACCTCTGCGAGTAGGACAATAGTATTCTTCAAAAATTTATTTAGAATCTGCTTTACTCGCTTTTGAGGAGGATTCAAGCAGTGATATATGCTTTGATACACAATGTATTGAGCCACTCCTATTAGTATTAATAAAAAGTAATATTTGCCTTGCAGTTGTCTATCATTTATAAAAATTTGATTTCATTCGAAATTTAACATCTTTCACAAAAATTATGGTATTGAAATAAAGCAAACAACGTTTGTTCATTATAAATTATTTCAGTATTATGAAAACACGAATTCATTCAATGAAAGCTTTTAAGAGAAAGTAATTATTCCAAATAACTAATAGGATTCTGTCAGTTTGTGTTTTGACATGTTAAATTTATTTCTGGGAGGTTATCTCACAAATAAATTTGAAAAAGAGACAATTGAGCATAACTTTAAATAATTGATTGGAGATGTGCCTATGGAGTAGGCCTCAATGAATGTAATACTTCTTGATAAACAATGTCAACAATTCAGAAAATTATTTTGGTGAGCGAGGAAGTTAGCTAACTGATTTAGCATATCTGCCAACGAAAAAGTTTTTTCAGAGTTGGCTCTTACAATTCATTTCTAGTTATCATTCAAAAACGTTTCATATGCATATGAAACCAAATTTAAATGAGTCTTTATTTATTGTACATTCATATTTAAAACTATTGGTTTAAAGATATTCGAAGATTAAGATATCCTTCTAATCTCAATTTTTCACAGTTCAAGTATGATTTTTTTGTCTAGTATATGTATAACACATAATTATATCATTATGAAATAACCAATACAGTGCCCAAAATAATTTCAAGTTCAGTACTGTAAAATGTTCTTTTGATTGGTAATTATTTTCATCAACATCTAAAGCGGAGTTTCTGATCAGAGCGGTATTGTTTTTTTGCGATTTACATCGCTGAATACTTTACCTACTCATATAAAGCGAGACGCTGGCAAATATATAAAATGAACGAACGTGAATAGAAAGTCGGTAGAAATTAAATATGAAATCTCATTTCAACATGTTAAAAAGCATATTTAACACAATTATACTAATTACCTAACTGCCCCTCGACATTGATAAGATGAAGAAAATGTCTAACATTATGACGATTTCATTACAGGTCATAGAAAATTATCAATGTTGCAATAAATTCCAACATTCACCGCCGTGACGCTGATTATTGAATGTAATCTATCACTCTGAACATTTAAATGTCAAACTAAATTCTATAGCACTTGAAATTATATTTTCATCATCACATTCTTTGAGAATTCAAAAAGTAAAAGGAATGACATTCGATTATAACATGAGTATTGTTTAACCAGTATTAAATGGTTATAAACTGAAAATATACGTCCTTTATGAGCGAAGGACATTTTAACACATTTCACGTCCACCAGAAAGTGGGTATAATAATATCTTACATACAACCCGACAGAAAGCGATCCACAGAATTGCCAAGAGGAGGGGGAATAGTAAAAAAGCGGGGAAATGAGGGAACAGAAAAATGACAAGTAGAAGCAAAAGAGCAAAGATGTATAAGCGAGGTGCGAACACGAGCAGCGGTTAGACACGAGGAGCGACTGAAAGAGCCGATGTCAGTGCTCAAACACACGAGGTCGATCCATCATGCGATCAGGATTGGGCGAGACGTGGAGGCGGGGCGGGGCGTACCCGCGGCGGATTGAAGAGCACGCTGCGGGCTCGCCCTCTAGAGGGGAAAAATGCGCCACAGGAGGGGCTCGGAAAAAGAAGTAGGGCGCGATTTTTAGTGGTGGAACATCGGAGGAGAGGCTGCAAAAATGTATCTCAGAAAGAGAGCGGTAAAGAGAGCGTTATAACGTTAAGCACGGTCCCTCGAGGAAACCCAGACCGAACACTCGCCCCGCCACTATCCGCGGGCACTTTTTTCGAACAGAATCGCCACCGCGAATACTACTGCGCTTGTGTGTTGTGATCGCGCGACAATTTGTCGCCGTTAAAAGAATTCCGTGACATCAGTTAGTAGTCGCGTTCTGTAGTCGGTGGCAAAAACAGGACCCGTCGCATGAATCGTTCTGACCGCAAATCGGCCCCCACCCCTCGTCCCGCGACCCCACTCCGCTCCACCCACTGGGTTGACTGGCAAAAATCCGACGGACAGAAAGAAAGAAGCACACGACTACTGCCGATGCAATTATCACCTGCTTGTGAACGACATTTTACAATTCTGCCGATTTCGAACTTGATGTGCTTCCGCGTTTACGCGTGGTTACCGAACATGTCCTATCTGAATCTGTGAAACATTTTCGCGTCTGTGACTGTGCTTGTGTCAGTGATTCTAACTTCTTCTCCCTTATGACCAACGCCATGCATCCCCTGAAGTCCTTCTGAGAGCTGAGCGTCCCGTGTGGGACAACCATGTCCCAGTTTGGCTTCCGAGCATCGCCGAATATTCAGGTACGGACACAGATCCCTGTGTGTTCAATAATTAAACAGAATTCTCTCAAGAGATTGCGCGCTCAGCTTAGATTCAACAGGGCACATCATCTCTGAAGATTGAGTTTGTTACACAAATATATTCTGAAATAGTGCAATCAACATGAATTGAAGTTCGTAGCTTATTCAACTATTAGGAAGTACATTTTTGGGTACCGTGTAATTTGTATGAAATATTTCTCTATGTTGAGGAATCATTTGTATTTCTCTATGTTCTTATAATCAATCCGTATAATTGAGTTATTTTAATATCAGAGATATCTATCCAGCATATATTCCATGTACAAAGTACATTTTTAAGTACGGCTTTAAAGGTAATCTTACTTTTTGATTGAAAAACCTATTTGTATATATCCTGATGTTGAAAATTACTTTTACTTTTTCGTTTCCAACAAGAATAGATATTGGTTTCACATGATATGAATATATCTTATATTCTAGTTGCTATTTAGATTTCATTCATGCAAAAAGTGCTGCTTTTGCTGATTACTACTAAAGAAACCCGAGTAGCTTTTATATTATTAAACTGTTTATTAATCAAAATTCCCCTTGCCATATCAAACGTACCGACGAGATATGCCATATCTTTGAATGAAAGAGAGAACTTTATCGACAGAAACATTCCATACATTATCAATGAAACCGTAGGTGGTGAGAAAGGAAGAATGAGAGCAGGTTATGATGACTCAGGTATAAGTGGGTGTAGCAGAAATTTTGTGTTCTACGAGCGGCGGGCCGTTAGCGAATTATAGGGAAGCTATAGTACCATGGGGCCCTATAATTATGACACCTTTTTGATTGGTGTAATGATTATATTTAACGATGTGCCATTTTTATTAAGACCTCCGAAAGGGCAGTATTCTTGCCCGATCAATAACCATTTATTTCGACCATATGGTTTGTATAGGCCATTTAACTGAACAGATATCTTTATGGTGACCATGAAAGACATCGTAGTTTCTTCTTTATCAAATATTCCCTTGGTTCTTGTGAATGTTAATTCAGTTCTTGGACAATGTTTCACTAATCACCAATTCTAAATATCTATCTGAGTCTTTGATGTTGATGGTGATGGAAAATGAAAAGGAAATATTTATATTTCTTCAGAGACTAGATTATTTTCAGTCATTATTCTTCGATCATTCAACGATTTCCTTATTTTACAAAAGCCACTTATATATTACACATTTTGTAGTAGCTTGATCTACATGGATGAAAATAAATTGCTGTTTTCTGATTGAGAACGGTTGGATTGGTTCATTTCTTTTTATTTTAGAATATTCATATAGCTAGAATGATGTTTTTGTAGAAATAAAAATGTAAAAACTGAAAGTGCATGGCTTCCACAACGCTTTTAGAAAGAAGAACCAAAAATTCGGGGGAACTGCAAAAATTATGATTTTTGTGAGCAACTTCTATCATAATTGAAAATAGGTACATCATAGGTCGATTCTTAATCGGTCTGTTGCATATGATTCTGGAAAACTTTTCGGTAAAAATTGAAGTTAAAAATTCGGACAAGCTGTAAAATATCATATTTTTCAGATGCTTTCTCAAATACTATAAAATTTATATATTTGGTTGTTTTTCCATTTTGTTCATTTCACGAAATTTCTGGGAAATTTGAAATACAGAAAACATTCAAAGAATTTAGACGAACTGCAAAATAATTTATGCTTTGACGCTTTTGCGAAAGAAATCGATTGTACCTTTTCGATTACTTTTTTCAATTCTCTTTATGGTCCCGTTATCGTTTCCAGACAAAAATATTCAAATTTAAAAGAAGAGAAGTCGGAAAAATCGAACAAACTACAAAAATCATAATTTTGCTATCGATATAGAGGACATTTTTCGTTTCTACAAATTTTGACAATTGAAACAATTCATATAAACAGTAAAAATGTAATTTTTGTACATCTCTGAAATAACTGATACACGACAAAGTTTTTGTACCCCCTCTTTTGTTCTATTCGTTTAATATCTGTATGAAAATAACTGAATTAAAAGTGTGGAGAAAAACCAGAAATGAATTGAAGTTTTGGTAGGACAATGTCTGTTGTGTCAAATACAATATATACAGGGTGTGTGAGTATCCAGTAGAAATATCTCCGGAATGGATCGAATAAACGTCATGAAAATTTGTCCAAATGGGTTTTCGGGAATGTTCTTGCGAACTAAAATATTATCAAAGTTATACCACTTTCTCTTACCGGAAGTAGCCTCCAACTGTCTTATTTCAATAGTAAATCCCTATTCAATTCTAGATTGTGATAATCTATTCAATTTTAGGCGATTCCTAGTAGCATATTCATCTTATTTTCACCATTCTAGAGTGATTCATCATTTTGGTGATTTCACAAATAATAAAAAAGTCGATATCATTAAAAAGTGCCTACCGAAAAAACTTCGAAAAACATTCTCATGTTAGCAAATGTTAAAAGTTCTAAATTTATTTCCGAATTATCATAATTGGTTACACGAATGAAGACTTAAATCTTATAATTTATGGTGAATGTCATGGGAACTTAACCAGAACTTGCGAAACTTTCGCAGAATTATTCTTGAATAAAATGCGTTCGTCACGAGATCTTATTTGAAAGACCCTGAAAACTATTCGACTTTTGTGTCTTCATAAATTTGTAGGCTTAAACCAAAATTACTAGATAACAAGGACAATCAAATTTGAGTTCTGGGATGTAGCGCTTCCAAATGCCTCATTCCAAAACACTGGAAATTTTCAGGAACAGATAGTGTTCCTGAAATGACTTACTCAGAAATGTGCAGATTCACGGAGAGAATGAATTTCTGCAAAGAGATTTTAGTTTCACACGAAGCTTGTTCCAGATAGTTTTATTTGGTCGGACTAGGCAAAAGTTACCAAAAATATTATGTTCAATAGATACATCATCATAGAGTGAATAAAAATCGTTTCAAATTTGCTATCATGAGGATGGTGCTCGTGCTCACTGCTTGAGGGTAGGAGATCCTGTTTTGGAAGATTCTCTAATGATTTGTACTTTCCAAATGCGGAATCCCATCGTTCGAAGGACTTGCAAATTCTATTTGGGAATATACCAAAAACATTGTGTACGACAATCCAATTACAACAAACGAAGATATAAAAATTGGGGCACGAGATGCATTTTATCATTTTTGTAGGAACAAATTTCAGAGGAACCCACTAAGGATTTCTCAGAACGAATGTCTTGAACAAAACTGAAATACTTAGAGCATTTATTGCAATAATTTGAAATTGTAACTTTCAAAAAGAAGAGAACGAATTCTAATTTATTTTTTCACAAAATTACCATGATGATGAGATTTAGATTTTCTCCAAAAATTTGTGAAAGATTCAACAAGTTTTCACTCGTGTAAAAAATTTTATCCAATTCAAGATTGATGCTTTTCGATGGGCATTTTCAGTGATATCTACTTTTTTCTACTCGTTTGTGAAAATCTCAAAATCATTAATTACTTGAATGTGGAATCATAGTCTGGATTGAAAATAGGGGTTTAACATTGAAATATGACAGTTCATTCGATCCATTTATGAAATATTGTTACTAGAAACTCCTAGCGGGTCACTATGTGTAGAAACAGAATTTCACAACGAATTATCAAAAAAGTGAGAAGCTACCCTTTCACACACGATTTGTTTAGATACTAAACGACAGTCTACAAAATGACAACATCGTCAATCTTCATTCGAACTACTTGAAAACTGTTCAGCTCCACATATCATTGCTGTGGTCTAAGCTATTTAGATATAAGATATCAATGCATCTTCGTGTATGACAACTTTAAGATAGTATGGCCGAAAACGAAGTTATTGATATTAATTAATCATTCTGAAAATTTATGTGGAGCACCATAGATCATACTACTTCATTTATGGTATATCAAGTCATATAACGTTTTTTTCATTCCTTTATGCTCTCATTCCAATAAATTGATCGATATCATTTTTTCCCTCGAAATGTCATTGTCGTAAGACATAGCGAGCATTATTAAGAATCCAGACCGAGGAGTTCGAGACCCGCAAACGCGGTTAACATTGTGCAGTTCATAAATATTAAAAGCAATATGCAGCGACTTTTCGTCGTTAATTAATGATAACGAGAGTTTTATACGTGAACGAGTTGTTAATTTCAGAAAAGCATCTACGTGATTTGATGCTAGTGATGACTTGTCTGTTTCTTAGTGCTGACATGGATGTAACATTAATTGCTACTCTTTTTTTCGATGTCTCAGACTTTCCTGGACATCGTCAGTGGCGTACGAATTTATCAAAAGTAGTATTTAAGAACAATTTAAGTAATTCACGAAATATCCAAATTTGGCGCCATTTGTACCGTAGTGTAGACAACCCTTACAATCAGTTTGACAGGACAGTTTGGAGTTTTCAGAAACCAAGAGCTTATGTTTTATTACTAGACCCAAAATTATTCTAATATCAAATAAATTCAAGATTTGTCTTCAGATTTCCTTGGTTTTTTAAATTGAGTTATCAGTAAAGCTAAGTAAACAATAGAAATATGAATCACTCAACTACTCACATGGCAAAAATGTAGTGATATTTGGTATTTCTTGGATTGTTGTTCAACTACTGGTATTGAGTATGCGGAAATTACTGTAAGCTAAAGATCGAATAAGTATAATACGGTGAAAGCTTCTTATTCCCGCTTCCTTCATTCGCGTTTTTACTATTCACGGATAAAAATGAGACCCCTATACTCTCGCGTGAAGATTTTTTATTCACATTTAATCGTTACATGGGTACATTAATACATATGTCTTAATAAGAACTATTCGGTATCGTTTGTGAACGCTTTGTCAAAGGGAGTAATAAAAAAGTAAAATAGCCTAAAGTATGTTTTTGAATGATTTCGCCGCTGCATTGGTTCGGATTATCCTTTGACATAAGCCGCCTCCGCCGCAGTCGGTGTTTTTGAGAATGTAAACAACCAAAATGTTCAAGTAAAGCGACATTATTACCCAATGTATAGAGTTTATTGTTGAATACCATTTATAAGACGTTCCGTTCTATGATAAAAACCGCTTTGCGTTTTTTATTGTTTCATTTTTCCATTCGTTACAAAAGTTATGATCGAGTAATACATCTCTACCTTTATTTTCTTAATTTATAGTGTCGCCTAAAAAATTGAAAAACCAGTTTCGACACGGAAAAAAATCAGTGTTAGCTTAGCTTAAAGTGAAAATAGAACTGCTTGATCGTTTACGTCTTGGAGAGTCGTTTGCATCCATATCACGCTCATTCAATGTTAACAAATGAACTGTACGATCGATAAGAAAATCCGAAGATAAAATAACGTCGTCTGTAGCTTCAAATTCACTGTCCGCGACATCTGTTCTGGATCCAGCAATAGAAAAAACCGCAAAGAACCGCAACTTAAAAAGAGTGCCCCTGAGTGGTCCAATTATGCAGAAGAAAAATAGAAGAAAAAGAGTCTTTATGCATATTTTAAAGAGATTTAAGGTGCATCAATCCTTGAATGGAACTAGAATCGTTGGAGAAGCTGCAGACACTGCTGCAGCAGAAAGATATCCAGAAGAATTTGCAAACCTAGTAGCTGTTCGAGGAAACGAACCTGAGCAAGTATTTAATGGAGACGAAACTGCACTGTTTTGGAAGAGAATGCCAAACAAAACATTCATTCTCAAAAGCGAAAAGTTTGCCCTTGGATTTAAGGCAGCAATTATGGAAATTGTATAATCAAACCACTGATGCTTTTCAGATCGTTGAATCCTCGTGTTTTAAAAAATCAAAACAAGAACGACCTGCCAGCGTTATTTTTGTGACTAGTTCCGGAATTGTTCTGTTCCAGAAGAGAAACTTATTTCAGAAAAAGAATATAGACTTTAGAGCTGTTCTACTTTTGGACAATGCACCAGGTAATCCTCGGGAACGTGAAACTAAGCATCCAAATATAAGAGTAACATTTTTACCTCTTGACGCGACGCCTTTGCTTCAACCTATGGACCAAGGTCTTTAAGGTCTATTGCGTTAGACGAACCTTCAAAATCATATTGGATAATATGGAATGTGATCCTGATATAAATGTTATGTGATGCTGGAAAATGTATCTTGAACGTAAAAGAATCAGTGGAAGAACTGAACCCATATACATTGAAATCATGCTGGAACCAACTGTGGCCTGTTTTGACTGCGGAAAATGACGTAGAATCTGTGCAGAAAGAACCAAGTGACATTCAGGAGTTTCTTGAATCGCAATATAAAGATTTGACCGAAACCGATTAAAAGGAAATGTTAAATTCAGAACCTATTGAAGAAGGGGCTTCAACAAGCACTTGAAACGTGAATTCAAATTGAAAAATCTTAGTGAAGGTTTGAATAGCATATGAGCTTTGTGATTTCTTTATGAAAATTGATCCGCCTATGAGACAAAGTCTTATTTTTAAGATGCAATTTGCTGATGCTACTGCTCAATGACCTCCTGAAGAATCGATCGAAGCGTGCTCAAAACTGAGTCATTAAGGTTTTCTTGGAGTATTGCGTGCCAAGTCAGTCGGGGAGCATCGAAGAATTCTTGCTGATTGTCAAACCATCACAGTACCTTCACTGTGGCTGTATACTTCTTGGACTTCTCTAAGTCTTAGGACATTACCAGGTTGTCTTCACAATCGTAATGGTCTCAAATCTGAATGCAGTCAAAAGGAGATTTATGTGAGAATAAAATATTGTCTTCAAGTCCCCATTCTTCATTATTTTGAGCTCATTCTAGACGAGCTGCGAGATTCAATCTAGTTAGGTCTTCTAAAGTGAAGATTGACTTCAAGCAACCTATTATCAACAATTCTTGAAAAAATTGCTGTAGTGAGCGGTCCTGTGCAACTGTTGTACCTGACATCTACCCCTCTGTTTAATTGCGAAATACAGCTTTGATTAATGTCCATCGTTTTTGCTACTTTTGTTTGTATTTCTTTACCCTCAATCATCCGAACTGCTCTGTTCATTTCATCAACACTCAAGTGATATTTCCCCATACTTTTATTGGGTACCTAGCTACTCAAATTTGAGAAGGATCGAAATCCTATAATCGTTGTACGAAAGATTTGAATAATAAATTAATTTCTAATCGATATCGAAAAACCGCATCTGCTCTAAACGATAATAAAAACGCAAGTAGTTGAAGAATGTGTTAATTGAAAAAACTGGGTTTTGTTTCATATGGAGTTTAGAAATTACAGATAATTTTTCTAATATTCCTATAAATATGCCATGTAGGTCATTATGAATTTTGATCGATAGTTTACGAAAAATGTTTTCTGTACTATTTCTACGTTTACTATTTTTGGTGAATGGTTACTGAATCATTAAGGACAAAAAAAGGATTAATCAGTTGTGTCGTAACCATAGTTGTCATCATTTATTTCAAATGTTTATCTAATCTACATACTTTGCTTATCTCCGATTGTCTTTAACTTCATCGAAATTTGACATTTTGGCATGATCAAAGTAGTTTAATAATCGTTTGTATCTCTATTTTTCATTCGAATAGGTGAATAAGTGATGAAGATAACGTATAAAAATTACAATTTTTGGAGGTTGAAGGAAATTTGGATTTAATTTCTGATTGTTCTGAATTTTCCAATTTTCAGCTGTTATTCGTGTTGAAGAAACTAAATGCAACTAATATGAACATTCAACAAAGTACTCATTTCTTATTTTCTTCTTTCTCGTGTAACGTGACTCTCAATTTTCGACCACTTACCGGTTATTGAATTGCTGTTTAGAAAGTTTAACTTCAGAAAGCAGACTTTATAAAAGCACAATTGAATCAAAATAAATATGGCCAGTTTTCCTTATCATGCTAATCGCATGGCACTAAAATTTCAGAACCATCCACTGTAGCTCAATTCTTCATTTTCCAAATATGCTATTCCAATCTTCGTAGATATTTCTCAATGAATTTTCTCTTCATTTTGGTTAGCTATTTTGATTTTGTAAGATGTCCTACCTACCAAGTTATGAACAACATCTAAAATCTTCACATTCAAGTTTTCGTGTAGATCTGGCAATTTTTCTCTATTTATACCATTTTCATTGAATTTAAAATTTTAAATCATGGTCTTATTTGTTTTCGTCGAAAAAAATTTGGAATATGTCACAAATGTTCCTATCACATCCTCAAACTCACACAATAGTATCTGTAAAATTACCAGAGAAATCTGTGCACTTGCCGTTCGTTTGCATCAGAAAGTCTCCTTAAAGCAACACATGGTACTCTCGAAATTTACTGAATGAAGAAGCAAACCAAGCAAATCTCAAAATATCTTCCGCGCCAATGGTGCTTCACTCATAATCATAGTTATGCCCTCATTGACAGTGAACAATGTTTATTACCAATAATTGGATAATCTCACGCGTAGTAATACTCTTTAAGTGTTGTGTAGTGTAGTGTAGTGTATTTCGAGGATGAGTTGGCCAATAAAACCATTCTTTATTCATCCTTAGGAATAAATTAATAACTATACGCATTTTCAAGTCTTTCCGGGTTGTGATGTTTAACTATCATGAAATACGTGACAGCCAAGTGTACCAACCAACACTATATTTGGCAAGTAAACTCGAAGCCCCTATCGCATGAAGACACAAAAAGTTCTGGCTATAATGAATAAAGCAGGAAGCTACAAGCAGGTATTCAGACGTTTTTACAACTTCCACACAATGCGAATATTATACTTAATTGTCGAATCGAAGTCACAACATAATAAACTGAAAGCTTCTTCTTTTTCTTCTTCACGTCGATTTTACGAAGCGAATAAAATGGTTTGAAGCGACGATCTTTTATGGGACTTTTTCACTGTCCGTCAGATTGAAAGAGAATTGATAGTTTGAGAGGTTTTTGCGTAATTAGATAAACGAGCAATCAGTGGTGGAGATACGAGGTTCCAATGTGATATGTTTTACGCTGATAGAAAAATCACATAATTGTGTTGATGTGGAGGTAGGGATTTCGAAAAATTATTTAAGTTAGTATAACTGTTTTTCATTATGATACCAAGTTTAAGCATGATCCTACAGTTAGATGAAAGAAACTACATCACGTGCTCTCAGCAATATTCACAATGAACGACAATTCTTAATAAAGAATTTGCGTTAATTTTTGCGTTGCGAACGGAATTTCATGCACTGAACCTTTTGAAATGTAAGGAAAGACTTGATCATTTGACATTTATCCAAAACCCGTTCGTTTGAGTAATATAAAGCTTTTGAAGATGTTCTGAGATAGTTGAAGTTTCGACGTGTTCTAGAGGACCTTCGATCTCTAACATCAAGATGAACTACGCGTTTGAGAAACGCGCGAGACAAAATTTGGGCGCGTTACTGCTCAATTTGTCCCGATTTGGCTTGATCGTATGACTTCCGGTCCGACGTTCATGCAACGTATTGTAATAGGTATTGAGAAGTGGGTCTATGAATACGACATGCCAAAATCATTCATTCATCGAAATAGAAAGAAAAAAGTAAGTGAAAACAAAAAATATAACAAAGCTGCATAAAAATCGAGGTAATGCATATTGTTAATGCTATGTTCCTGAGGGCCAAACAGTCACTAGACAAAAATTTGATAAGTCGAATTCTTCTCCTTCCTACCGAATAATATGTTTACTCAAGGCTTTCAAAATAGACGTTTGTTCCACTAAAGACCCATTCATTCGCCCCAAATTTTTTATCACCACTTTTTTTCTGATGTGGAAAAAGAAAACGATGGCAGGAAGTTGAATCTGGACAATATGCTGAAAGAGGTAGCAGTTCGTAGACCAATTTATGGATTTTGACCGTGGTGACTACGAACGTGTGCATCCGTGCATCGTGTTGATGGTATAACGCTTTTTTTCCTCCAAACTGTACAGATTTTACTTCCAACTGATATCAAGTCTGTCCGAGAGATTCGAAAATCTTGGCCGGTGATCGTTTTACCCTTTTTGAGATATTCCATATGAATACCATCGCGTGCATCTCTAAAAATGTTGCCATGACTTTGTTGTTTGATACAACTTGGATTTATCAGGTGCACTGTCACACGGAAAAATCGCTGTTTTGATCGCTTCTTGGTCTGTGGTATTTTATCATGTATCCATGTTTCGTCAATAGCTACGAACAGCGCAAATGGTTTTTCGGATACGGCTGAACACTCCTTGTGCTCATGATCGAGTCTGAACATTCACGGCACCTATCATGTGGCTAGCTTTTTCATAGCACCTAATCGTCGATTCCATAGATTAATTGATATTCTCATACTATTTAAACCTTCTCTTGGTTTTGTTATTGCGCGGAAAATTCACAAGTGATTTATCGAACGACCCTCGTAGTAAAATCTAGTTAGATGTATTAAATCTGTCTAAATGGCCAGAATTATAGAACAGCTGAATTTTCCAGGACTATGATGAACTGTAACAAAGAGCAATAATTATAAATTCAAAGTAAAAAGCTTATTTACTACCATTGATCAACCACGATATTCGCTAGATTCACCTCCCAGTGGCTTTTTTGTTCTCCTAACTCAATGCTTCATGTTACTTGTTCTGGAGTCAACTGAAGTTGAGACACAAAATTCGTGGCATCAACAAAATATTCTGAAGATGGAAAAAACTCAGAATATGTGTATAGACTCCGATGATGCATAATAAGATGCCGAACATAACGAATCTTGTTGATTAAAGGAATGATTTGTGTTTTATTTAATGATGACAGAATTGTACTAGTTAGATGAGTCCATAACACTTGGTAAAATGCAGCTATGTTCTTTATATTTGATAATGTAGGAATAGTTGATGGATTACGGTTACCTTCGATGTAAACTTCTCACGATTTCGTCTATGGAGCAAAAAAATTATAAATTGCCTAAAAGACACAAGATATAAAATTATATAACTTATGTATTTTGTCATATTTTAATTATAGCTTGTCCGAAGAATTTTTCAAAATACATAAAATTTACATTGTTTTCTGAAGATTAGCATTATTTATAACTTCCTCAAGTTAAGAAAGCATAATAAAAACCGATTCGGAATGAATAATTCACATAGTCGTCGTTACAATAGAACGTCTCAAATTTTGGGGGTCTCATTTCGAATTATTCGATTATCGTGTCTTCGATACGAACAATGAGATATGAAAAAAATTATGGATATATTCTAAGCAGTTCATAATGTTGGGAAACGTTTAGGGTAATTAAAATTCATGAATATTTTTCATCCTTCTCTTTTTCGAAATGGACCTACAAAAGTAATGTACCATTAGCACATTAGAATTTATTTTTGTAATGATTTTTCTGCACATAAAAATTAATGAGTCGATAAAGGAAATGGCCATTTTTTTAAACCTATGTCGACATCGCCGAATAATTTAACGAATTGCTTTGTGTTGAAATGAGTTACGAGGGAATGAAAGCAGAATTTCTCACCTTCGTTTAATGGCGTGAATATAACATGCAAATAATACAGGGCGGAAATTACATTCCCGCATTACGATTTGATGCGGGAATGTTTTTACAGTAGAAGTTTTTTGCGAGAATGTTTTTCCGTGAAATTATTTATTTATTTCAGGTTAGGAAATGAATTATATATTTTAATCGTTGGGCGCTAAACCTGTTGAATTTTTCTATTAGAGAAATAACTTAAACGGTAAATTGTTGATTCAACCCCTCGCAACCACTGAATGACGAGCAACTTGGTTGACAACCTTGTTGCCAACTTGCCGTGTTGAAAGTTGGGATAAAATTAAAACTTTTTGATTTTCGGTAGGCTTAGCCATATGTTATCAACCCTGTTGGAGCGCCTATGGAAAAGTTGACAACATGGTTGAATATTTCAGTAATAAACTTGCTGTTTCGTTCAGAGTATAAATATTTTGATCCTGAAAGTGTTAATATGCATAAGCAAATACGCCAAGTTTTCGGTTTCTCTTCTGAGCTTTGAGAGTAATCTTCCATACACTCTTTTCCAGCGATGTTTAGTAAGTTCTATACCCAGTTTATAATGAGAACCGTCGATCTCCTCAAAATAGCCATCAAGTGCCGAATTCACTTTTTCATTGTTGGAAAAATTTCGACCACCTAGCCATTGTTTTGAGGTTGGAGTAAGAAAATAGTCCAAGAACGTTAAATCTGGTGGACTAGGGGCATGAGGAAGCAACTGAAACTTTAACTCATGAATCTCGGTCATCGCAATAACGGGTCTGTTAGCAGGCATTGTTTTTATGATTAAACACTTTCTTTATAGCCAAATGCGCCCGTTTTATCTTGATTTCATCTCTCAAACGTTGCAGAAGGTTTGCATAACACTCGCCGTTAATAGATGATAGATAATCAAGTCCTCTAATATTTTTTCATTTAACTAAAAATAGTTTTTGAACACTCTTTTTTGTTCTTCAATTGTTTCTTTCTCAATTTCAGTAAGGTTTTTATTCTCTTCAACATCAAAAATAACATCGTTCAGCTTCTAATACGAAGTGGTTAGTCACAACAGTCCACTAAAAGCATCTAAACAACTCGGTTGTCAACCTTGTTGCCAATTAGGTTGCTCTATTTCATCCACAAAGATAAACTCCATGCAATTTTGTTCCCAACTTCATAATCGTTAACGTTGGCTTATTGCATATTTTGTGATAGCTTAAAAAGCATAAACGCATTTGTAGAGTTGTCAACTTTGTTATCAACAAGGTTGTCAACATGAGACTTGCAATATTCAACAATGCAAGTTGCAAAAAAATTAATAACCAAGTTGATTGCCTGTAGGTGGACCACTTTTAGAAGTCTGATTGTTTTCTGAAACGAGTCACGCATTTCTTCCGGGAAAGAAGTTTTGGAAAAAACAAAAGCTCAAAAATGAAATTCGCTTCATTCCGTACGGGAACAAACTGTAATTTTGAAGTTTATTTTTGTAAAAATGTTTAGTCAGGAAATTTCTTGCGAAATTCTGTGAAATTTTTCATTTCAAACAACCTTGTGGCCTTAAGACGTCCTTCCCTGCATATGCCTCAATTATGAATGGATGAATCATTTGAACCAGGATTTCCTGTATTACATTCTAGAAATTTTTTCAATTATGTTCCACTTTTATTGGGTTATTATTTCTAATTTCGAGTTGTTTGAAACAAATAGCAACTTGAGGCGTTATGAAATGAAAAGTTTCAACCAGAATATAAAATTCTTATCTTGCAACCTAAATTTCTTTGCCCCAGCTTGTTGAATTGTGGAACTCGGCTCGGCATTTCTGATATTCACACCTCGTGAACAAAAATTTCACTGAATTCTTCAAAATCGCGGTAATCTCCAATGAAAAATTCCCTTTTCAATCTGCGAAATAAAACTGGCGCATATTGCGGTAGAAAGGAAGAGAATATCTACTCCTGTACGTAACCCCCAGACTATAGATCCTCTAAGCTTTTCACCCAGTGGAAAAGCCCAAGTTGTGGAATGAGGAATTATTATGGATGCAGGTTGTGCAGATACGGTAACAGCGAATCTTTCTCCTTCTAATAAGACAGAAAAAGTGAATATATATCATTTACACTTGCTATTTTGTGCTAGAATGTATTTGTCAGGTAGAACCGTGGCCCTGTCGAACAAACCGCCCCTGGTTTTACTACTAGGATATACTGTATAGCTCTCATTAATTTTTCCCAGAAATGAATCAACGGAAAACGACCCTTTCATTTTCCTTTCAAAGAGATACTCCACATGAAAGAAAAGATGATTTTCAATATATTTCTAACATAGCAGAAACATCCGAAAACATGATGGATGAGATGAAAATTTCATAACGATTTTTTATCGCATTTTACACAGGCATAGATAGGAAAAAAGCGGGAACCCTTATCAATAAAAATGGACGACTGCCGTCGCATTTTTCAGAGAGCGTTATGAAATCGCAGTTTAATCTGCCGGCTCCGATCATGGCCTACTGCCGTATAATCTGCTCATAAATCATTTCTACTCAGTTTCGGCCTTTGAATACCGTTTTCAATGAAATTTCGTTGAGTATATATCAATTGGTATTGGTATGAGGGTTTTCTGAAACGTTTGATTGTGAAAGGAATAATTTGGTGTATTTGACGAGAACATTTGGGTATGGCCTGGCTGTCTTGATCTAATAGACTCCTAACCAATGTTGGTGATTTAACGGTATTAGGTATGGAATCGATAGGAAGTACACATTTGTACAAGTTAAATCAATATTAAAAAAGCAGTGACTCAAATTGCATATCGCAGTATGACATAAAATCAAATTTCATCAATTCAAATAATGATGATCTAATATCGAAACTGCTTTTCAAGCAAAGAAGAAATCAATATTCTACTGCCCAAAAAATTTTTAAAGTACTTTGGCACGTCTTTTCTTTTCTTAGCAGCAAACTTGTCAATCACCCTCACTTATCCAGAATAGATTGAAAGAGTTTATGTTCAACTTATGACAAGCACGGTAAGGTATTAATTCAGTATTGACATATATTCCTATAGTCGTCGGTGGCATACTATCGAGTACTTTTATTTAACAGCTAAACTGTTTGTTCAAAAATTTCTCAAGATTGTAGTCAATCGATCAGTGTATTGAGAACAATCGTTTGCAACATCATTAATAACCGCATATTTCAAGTGCAGATGGTCGCCACTTCTTTTCGTTCAACATTTTCCTCTTTATTTGAAAAACTTCTATTGCTTGTCTCCGCTCCAATAAAGAATTCATTTTATGACTTTTAATATTGCTTATATTTTCTTTTAATATTTCTATAGACCTTCCAACTATTTGAAAAAAGGACATCTACATGAGACACTGTCGCATGAAACAGTACAAGCCAAAACAGAAATTCTTCTTCCAGCATTCTTCGTATACAGCCAGTCTTTTCGTCCTAGATCACTATTTGCAATACCGAAGAGAGGTCAGTTGTTTCATCCGCTGTAACTAGTAAGTTGTTTTGAATTTCTTCAACTGTTCCCTTAAAAATAGTTGCGGTTTTTTAATTTTCTTTTAATTGTCAAATTCAGCCGTGTAATTGATATTAGTAATCCTGGATTATCAGATTGTTTTTTCAACGTGTCTTCTAAGTGCGAGCTAAAATGTTCCAGAAAATATTATTGCATTGAAATAATCGGTTTATAACCACTTTGTCGTTGTTTTTAGCAATGTTTTTGGAATATGCGTTGTCCAGTAGTTCTCGAACATTTGTGTCCCCCATCAACATGAACTTCATTTCATTAATAGCATTCTAGTTTGAATTTCCATGACGCTTGGCTTTTCAATCGTCACTTACCCTACTACCTATTCAACGTAAGTTACCTTCAAAAAGTAGACAGGAAAACTTAATTAACAGGTTTTCCATTTACAACCACAGACCCAAAAAATGCTTATGTTAAAATTTCGCGTGTATTGTTCACCACGATTCGATCATCGATTGGTTTGGACATCCGCGAAAACTGTTTATATTTTGTTGAAATATTCCATACTTAATAACTAAAGACAAAAGTTATGGCAGAACGCCATTCTAGAGACGAATGATCGAGTAATCTAATCGCAAGCTGAATCAGTGTATACCGTTCTTGGCATAGTTGGGACGATTGATATTTTTGCCTATCAGTTGGAACGAGCATCTTCATTGGCTATGAAGCATCCGGATTGAGCTATTCATAAGAGACCGTTGTTTCGACTATTCTTTGACGTAGATATGGGCGATGCAGCTGTGCAGCTTCTATTCACGAGCCGCTACAGTAAGAATTGCTATTTCGAGAACAACTTAGGATCGTAGTTTCAAACAACTTTTATTCTACTCAAATTGTTAAAGAAACTAGGAAAACAAACATTACTGCATTCTCAAACTTCTAAAGTATCGTACAGTGCGTAATTCCATCAAGGCCGTCTTTTATCCCCACAATTGTAACCTTTTCAAACAGAGGCTTGTAAGATCATGATGGCAATGTGGTAATCAAAATTAAATTTCCCTAAAATAGTGAACGTTAAGGATAATTTCGAAGAGTAATTGATTGAGGTATTAAGTTTTACCTGTTCCAGCAAACATTCAAAAGTAATAGTGCAAATTTGATAAAACTCTCTGTTTTACACTTGGTTGCATCCAAAAGTCTACATTTTCATTTGGGTATTGGTGCATAACCCAAAACCTAGAACAATTATTTTCAGGGTAGAAAATCACCCCAGTAAACAAACGCAAATCGAATTTATTTCCACAAAATAAGACGCAGGAACGATTTATCACTTGGTAAAGTAGCTCCTTTTGTAATTCGAAGGGTGGGACAGAGATAGAAGAATAAACGTAGCCGACCGGAACGCAAGGGACCAGCGTGTGCCCCTTTTGATTTATAACGATTTAATATTTATTTTGATGGGTGAAATTCAGCGTTACTAAGGCCCGAAGAGGGTCCCAGCCATCTGCTGAATTATATCCTATATTCTCAACGAAGTTTCTTCCTTATGTAAAGGTGAAATAAGGGTGCTTCCAGCAGTTCGAAAAAGTTCAGTGTTTGTCACATCAATTTGGTTTTTACGCCTTTTCTATGTGGCACTAAAATATTGTTTTCAATATGGCACAATTGGATTAGAATGAGATCAGAAAATAAATGTGCAACTGTTGCTTTTTTTGTTTTCAAAATGTTAAACAACAACAAATGTTTTAAATACGTTCAACGTAATATATCCTACAATTCTAGGATTTTTTGAACCTTGTCAAACTGTCAAGTCTTATTTTCCATCACAATTTATGAAATTTTATTTTTCGTGAATATAGTATAGATAATTAGATCTTTGGTAACAAATATATCTGGTTATCATATATTGCATATATTCGCTCACTGGGGCCAAGCGTAACCGTTCGAGAATACCGAGGTTTCACAGTAGTCTCAATTTTCTAGCCATGTTAATAACGCGCAACATTGAACGCGTCAAATCGCCTATCTGCTCATACTTGAGAGATTGGAAACAATGAACCTAAATAATCAGTATATTGAAAAACAGTACCTTTCTACAAGGTGACCCATTTTTGTCACGTTGCATTGGTATCTACGTTGAAGAGATGGGGGAATGTGGTTCTATTTTTTTGTAGAACTAAACATTCCGGAGAAAATCATGGCACTTTTTGTTTTGTGAGTATACAGGGCGATCTTGAATATTTTGAGCATATTAACTTACCTCATAATCCGGAATCTTTCGTGAAAATTTCAACACAACTGGATTTCATATGCAAAACTCGTTAAATATGATTTAAATTTTTATTTTGAGGTTTCAGTGGAGATATCATGGGGTTGAACTAGCGGCAAATATTCATAATCACACTTTATCTCAGAAACGAAGAGAGCCATGACAATTTGGTTTCCGGAATATTTCGTTGCACAGTATTATTAAAATCGCATTCCTCTATCTCTTCTTTTAACGGAGACTCCATTTAAACGTATCAGAAACGAGACACCCTGTACTTAAGGGCATAGCCGTATGTATGAAAAGAACGTGTATGAGAATTTTTGCATGAACATTCGTTCTTGAGAAAGTTGTTCCCAAAGTTGGTGCCATGTTCGCTAGCAACTGATCATCGGAGCACAGTTTAGAACTTTTACGCAAAATAAACAGTATATTTTGCATTGGTATGTGACAATGGATGACATCTGGGTCCACCACTTTACATCAGAATCGGGAATTCGCTAACTGGGAACGGTAGGGTGAAAGCGACCAAAGACGCTGAAGTCGTATAGTATCCTTACGGTGTCCATAATTTGGGATGTGCTCGTTTTAATATTCATTCACTATCATGAAAAGGGAAGAAGGGAATATTATATGGCATTATTGGTGTGATGGTAAAGAGTGCAGAAGAACAAACCCATCTGTTCTGCTGGTTCACCATGCAATGCATCGCGTCACGTCAATTTTAACAATGGCAAAAATGCATGAATTACATTTTGAATTACTTCTTCATCCATTGTCTATGCCAGATCCATCCTCCATTGGCTATTATTTGTTTGAAAATCTCGAGGAAGAAAATTTGAATCAATGATGCAGATCTTGTCAAATCGTTCTATAAAAATGGTATAAATAAGTCAGAAGGAAGGAAACTTCCTTGATCAATAGTTTCGAATTTTGTCAAAAAATTGTATTTCTATATGTCAGCCTTATGACTTTACCCTAACATCTGTTCTAACGATCACATTATGCGAGGAACGACGACCGGAATTTTTTTCAAGATTTTATCAGGCCGGTGTTGATATTTGTTTGAAAGATAGATAGGAAACATTCAAACCGAGGAATGTTAATTCTGAGAGAATTAATGAAGCAGCTCCTATTCTTCCAACTGTTTGAAACGTTTTCCGAATAGATTTTCGGGTTGCTTTTGAAACTGGATAGAGATACAGTCTTGATTGTTACTCTCTATTTCAGAATATTCCTTTTCATATATTCACCTATAAATATAAATGATATGAAAGCGGATATACGGACAGTAAAAATTAAAGATTTTAATTCCAGAATTACTGGCACTGATAACTTAATTAGTGGTTGCCTTCCAAGTAAGAGAATTTATTAAAATTTTAACAATTTATAAGCAAACTGAAGCAGATAAGATATTAGTAACGCGTGGCATCGAAGATAAACAGCAGAACGTGTATCTTTTCAAAATAGAAGACTATAGAAATGTTCATTTTGTAATGTCTACAAACAGATATTCATCAGTTGCAAATTGTCAGATCCGGAGAACGAGGTGGATAGCAAGGTAAAACAGAGTGTAAAAGAGAGTTTCGATTTAGTTACAAGGAAAATGTGCTTTTTTCTTTTTCGTTGAGGCTGTTGTCTTCACAAATTTAGTACTAAAATTCAAAAACAAGTATTTCGGAAAATCACAAGATATTCTTGACATACAATAAGTTAGATTAGATTAAAAAAATGAGACTATGCTATCGAAATTAATTCAGACTTGAAATGAAAGAGTTGGGGGCTACTTTCGGTACAACCGGCAGTGGTAGAATGTTGATATTCTAATGTTCAAGGACATCATTTTTTCATAACGCTCATTCGATCCATTTCTGTGATAATTCTGCTGGAAACTCCAGGCGGGGGGACACTATGTGTATCCATTAACTAATTATAACTGGGGTTATCTGTTCAGGGCAGTCTAATGTGTTTTAATGAATGGATATTATTTATCAAAGACGTATTATTATTAATCGGTAAACATTGCAATAATTCATCAATTCTTTGAAATGAATAAGAGTTGGAACCATCTCTATTTATTTATCTGTTAATTCTTTAAAATACTACATTTCCGTTGATTATATGGTAATCTATATATACTACGATTGGAGGAAAGCGTAGTAATAGAATGGATAATCATTTGAAACACGTTGAGTCTTCCACCCTTATACCTAAAATAACCTCAGGATATTGAGGAGAAAAGGGTGAACCATACCCTTCCGTCACCGATTCATCATTAACAACTAGTCTGTGTGTCGTGAATAAAAAGTGGGATCAGAATTATTGTGTTTTCGTTCATTTGTATTCTAACCAGATCTGCAATTAATAATGAAATGGTAATAATCCGAAATGTAAAAACAAGAGGAAAATAGAAGCAGAAAATAACTCCGTGTTGGTAATACGGAAGAGTTTTTAAGTTTGCCCAAACAAGAAGTGAATCCGATACCATATGTTAATGGTGAAAACCATCTGGATATGACTTAATGTTTCCTATTTGACCCTTCTATTACAACTTAAAATTGTTCTCGACCGAATTATCTTACAGACAAAATACTGTATTTCATCTTCGTGTTAATCCATTTTTTCTTAAATTTTCATTGGATATCAGATCGGTATTTGTAGCGTTGTTAACCTGACATTTCATTTTTGACAAAAAAAATTGAAAAAGCTGTGTAAGATACAAAAATCAGGGAGAATTGATGGCTAAGTCAGTAAGTAACGTCAATTATAAAACCCTAGGAGCTTCTCAATGTGTAGGTTTTCAAGATAGTCGCTGGGGAAACCCCTGTGTTGGATAGGATACCTTCCAGAGAAAATATAATATTTGGTTCGCTGAAAACGAACTTTTGTATTAAACTCGATAAAACTCATAGAAACGTATCAATTGTTCAAGCTAGTTCAGGGTGACAATTGCTGATTCCATTGCAACATTTGTGAGTGCTTCAAGTAGTTTACAAAAGGTCGTGAAGACCAAATGTTGACCAACATTTGGGATAACTAAAATGTGTGACACTAATGTTTCCATTGAAACTATGCTTTTTTTATCAAAGATCAGACAAAATGTTTATTGAAGTTGATGGAAATGGATAGAAAACATTTTGCATAATAATGTGCCTTCTTATCAATCAACACTTGTGTCATCCTCTGATTTGACACCTCGTACCTTTTTTTAGGGAAAATCATTTCCGATGACGGGAAAGCGCTTAGAGGGCTTTAACAGACTACAAAATGTTTTAACACCATCCTTGATGCATCTCATCCGTTTCGTTTTTAGACCTTACAAATCGCTGTAATGCGAAGAAAATTATTTCAAACGAGCCTAAACTCGAGGCTCGTTACCTATTTCGATTTGTCATTTCTTAAGTTGACTGCCGATATACAGCGCCGAATCATGTCATGGAAACAGTATCTATGCGAACCAATAGTATATTTGTTTCCTAAAAAGCATTGATCATGAGCAGGATGTCAAAAAGCGACTCCGCTATTTTTATAACTTAGATACATATATCCAAGTTATATCACTTCAACATATTGAATTGCTCGCGTCATAGAAATACTGATTTACTTTGTAGGATTGTTATACAATATAATGACAAAATGCGAGTTGATGAAGGTAGAATTTCCTGAGAAATCAAGAATGTAGGAGATTTTGTGTGGGAGGCATGAAGAGTGTGAGCATCTCAGAGGGCGCAATATCCTCATGCGTACTCCCAAACCTCTTATTCTATAGATTCGTATCGTTATATATATATATATATATATATATATATATATATATATATATATATATATATATATATCCCACTTCCGTGGCGTCGGAATGTATCTCTATCCCAATACGTCATATGTTCTTCTATCTCATCATACTTGGCACGTCCTTAAGATTTCACTCTGCATTCTCGTCCAGTTATCGATTATCGAATCCCCGTCCGTTTCGCTTTAAAAAGAAGATTATAGAAAAGCACAACTGAAGCAAAATGCGTGGGAGGATATTGGAGAATAATATCTGGTTTTCGTAACTGTCATCGGAACGGAATTTTTAATCTTTCCATACAATTCAAATTTGGAAATCTGACAATTTTTAATGAATCGTTTCCTTATTTCGGTCATTTGGATTTTGGAAAATGCCCTTTTTCCTTCAGTAATAACCTCTAACTTCATTTTTGAAGTTTTCCATTTATTCGAAAATTGATATCGTAATACCTAGCGGGAAATAATTGCTCAGTTTACTTTCGTGTAAATGGAAATTAGAAATTGTAGTGGAAAATGTATATATATAGAAAAATCTGTGTTGTATAAACACATTCTTGCACATATATAAACTACACAATCAGAAATTTTAACAAACAATCGTATTATAAAACGCCACAGCATGGAGTCCATATGGTACTCTGTTGATCAACATTTGCGAATGAAGGAAAAAAATATTAATATACTCAGTAAAATAAACGAAAAAACTCTAACGTCCCTAGCTGTCATTCATCCATATAACAATCTCTACCACGCAACAGTGCTTGATTCCATTGATGATACTTTTATACCCTTTGAATAAGAGCTGTGTTTGTTACCAAGAATTCGGTTATCTCAAGTGTACCGAGACTATTCATGTTGAAGGATTTGAGGAACAAGTCATAGATCTCATTAATGAACATAAAGAAGCAAGTACGAGAAAAAAGTACCTAAGATCTACACGTAAACCATAAAATCGTCTGCAAGGTTCTGAAGGAACAACTGTTATATTTGTACCATATACAGAGTTCAAGCACTTTCACAGCAAGATCTTTTTTCCAGAGTAACAGTTGGCCAATGCTTCTTATGGTGTTATTCATCTGATAAATTCTGTTCGCGATTGACGGTTAGGAGTTCTGATATGAATTTGTACAATGAAGTCAATCGTGGACGATCCACAGAAGGCAGATCTCAGTAATTCTTTAAATGTTTATATATGATTTCTGAATAAGATTTCATTTTTTTAAATATCATTTAGAAGATTTTGGTTTGATGACTGATCATTATTTGAAAAAAAAATTTCAGGTTACTTTAGATAGGTCGACTGGAACCTCAACCATGGCCAGCCAGGCTACCCTATCGTACCATAAACATCAGAAATTCCTTTAACATGGCCAGCTGGAGATTTTCTTAGGAAAACTACTGAGAAAAGCTGAAGTTAGACCCTACTTGACCAGAATAATAGAATCATACTTATCCGAGAGAAAAGTGAAGTCAGGTTTCATCATCCATAACTGCGAAAGGAGGGTGCCGCAGGGATCGGTACTTGGACCCACGCTATGGAACGTGAATCACGACGGGTTCCTGCGCCTCTCCTATAGGAAAGGTGTGACCCCAATTGCATACACAGATGATTTGGCCTTCGTGATCGAGGAAAAACGAAAAGGAGATAAGAGAAAAGACTGAAGATGTTGTTAGAAGGGCTATATGGTGGCTAAAGGAAAGAGGACTACAAGTAGCTGCTGCAAAAATCGAACTGTTAGTATTAATGGGACCTAGGGACACAGGAAATCTGAAGATCAAAGTGATGAACGATACGGTAAACCCAATAAACCTTCTCAAAGCACATAGATTACGCGGCAAAGAAGGCGTTGGAGAAAATTACTGAAATTTCGAAGATAATGCCAAACGTGGGTGAGCCAGGATACCATAAAAGGAGAATCCTAAGTGGTATAAACCATAGCATTATCTTATATCAGCACCGGTATGGCGGAACTCCATAAAGCAGAAGAAGCAACTGGGATAGCTGATATGAGTGTAGAGAAATTGCCTCCTAAGAGTCACGTCAGTGTACCGCACGGTCTCCGCAGACCACCATAGGGGGACAACTAAAAAACTAGAAAAAGAACCATAAGAAAATGGTAGGAGAAATGAGATAAGGATGGGAAAGACGCGACATGGACAAAGAAATTGATCAATAACCTTGAAGAATGGATCAACTGTTAACATAGAAAAACGGTCGATTACATGACGCAGTTCCTGACAGGGTACAGCTCTTTCAGAACGTATACAAAGAGAATCAAAAAAACAAAGGAATATATATGTAAGGAGTACGAGGTCCCAGACACCCCTGAACATGTCTATCAAGTATGCAGGCGATGGAAGGATGAGAGAGAGGAGGTAAAGCAAGAACTAGGCTACTTACCGAACCTGGATAGAATGATAGGGAAGATGGTGACACACATTTAACGTGCTTCACACATAAATAACAAAATAATGCAGAGAAAAGACAGAGAGTATAGGGAAAACGAGGGAGCATGAGTAGAATAAAAAAAAAGGTCACCTAATCCTATCCTCCAAGTTTTGTTTTTGTTTTTGATTATTCGTATTAGTGATGGTTGCGAAACTATAAATTGTCCACGAATTTTCGAAGGGTACTTCACTCTATTAGAAATGATGTGACGACATTAAATGTCTACTATGAGCATCTGTATTTCGAGAAGGAGGACCCTAGCAGAAAAAAGTTAGGTGATAAATCTCACTCATTTCCACTAAATCGCCATCTTAAATAAGTCTGCCTATTCAGGAAACACATAACAGAGGCAAAATAAATTGGTTTACCGGAAAAAAATATTTTTGAGGGGCCCTCGTATTTCAGCCGCATTGAGTTGTAAGTAAAATTTTGAATTTTTCACGTATTATCTCACAAATATGATACAAAATTCAAACGAGGAGAGTGTTAAACAAAAACTTGTTAAAACTGAAGTTCGGAAAATGTTTCATCTCGCTTTGCTTCTCTCAACCGAACACAAATCTCCATGGAAACGCAAAAGCAACACTCTAAAATAAAGTTCCTCAATAAATTAATATACACATTATACGTGTCAATGCGTTAAGCCCGTGAAAGGACGTGAGGGGGTAAGGCAGAAGCGAGCAAAAAGCAAAACGAACCCAAAAGCAGATTTATTTTTAATAATGGCGAACGAATACCAAATCGCATGAGTGCACAGCCCCCTGGGTAAATAAATAATACGGTTATTACGGCCGGGTGAGTACCACAGTGTTGTCTGCCGACAAAACCGTATTCCCTACACGCAATTCTGGTCCTTGTGTACGAATTTGAGCGGCGCAATATCCCGCGACAGCACTGGAAAAACACGTTAACGTAATTTGAGATAATTTTACGTGCGCTCGACGTCTAGTTGGGTAAGATGTTCGAGGGTAGATAATGCGAAGCTTTAACGATAGGTGGGAAGGGGAAATTTCGAATTTGGGGTGCTATTCTCACCATCCTGGCACATCCCATCTAGCCCCCTCTACCCCTGTTGGTGATGCGTGGATTTGGAAACGAATACAATTTTCGTTCTGCCGCTTCAACATTAATTCTTATTTCACGCAAGGTTGATGAGAAAAGCTCTATTAAATGAACTCGATGGCTGCAATCTTCTGTACACACAAACTGATACAAAACATTTAATCATTGCTTTGATCTGTAGTTACAAATCTCTTGTTTAAGTTCATTGCAATAATACACTACTTCAATTAAGTATTGCATCATATAAATGTTGAATTCAGTACTTCTATCAAGGCAGCAGATGTTTATGTAATTTTTTTGCATCCTCTGGTACGATATGCTTTTATAAGTTGCGTTTTGCACAACAGGTAATTGCCTATTTTCCTTTCTTCTATTATATTTAATCGTTGTTGAGATCATTTTTATTACTTATCCATTGTTTTGCAGAACTCAATCTTCGGAGTTGTGTAGTTGCGATATCAGTGATTTTTATTTACCTAATTTGTTAATCATGGAACGTAATTCAACACATTTTAACCGGGATAAAGGTGTTCAATACATGCCGTAACTAGAAGGTCTCAACAATCGTGAACGAGGGCGAAGGCTTGGCGTTACTGATACGACGATTTCCTGCTTGACCTAGCGATTTCAACAAATGACTGATTATGCGAGACGACCTGAGCAAATCTGAAAACGCTGTACGTCGACTGCCCGTTGAATGTTCGAAGATTGACCACTACTAGAAGCTTACAAACTTAACTCTTTATCATCCTGATAACTGAGAACAATGTGTGTGGATACTTTAGTAACAATAGTTTCCGAATTTCTCGCTCGAATCAAAGATCTATTTTCCGTACAAAACTCAACACTTAAATTTCACAACGTGTAGTGTCAACAAGGGACGTCTTTCGTGCCCTATTCACCAACCCAAGTTACTACCACCTCTAAATCTCGTATTTCTTCACAGTGAGCCTATTGATTGTTTACATTTTTCATTCAAATTATATTTGAACATTTGCAAGTGTAATCGTTGACTTCATCAAGCGGTGTTGATTAAGGCTTACCACACACCATTGGGTTTCTCCGATCCAATTGCGAATTTTTAAGTATATACAACTTGCTTCACATATTTAATGTAGGGACAAATATGAGCTAGTATAGAACATGTGCTATATAAGATGCTCGACTCGATACCAGGGAGTATCCTTTCCCATCTGCACCTCTTGTATAACACCGTTATCAACCGCGGCTCTCTTTCTTATAGGCCCTACAGAGTGCAGCAAATGACTTGCTTCGAATCAATTACTTTCACTCAACGTCGCATATCTTGCGTCTGGTGTTCATGTCGATTCCTTGAACAGTTGGCTGTAGAAGTCAAAACAACTCTTGATGGTGCTGAAAGCTGGATCTGCTGCTACTGCTGTAAGGAGGGTCGTGTACTCCGCAGTTACGCTTCTGGAGGAAATGACAAACCAAATTGAGAGACGATCTCTCTGGTACCGATGGTTTCCGATCAATTCTTGGCTCTCATTAGTAAACTCAACTAGATATCTCTAGTTATTTCAGATATCGAAACCACCCAGGTGGAGGAACAAGTAAAATCCATTCTAGAGTTCTTTTTAATTGAATGAAATAAGGTCGTGTAGAAGAAAAAACTCTAAGAACCATAACTTTTCTCACTGAATTTCGTGAGTGCTTCATAATCTGAAAAATTTGTGAAATTGAAAAAACTGTTTTCGCAAAAAAAAAGATGACCTGAAGCTCGTAGGGGAACGTATTGAATTATGAGAATGTATGTCTAAAAAAATTATCGATTCCAGTTTTATTCGTATCGATCCGGGTATTATTTTGCGAAATATCTTGAAAAAGCCATCGAGTATCGTATCTTTTTTGTTTTCCTTTTTTGTTTGCAAATAAACGATTGGTACCTTACAAATTATTTTCGATCACGATTTCCTTGAATATTTCTCCTAATTCTCCCTTCTCAATTATGGCTGTTAACTAAATTTTTATCACAGAATATCGAAGAGAAACCTAATGCGAAAAACTGGGAAGTACCTTGAGGGGAGAAACAGGGGGTTGAAAGAAGCTGAAAATCGGAATTTTCCATTTTCTGAAGAAGGGAGACAGCTAATAAAAAAGTTGTAGAGATTTTGCAAAAATCTACACTTTTCCACATTGTCTCAAAATTGGCGGGAAAAATGCGATTTGATTGAAAAAATATCCCACGGCGCCTTTTATTATTCAGTCTCATTTACTTGAATCAAAGATGATTACCAACTTTCACTGAAAAGTGACTGATATTACAAGATGCATATTTCCGCTTCTTTCTCATGTTCGAGTAAGTTTCTGCATTAGGACTATTTTCCGTCATCTTAACAAATTGTTGATTCTTCAAAACGCACAGGTTCTCTTCAAGATTAATTTTCATAGATATTTTTTCTTCGGGAACTAAGAAAAGCTATTTTTTCACCTCCTTTCAACATTCTGTACCATCCTTCCGCAAATCATATAACATTTCCTGGAACCTTGGCGCAAAAAGATTTTTGTAGAATTAAGTTGATTTTTCTTCATTATTTTATGTGATAAGGCGAGTTCACTCTTGAGGGAAACGCTTGATAGTAACAAAAACTGGTTAAGTGAATATATTTATATCATTTTGATTAATTGGTATTTTCAGCGAGGAATTGTGGATTTGTCAGGTGGGATCTTTACAAACTAAACTAATTAAAGCAAGAACCTGCAAGGAACTCGTCATGATCATCCATAATTAAAAAGGAAACTGATATTCCGTAGTTAAACCAAATGAGCGCCAGCAGCTATCTGTAATATTTTTCTTTTTTTTTTCAGAGTACTATTGCCTCTGGCCCCAGTCAGTCGTCGTCACCACCTTCCAACATGGCCGTAACATCATCAGCACCTGCTTCAGGAACTCCACCATCTTCAGCTCAAAGGTGTTGCGATACGGGTAGACCACTTTTCACCGATCCCATAACTGGGCAAAGTGTATGTTCGTGTCAATATGAACTTTTAGGTTATCAAAGACTTGCAAGCGCCGGCGTTCCCGGTTTGCCTGCCCTCTCGATGTACAGTGCGCCCTATCCCGAGGGAATGGCCGCTTACTTTCCCGCCCTTGGAGCAGACCAAGCCCCGTTCTACTCGTCACCGGTAAGTATATCTCTCAGGGAAAGATTTTTCAATACTTAGTATTTTTTTCTACTTGTTTTCGAAATTGTGAAAATAATTGATAAAGGTGAATTGGGGCAAGTGCGATCCAGAAATTGATTGCTACGAGTTCCAAACAGTTGAAAATGTTCTTTTCCATTCGAATTAGTAAATAATTTCAGTCATGTTCCTTGATCAATTGTAAACATATTATGGGGACAGAAAAGTCATTTCAGTTTCGAATTTTCAGAATTTCAACAATTCTAATGAAAATTACGCTTTTAGCTCATCCACTGGGGTCTGATACTTCAAATTGTTTGCGTTCATTCCAAAGGAAACTTCTTTTCTGTGAAGGAAATGCTGAGAAAACTTCAGAATATAGAAAAAACCAAGAAGTTATTTGATTCAAAACGCCACACTAACTGGCATATATGTTTCAGCCGCATTTGATTTTTAAAGGAATCTTCTTTCTTGTTCGTTCTCTTGGCTTTTAAATGTATTCAAATTTTCGTCTGAGTCAAGGGTACATTCTGGGTCCACTGTTTTCCTTTTTCTTGGTCTCTTTTTCAACTCATATTTCTGTCTGAGACGTTCCAAAGCTTCTGTACTGTACTTTTTCTCAGGATTTTTGTATGGCTCTCTGAAGAACTTCTCTTCATAGTTTGTGAAAGTAACTCTTCAGAGGAAGCTTGGTGTGAATCCATACATGACGAAGAATTTTTATTGGAATCCTCAGTAGTCGAAAGATGAGAATTTTCGTCTGGGATAGCTACGTGTTGAAGGGAAAATACAGGCTTTCTTGAAACCATTTCTTTTCATTTATGAATTTGTGTCCATCCATATTCGGCCTTTCAATTCGTAAAAAATCTTCTTAGGAATTTTTAGTCCTGAATGCTCTATTTGCCATTGTACTAGCTTGGCTTCCCAGTATGAATATGGCGATAATTTTGAAATTTGTTTTCCATCGCTGCTTGAATAACTACAAGTGTGATATGCGTGGAATCTCCATCATAAATAAGTAGAACAGACCTTTAATACCTATATTTAGAATGAATGTTTTCTTCAAATGATTTATGAAAATGGTAGTCTCCATCCATCCGTCCTTAGTGGCTGCATATGATTCATATGGTTCATTGCACACACTCTTGCCTTCAAAAACTATCAAGGCGCTACAAGCCATTAACACTGTAGTGTTTTCACGACCTAGACCTCTCACGGTCCTGGTCGATGGAGTACCAATTTTTCCAACAACTTTGGTTCGTGAACGATCCGAACAAAATCTGGACTCATCTAGGTTGTATATTTGGTTTAGTTTATTGTGAAGATTCAAACCATCTATCGTGTTTTTCAGAATTTGAGATAAGTTTGAATTGTGGGTCTAGAATTTTCTTCCACACTTTGTGGCTTCTAAATGAAAAGATTGTTCCTTTTGCGAAATTTTATGAACCAATCCTTGCCTGGCCGTCCATTTTTGGACTATGTTCTGAATTTATTCTGTGTCACGAATTCCATTGCCGAAAAAATCAAATTTCCATTTTTCCATTCAGCAAAAAGAGTTTGCATTTGTTTTTCAACTTTCAGAGGTATATCAGGTGCTAGCATGTAACTGAAACTTTTCTTCTTGTATGTGGTATGTATGCTGTCATTGAAAAACCATAAGTTCAATTTGCTTGCTGGCACTCAAAATTTCAGATCTCATATTAACAACTCTCCGAAGGCTTTCTTGTGTGTAGGGTTTAGCACGATCACTTTTCCTCACATAATTGCGACCATAAAACATTGCTGAAATAATTAATTCACTAATTAGATGAACGTACCCTCATATAGCAAACGGCGTAAGTACGTCAGAAAATGCATTTGCCCCTTCCTTTAGAGTCGCTCTTGCCCAATGAGGAAATATACATGGGACAAGAGCGCCCCCCGAGTAATTTGATTCAAACTCCACAACGTTGTCGAAATAAATTAACTGTTGAAACTCGACTCTTGAATAAATGCAAACGAAATTAACTCGAAACCGAAGAAATCCTCACTCTTGATATTCAACCTCTGAACAGAACACAATAATACCGACATGTCTGACTGAAATCCGTTGTTGAAGTGGCTGGTAGTTTCGAGCGGGAAACTGTAAGGCGCACTGGGTTTTTGGTATTGATAGCGATTCTTCGAATCAGTGAAAATTCAATCGGATGATTTTTGGTTAATTTATGAGTGGCAAATGAACTTATCCACTTCGCCTTAGTCAAAAATTGCGGAATTTAACCTAGGCATGTTACATGAAAATCACTTGAATCTGGAATACAAATGGGGCTTCACAATTGAAATAAGACGGTTGGGGTCACTTCCGGTAGAGATATTTTCACAATATTCTAGTCCTCAAAAACCACGTTGACATTTCTGAATAGTCGGAATACCTTATATAACGCGGATGGAATGGTTATAACCTGAAAATTGAATGAAAAATGTCAAGTAAGAAAAAGAAAACGAATAGTGCAATGAATTCCAGCTTGATGTTTCCATTTTCTTTTAGTTACAGTGCTTTTTTTATGGAGGAAAATTCATCAAAAATCGCCACGCGTTAACAATCCATGATCATATGTCAAATGGAATACGTAATGGTACAATTTAAGTGCCTATTCCGAAATGCAGAGCATAATGCTGCCCTAAAATAGAACACGTTTTTAATATCAATAAAAAATGTTCACAATATCGACTCTATTGCTGCGATATTGAAATGGTTGACATAAAACTTCGAAATAGTTTGATTTTGAGCTTTATCGATATAAATTTATAATTAACTGACGTTAATGGACGTAAATAATGAACGCTTCGATTAAATCGAAAATACCAAATTGAAATTCATTTGCTGTCTGATGGAATTAAAAATAATCGACGAGATACATTTTCCATATATTGACGATAAGTTCTGAATACTTAAATATATTCATCATGAAAAGTAGGTACTTATAGTTGTTGACATTGACAGTGCTCCAATTATTTCAATTGATTAAATAATTTGAAATTGATTTAGCATGTCTACATTCTCTCAAATTTATTTGCACGTTTTTATATTAAGACTATACGTATAAGGTTCAACCGAGAAGTTTTCATACAAAGACCTCATCGAACGCGTCGTCACCTAGCTCTCCATATGACCTAGGAGTGAAATATGCTCAACACTTTTTAACCTTTAAATTTGAAGAGAGGGAATTTTTTCAACGTCATCTATTACTGGATGCTCATCAAAGAAATTTTTATAAGTTTTCGCATTGATATTTAATGGATAAAATACTGTTCTATTGAGAAATTATCCAAACATCTAGTGAAAATTGGAACTGTGCCTTCTATGATCGTATGAGGATTATCTACTTCATGAAAGAACTACTTGAGAATTTTGCATTTTGTTGTAAAAGAATTTTTCATCTGTATAACACAATTTGCAACAACACAATCCAGAAAGAAAATCCAAATTTAAGAAAGTTTGAATTCTTTGTTTGTAGGTAGTACTAGTAGAACAGTTGTGTTTTAAAAACCTTCCATAAACTTTAATGGCTTACCTGTAGATCTTTTGTAACTTTGGTAATGTTTGTTTCTCGATGCTCATCAAAAATATCTAGGATTTGTTCTTCCAATTCTTCAATTTTAGATGATAAAGGTCATCCAGTCTTTGTTGAGGAAATCTTTCTGCATACAAGCTTCTGACTAATACTGTTTCCATCAGATTATCATTCATGATTATAATATGGATATATCTTACAAAATTGAGAATTTTAAATTCAACTCATTGAATTGAACGAAAAAAAATTACAAAAAGTCACCAGATACCTGACAAAAATAATACTACTCACTTGCCAACAATAATAATTCACACTAGCCTATTTGAATTTTTCTGATTCTGAGTATGTTTGAACTTTGGATGCAGTTGCTTTCTTTTTCTCAAAAAATATGCATTATTCCGAAATAACAGATACAAAAGTTATCTTTTTTTAAATGGGCTTGAGAAAATGATTCTTCATTGGATGAATAGTATTCTTCAAAAGAGTTATTTCATAAGAAACGAGTGGGGTTGCGAGTTTCACCCATTTCCATGAATAGTAGATGAATTAAAGAATACTGACAAAAAACCTTCGTTATATTTCAAGCACCTTATATTTTTCATTTGAAAGGAAAAAATTAAAACCCACATTTGATGTCTCCTCTTTGAGCTCTAAGAAATCTTATATTACTTGAAGAACGTGGTGTAACCGCGTTACTAGGCGTAATAGTAGGGACTACTGCTAGACAGAGATTGGAATATTTAGAAGGAGTGTAAGGACCACTAAAGACGAAGACAACAATCATAGAGAACTAAGATTTGTCCCAAGGAACAAGACTAACTTTCTTTGCTATTACAAATCTTCTAAAAGAATTTTTCGACGACAATTCCAGTGAAAATTGAAAACATTCTGAGAGGTTTAATTTTTTTCATCTTGCGCTGTAATCTTGAATGCCATTTTTATGGGAGAATTACTACCATTGTCGTTTACCCACACGATTAGTTTTGATTTATTGTATCGAATTTCACACCTATTCTCACTAACAAGAGATTCATTGTCGTTAAAATTGGTCGCAAGTGGCGTCGTAAATCTTTATTAATGGAGCATATAATTGTTTTGGTAAACATGTCAGTGAAACAATGACCGCGTAGAGAGCCGCTGAATGTTTGTGTTTTCTGCATGATATAAAGCAATGCGCCTTGATCCTTACATGTGTCATTGCTAAGGTATTATAAACAATAATCAATGAATGAAGGTTGTGAATCATTTTGAATAATTATATAAAATTTATTGCTTCTAGCCTACGTGCTACGATTCAATTCTTACTTAGGAGTATTTTTGAAAGCTATTGATGTTTAAAAGTAAGTAAACGTTCGCATGAGAGAGAGGCACCCAAACTGAAGCTCAAAAATGTGAACATGCTTCAACAAACTTGCAAATAGCTGCAAGTTTGTTGCAAATAAGTAAATAAGGGAATAACACGCTTTAGAAAATCATAAAATTGTCGAGTTTGGATAATACACAACACGCTTGATCTGGAATATTGTATAGGTTTTGAAGACGTCATTGCAAACGTCCTCACGATCCTGCGTGTGCGTTGTTTTTTTCCGAAGGGAAAAGTTAAAAATTTTCTTTTTTGGCGTGAATCATGGAAAAGTTGAAAATTACAGAAAAATGGTGGAGATATAGTTTGTAGATCATGATATTCTCTATGACATCGTTCTCGAATTATCGCGACTTTAGACCTATAAAAACGAATATGCAATTTTCGGGTCATTCAATAGAGGAAAAATATTCGAATATTGGTTTTTCAACCACTCATGAAAATAAGAACATGTATTCTGGAGAAGGATCTATCATTCTGATCCAACAAAATAAAAGTGTTATTCCACTCTATCAATACTGGGTATTTCCACCTCGGGCCCTTATAGCCTCACATTTTCGATTCAGACTCATTATCGTCAATCTTACAGACGTTACAGTACTAAACTAACAAGAACGTTATACGTGATGAAAAGTTGAGTTTATAAACTTCTATGAATGAATGAATCTTTATTGTGATCGTCAATGGTTTTACACAAGATTAAATTGAGGCACCAGAAAATAGAATGAACATCAAAAAATATAAATATGTAACACTCAATTGGCTACACCTAGTATAAATAGAGAATAACTATGTATATGCAAACAACATAAGAAGTAAAATCAATATAACATAAGTAATAAAATAGGACAGAAACAAGTTGTTATCATTTAAAAACTCATCATAGCTAAAATAACCAAAACACATTTCATCTGGGCTCTGAACCTATCAAGGGCAATGCCCCTGAGACGCAGAGGTAAGATATTATGAAATTAAAGGCCAAAAAGTTTGGTCCATTCTGTGATCTGCTCAATCTAAGATAGGGGACATGAATATCATCTCTATTTCTTGTATTGTGGGTATGTAAGTCACTATTGTGTTTTAAAGATTTTTGTTTTTTATGTATATAATTCAGACACTCAAGAATAAATAGGCTTGGGAGAGTGAGCACTTTCAACTTTTTTCTAGTGGTGGTGCTGCGTTCTTCTGAAGCACGCAGTCGAATATATAGATTTTCGACAGCTCCGTAGAGAGCTTCAATCTATCTCATACTAACTCTTCACCAAACATTCAAAAGGACAACATCTATTGTTGCGATCAAACGAAATAGGTCCACCAAGGGTCACCGTTAATGTGATCTTGGGTGAAGCGACAACTGCTGGTCAAATCAAATACAGACGAAAACAAGCTAGAGTATATACAGGGAAAAATTAACGTCTACTTTTATAAGCAAACTTCTCGATTTAAGCGATTAGACACATATTATTACTTCGCTTATTGATTACATGAGGGTTCCCGATGCTAGGAGGGATTACAACGTTCTCCTCATCCTCCAAGTCGGTTTACATGGCCTTTCGCTAGTTTTCGCCTTCACTACTTTGAACTCTGTTGGGACAACGTCGTGGCTTCGACATATTCATCCCGGCTATGATATCTTGAATTACGTTTCATGGTCAACAAACCATATGTTGTGCATAACTTAAATTATATTGTTATCAAATATGACACCTGAGACAAGTTAAAAAAGTACTGCAACTCTACACTTATGAGGTGGTGAAATAATGTCTTGGTGTATAGAATTTTGAGGAGCCGATCTTGAGCCGGTCGCATGCAGCATTTTGCTTACTGTTCGGTCGAATATGATTGGACCATTCTTCCCATTCGGAGAATTGATACTCGGTGCCGATCTCGGACTGTTAATGTAGGCATGATGCTTGAGGGTATTGCCAGTATGCTATGTGGCAGCACTCTTGAGCCGCTCATCATTCTAGGCTTTCATGAATTTATTGTCATTTAATGTAATCAGATTTAGGTGGAGAATATCGAGATGGACCTCCATGGCTGTGATTGGCACAGTTCGAAAGGCCGCTGCAGTAGCTTAACCTGTCTTTTTAAGCCTGTGAGTTTCTGTTAATCAATTACCTGTTCGGTATTTTTCCACAACACTACAGAGCCATATATGATCTGCTCAGGGTTGACGCCCCATATTTTTCCCGACATGTGTGTGAAGTCCAGGAGGATAGTCTGGCTCTGTGACAAACTTTCTGTAAGTCAGCATTCCAGCTTAGTGTTCAATCTATGATTACTCATTCAGTTCAGCTTCGTTCAAGGTATCAACAGTTTCACCTAGAATAAAAGGAAGTTCCAATCCGTTTCACTTCGTTTTACTGGTAAAGAGTACTAAAAACAGTTTTTGAGGGTTTACAGACATATTTCCCCTGATACACAGCTCGTTTAAAATGTTCAATACCTCCTGGAGAACTTTTTGGAACGTTGCCTTCTATTTTCGTTCCATGGATATTATTGATCTGTTCTGTTGTCGACAACGCTTGTTGTATATTGGTCCTTGATTTGACCAATCGGAATCCGCATTCATCTTAAAACTTTTAAAATACTCTCAGAGTTCAGGACTTAACGGTCAAATTGAGCTCCATCAATGTCATTAAGATTGTTTTTGAAATTGGTTTTTCTCAATGTCTTGTATAAGAAGTTAAAAAACTGTTTTCTTTCCTATCATCAATGTTTGCCATTCCGTTCGAAAACCTACTCTTGTTGCTTTTGTTATGTTTTTGACCAGTTATTTATCTAGATTGCTCACTTTATTTTTGCCATCAATATAATGAACAAACTCAATTTTTGAAGACAAGAACAAATATATAGATAAAATTCACTCCGTTCATTTAACACGTTTGAATACTTCTTAGAAAGTTTGTTGAGAACTGACACAGAATTAGACTTCGTACGCAACAGTAGGAGCTTAAAATGTAACTTTCTGTGTAGTGACAATTTGGTGAAGAATTGTTAGAATCGGGAAATCTTCGAAGGAAATTCAAGTTATGGAATAGAAAGATCTTTTCATATTTAAAAGAAATCTTATCCAAGACGTGTTGGTCAAGGGTAAAATTGACTTTTTTATAGTAAAGGTTTGGCAATAAAAAAAATACAATATATTCGGCGATAGATGGCGCACCTGATTGATTCATTGTTATTCTTCTGTTTCCATATTGTGATGCGAAAATTGCCTCTGATGTTTTCGAATATGTACCTACAGTATTGTTACAAACGTTTCAATTAAAGTGTAAATACAAATGATAACTGGTCGTTAGTTTCACCTTCAAATTGTACATTTTCCGTAAATACCTGAATATTGGCGTCATTTTCAAGATTATTTACCGATAAGTGTAATTGCGATGCGTTGGATATTCTTTTTTATGAAATTTCTTTTCTGTTTCCCGAAAGACTTGTAGTCCATTCGAATTGTCCTTTCTGATAGTACGAATTGAATTTAATGCTCGTTGAATAAGTCTTGATTCGAAATTGCGCGATTGTTTCAAATTAAAAAATTTGATAATTTTAGTTTTTCATAAATAACTCAGTAGCTGTTAGTCACGCCTCAGAAGTTAAATAATCATTTTATTGGTTAAACTGCCCAATTTTTTCTATAAACAAGTTTTTCACTGAACGAAATTTTACTCCTACGAACTTTTTTGCAGAAAACCATGGAATGCCTTCAATGAGTTTAACTTATTTCTAAATGAATTCAGGTTCGTCCTAGCTGTAACCATCTACAATAAGAAACGATAAGAAATTTAGTCACTGGTTCAACAAAATCATCACTAATTTTTTTTTGATATTAAACTAACTTATACCAGTGAACACAAACATTCATCAAATACGAATATTCTTGAAGTAAATATTTTCTTCAATATACTTCCTAACGAGAAAATCTAACGGAGTTAGGTCTGAGGAACCTGCAGGCCACGAGAGCGATCTCCTTCATCCTATCCGTCTCTGAGAAAGAAATTCATTTAACTAATTCCTTTTATTTTGATGCTACTGTGCAGAATATCCACCGTGTTCAAACCAAGTGATTCTTCTTATTTTCACACAGTAGCGTGTTGCTGCATTCAGAATTCGAGGAATGATTCACCATTTATCATAAGAGGTTGAAACTAGGATCCGAAAAGGTAGTCATTATGAAATCTGAGCAATACTGTCACACTGAATTCATTCTGAAAATTTCTTGGACGAAGTGTATGCCATATTATTATGTGTCCAAACGTGTTTATTATGGATTGTTACTGCCCGACGAGTAAAGCACCATTAGTCAGCCCAGAATCTGGAGTCAGTGGCGTAGAACACGTACTTAGTCGTGCATATTCCAATGGACGTATTTTTGAGCAAACTAGTGCCCAGCTACAGGGTCTCTGCAGTGAACTTGTAGATGGTCGTCTGGGATGAAGATTGTGTTCTGCGATACTTTTTTTAACCGTTTTAGTAATAACAGGAACGTTACGCGTGATTGAGAGTAGAGTTTGTAAACTTCCAGTGATACTTCTTGAATAAGGCGATCTTCGAGGATTTGAGTATAGCATTTTCTGCCTTGTCCAGGATCTCTCGCATGATCATTCGTTTATTGAAATCGCTACATCACTCGTAAAATCGTCGTATGAGCATCGCCAAGTCCTTGCCCTCTTTCATAATAACTCAAACTGAGGGGCGTACTGCTAGGTGATCAAGATGTATAAAATTGAGGTAGATCCGGATCAGCTGAAGCATATTCCGATCAATTTGGGGATCTATAAAGATCACCAGGGATATAAGGGAATCTACGAGACGTATGAGGGATATATGTGGATCACCAAGTGATATATAGAGGATCATCTAGGGATATACGAGGGATCTATAAGGTTTAAAAAATGTTGGCCGGTGCACATTAGCAAATTTACTTTTTCCTATTGGTCAATGTGGGCACTTTTCTCCTACTACAGGTTGAGGAAAGACGAGAAATTAATAGATATGGTGAAGGTTCTTCAACTACAGGGAGGAGATTTTTTGTAATTTGTCTGAAGTTTATCGACACTCTGAAGCAAACGTTAATCGAAAAAGATCGGTTTTTAGTCCCTGAATTCGGTATTCTACAAGTTTCAAAATTCTCCAGAGTTGATGGGATTTAAGCAGAGGATAAATTTTCGGAAATCCATTGGTGTAGTCGAACAATGATTACATAAGTGGTAAATATTATCCGTGAAATATAAATATAAATAAAAGTTTATTTTTCTTCCTTTAAGAATATTTCAATTGTTTAGTTTTCATTGTTTCATTCTTTTGAAGCGTTTGCGGTTCTTGTTATTTTTGTAGAACTTTCCATCACATGTACTTGAAGTACTCAGTTTATGAAGCTGCATTATCTCATTTCTTTTATTTATTTATTAAAATCTTGGTTTGTGAACTTTGTGTTTTAACCTCACGTCGCCATATTGCCACATGCGGAAAATATTGAGCTTTGATATATGAAGCAATTATGTGGGACATACAGGGTGTTTCAACGAAAACTAAACAGAGGCTATATCTACCAAGATATTCATTTCTGATCAAAACGCAAAAGCAGGTCAATTTTTGTTTCAAGGGGGACATCTTTTGGGGTACAAAACTCGCCTGAAATATCAACCCCCTAAGCGGGGTTGCAATCCTTGAACATTTTCAATAGGGAAGATGGGTCGAGTGATGACTCAAAAGAAAGGCGGTATCTTTGTCTACATCGACTTGAACGAATTTCTATTTTTAATTGAAAACTGTTAAAGATACAGGATGAGCAACTGAAAGATTGGGAAGACTATTCCCCTGAGACTATTCAAGTTTCAGTGAATTAAAATGAAACAGATCCATGCTGATCAATGGCAGTCATCATCAAGTACCATCCTCATCTCGAATTTCAACCCTGTGCTATTTTTAAAGCAGAAGATAGGTCCAGTTATAACCTTCTGTCTTTCAGAAGGTGTTTATTCAGTGAAAAATCAACCCCTGTTTGATACTGGTCGAAGATAGATGGTATACCATGCATTGCATCTTAAGTCACTTTTCCGTTTTCCATCCTCTAACTCCTATGGAACTCAATGAGAATAGAATTATTGCGAGCAGTCATGAAGACAATCGAAATCCTTTACTTGAAAGGTATCACTGGATCGAAATATTACCCCTGCTCTAGGGGTTGAAATTCGAGATGAGGGTGATTTCGGAAGATGACAGCTTTTGTTCTAAAATGAATCTTTTCCAGTTTTTCGCACTAATACTCCAATAGTCTTGGGGCGATAGTTTTCTCTATTTTTCAGTGGCTCACTCTGTATCTTCTACAGTTTTCAATCAAAAATAAAAATTCTTTCACGGGAATGCAGTCAAAGATAATACCTTTCTTTCGAGTTATCATTCGACCCATCTACCCTCTTCCAAATTTTCAAGGGTTGTCACCCCTGCTCCAGTGGTTGAAATTCGAGATGAGGATGGTACTTGATGATGACTGGCATTGATCAGCATGGATCGGTTCCATTTTACCTCACTGAAACTTGAATAGTCTCAGGGAAATAGTCTTCCGTATCTTTCAGTTGCTCACTCTGTATCTTTTACAGTTTTCAATTGAAAATGGAAATTCGTTCAAGGCAATGTAGACAAAGATACCACCTTTCTGTTGAGTCATCAATCGACCCTTCTTCCCTATTCTAAATGTTCAAGGATTGCAACCCCCGCTTAGGGGGTTGATATTTCAGGCAAGTATTGTACCCCAAAAGATGTCCCCCTTGAAACAAAAATTGACATGTTTTTGTGTTTTGATCAGAAATGAATATCTTGGTAGATATAGCCTCTGTTTAGTTTTCGTTGAAGCACTCTGTATAAGAGATATACAGAGAACGTATAGGGGAATCGCTAGCGAATAAAAAAATATATTTGAGTATTATTCTTAGATATGTGGAAATCAACAGCATGAAAATGATCTATTTTCCTAGAACGGGAATTTTTTCCATTACACAAAGATCATCAAGAGATCTATATATCTTAGTGTACAAAAAAAGCAGGGGATTGTAGGCACTTCAGCTCAATTTTTCTCAAGACAATATTATGCCTTGGACTCATTCATCCCGGTTAGAATGTCTTGCATTACGTTCCATGAACAACAAATCAACAAAAAATCAATCATTTCGCAACCGCATCGACTTAAGAATGAGTTTTGCTAAACATTATATAATTATCAAAAAAGGCTAAATACAATTAAACGACGAAAAAACAAGTTCTTCTGTTGTGCATGTCTTAAATCATATTGTGAAAGTATATCATATCTGAGGCGAGAAAAAAAATTATAAAAACATCTTCTGTCTTGATGAAAGTATTGGGTATGTGTATAGGTATATATAATTCTGATAAACTCTGACGCAAACTACAAGCATTGCATTTAAAATCGATTCTAATTGTTCAGGACCAGAGTGTAATTCCTCGTCACATCTATCGAATTTGAAAGAATGAGAATCTAAACAAATTAAACATTTCTCAAGAGATGTCCATAAAAATCTCAGAGAAAAAGAAAGACTGTCAAAGTTATTGTGCGTGCACAAGCAACCAGTGATTAATATAATAATCCTTAATGAAGTTATAGAAACACGTTCAAATACTGATTTATAACAAAACACAATTTATTTCGTTAAAACCCAGGGCGTGTTTGAGTGTGAGGAGTCTCTTTCTCGTTAATCCTCCAGCTTGATATACAATGAACGGCATTCATATGTCCGTGGGTAGACATGGGCGTATAATATATATAATTAAATTTTAAATGTCATGTACGGCTGAATAATTTCATTCGAAGCACGCTACTAACTAACCTCAAGAAGTTTGAATGTGATTTTATGACTCATAACCGCGACTAATTCTAAGTGAAGATGCTATTGTAGTTTGACGTTACGACAGGTTTAACTAATAAGGTTTCTTGAAGACTCAATCAACGATGAGAACATGACAGCACTCCTTTCCCTTTCACACACTTCATAAGACGTATCGAAATTGCATTGTATCTTAATTTTGTCTTTGGATTGTGGTATATAGGACCATTGAGTCGTCTTACAGAAACGAAATTTGATTAAGAGTTTCAATGCTTTGTATATGAGTCCTGGCCAAACGACGATGGTTGAGTGGATATATCGGGTGTCCCACAGCCTACAAATTTCTGCTCGTTCAAGAAGTGGACGTTCTTAGCTATTCTGTCCGATTGAATTCTGCTAACGAAATACTTTATTGACGTAGGCATCATAAGCTGGCCTTCGAGATGCCCCGATTTTACACATATCAACTATTTCCTATCGTAAGGGATACCTTCAATAGAAATTTATCCAGACAAATCATGAACTTTTCTGAAATTGAAGCAAAAGAGCCGCACCGAAATGACCGCCGTTTCTATAGAAATTTCGTAATATTGGGTATTAATAATGGGTCTTTTATTGAAAGGTTTCATTTCAAATTTGCCGTCATTTCTGTACTGTCAACATAGAACTGTCATTACATATTTCGAAAAGTTCGTACTGTTTTTGCTCATCATCAAGCACCTACTCGTCCAACTGTAGTGAATTTAATCCACAAATTTGAACGTTGCGGACAAATTAAAGATGTGCAGTATCCGTGTTCAACCGGACAGGTCGACTGTAAATATCGCCGCTGTAGCTGATAGTGTGGCTGAAAAGCCAAATTTGTCAATTTCGAGACGATCACAGGAATTGGCCATTTTCCTAACCATTTTGCACCATATTCAGCATCTTGATCTACATCTCCATCCCTATTAAGTGCAGATAACACAAGAATTGAAACCAATTGACCACAAAGAACGCCGTATATTTGCTGATTGGGCGCTGGCCATGCATAGTCAAGATCCTGCTTATTTGAACCGAATTATTCCGAGTGATGAGGCCTATTTTCAACTGTCTGGGTATGTCAATAAACAAAACTGCCACAGTTGGGGATCTAAAAACCCAAAAGAAATACTCGAACAGTCTCTTCATCCAAAACGAGTAACTGTTTGGTGCTATTTTTGGTAGGAAGGGTGTCATCCGGCCACATTTTTCCGAAAATAAGGCTGACGCAACCGTTGCAATGAATGAAAACCATTACAGACCAATATTGACTGACTTCTTTAGCCCGAGGTGGATGCTCTTGGCTTGTAGGATGATTATTTTCAACAAGATGGCACTACGTGCTACACAGCTGGTAAAAAAATGGCTCTATTGCAACAACAATTTCCTGAACGTGTGATTTCTCGCAATGGAAACGTGAATTGGCAGCCTAGATCATGCGCTTCAACACTATTAGATTTTTTTCTTTGAGGCTACGTCAAAGATAAGGACTACGCCAATGCTCCAGCAACGATTGAGGCACACAAAGACAATATTTCAGCTGTTATACGCGAAATACCACCGCAATTATGCGAAATGAAAAATTTCCTGATAAGAATGACCATTTGTAAGATTTCGTGTTTCATTATTAACCTCAAAGTTTGTACTTTGCATTAAAATAAAAATATCACAACTTTTCTCAAAAAATGGCGTTTATTCAGAATCGAAAATGAAACCTGCCGATGGAAGTCCCTATATAAACTCAATTTTTGTTCGGCTTGTTGCCGTTTGTTAATTATTAAAATCTGTAAATATGTCTCGTAATCTTTCTGGACATCTTGTATATGACACTTTTTCAAGGAAGTATCGCACCTTTTATATTTTGCAGAATTATTTGAATTAAAGAAGTAGGGGTAAAATAAAACGTCAACGAAAGAATTTGATGACAAAGATGAGAATGAATTCTGGATTAAAATCTAATCAAAATAACAATTTTTCCAATAATTAAAAAAAAAAGCGAAATTTCAAGCTATCAATATCAGGTAATTCTGCCCCGGCCCATATAACAACCTGACATTTTACTAATTGTTGTCGATCTCACTTTAAGACCTCATCTGTTAAAGTCCAAAGTTCAACAAGATGACCTCGAAAAGTTGCAAAATGTGTTGCAGGTGGACTCGAGGATCGTTGTCTTCCTTTCATAAAATCCCATTTGTGCTCCGGGTTCAGATACGGACTCCGCGGAGGCCACCCCATAACATCGATTTCGGCTTCATTAAGATAGTTTCTCACTATTACGGCTCTGTGCGGTTTCTTGAAATCGCTATATCCCTATTCCGCGATAGTTTAAACTTAAATTATAAATTATGATTATAGGCTTTTTTAAATTTTGAAATTCACAGTTTCAAATCTCAGTGACGACTAAGTACAATATCCGGAACATATGGTGATAATTCAACATTTCTTATCGTACTTTTCAGCTTTTTTTACAACAAAAAAACTTAATTCTTCTCAAGTAGTCAAAGATCCATGGTTAAAATCGATCAATAATGTGAAATACCGTGTGATTCCATATAAATTCAGTTGTGTGCATATAAAAGCATGCGAAAATGTTGATAAACGATTAGTGACGACAAGTACAATATCCCGAACATATGGTGATAATTCAACATTTCTTATCGTACTTTCCAGTTTTTTTACAACAAAAAAACTTAATTCTTCTCAAGTAGTCAAAGATCCATGGTTAAAATCGATCAATAATGTAAAATACCGTGTGATTCCATATAAATTCAGTTGTGTGCATATAAAAGCATGCGAAAATTTTGATTAACTAAAAAATCGTGGAAAAGACATTATCATGAATGAAATGAACAACATGAAGAATTGGCGACATCATTTTATATTTCAATTCATTATTAAGACCTGATAAATATTTATGATAGCATTTAAGCATAATTTCATATTCAAGGTGATTGACGATTTGAAATATGCATAACATATGTTAATTGATAATTAAAATATTTTTCGGGCTTATGATCTATTTTATTTCGAAGAAGCACGTGTAGATATCTGTATTCAGAAAACGTTTTCTGGGAGAAATAAAGTTTTTGGTCCCATGCCATCATGCATGATTTTGAAGATATTTTCTCCTACACAGTCGGTATTTCACAGGATGCCTTGATAATCTGGGGAAGCCAGTTCACAAAAAAATCTACAAAGTTAATTCATATTCGTACAAATGAGATAATTTTAAACATCTACCTGTTCATTCAAAAGCTTGTCCGAATGTTTGTATCTATTTATTTCTAATGCTTCTAGAGATTCATTTGAACTTTTGATTTTATATGTAATATGACATATTACATATAAAATCAAAGTTTAGGTTTTATAAACAAATTTATTTGAACTTTTGATTTTATATGTAATATGACATATTACATATAAAATCAAAAGTTCAAAATTAGATCTCCTAGAAGCATTAGAAATAAATAGATACAAACATTCGGACAAGCTTTTGAATGAACAGGTAGATGTGAATTACTCACCCCTACTTAACTTGTTTAATTAGTTTTTGTTACCTTTCATACTAACTGTACAATGGCTCGGTGTGGATTTTCCTGTTATTCATCCAACTTGTTCTACGATTTGTTTATAATACCATACTCTTCATTCTGTTTTTCATTCTTGATAAAGCTGCTGTGTCAGCGAAACGTCGTCGAATTTTTTCAAATAAAGTGTAGATTAAAGTTAAACCTTGTGTTTTTTATCTCATTTATATCATGGATCTACATCAAGTAACGGCCTCCACAATTCAAATCATATTCGTACCTCAATTTATGTAACTTCCGTTTGAATTTCACTAAGTTGAAGAAGACTTTCCTTTAACATAGGTTCTTCTGAAACTTCTAAATCATATCTGTACCAAAATGTAGCTTGAAAGTATTCTCCGTAAGAAATTATGATATATACTGATTTCAATGGTGATCGTTTGAACGGTATGGAAGTTGTAGCGCCATTTAAGAAGTGAAATGAATTGCAAAAACATTCAAATATGATGGTTTGTGATCGCTTAAACGGAGTTTAACGTGGAAATATAAATAAATAGAGAATGTGTATTCCTTATCAATTTCTTTTGATTATCAGCTAACCTTTAACAAAAATTTTTGTCAAACGCATGAAACTCGAGTTTCTATCACAGATATTTCCATATATATTAGTATATTATTCAAATCTCATCATAACCTATAACCTGCATTAATGAAATGTATTTATTAGTGAAAATCTATTCAACTTCGACTAATAAATTAGAAATAAATGTAAAACTCACAAAACCTGATCCTGATTGAACATTTAGATATTGCGTTAAAACTGGAAGCTTTTTCGTTAATATCCCCGTGATCGATATCAGCGAATTTTATTTCTCTGAAATTCCAGACTAGTGTGAATTCATCATCGTCAATCAAATTAGCGATAACACGTAAAATATTGGTACTTTTCTTTGATGAAGATACGAGAGCTTGATCCCATAACTTCTAGGTTGACACGTTCCTGTTTCTTATTCCGTTTGAAACTTAAAACTGTCGTAGGCTCAAGCTGTTAGTATATTTGTTTCCTGCCTCACTTATAGCCGTTGTTGCATAAACGTTAATTTATAACGAAGTTGTATACCTGTTGGACTTCTTGTCTAACTGGTTATTTATCGAATTCTTAAAATAGAGTCTTAGTGTATGCTTTACCACAATATATTATCCTTTCTAAATCGTTTGATTGTAAACATCAGGTTGCAAGTGAGGATATTCATTCATTTGGAAACTAAAAAGTGAAAACTTACAGGGTTCACCCAAAAAATCGGACAATGAACTCATTCGTATTTTTTCTTGGGTTGCTAGCATTTTTCTCCCTCAAACTCTTTTGCAGTGCGGATTCGGAACAAGTAGGCTAGATGAAAGGCAAAATAGCCAATAAAAACAATATAATTCGTAATTTGTAGCAGAGTTCATGAGATCCTCAATACATCGGAGTCAAAAATTCTTCGACAGTGGTGCTTTACTCACTCGTCAGGCAGAAACAACATTTCATGATGATCTAGTTTGGGCATCTGAAAATCCGCATGCTTAACGTCCAAGGATCTTTCAGAATGAATTTAGTGGGAATCTATGGCTCGAAGTTTATAATGACCACTTTTCGAACCTTTTTTATACCATCGAATAAATCTCAAACTGTTTTCCGAATTCTCAGTTCAAGAGCATGCAAGAAATATCGCTAAATATGAGACAATCTTCAGTTATTGTGACTTGCAATCAATGAAGATTGTCTCATATTCAGCCGTATTTATCGACTCTTAATTTGTTTTTGCGGTTTAGAGACGACCAGATCGTGGGACGCTATCAACAGATACGCGATGGTCTTTGAGCCGTTCATACCATTCTTTAATTTGGGTTTTTACCATATACTCGTTCTAAAATGATATTTTCATCATCTCGATAGCTTATGCATATTTCAATTTTGCGATTCTTCCGTCATTCTTCGCAAAGAAAATACGATGAGCGAAAATCACAAGTAATAGAACACCATTCAGAAACAAAGCGAATTTTCCACATTTCATGCATTCCTCAACATTAACCAATCGCTCTGATTATCTTGTCAGCAAAAGAACGTTCCTGCGGAACTTCGCTAATAGGTAATCATAGTTCCTAGTTCAATGGCAATGTGATCTTTGTCATTGGCACAGTTTCATGTGACTCTGAGATCAGCAAATCAGCAATATATATATGATATATATATATATATATATATATATATATATATATATATATATATATATATATATATATATATATATATATATATATATATATATATATATATATATATATATATATATATATATATATATATATATATATATATATATATATATATATATATATATATATATATATATATATATATATATATATATATATATATATATATATATATATATATATATATATATATATATATATATATATATATATATATATATATATATATATATATATATATATATATATATATATATATATATATATATATATATATATATATATATATATATATATATAGAGGATTTACAAAATTTCGAATAATTGTGTTTACAATAAATGTCAGAAAAACACAAGCTCAGGAAAAATGTAACAGGGGAACCATACTATCTTGCGTATGATTCAATAAACGAGTGAAAAACCCTGAGGAAAAAACTCGTTTCCCTGTCGCTATTGCAGTAGCAATAGCTTGTCTATTTAGGTTGTGTTAGTGTCGTGTGTACATAAAGAGTACCAAAGATTTTTCTGCTTAGCAGCTTCAATTCTCATCTTGCACTCCATGATTTCCAGACGAAGACAAGGGTGAAGGAAAGGGGGTTTGGGACAGGAATCTGTAACAATGGAAAGAGAAAAACCGCAGAAAAATATTTCAACAATCATACCTGACTCTTATATGTCTAAACTCACTCGAATCTAATGAAAGATTTTACATAGCAAGCAAGGCCATAACAACGACTAAGGAGATAATCAAAAAGTACATAACCTACGATATTTCCTCTTTCGCGGAGATGTTCTTCCGTCGCAGTGTGAGTCTCCTGGAATATAATCACTTCCTTGTTCTTGCTTGCCTAATTTTGAAGTATAATCTCGCAAAATCCCTTCAATATTCAAACTCAACAAAACAATTCCCTCTCTGTTTGACCGAGAGAGCCCTGATGGCTAGGTTCGGTCTTCTAAGTGATGCCGATTATGATCTATAGATGTTCTAGAATCATTATGAACCCAATAATTTGGGTTGACATCTTCCATATATTATTTCTTCGTGGTTCTTTTTTAATTTAAAGAAAAATTTGCGCAAAAAATTTTGACATTCGTTTTAAAATATGACAAATGTCATATAAACGGAATGGAGTCTTGCAACTGAATGAATTTTATCTAACTACTCGTTTTAGTTTAGAAGTAAATTTAGTTTCGTGAGTTGAGACTGACTTTCAAGAGTTTGATATTTTAATAATTTACAATATTTGATGTTGGGAAATCTAAGAAACGATATTGAAGCGTCTCGATTCATAGAAGATAAATTACAATAATGGTTATGAGAAATAATAGTACAGTAAGGTTAGTCACCTAACTGTATTAGCATTTATAGAAGGTTGAGCTAACGACAATCGTGATAATGATCACATGAACTTGTTTTAATATTCAGAAATCCAAATAGCAAAGTTCAAGAATGAACTATTCAAAACACGAGTTGGTTATAATTATAAATAGAAAGACAATTCGACGACAAATGAAACCTTGTTTTGCAATTTGTAAACCCAGAGGACGGTAAGGCAGAATGGGAGAATGAGTTGGCAAACTAGAAACAACACTCTGCCATTTACTAATCAACTAGATTATTGAGCCAGGTTATATGCGCCAATGTAAGATTCAGTTGAATACATATGTTTAACAACTAGTTAGAATTGTCTCCTTCCCACACAGTGTTTTATTAATACCATCCATTAGCTGCACATCGTATTCTAACCTTATGGAGAATTAAAGCATGGTTAGATAAAATATTTCGTTCCAATTTTTGATTGGATTATACAAATTTGATTTATGAATAACCAAATTAATTAAATTATGACCATGAAAAAGCACGTTCTCACAATTACACATACAATTACACGGCATTTGGTGTTTAGTTGCATTTTTTTTATAAGAATTAAGTCAGGGGCTATAATGTGTAATAATTTCAAATTATCATCTTCCTTTTATATACTGAAATATTTGTATAGTTGCATAGCAGTCAATTTCATTTCGATAGTTTTGAAAGCGTGATTTCTAACTACTGACAGGAACTTCTCTTATCTGCTGTATTTATAGAGTTCGTTATTGTTCGTGCGATTTCGCGGCGCATATAGCCCTTCTGATTGGTTGTATGCTATAGTCGAACGATATTCGGTTCCACCCACTCATTCCCTCGTGCCCTGTTCATCCCTATCTCTTTGGGATGGCGTGTAATATGAATTGTAGAGTGTTTTTTGGCTAGAGTTTATTTCTTTGGTATAATTATAATCCAATTAAGTTTATGTGTTGAAAAATTATTCCTGACGAGAGAAATTCAAACTCTGTTGAAACAAATTCTTCTTCTTTCTTTTAGCTTCTCGGATCTGTGGACCTGATAAAGCCATTTCATCATTTATCTGTCAATTACTGTAATAAATTACGATAGGCATATCGCTTACAAATTATGTCGGACCCGATCGCTGGAATAACGTGATATTAATGTAATGCAAAACAGTATGGCATTACATATTTATGAAATTAGAAAAATGTTAGCGTGTCAAGAATCTATAAACCTATTTCAAACAGGCCATTAACGGCAACATTCGTTACTAAGTGGCGATAAATTCAAGCCCAGCTTCTCTGTTATATAAAGAAATATCTATGCGTTTCACGGTATTATTCAATGAGGTTTTAACACAAATTCGTATTTATATAAAAAATTATATTTTTATGGCTTAATCGTTTTGAGCAAGAATAGGTAGATATAAGGAAATCTGTAAGCCTGTTTGACACTAAAATTGAACTCAATATTATATCATCTAGTAAGTAATGAAGGTAATCAAATTTCTACTATAAAAGTAACAGTAACAGTAACAGCTTCGAATAGCACTCTAAATTATCAACAACTTGATTTACTTTGATCAAATTCAGAATTAGTGAACTTGCCATTGATGGGGTATTCTCCAGATTAGGCAGTTTTCAGCAAATACTAGTTCTGTTTCTCGAAACATTCTACAGATGGCAAAGTATTTGCTTTTAATCAGGACATTTGAAGGTACTTGTATTACTTTGCCAAATCTGAGGAGTTCTAAGCTTTCATCAGAAAATTTAAGAAAAGTAAAAGTGGAAAATAAATGGCTTTAATACTTTAACTGGCAATATTTCCCAACACCTAAAAGTTGTACTGATTTTATCTGTGATGCTGAACTAGCTACAAATAACAGTTATGTTCAAAGTGTCACCATAAAAGGATATATACGATAAACTTGAAAATTAAAAAAAATAGATGTCATTAAAAACATCTGCTTCCGGATGATTATGTCACCTCTTTCCAAATCGCCATAATGTTCGAAAACAACTATCCACCTGCCCTGGTATTTCTTGCATAAATTATCTCATTTTCTAAAGTAACTCTAAATGATGTTTTCAGATGAATGCGAAAAGCTTATATTGATTTAATAGCTTTATAGAATCGTTATGTTGTCTTTTGTATTCGTTGTTAATTACGTTCTTATAATGTGAGAATAGCAGCTCGTATAATTATTTATGGATCTGAGTGTATATTCATTCATGTTGAAACTGATTCAACTAATTAAATCGTTTACATTCTATGAAAGGTTAAGCATAGAAGATCCTAGTTTTCATATACTCTTATGAAATGAACGGACCGATTGTTCTATAAATTATTCTTTAACTTCATCTTCATTCATTACTGAAGAACGGTTAATAAATCCGTATCGAAACCACTATCTAGTTCAGAGGTTCAACCAACGATATGTTATTTATGTATTCAGAACAAGCAGTGCTAGAGTTGATAGACGCCATCTGACGTCTCCAAAGCTAGGCATTTCAAGGTATATCGATCAAGTGTGTAAATTTAAAAGTTTTCTACAGAATGTACACATTTCTTGTAAATCAATGATACTATCAAAGTATTCCTCTCTTCATGGGGCAGTCCAGTTTGATAAATCTGATGGTACATATGAATCCCTGATGTCTGCCTTCTCTTTATCTAACAGGCCTAGATTCTTCTGAATATCAGCGTCACAACATCGTCATAGTAGACACTCCTGGTATATTCTAATTCTAGTAATTGGTACCGCGGTTGAACATATAAGAGGACCAAAAATTCTCCTTGTGTCTTTTCTACTCGGTGGAAGCAGATTTGAATTGAGCTACGTAGAAAGCTTCATTCCTAGCTTTAATTTTCTGGCATTGATTAACCACGCTTGAAATTTATTTTTGGCCAACCTTTCAAACATTTACATATGCTTCCATAGGGAAAACTCCAAACAGACCCCGGTTCTGTTTGTGGTACATCAAAACCATGTATAGACTGTCCATTCACTTCTTCTTATTCTGTACATACATGATTTTAGTAACCTTGGATCAAGCATTAGTTTCATTGTTGTCCTTCACCAACCATTGCTGCAGGATATGTTTACCATCCCGAACTACTTTAGAGCCAAAGAGCTCCTGGTTTTAGATTTATACTTTCTAATTCGTAATTTCTGAGTAATGGCACATAACTATAGTCCATAGCTCATTATGATTTTTCTCTATCAATTTGTGTATACCAAGTTAGGCAAATTTTGCTCCTATAGAACCACTTTCTTGTTGACATTAGATGAAACCAAGCCTGGCAAAACAATGCGAAAATATTTCGCTACTATTGTCTCTTTGACCGCTTTTGCCATTCTTAATGCATTATTGCGTAGTAGATCTCTTTATATATGGAAATTTTAGTGGCACAAACTCTTAGAAGTTGTCATTAGTCCATAGGCGGTGACGAATCTAGTCATATTCGAATACTCAAAAATATAAAGACAAGTAATCCTGTTAGGTGGCCAGTCCGCTCCCTAGATTTGATCCCTCTTGATTTTTGGCTCTAGAATTGCCTACAGGATCGAGTTCATCTCACTCCACCAGATAATTTGGACGTTCCGAGAGAAAGAGTAAGTACGGCCTGAATAGATATTCCTCCAGATGCCGCCCTGAAGGCAACACGTGCCGTATTCGAAGATATCAATTACATTTCCACCCGTCGCTGCCACGGAAAATTTGTCGACTCTCTTCGAATCCTATTTTTTACACTCTTGAAAAGCATTTGAAAAAATGAACCACTTATCTATTCAAGTGTAAAAAAGATAAAATTTATGAATCAGGCTGTTCTAAACCGAAATGAACGACATAAGAGCTCTACAGAGAGCGAGCTCTTTAGAGTGCGTAGTTCCATCGTGGATCCATTGCGCATCTAATTTTCAGAGGCCAAGCTAAATTTTCTCGACTGTATAATGAGTTGACTGTGAAATTCACTGACTGACTCCTTTTCCAAACTCTGGAATATTTGCCATTACAAAAACTTTGCCTCCCCTGTGCCGCCCTTTATATTGAATACTGTATATCACAAATCTGCGAGTACGATGGCGTTTCAAGGCAAGTTGAAATAGTTTCAAGTATGAGGTAAAAACAATGAGAATTGTAGGAAAGACGCACTGCCGTTGAATGCTTTTCCTCGTAGTTACTTAATTAGAAAACAAATAAGTGATGTTATAAGATTATTAATTCAAACTAGCGTTCGTATTGACTACAATAGGTAATCTGATATCGAAAAGGAATTAAAGCCTGCTTTACCGTATAATATAACATTGTATTTATGTGGCTCGGGCAGGAAATTGTATGCTTGTAAGCATTATTAAAAAATTTAACTACATTATTAAGCTCCTATTTTAATATTCATGAATTTCTTCTTGAATATTTCTCCGATATATTGCAGAGAAGTTTCAGTCATGACCTAACAGTTTTCCAGAGACAATGACATGTAATGTTTTCTTCAAAATTGATGAAGGGTTACGGTTCTACCCCTACTACTATCCATGTACCGTTTCTGCGAAACATTTCTGCCCTACCTTGTGGGGATTTTTATTCTGCTATGCTTGTCGAAGCTGTGTTTCCGGATTCAGAGGTTTGGGTCTGTGATACAATATATCTCAATCAATCCTCTTAGGATCAGTCTGGCATTCAGATGTCATACTTGAAGTGCTTAACTCCGCGAAATATTATAAAATTGGCTGTCTTTTTTCCATCTGACTCCAAAGGGATCCAAGAAATGTAGGAAGCACTTATGTTTCCCATTTTGCAAAAGAAAAATCTTTCATTCGTTCAATCATTCTAATGATTTAGAATAAGAAACGTCCGAAGAAACTGAACTATGCTTTACCGTTGTTCTTTGTTAGAATAGAAGCACAAAACCTACCAAAAACTACTCAACAAATTACAAAATTTTCCAATAGGAACACGTCGATCTTGTCGAACTTAACTAGGTTTCTTTGGCGACGCCTGTCAAATCTATTGTTTTTTAATTCAGTCACTGATGGCAAATCATCAAACTCAAAATGCACATAGCCTCCTGCACTAGACGCATTAAACTTAAAAAAGCGGAGATAAAAAAACCGTGGATAAGAAACGGAATATTGAAGTTTATAGTGCACAAAAACTCCTTATACCAACAAACAGTGGCCAAGCCGTTAGATTCGAATTTAAAGGCTGAATATAGTAAATATCGGAATCATCTCCATGAGTTAATTAAGTCTACAAAAACTTCTTATATGGTATCGAGGATTGCTGAAAACCGCAACAATTCTAGAGGCCTATGGAAATGCGTCAAGGACCTGCGCGAGGAAACATGTAACACGGGTATTGAAGAACTGAAGTTGGAGAACGGCAGGCTTACTTTTGAGCGACAGGAAATTGTGGAGCAGTTCGTCACCTATTTCACGGATATCGGAAAAAACTTGGCTGCCAATATCAGAAAACCTACTTTACCAGTTTCAGTGCCAAGAACAACTGTGAACTCTATTGGGTTAATTGAAACTACTACACAGGAAGTGAAATCCGTGATACGAAATTTAAAAAGTGGTAAATCGACTGGTGTAGATAGTTTGAGAACAGAGACTATAAAGATAGTTGTGGACTTCATATTGGAGCCGCTAGTTTATGTTATTAACAGATCTGTGATTGAGTGCAGATTCCCTTCTATTTTCAAAACTGCCATAATCAAACCTATTTATAAATCAGGGGATCGGAGTTTGGCTTCAAATTATAGACCCATATCAATAATTTTGGTATTAGGTTAGGTTAGATGTGTGATTGATTAATCTCATGGTAATGTCGTCCATGCAATTCCTTTCTTGAGCATTGCTCTTGTTTTTCAGTATCTGATGGGAACGGTAGATTTAGCATGTCATCTCTGGTAGCAAGATTTAGAGGTGTATATCCCTTATCAGCCAACGATACCACTCTATGAAGGTCAGAAGTGAGAGCTTTTGCAGAGAAGAATTCTTTGAGATTATTCATCTGTTCGGTGTGTAAATTGTCAACATCTACTAATCCGCATCCTCCTTCTTTTCGCTTCAAAGTTGTTCTTATCACAGACGATTTTGGATGTTGATTGTTGTACTTTGTCAGCATAGTTTTTCTTCTTCTTTGAATATCATCCAGTTCTGTCTTAGTCCATCTGATTATTCCAAATGAGTAAAGCAACACTGGAATGGTGTAGGTATTAATTGCCTTGACTAGATTCCCGAGTTCAACATTGATTTCAGCACATTCTTCAGACGCTGACTGTATTCTGAACGAATCTTCTCCTTCGACTGGTTTTGTTGTAGCAATCTGGCTTGTTTAGTATCCTAGATATTTGTATGTTTCGCCATCCCTCATGCAATGTATAACATCACCGCTTGGAAGTTGTGTTTCACAATCTAATATCATTTTTCCCCTTTGAATGTTCAGGGTCTTACATTTTTCAATCCCGAATTTCATATGAACCTCTGCTGAGAACTCACTGACAGTTTTCAGTAAATCATCCAATTGCTTCTTGTTCGAAGCATATAATTTGATGTCATCCATATACAGCAGGTGGGAGATTGTATGATGGTTTCTATCTGTTTTTATCCTAAATCCGTATCCTGTTCTATTGAGCATTGAGGACAATGGGTTCATAGCTAAACAGAACCATAGTGGACTCAAAGAGTCTCCTTGAAAAATTCCACGACTTATGGGTATCTCGTCTGTTTTAATTGACTTATTGTCCATGTTGACCTGCAGAGACGTCAGTGTGTCATTGTTGTCTTCAAGAATTCTACCAGGGCTGAATGAATTTTGTATATCTGCAATACTTCGACAAGCCAAGAATGGGCTTTATTATTATTATTATTATTATTATCATGGAAGTTATAAGATTAAGCTATGCACTGCAAAAGATGTGCGCATTGTATGCATTTACGATCGCCGTCGTTGCCTTCAAAACCAACTTTCCAACGTTTGTTGACCAAGTTCGGAACGTTTGGAAATACCCTTACGTCAAATTAATACCAGACCTACCAAAAGCATCAGTGATATCCATGAAAGTAAGCCATCAATTTCTAGTAGTTCTAGAAGCAAGAATTTGCCTTTTGCTTATTTCAACTCAACAAATTTCACGTAAGAAATGAGCGTTACAGATTAATGATCTGAATCCAACGATATGGAGATGAGTTGTTCAAACGAAACGGCGCTACATGCCATACAATGATGGACATCCTACGATTTTCGGGTATGCAGTATACCCATCTCTCGAGAAGATTACGTGAGTGGCTAAGAGTTAACACTTAACACTATTTCTTGTAGGTCTATGTCGATAATTCGCGATCGACAAATGCCCTCAAAATCAAGTAGGTTTCCCGAATCCGTGCTCCCCAGAAAGGTCGTGGCAAATATTTGAATATTCCATGAATATTGGCATCCATATATCTTTCATATGAAAAATGAATTTCGTTAATACGTTAATCAAACTGCCTTCATATTGTATTTTTATCAAGTTCTTATTTTTATTGACTATAAATTTTTTCACAGGCCGGCCTAGAATTGAAAGAAAATCTAGCGGCAGGAGCGGCTGGTTGGCCCTACCCTTCAGTTTACCACCCCTACGATACCGCCTTCGCAGGATATCCATTTAATGGGTAAGTAACTCTGTTATAATTGGCATTTTTCGAATCAGATCATGAGTGCATTAAAGGAAATGATGTGGTTAAAAGCACAGCAATATATTTTGCACCCCAACACAAAGTAATTGTTAAACTGTCAGGAAAGAAGAGGGAAAACTTCGGTTGTTACCATTACAAACACACGGCTTCACCTTGTTTTATTTTCATGCAAAATTCAATGCAAATTTCTCTGGTTAGTCTTACAGAATGAACTGATGATGGAGCGAATATATTCAATTACTGGGCTGTGAAAAGTAAACATTCAAAACCGATATAATTTTGTAAATATGAAGCGATATACGTACCAATATAAAAAAAATTCTTGAGAATCATACACAAGGAATTTAATGATTGCTTTTAGACGAACTCGATTCAAAAGGAACCTTCATCTGCTATCTTTTTAGCGCTGCCAGCTGAAAGTATTATTATTTCAAAAAAATTATGTCGATCTAGACTCTGTTATTTTCAAAACAGTCCATTGACAGTGTATCATTGTTCAACACATTGATTTTAATGTTTATGTAATTGTATATACAAAGACTAATCTCGAAAAATACGAATCAATTATGAATGCATGACGCGTATACTAAGGAAATCTTAAACTGATGATAAATAATGATGTGTATGCGATGTGTGTGGCGGATTCCCAGAAATTCATGTAATCAATTATAGAATTAGCAATACATTTCTTATCGTCTTCAAGCTAAGATTCAATTAGTTTAAGAAAGATACAATAAACAAATCAATATAGATATAAGCTGTTATTATAAATGGCATATAGTTTCATAATCAAACAAATGATTATTGTCCCTTTTTTAAATATATTTCTAGGATGACTTCATTTATTACCATGAAAGAGACTCACAGAAATAATTGTTGTTTGACTTGATTGAACATTCGAAGTTTATCCTGCAATCTTACGAATGAGACAAACCTTATCAATTAATGATGTTCAGATTTTTTCACAATTTCCTTCATACATAAAAATAAGTGATGAATTGATCGTTGTTTCTAAAATTTTATCTATTGAAGAGATTAATCAATACCAGCTAGGTGAACATGCTATATGCATCCGGTACTGTTTTTGAAGAAAATTCAGCTCTATCGGAACGAGCCGAGCGGCGACGCGCCGCATGTCCAATTGGTTCACCAAAATCAAACGAGCGCTTCCACAAGAGATCACGAGCTATCTTTCTAAAACTAGGATTTTTGATAGATGTTATGAATCAGTTGTCTTTACCTTGAATCAATTCTACTGTTTTTCATAGCTTGCTCCGCGGCCTATATCTTTGTCATATCGAAGACCTTCTCATAGTCAACAAACGATAGATACAAAGTGAAAAGGTAATCATTTTTTCTTCTATCAAACTTCTCACAGTTAGTAAGTGGTACCATATCCCTTTCGAAACCCGACTGATTCGAAAGCTTGATAGAAATCCATCTTTATTGTTAATCTGTTTATGATTATTTTCATGAAGAGCTTGTATAGCTGCGATAGGAGGGATATGGGACGGTGGTTTTTCGAGTCGCTCCTTTCGCCTTTCTTGAAAAGTAGGACCCACTCATCAGGAATGTATCCGGGGTGCAGACATTCTTTGAAAAGGATTTGGAGAGTTGGTAAAATGATTTATCTGCCTTCCTTCAGCATTTTTGTTAGTATGCCTTCTGAACCTGGTCCTTTGTTGTTCTTTAGACTACTGAGAGCCTTCTATATTTCATAATCTACTACATCAGGCAGTTCTTTGGAGTTAAGATTGTTTATCTTTCTATTTAAGCTTTCTTGTGTGTCTTTATCTGGTTGTATCTCGGAGGTGTATGGATCTTTATAAAATTCTTCCTCGAGTTGAGTGACTTTTTGAGGTATTTTCTTCATTTCCCTGTTTGTTTGTTGACGAGTTTTCCGTGTGACGGTCCCAAGCACTTCAGTCCTTCATTTCTCTCCAGGATCTTCTCGATTTACTCTTGGTGTTTCCTCAGATCTTCTCTAACCATTTTCTTTATTGTTTTATTGAGTACCACAAACACACACACACACACACATATATATATATATATATATATATATATATATATATATATATATATATATATATATATATATATAGGGTTTTACCCCGACGAGTTGCCTATATATCTGTTCATGCAATCAAACTGATTTCATGAAAAATATAAATCCACCACCCGGTAATTAATACCATTGCCAGGCAATGATTATAATTAAAACATATCCTGGAGTAATTATATATTAGGATAACGTTAAATGTTATGAGAATATATCAATCTACCAGAATATATACATACTATAGCATCATCAGACAGTGATATCAATGTACCAACGAGTAGTGTCAGAGGCTTTCTCCCGGAAAAATCCAGTGTACGGACCTTAGTCAAGTAACACTGAATGTTACTCATTAATAGTTTCCTATATATTTATATAGAATATGTGAAAGCTATAAACCGCGTTCCCTTTCATGTCAACATACAATTTATACCAACCTTCCGTTATAATAATATTCAGCAACATTTTTTTCGCCCCAGATAATACCATCTCTTCAGCTCGTATTCCAATGAAGGTCATGTCACCGGCATGAAAAATCGCATGAAAAAAGCAATAAGAAAAATAATATTACAAAACGTGACGACATTTCCATAAATATTCGCGCGTATTCCAACTATTACCAGAATGTCTTCGCTCACGCACTCGAACTTACAGCCTGCCATGGGCAACAAAATATACAAATATCGTTATTTGGTTACACAATTTTTCCTAATGAAATTTTATCACGAAATTGCAGTTATTCGTAACATAGGAATTCTACTGATAACAGTGGGTAACAAGATTTTTCAGCCTTACTTTTCTGTTCATGAAAGGTTTGTGGTATGGCCTTCGCAGTTGATGGTTTTAGAGCAAGCGTAACTTCCATGTAATTCAAGGCTTTTACTATTTCTTCTCGAAGAACATATCATGCAAATACATACGACTAGTAGAGTTCATAGAATGCTAAGTTTGAAGAAGATTTCCCTCTATACATAAGCTCGCAAAAGCCTAGTTTTTGAGATACGAGCGTAAAAAAATATGAAAGAAATGCAATTCCATGTCATAACTGTCAAACAAAACCCTTTATCGCATTCTACATACAAGAGAACATGTAAAATGAAAGCTCTAGCTCCAATAATACAGAAGTTCTCAACATAACTGGAAAATCCCCAAACTCAATTTTCGTTGAAAACTCAAAAACGTCTCATTTTCGCCAAAAAGTAGTTCGATACCGGGCCGTTAATTTTTTCCCCTGATCTAACGGTTAACCACTTCGAATTTGGTCACTCTGTATATCCAAGGAAGCCAAACAATTCAGATAACAATGATGTCTACATTAATTTAATGTTATACAATATCTTCTCTAATTGTAATAGTGAAAATTCACTAACTTACTGTGTACTGTACCTTTTCTTCAGTAAATTGTTTCCATAATGTTGTAGTATTAAAATTCCATTCAAATCTTTCGGATAATGTTAATTATTCATTAATGGAAGGCGTCAAACACAAAATGTATGAAGTATTTGATAGCCATTCCACGTTCCAGGCTGCATCCTTTGAAATAATCAAGTCTGCTTTTCCGTTATTAATTGAATAAACGATAAACATTCCTACCTTCCTCTAATCAACCCTTCAGTTATGATGGGGCCATGGTAATGAGAAATTGTATGAGCCGATGAATGGAATATTACTTTCTGAACGACCCTTTTTAATCACCCCCAGTACTAGCCATTCCAACATAACTTGATGACCACCTTGTATAATGAAGTTATGAATGAATCATGATTAATATTACTATTACAGAAATCAAATAAATATTTCAATTCTATTATACTTGTGTTACCAACAAAAGTCTCTCTTAAATCATTCAGTCAATAAAAATGAAGCAACTCAAGTCGTACCTATGAAACCTTTCAAGTGTGAAACTTCATCGAAATAAATCAGATCGCGACATAACCGCGCATTTTCAATTAATAAGAGTACAACATGACCAGACGATTATCTTGGAAAGAGACACGTGCATTTTTCTTCTCAGTAGCCGCATGTCCAACGAAGCAACATAAAATGGCAGAACTACCATTCGAGAAGTGAGAACTCTTGCAAATTCCATTAACCGATGAAATCGCGATAGAACTTAAAGGAGATCTACAGGCAAAGTTTTGCTAGATGTCAATATACTTTGAAACATTAAGGAGAATGGTTTGGTCGTAATTGAAGCTGGGACTGGAGAATTTTGGATTTCTCGTGTCATTCATTCACCCATAGCAAAAGCGTAGGGAAATTCGGTTTTTCTGGGTTCGTTATTGAACTATTGGTATTGAGTGATGGAAAGAATTCTGTAAACGATAAGCCAAAATATAACATATATAATTCCAAATCAATTTGCAAATCAAATAATCTTTGACGATCGTTGCTGACCTTGTATAATGCATCTTTGCAATGTATCCCAAGCATGCTCATCCTTATTCAGGTCACACGAATAAGCAGGGCATGCAGATTCAAGAAATTCGTCGTAGCAGTGGATATGTGCGTTATTATGCATTATTAAAATGTTTCCTCAATTGCTGCAATATATGGTAGCACAGATGCTTTTAGAATCTGATTCACGAAGATGTTTGCATTCAGAAAATTGTTAACCTGAACGAGATCAGTTCTGAGATTGAAGGAGATTCGACCCTGAATCATCACAGATCCTCTTCGGTAGTTCCTAAAGTTCTCTGAGCAGGTTATCTCTATACTCGCACTCGCCTAGAATATGAGTGCAGTCCAAATAGAGATTCATCTGAGCGTAAAAAAACATTGGACTTGGTCTTCGGGTCCCCATTCCACATTTCCTCTTATTCCTGACACCTTCAAGATCTTCTGCGGTGGAGATTGCCTTATCAACACTTCTTTTAGAAATACTCAGGTTATATGATTCTGCCGATTACGCTATGGATTCCACGTCCTATTAGGATACCGAAAGAGGTCCTTTGCAACTGCTCTATGTATTTCATGAAAACTTAAGTAATGCCTATTCATAGTTTTATTAGGGTACCACACCACTAAAAAAATTAGGAATTTGTGTTTTGGGTGTACGAAAACTTCAATGAAATCTCTATATCAAAAGGATGATAAAAGTAATGTGTAAAGAAAAACAAATATCTGAAAATAATGGGGCTTCATTCCATGTGGTGTTTGGAAATTAGAGTAAACATATAAACAATATCATAAAGTGACGATTAAAAAGAAAAGAAGAGAAAACGGAGACGCTAACGTCGACGGAATATTTGAAGTAAGTTTCAAAGTAAATCCCATATCTAAGATTTTCTAATATTCCATCTCTCCAACACTATCGATCAAGAAAATGATTTTTAATGCATTAGTTACTAGTGAAACAAAATAATGAAAACTCATTTGTATAGAAAAATGCTAAGATGAATTAATATTTGGTTGCATTATGTGCAAATTCATGAAAAAATCTGGGTTTCATTCCATATTGGTGTTTGGAAATATAGCCTTACATTTTTGCCATGTGTGTATGTACCCATTAAAATAACCCTTCTGTTCACAAGTGTGATACTATTGAAATACTATTGCATTTTTTATCTACTTTATACTTGTCCGAATATGAGAACCAGAATTCGAAATTGCAGTCACAATATAAATTTTCAAATTTTGTGCTAGTGAAACCATTGTCCGTAATTGGTAGTGTCACGGACGTTTTGTGTATCTGTCAGGTAGAGTCGTGGACCTTTGAGGCCTTTGGCCTAGGATATCTAGGACAATGAATCATTAGACATTGGATTGAATATACAAATCCTAACGTCTAACCATAACTTTAGACGATTAAACTCGATTCTATTTATCAAGAATTTACGGCGTTCAAGTCGTAGCGATTCCTAAACCGTAAGGCGTCCAAAGCAAATCAATCACAATCGCAATAACACTAAATTTGCATGCTGGTCGTGGACCATGATTCTTGGCTAATAGACATTCAACATGCAGCCGCGGAAACGAAGAAGAAGAATGAGCGAGTTGTCGGTGGCGTCTTGAACTTGGTTAGTTCACCAGGCGGCGACGGTTCAATTGATTTGTGGTTCTTCATCCACGTGCTCTGCATGCATATCGATGGATGAGTCACAGAATGAGGTGACTATGAGTTATAAGGATAAATAATTAAGAACGACGTTTGCGTAGAGATTAAAGATTAAGAAATTTAAAGAAGCCATTTTGAATTTCCAGCATCACTTCCATCTATTGACAGCTTATGAGATATTAGGCAAGCTGCGTCATTCAGTTAGTTGTTTGATACTCATTGACTGCATGCAACTCCTTGAATTTTAAAGAAGTAAAAAAAATCACTGAAACCAACAAAAAGCTCGAAAAATACTATGGGCACTTCGCACCATCAATTACAATGATTAAATAGTAATTAACAGAGTTCCGTTGTCGCATCAGCGCAAGTAATGCCGAAAGTTCAGGTCAATCAAATCGTCAAGCCATCATAGATCGTCGTTAAAATCCATGCAATGATATAAGACGATCGGCGAGTGAAAGTGCGTAAGTTGGCTATGACTAGGCATTTGAATGAGCGTCAACAAAGTCATGGCCACAGTTTTTGGATGCACGCAATGCTATACGTACTAATTATCTCAAAAAGGTTGAAACGATCACTGGCGAATATCATTCAGAGCTTCTAGACAGATTTGATATTAGTTTGAAGCAAAAACGACTGAATTTGGTGAAGAAAAGGTGTTGGTCCATCAAGGCAATGCGCGGATGTTCATGTTTGAGTTTCCAGGGCAATATTCCATGAAATGGACTACGAACTACCGATCCATCCGGTATGTTCTCTAGATGCTGCGCCCTGTGATTATTTTCTGTTCCATACCAGAAGAAATGGCTTGCTGGTAAGAGATTTGGGTAGAATGAAACGAATGAAACTGAAATTATCACTGATTTATCAAACTTCCCTCGTACTTAAACTTTCAGGGTCCAAAAAGAACCTCAACAGGTCAAAATACTCTTAACTAAAATAATTCTAAGAAAACGGAGTGTGTCGAATTAAATTGCATCATCTTGAACGAAGGCAATGCAAGGAAACACTCATAGTCTACAGTCCTGTGCTTTTGTGGTCGTGTATCGGCCGTTTCCATAGCGATTTCTAATCAAAGAGCGCCATGCTGATGCCTCAGTCTGGAGTGCCAATAGCACCGCGACGCTGCGCGCGTCACCGGAAACGACACGGAACAATTTGACAGTGTGGTCGACGCCAACGATTGTTTCGCTCACTGCCATGCTTGTAGTAATTAGAGAATAATCTGGCACAATGGGAGTGCATAGTAGGCTATGTAGGTGTTCATCGTTTTCATGTTGGAAATGGATTCAGCGACAGTTTCGTAAAGAAATGTTGACTTGTGTCGATGGATATTTCTATGCCTTGTTCAGAAAATTTCAAGATTTTGAAGAAACTAGTGCTTCATTCTTATTGATCTCCTCAATAAAAAATTGTTGAATTTACTTATTTCGCTTGACCAAAATTGTGATTTTTCAAGCCTGGAATCAAGTATTTTTCTTTCGAAAACTTCATGCAACCGGCGATTGTCATGGATTTATCGCAGTTTTTAAGAACGAATAAGTTGGTAGTAGCTCCTGATCTTTCCCAATCAACAAATTTGTCGAAACAACTTAAATAGTTCTTCATTCAATTATATGTTAATCCCAGACAAAAGAATAGTTTCTTATCTATATCTATGTCTTTGAACTTCTGATGTGAAGAAAAACTGCAACAATAAATCAAAAGTATAATATGAATTAATCAACAGCAATATCAAAAACCAGACGACCCTTCTATCGATTTTTCTTTGGAATAAAATTGAAACAGAACAATCCTATTAAATAAATTCTACCTTAGTGAAGAATAAGATCTCTTCGTGAATTGCCCTTCACCTTGCTGAAAGTTGAGTAATTGATAAATTTTTGTTTTTATCTGAAAGTTACTCGCGTAAGGAAGCAAATTCTATTATGTCTTGATGACTCAGCGAGTACCTGAAAAAGATAGACGGTTAATATTTCGCTTGCATGCTAACATAACAGGTTATAGTCATGAGGAAATACGTTACATAGATGGGAGTTCCAGAGTTTTGCCGTTCTATGAAAAAATTAATTCTGATATAGAGACGTTCTAGGTGTCTTTATTTCAACCACGAATGGGTAATTGGAAAGAGTTTGCTTTGTTTGCCTTAAAATAGAAACAAGCAGTGGAACAAGCGCAGAAAGTTCCTCAGAGCATCTTCCATGAAAGTACCTGTAAAAAAGAGAAAGGTCACTAACTTTTCTTCGATATTCCAATAGTGAAATGGAATCTGTGAGTGCATTGTCTCCGATTAACCGAATTGCTCTCTTTTGGATGGAGTCCACGAATTTCAAGATGTATTTAGGAGCAGAACCCCATACATGGGGCCATACTCGAAACAGGACGAATTTGAGATTTATAGAGACTAAGAAATTGGTTCGAAGCGAAATATTTATTTGCGCGATAGAGAAATCCAAGTTTTTTTGACGCTGACTTAGCAATATTCACAACATGGTCATGTCATGATAGATTGTCGCTAATAGTTACTCCAAGCATTGATATAGAGGAAGTAAGTGAGATGGTCTCATACGCCATCGTTATATCCGTTATATATATATATATATATATATATATATATATATATATATATATATATATATATATATATATATATATATATATATTTACAGTTCACTAGCATTGAAGTCTACCAGGTTAGCAGGTTAAACAGATCCCCAATCAAGAACTGATTTCAAATCGCTATTGACTTGCACTGCTGGATTCGTATTTCGTTCGTGTCTTGTGATGACAGGGGTTTTACCGAGCAAGAAGATGTATGAAGTGTACTGTCATCCGCAAAGCTGTGGAGTTTACAACCTGTAACAGTAAGGAAGTCATTTATATGCAGCGAAAACAGAGTTGGTGCCAAGATAGAGCCCTGAGGCACACCAGCATTAATGCCAAGTGTGTCAGAAGTAACCCCATCCACGACCACACAGAGAAATCTATTAGAGAGTAGACTCGAAATCCATAGGCATAGCCTTGGGACAAACCATATGCGGACAATTTTACTAAGCTGACTTTCATACCAAACGCGATCGAAAGATTTTGAAATATCTGAAGCCACAGCCAAAGACTCCCCAAATTTCCCAGTGTAACTTTTCCACATGTGAGTAACATACGCAAGTAGATCTCCTGTTGATCTCTGGTGCCTGAAGCCATAATGGCGGTCATTCCATAATACCAACTGATTCTTAATATTTAATAAGCTCAAAATTGATGGCTTTTTCCATCACTTTAGAGATCATAGGTAAAAGGGATATTGGCCTATAATTGGATGGAATGGTTTCTTTCCTTTTTTAGGGATGGGTTGAATTCTGGGAATTATCCAGTTGGAAGGACGAATGCCTTCATTATAGGAGATGGTGAAGAGTCTACAGAGAATGGGTGTTACTTCAGAGGCGCGTGTTTTCAAAACGATAGAGGGTATGCCATCAGGCCCAGCTGCTTCATTAATATCGAGGTTGACCAGTATTTTTCTGATTGTCTTCTGCCTGAAAACAATGTCGGACATAAGAGACCCGATTTGAGGAATAACTGGAGGTTCCTTATTTCCCGCATCCAGAGTAGAATTAAAAGCAAATAGCCCTGCGACAAGGTTTGCTTTTTCTTCAGGTGTAATGAATAACAAGCTTAGTTCTTACCTTGTTTATATGTTCAGTTTTTGCATCTGTTACTACAAGATTGCATAAATTACGGGCTGAAATAAACGCCCCTCTGTTTTCAGGAGTTTCGATACCACTGGCGAAAAGCCAGCTTCTTGGTCTTCACAGCAGCTGCACATTTACCATTAAACCATGACTTACCTTGGCTGTGTTTTTTGGTAGAATGGGGAATAAACAATTCAATCCCCAGATTGATTATTTCGGTTATCTTTTCGGATCATTCTGATAGGTCCTCATCTACAAAACAAACTTCTTTCTAAGAGAAACCTGAGAAAAAAGGTTCGCAACCCGTCCAAGTCGGTAGAATCATAGTGCCAGATTGGCGAGGTGGTGAAGTGATATGTGATGTCGCTGTGAAACGGCAATAAGCCGTTACAAGGTTATGGTCAGATTTTCCTAAGGGAGCATGAACCTTTATTGTGTAAGGATCAGGGTTGTTAATGAGAAAGAGATCGAGCATATGAGCGTTTTGACCTTCAACGTCATGAATGTGGGTGGGTTCCATAACTAATTGCTCAAAGCCATACGCAATGGCGAATGATTCGGCCTCTCGACCAGCATCATCAGTTCTATTCGAAAATCTAAGCCATGTGGTATTGTGAACATCAAAATCACCCAGTACAATAATCTCTGCTGTGGGGTTATTCTGCTGTAAGTAATAGATTTTAAGAGAGTAAATCGAACAGACGGGAATAGAATGGAACATTCCCTGAAAGGTAAAGACAGCAGAAAAAATTGATTTATGTTTTATTTGTTATTTTGAACCACATAACATCAAAATCATCAGTATCAAGGGATTCCTTCTTGCGACATGAAATGTTGTTCTTCGCATGAAGACATACACCATATTTGAACCTAAATTTTGTGTGCAGTTCGTAGCCTGGGTATAGAAGATGGATGCTACTGCTTCAGGGCTTGATCTGGGTTTCCGTTAAAGCTAATATATATGGTTTAGCGCTCTCCAGATGGTAATGTACAGTATTAATGTTACTATTAATTCCTCGTATGTTACAGAATTCTAGTTTCAATTGATCTTGCCTAGAATTTTCAGAGAAACGTACCTGATTATGATATAGATTCGATATAGAATCCCTTCGAGTACCCTTTGCCCAGAGATCCGAATGGGAGGGTATTTTACCTCCGGAAGAACATTTCACTCTTGGGGCACCCATGTGAGAAAGAGTCAGTTAAAACAAAGATGAAGGAGAAAAGGAAGTGTGGTAAGGGCTTAGGAGAAGGGGAAGGGATCCGACTCACATTCCACATGACGAAGCACGTCAATCGCACAAAAACAGAAGGGGGTTCTCAGGGACACTCAACCTCCACCTTCGAATACTTCCGATGCACTGAACGCCGTGCTTCGCTAGTATGTCGAAGAGACTTGCACCATATGAAAGTACGGAGCACCACCAGTTGATAAAGTCAATAGTTACAAAAATATTCACCTTTGTTTCCTACAGGGTGTCTCAGGGACCTCACAACGTCGGCTAAGTGTTAAGCATTATTCACCAGAGCTGCTCCATGCAGTCGGGCATTGTTATCGACTACAATAAAATTGTCACCAACAGCAAGGCGGAAAGCGACAATTGTATTCATTTTTGAATTATGCAGAATAAAGTACCTGAACCTATTCCACCCTAAACACAAATGGAGTCTCAACAAAAATTCACTGGCTTCCGAAATTGCTTCACATAACACCTACACTGTCCTCGCTCTCTCTAAATCTTCAGCTTTCTGTCAGAATTATTCATTGGTCGATTTCTGTATTTGGTGCTGCATTTGTTGGATAATGATTCCAAGCTTTACTCACCACACTCTGATACAGAACAAATGCACCGAGTCACTTCATGTTGTGTCTACATTTCGGAGAAGCAATGAGTTAGGTTTATCTAGGCAGGCTTTAAAGCCTACACGGTGTGTCTATCTACGTTGCTCATAGTTCTACGGCATGAAAGGATATTTGTTGATAGAAGGACGGTTGAGTGGTGGTTTGAAGAATAAAGTTTTGAAACTGAGAAAGAGTAGGACAAGCTATGTTTTCCAGAGATTCCGTCATCATATTAACTATTGTATATATGTAATATATAAATATTAACTATTGTATGGTGAGCATATTTTAAGGCAGAGATCAGAGATCTGAGGCAGGACGATCGTACGGCAATCACGTTTCAACTCCCGAAGTGCACCGTACAAAACAACCCATGGTAGCAAAAAAACACTGAAAAAAGACATATTGTACATGTGTTTATTTTTGCATTTGGTCACATAACGAAACACATTAAATTGTTTCACGTTCTCCTCACAATTTATTAAGGTATGATACTCTCAACTCAAAAGTACATCGATTTTAGTTGACAATACTTCCCGAAATAGTAGAATGAATCCGTAACACAAGTATTTACCGTGTCATTCGAGCTTCATTATATCTAATATCAAATTCTCTGAACGCCTTTTTGTGTTGAAAACATTGAAAAAATATGTAACTGTATATCAGCACACAAGTTCAAATGTAACTGTCCGCCACATTCAATATTCGGTATTAATATGCAATCTGTCATATCGGAAGTAAGCATTTGTCATTTCCTGGGTCGGTCGAGTCAAACTACGATACAGCTGATCAATCACAATTACGTACACGTCGTTTTGGAGTTTTACGTGTACTGTAGTGGTATACGTGGTACGATGGCCTGCTTGGCACGTGCACGGAAGAATTTCAAATTACAAACATTGTGTAGTATCTTGTTCGCATATAAACGAGATATTGTTATTTCTGATTCTCTGTTTTTAATTTGAGACTATGCTATGCCTTTATACCTTTTTGGAAGTTTGTTTTATCGATATTGTTTGAAATCAATCTGTTTTTATGATTTTATATCACAGAGAAAACCCGTGCTGGTTTTTGGATGTCAAGATGTTTTTCCTTGAAGTCTATTTTACATTCTCCCTCTTGACTCTCTAGTATATTCTCTGTAAAGGATATTTGCTGAATACATTGCATTTCTGAAAAAGACACACATGGCGAAAATGTACGCATATTGTGAATCCCTTGAATCTATTCAAGTATGCCGAATCGGATTCGAGTCAGGCGATCGAGTAGGTCACGATAAAACATCGATTTTATGCAGATCTGAGAACTCCATCGTAGCAGCAGCAGTGTGAACATGAAGAGAAGCTTTCCTCTATTGCTGCAGCATATAGTAGCATAGAAGGTTGAAGTTGTCATTTGAAGAGTTGTTAGTCAATATGATAGTTCTGTAATTGAATGATATTCCATCCCAAACCATCACAATACCTTCTCTGCAGCTATGAACTTCTTGCACTTCTCTAAGCCTTTGGGCATTACCAGGTTGTCTTCACAGTTACACTCGCTTGGAATCCAATTCAAATCCATATAATTTTTAACTCACTTAAATGGAGTTGCGCGATTTCTTTTTAGTAGGGACTGACATTTCCAAGTTCTTCAAGAAGATTGACTAAATGCATGCAAATGTATTGCCAACAATTATCCTCGAAATATTTAGGGTATGCGTTTGATACAGCTGATTTCCTAATTCTTCGCAGATTATAGTTGGATTCCCGATGGTAGTTTGTTGTCGAAAGCGATCCCGTTAAACTGTTGAGTTCCGATGTTCCTTCCACGACGTTCCCTAACACTACCTGTTTCTCCATTCCGGGCCATCAATTGCAAAACAACGCTATGACTATATGTTGCCCCGCTCTCAACTATTCCAACTGCTTTAGTTATGTCATAAACACTCAAATGATGTTTCCCCAAAGTTTTATTTAATTACCTCACTACTTTCCAGAACTGCTGATTTATTTCTAGAGAGCATAATAGTCGTCGTCAATACTCCCGCTTGCATCTTCAACTGAACTGATTAAACAATTTTCATTGTTGGTATCACTTTTACATCAGAAAGCTGCCATTTTGTTTTAGTGATGTGACATTGAGTAAGCAGAAACATATTCTAAGACGTTGGTGTTTTGCTTGTTGTTTGTATTCCCGTTGTCAGATTACCGAGGCTGTATTGAATCTCTTTTAAATTTCAGATTTTGAAAATTGAAAAACTTCCAAAAAATATATACGAAGAGTATTCATCTGAGTAGGATATATGACATGTAATACATCATTGAAAAGCTCTTGCTTTACTCTGTTCGTTCTTATTTTTGTACAATTCATTCGTGTCGATTTTCTGAATGACGACTGGTCAATTGTGAGATTTTCACTAAATGAGATTCTATTGAAGAACTCTTTCTTGTTCTGTGAGAAGAAATGTATATGGTTTTGATATCAATAACGGATAATATGAGAAGATCAATATAATAATTTAACAGAGAACAATAACTAACGAAATAAGAATGATGTTTCGGCAATGGGGCAGATGGTTATAAAGATCTCATAAGCAAATACAAAAAATTGTGATAATGAAGACTAGGAATGTTGATGATTTTTCATCAGTTTACGGCTCTTCACCTGTACAATCAATAACCGTACGAGAAGAAGTCCAGAGTGGTCGAGTCAGGTGATCTAGCCCAATGGGTCCCCGTCGGCCAATATTTTTCTGGAAACATCAAATCGAGTTAGTCCCTAACATTCCTTTCGTAAACAAGGATTTTATATTTTCGTTAACACTTTTTCGTTATTATGTCTCGCTTGACAATAACTGAAAATGAAATTCAGATTTAGTTGAAGTGAAACACGATACCAGTCTGAGAAATGAGCTTAGACAAACTATCTAGACTTTTGTGAATTATTAAACTTTCGTGGTCTAGAACGAAAAAGTAGAGAAGAAAACTCATCAAACAAAGGACTTTCATAATAATATTATTTGGGACATAATTAAATCCGCATAGGTGGTTAATACCAGAGATATGGCGATTTGAATTTTCAACTCCTCTGTACCTATTTAGCAGTTAAGGGTTGTATCAAATACCAAAAATTTGTAACAATAAAATTTCACATGGCAATAAGAAAACCGCATAGGTTTATCCTAGTTATTACAGGAGATACGGTGATTCGAAAATTGCAAACCTCTTCTACTGAGAAAATAAAGGTCGAATCTAAAACTCATCGAACAAAAGTCTTTAATAATAAAGAGGATAAAATGAAAACGTAGTTTTATCTGAGATTTTACCGAAGAAATGGAGATTTGAAAAACCACATAGATCTTTCTTGGCTATTACCAGAAGTATGGCGATTTGAAAATTTTCATATGTTCCTTACTGATTCGAGAGGAATGGATCGTATTAAGAAATTATTCAAAAAAAAACGTTTTTAAGTATAACATGTCTAAGAATAAATTGGAAATCATTTGGACCGTAGTTGCAAATTTTCAAACCCTATTATTACCCCTATGATAAAGATAAAAAACTATATATATATATATATATATATATATATATATATATATATATATATATATATATATATATATATATATATGTGCTTACAATGCATGACTTAGCTGTGTGAGTTATGAATAAAAGAAAGAAAATATAATTTGGATTTCTTAACATTCAACATTAAAATTGTATTACAATTGTATTATTTGTCAATGATAAATAACTAATTAAATGTCCCCAACACTTCTCGTTACTTACCCAACAGTCACTTCACTCAGTTATTTTCTCATTTCAAATAGCAGTATGTTACAGCACATTGTATTCAGGTTTTGAATATTTGTCTTTTTATTCATGGCTTAGGGTTCATTGTTAATGTAAATCGTTCCTAAAAATTTTCTTTTATATGAGTTTCTTTCGACCGCAAATACCCTAACTAAATTGCCCAATTCGTATTTAAAAGAAAACACCCAGACACATTCATAACTCGTTCATTTTATATAGGGATTTGAGTCTTGGAAAGACAACCAATCCGTGAATCAATTAAATCGACTGTTTTCCTATGTAACCCTTAATTTGCATATCCCAGAATCCCCACCTTATCAACACACTGTCACGCAGGAAAAAATATCGGAATCGAGAAAAAATTGAGGGAAATCACCCTCTACCCCTTAATATATCGAATTTTAATCAAGTGAACAGATTGTTTGAACTTCGAAATTTTCATCTATGGAGGCAGGGGTGCTTTCTCGACATTTGAAACGGATGTGTATGCAAATGGAGTCGAAGCCGGTTCCAAAGAGTGACAGTCGAAACGCGCCAGATGGACCCGGACTTAGGGATGCACAAAATCAATATCATGGTAAAAATCAATTAATAGCTATCGCTATAGGTAGAAGGAAATAGAAGACAAACCAAATACTCTGCTCAAAGAAATCAAATCACCAAATTGAAAATTCAAAATTATTCATAAAAAATTTAGAAATACTGAGGAACTATTTTTCCAGTAATCCACCGCTACTAAGGAATGCTTGAGAACCGTCTAAATGATTTCGTGTAGGTGACCTGCACATAGTCCAGATTGAAGAGATTGAAGTAATTTCGTGATCTTGAAGGATCTCTACGATATGAGCTTGGTGAGGTCTGGCGTTATCATGCATGAAGAAACAGTTTTCAATGTGAACGCGATCTGTCAACTAGTTTGTTCACGACAGCTGTTGAAACCAGTCGATCTCAGTGGTACTCTTCACAATGGGAAAAAATATTGAACAAATTGTCTGTCCCAAATTTTGTGTTTCGAACGAAAGTCCGTGTGCTGTTTCGTTGCGAATGCTGGAAAAGGCTTATGGAGACTATGTTTTACCGAAAACCCAAGTGTACAAGACGTACAAAGCCTATATAGAAGATCGGGAGATTGTCGAAGATTTGCCTCGTTCCGGACGATCTTCGCCCTCTTCAACCGATGATAACGTCCAAAAAATCAAGGAAATGGTGCTCGAAAATCGCCATGTTAAAGAGTTAGCTCGTGATCTCAACATCTCTCGCGAAACTGGCTCGTTTGATTTTGGTGAACCAATTGGGCATGCGGCGCTTGGCTCGTGCCGATAGAGCTGAATTTCCTTCAAAAATAGTACCGGATGCATGTAGCTGCAGACATGCTGGATCGTGCGAATTCTGATCGCACGGTCATAGGACGGATAATAACTGGTGACGAGACATGGGTCTATGAATACGAAACACTAACGAGCCAACAGTCATCGGAATGAGTGGGTAAAAATGAGCAAAACCGAAAAAATCTCGCCATGGTCGTTCGAAAATCAAGATAATGCTGATTATTTTCTTCGATATTCGTCGTGTGATTCATCATGTATTCATTCCGCAAGGTCAAACGGTCAATAAGGACTTCTATTTAACCGTTTCGAGACGTTTTCGTGAAAATATTCGCCATAAACAGCCAGATTTGTTGCAAAACAATTCGTGGATTTTGCTTGACGATAACGCACCATCTCATCTCCTGATCTAGCTCCATGTGACTTTTGTTTTCTCCAGACTGAAATCGCCGCTCCGGTGAAACAGATTTGATTCCATAGCCGTCATAGAAGAAAATTCGCAGAAAGAGCTAAAGGCCATCCCTAAAAGCGTCTATAAAAATGTTCTGATCATTGGAAAGAACGTTGGAACATGTGTATCGCTTCAAATGGAGCTTCTGAAGATAAATATTGAAGCAGATTAAGATTTCTACGTTTTATTTCAAATTTCCGGATACTTTTCGGTCACAGAGTATGTGTTCTTCTAAAATGTCTGTAACGTACCTCTGAGCATTCGGGTTTCCATTATTTACGATGACCAGTTCAGTGCGGACGTTCGAAGAAATTTCTCCCCACGCCATTAATAGACCTCTACCAAAACCATAGGTAGGTGAAAAGTTGCACTAGGACTATCTCGACGTTACGAGGCCTTAAACCAAATTCCTGAGACGTCCATGATCTGTCGAAGCTGCATATGAAGGTGTGTAGCTGTAGCAAACCGTTGTCTCAACCAGGCAATCCTTTAATAACGGTAATGGATCTTCATTGTTACTTGCAGTCATCCTTGCGCAGGTCCTCTTTCGTGACTCAGTCTCCCTTTACCTGTGATCATTCTGGAAACAGTTGAATGGGGCACTTCAAAAAAACGTCGAATGTTGTTAGCAATGTCCAAATATAACCAAAAGAACATAGGTTCATAGTTAGTTGCTTACCTAAACTTAAATCTGAAATATTGAAATTGTGCCTCTGTAGGAGGATACCTCTTTTTAATCTCGAGAAATTTTTGGCAGTTTTTATGATGATTCAAGTGATTTAGCGCTCCCAAAAGAAAAAAAGAGACTTTTAGAATCACCTTGTTGGCAGTCTGTTTGTATGACGCTTTATCAACAATGTTCTCAGAAACACGTGTAAGTTTAGCTTTGAATAATACCGAATACTCAAGCTGTGAGAACCAAACTCACAGCCTCACAAATGATGGGTACCAGTCAAAACGTTTAATGGCCCGGAATAGTGAAACAGTAAGCGTAGGGGAACAATATGGAGGTGGATATCGTGTGACAACAGTTGCACAGGACTGTTATCTTCAAGAAACCGCCCGTCGGAATCCCACTATGAAATGCTTGATTCCATGAATCATACGCATAACCTGAATATTTTAAGAGGTGGTGGCAATAGGTTGCATGACGTTTATCTCCACCCTAGAAGACCTTGAAGGTGACTGCCTTTAATAAGAGCAAATCGCGTAACTCGATAAGAGAACAAGCTCAAAATCATATGGTTCATGCTCAAATGGAACTGATCTCGTTTTAGTTAACTATAATGCCTCTCTTTCTCAATAAATTAATTTTGAGACTGTCTAGGAGGTGTTTAACTATGATCAATTGACGAGGTCATATTCCTCAATAAGATCGAATGAGAATATTTATATAATGGAATTTTTCTGTCAGGAAAAGCTAACCGTTCTGGTTATTGTTAGTGATTTATACATATTATGCTTTGCTTAAGCATTTACCGTAATCTTTTCTCAACTCAATATCAGTGTTTGAATAACGATACAAGAAACACCAAATATTCCCACATTTCTGTAATTTGTCTATTTAAGCTCCTTGGGGAATTAAAATTAGTATCGGAGCACTGTTACACAATGAAATCTGAAAGTTGTCACTTTTTAGTTGTATCACTGAAATAATTTGCTATAATGAATTTGATTGCCTCTTCTCGGGGAGGCGTAAAGGAATCGGGTTGCGTTAGATATCGAATACTCAGGTCAGCAATCCCTTGGAGTTGTAGAAAAACGAATTTTCATATTAACGCAACTCCGTTGCATAATTCTACACTCTCAAGGGGATCAAAATCCGTTGGGTACTTGCCGTTGACCTAGAAACAAGAAATTTAGCGAAAGGTAATGTATTTTAACATGAATACAGAAAACAAATCCGAAAACTACATTTGTATATACTGAATAAAGCATCAGTTCATCATATATCATGTGCTACAAAAATTCCTTTAGGATAAAAACATCATTTTGTAGCTTTTTAAGATGAATTGGAACGCCAAATTGTGTAGACTCTTGAGAATAATTTACGTTTCAATTTTGTCCATATAAACCGAAAAGTTAGAGATGTTGACAAACAATAAAAGCAATGCCTTATATTTCAAAAACAGAACATCTTTCGAAGAACCATTATTCTTATCTTCACATATTATTGCAGTGGCAAGGATAAACACTCAATGCGTGACACCCTGTAGAAGAAATCTCAAAAACGCCCTACGAGCAGTTCAGATAAATGAGCATGTTTAAGCTGAGATGTACAGCAATTGTACAGTCTTCAGCATCCTCTAGTAATTTCAGCAACTTGAAGAAGTCGTTCTACTTGTATGAGCTGTTATGTCTCAATATTTTATAGATAATTTAATCGAGACACCAGAATGAATGAGAGTGACACACTGGATAACGATATAAGGATTCCTAAAGATTGTCAGAGAATATATTTTTTTACCACTTTTGTTCTCTTCCATTCAAATAAATCTAGCAATTTAATATACATTTTCAACAGAACCAATCGCTCACCGTATTTAAAGATCTTAAAAAATTTTGTGGAAAATTACATTTGGCACTGTTTCGTAATAAGTTGATCTATTGCAAATATAAATAATTGAACTCAAATCAACTGAACAACACTTATACATCTTGTAGAATAACAAGATCTCCTCCGCACATTCTTCGGCCTTTTAAGGTTATACATAAGTAACGATAAATCTTTTTTGGACATCCCTGTCTCTAATCGAGTCAGTCCAGCAGAAATGCGTGGTCTTCAATTGCAGCTGGCGGGCATTTAAGGGGACCTCGTTAACAGGAGAACCTATCGGTGCGCAGATCTACTTATCGAGCCATCGGTAAACTGTTTAGTACTTATACCCTATACTTTTGGTGTCACTGTTAATAAGTCAACCAGCCTCAGGCCCGCCGATTCTTGATCTCCTTCAAACGAGTTGGTGTTAGTTTAATGAATGATTCCAGTATATTTACTGGCATGTCCTTTCGATAATGCTGGGTCTTATGGTTAGTTGAATGGTATTTTGTTGTTAAGAAAGGCGAATTTAGGTTAAAATTATGATAGAACAGTGTGGATTAAACAGGACTACACTAATAGTGATACACAAAAATATAATTTTTTGAGTTAAGTATGACTAATTTTGGGTTCAAAATATGGTTATGACAATGAAGCAGTACATTCTGCGACAAGTGCACAAGTTTTGTAGTATGCTCTGTATACGACCATGGAATTTCATAAAAATAAACTCACAATTCAAGTTTTCATTTCAATACAATACTCATATCATTTTTAAATGATTGTTATAGTACAATTACTGCAATTGTTAAAAACGTATGAGGATGGTCCACCAATATAACATCACATCGCAAGATATCATTGTATAGTTTTGACGTTCGTTTCAAACGTCAAAATGGTCATGTGACTTATTTTTCTATGAAATCATGATGCTCCCATGAAAAGGGGTTTTCAGCGTCAAAATATGTCATTTGTCACTTATTTTAGGTTAAAACACTATTGAATATGAAGTCTATTTTTCATGGATTTGGTATCATTTCTGGAGTCTTTAATGTTATATATTGCGAAATTCTTTTTTCAAGACCTCTATGTTGTTCGAGTATCGAAAACTAATATGGCGAAATAACTGGATGACTATAAAAAGAGACTAAGCCATTTTATATCGAAGAAAACTGGTTGCCTCAGGGTTTTTATTGGCAACCCTTGAAGACGGAAAATATAAACTTGTCACTTGTTTCTTCTAGCGTCTGACGCTATAAAGTTCTGAAATTTCAATTTTCGGGCGTCAACGCTGAAAATCACGTGACCATCCGAATCAGCGTCAAAACGCTCTGATGAAAAGGAACCTTTATCCTACGATAATTCAAGGTCTACGATAACTCGAGTCTGTGTGATATATCGTCTGTTGACTTGAAATCAGGTGCAAGGGTTGCTGAGTTCTTCTCCTAATTTAGTTCATAATTGTAAGGTGAAGTAGATGTTGGTGAATTATCTGAATATAGGAAAGGTCAAATAGCAAAAGAAATATTCGGGTATTGAACTGTTCCTATCTTTTTCATTGATAATCCTAGATTAATAGGTGGAATCATCATTCATATAGTTTGTAGGTTCTCATTAAACCACAACAAAAGGCATAGTTTGTTTTTAATTTTTCGGTCATTCTCTTGAAGTAACTGATCAAGGAAAATGCGTTACAACGAATAACTGAAATACAGTAAAAGCTACTCATTTATGCTTCTTACGTTTTCACTATTCGCAGATCTAATCGATGCATCGGTACATACACTGATATTAATTATTAATAAACGCGTCGCCTAAGGGAAAAAAAAGACCTTATTACTGCTACTCCTGAAGTTTGTTCTTAAATGATATTGCCCTGCATTGGTTCGGCTTTTCCTTTGACATAATCCGCCTTCGCCGCGGTCGGTGTTTTTGAGAATGTGAACGAACAAAATATTTAAACAAAGCGACCTCATTACTCAGTGCATAGAGTATATTGTTGAATGCTACTTATTAGGCGTTCCGTACTTTGGTAAAAGCCACTTTGCGTTATTTATTGTTTCATTCTTCATTTGTTACAAAATTGTGACCTATTAATACGTCTATACCGTTGTCTTCCGAATATATATCACCTAAGAAAATTGGAAAATGAGTCTCGATACGAAAAATTCCAGTGTTACCGCTTAAAGTGAAAATAGCAATGCTTAGAAAACCTTAAGCTCATTTTTGGAGTAATTTAAGTTTGACATTTGATAACCTGTTCATTATCCTGAACATTTCTTCTGAAGGACTTTCGGTATCTACGTCAAGGTGATTTAAATTTTACGTGTATGAGGTGATTGAACGTTGTGTTTGGAACCTTTACTTGACCTTCAACACTTTAAGTGACATGACGTCTCACAGGCTACTACTTTCAAAATCATTTTTTGTTATAAAAGTCACATTAGATGTTCTCAAATTGTATTTCTTTTATACTATTGGTATGTAATAAAATATATTTAAGTAATTTTAATCAGTGTTTATCAACATACATTGAATAAAACGAGAATTATATCTAAGTAGTACTATTCAGCCTTAATTGTCACTAGGTATTAATTTGAGCACTTTAATATATCTTGTACTAGTAAAACAATAAATTTAACACTTTACTTACAATCAAATCAAGAGAGAAACAAAAAATAATAGGAATTTCAGAAAACAAAAAATGAAAATTCTGACAATGACTTAATTTTACATTAATGACTGGCAATTTTTGTACAAGGGGCGATAACATTGCAGGCATACGGGATCGCAACATCCGACACACGCGTACACAGTCATTCTGTGCAGGTGGACATATATGGCATGACCTTCGTTTTCCATGACTAGTTTCAGGACTTTGGACATCTTCGACGATATCGTCACCCAGAACTGGCTTTATCACTAACCGTAATTCCTTTGGCAATTGACTGTAGACTAAACGTCTCTGGATATGGAGGAGCACCAGCGAACGGACAAAGACCTTTAGGAAATCACTACTTTCTGTGATCTTGAATTGATGTTATACAATATATAAGCGTTCATGTTGCTCAAATCCAAAATGCGGTAGAACACCACCATTGGCCACACCTTCTTCTTCGGCGGCTGCTGGAAAAGCATTTTTAATCGGCTTCATCAACACCTCCTTTGGTTGGATTGTAATAAAGAATGATTTCAGGTTTTTTAGTAACCTCGTCAACCACGTTATTGTGATGTATTGACAACACGAGTATGACAGCTCTATTTTCTTTTGGCACGTATGAGCAAATAGTATTTGGTTCGTAAAACCAAACAAAATCGACAGATTCTCGTTTTTTTTTACTTCACACTACCCACCTGACTAAGTTTCTGTTTTGCCAGTTCATCAATGAGTTCTATAGAAGAGAATCAGTTTTCAGCAGTCACATTTTGGTTTCTACCTTCGATTGGTTTTGTCAACCGCACAATACACTGCGTAGGCACGAAAAGTTTTCTTTCCTGTGTTGTTGATCCTATACCATCAGAGTCTTTTCCAGTATTAACATATCCATTCCAAAAATCAGCATTTTTTGCATCACATAAAGCTCGTATGATCAATCCATAGTCCCCGGGTTTCTCTGGCACATATGAAATCATGCGACTTCTGCCACGAAACTTCACCAACATCTTATCTATGGTGACACATTAGTTCAATTCGTACTGTTGTTGAGAATTCTTAATCAACTTGTTGAAAATGAAGGATATAGCTGGCAAGCTGTCATTTAATTTCCTTTCAGCGCGATCATTTGATCACAGAAACAGCAATGAAACACCAAATCTATTTTCTGACATGCAGCATCTAAACATCTCACAACCTGTACCATCCCTAGCAAATAAGTACCTTGAGCGTTCGTGGTTAGATTTCAAGACAGCTGAATATTGTAAAAGACCCAGAAAAGCCTTCAGCTCTATCATATCCATCTCTTTCAGTTCAGGTTTATTCGTTCGGGCAAACTGTAACCTGTAAGAGATTTTGTTGATTGTCCAAGTCCACATTTGTTGAAGCATTTCTTCATTAACAACTTTTGTCCAGATGTTGAAAGGGTTCTTTCATCCGCAGCCCTCAATTTTGAAGCAGAAGCACGCTTAATTATATTATGTTGTCGTGTACGTACCCTAGTATTAGGAGGCATCTTTGACAATTTATAACGATTTTTACTGTAGTGAAAATTTGATCGCCGTAATTCCGAGAGAGGCACGTTGTCTTCATTTTCGGAATTATCGCTGCAAACTGATTCTGAGGAAACCTGATCCTCTGAATCATCTTCTTAATTACTTCCATGATGCTGTGAAAGATCGCTTTCTGATATAATACAGTCTTTAAAATTAACTTCGCTATCAGATTGGTCTGAAGCCAGCAAGAGGGAATTGATTTTCACTTCAATTCACGGATCATCTACCTGCATTATCTTTCTTTTTGAAAGTTTTCTGCCATTTTGCACTAGAAAGTATAAAAATAAAAAATATTTAATAAAATATTTTGTACAGAAAATAAGGATATGTAGCCTGACAGGCTACGCCCGATCTTTTGATAAATATTACTCGTGTTAAACAGTCGACGACACTTGACTCCTTCCGTGGTCGTTTCACTACTAAAACAAAAGCTGCTGAGACGTGGGGTCGCGATGGGGGAAGTGATCAATTCTGAGAATTTGTAAAACTCGCGACGCCTATGAGACTCCATGTCACTGGTTAAAGCTTAATAATTTCCCTTCCTCTTCTGAAATATGTGCGCTTGTCAAATTTGTGAATCTATCGGAGAATTTATGCTGTGAAGTTTTTTTGTTACAGGATCCATGAAATGTCTCTATTTTCATCTTTAAGAGTTGAATTTGGTTACGATTTTGCTTAAGATAGTTTCAATCATTTTTAATTTTATATTGTAGATCCTATATAAACTGTACCTTCGTTTAGTTTTTATTTTGTATCTATCTGATGAAGACCGAGTATCGTCGGAACACGTTACAAATATAGTAAATAAATGTAAATAAAAATTTTTTCTATCTATCTTTAGTAGTATCAAGGCAATTTCGCCTAACAGTTCTAGAAAATTCAATGTTTAAGAACACACTGTTCTAGAAAAAGCAATCTGCAGTATTTCTATAATTATAGCCATCAATGACCATATCCCAACGGCGATTCCAAACATTTTTCTTCAGCTTTCATTCACTCACAGCCAGGAATAAAGTCCTCACATAACTTCAGTTCAGCAATGTAATTACTGTTTAATTATGCAGGACAGTATTTGCTCTCTTTTTTCGACCCTAAAACTGCTTTGAAGTCTCATCTATCAGTCACCGCATTTGTTACAGGCGACGTCTCGAATTTGGACTAGTTCCAACATTAGTTATCCGAGTGAAGTAACATAAAATATCCAAGTAAACGCGATATTTACTAGAGAATGAATGTGGCGTCTATGATGAAGTGCTCTACAATAAAACAGATAATTCAAATTTCGGCGAACCTCAAAGAGACACCGAGTCGTTTAGTTTGCTCGTTTATTCGACATTTCTGATTTGAAGAGTTACAAGTAAAGGAGCACGTCAAGATCTGATAAATTTATGCATGTCTTATATCACTTCGTATTTTGTTTTTATATTTTCGAATGGCTTTATTCAGGTGTGTATTTTAGCAACTGATTTCTCGCTAGGAAATTAAGGTCAAAAATCGAACAAAACTTTTTTCTAGCTGGACTTCAACTGCTGATGGACGGCATTTGTTAAGACGATTTTTCGAGATACAGGATGTCCAAGTTTCAGGAAAATATTCATTTTTTGTTGATTACAATTTACGAGATATTGTCCTCAAATTTGAAAGTTGGATTAGATTTCTTCAACCTCCCTTTCAGTTGTATTATTTCTTGGGTATCTCCTTCTGATCTTTTTTGTTGCAGCTGTGACCATGTGTTCTATTCAATATACGAAACTACTACTAAAATTCCAACCAGTTTTCATGGAAATGTTCATAAATTAGATCTCAATAGGACAGACGGACGTGCTAGGTATTAAATTTCCGTTGCGCGTATCAATTCTCGAGATGAATTTTCGAAACTCGATGAATTTTGGATTTTGATTTATTGGAAATAAAGAGGATTTTGAGAACAATAGTAATTACATTATTACATTGTTATAATCGAATCCTTCTATGAATGTATATGGATAATGCTATATGGTTTTGAACTCACTATTTTTTTTTGCGTTTTTTATATTACTTCATTCTCTATCTTTTCCACAAATTGCCTCTTCATATCAGATGTCAAGAACAAGAATATTACAAATAAACACATCTGTATATTCAACAAATTACTTCATTCCAATGTAATGTTCTTTTGATATGCTTCAGCTTGGGGTAATTCCGTAACTGAACTAACAATTGCCTTGTTACAGATATGGCATGGATCTCAATGGAGCTCGCAGGAAAAATGCAACGAGAGAAACAACCAGTACCCTCAAAGCCTGGCTGAACGAGCATAAAAAGAATCCTTATCCAACCAAAGGCGAAAAAATTATGTTAGCAATCATCACCAAAATGACATTAACACAGGTATCTACATGGTTCGCAAATGCAAGACGAAGATTGAAGAAAGAGAATAAAATGACATGGGAACCTAGAAACAGGGTAGAAGATGAAGACAATAATAACGAAGACGACGACCATAAGAGTAATGATGGAAAAGATCTTCTAGGTAAGTTTATACAAATAAAATATGAACATTATTAGATCCTCATCTTTCATCCTTTTCAGATTCCAAAGATTCTGGAACAGCTTCTAGTGAAGATGGTGATAGACCTCCTCACTCTAGACTAGCTCCAGATACTGCCAGCGAATGGAGTGAATCAAGACCAGACAGCGAACCTGACAGTCCTGACTGCTATGACAGACCACATCATCCTGCCTTTCTTCCACCAAGGACTTCTTCGCCACCTCAAATTTCGGTATCTGTAACAAAACCAAGAATATGGTCACTTGCAGATATGGCAAGCAAAGAAGGGGATAGTTCACCAACATCTGCAGCTTCCAATATTTATTCTACAAGTCGATTAATGGCGCCGATGGCTGGAAGATTACCACCTCCTGGTCTACATACGAGTCCGTACGCTAGACCTCACGAATTTTACAGAAGCCTGTATGGTCCAGCTGCTGCGCAGCACCTAGCAACTGCAACCGGGGGTTCCAGCGAGTCATCTCTGCTAGAAACTTATTCAAGGAGTATAGCAGCCGCGAATACGAGTACTTCTGTACCTTCATCTATAAGTTCCGTACTAACCAAAGCAAATTTAGCTGCAGCAACTTCGTCGAGTGCTTCAAGCGGTTCTTCTATACCTCTCGGTTTAACAACGAATTCCCGTGTATCTCCTTCATCAGCTTCTTCGATATCATCGGGTTCGGAAACGCCGGTGAAGCCTATGGCATTGAACAAAGCTTGATCTTTATTACTTCCGGCCAGCTCGTGGCCCTGATCTACCTCTACTTGACCAATTGGGACAATAATACTTGACGCCTCTAATACCTGTAGTGTGCTGTGCTGTACAGTTAATGTGATATACCTTTCGGTTCCTTAGTTTTCTTGTGGCAGAGACAATGAACGCCTTAGTTTTTCTTTTCTTGTACATAAAAATGGACTGCTATATGCAACCTTTTGAAATATTGTATCTATGTATGTAATTTAGAATAGAATTGTAAACAATTATTTGTTATTATATGAAATGTAATAATAAGCAAATATACGGAATATGTTGTAAGCTTATACAACATTTGGTTCATCAAATGAATGGTAGAACTCTACATTTTTAATTAGCTTCAATTGTGGAAAAAGAGTCTAAAATTGGAAATTTGGCCCGAGTATAAGCGTACGACAGATATATAAGTGGAAACTTCTAGTAATGATTGTATAAATTTTCACAACACATGACAAATCGTTTGAAAGACGACTTGTTTTTATCCCTCTCTTGTTTTGTTAACGGACATATCAAACAGTTGAAACCATATATTATTCAATATTATTTTATATGATATACATTTCGACCCAAACGTGTGTTGCAATAAAGTAAATCGTTCATTATTTATGAGCTTAGTTTTATTTATATTCATTTATCTCTTTGATATACACTTCGAGTTGCCGCCTTACCATAGGTAAGGTAATTTTTCATATAATTTGCAATTTTGATCGTGTAAAGAATATAAAATAGGTTTTACATCTCAAAATGTCAAAAAAATAGATCCATATATCGATTTCACAAAAAATTGACTCACAGCTACAGGTAAGTATAATCTTATATACGGAATGTCCGAAACAGGTAAGCTTTATCATCTTTGTATAACTTTTCTCTATCATTTATTCCTGAAAACTTAATCTACATTCGATAGAAATTCATGCTTCACCTACTTTTCAAATCGAGAACGGAGACTACGGATGAATCGTTATCACATTTTTCAGGAAATTGTTCAGATTTTTTCTCCAATTGATTATATCCGTATATTTTCGTTTACGTTGTATTTGGGGTAACCGCAGTGGCTATAAGTTAGGACTAGGATCTGTGTGAAATGTAGCACTTTCATGCTGAATCCATGATCCTACATAAATTTTGGAGCTGCAAGAAAATCTATCGACAGTATCGCTGAATATCAAAGGTAAGTGTTCGTTCATGTTGATCCTTAAACAGTCTAATTATGCCATTAACAGACATAGCGATCCATACTATATCTTGAGGGGGTACTTCCGCGAATTTTGTTTTCACATGGCCATTCGAAGGATAGTTTGCCTCGTCCATGAAAGAAACGTTTCACAACATCGCTCAAACGTTCTATCATCTCGTTAACGAAACCGTGCAATGCAATCAATCCATTGCTTTCAATTCTTGCAATGGCCATAGAAGAGCAAGTCCTTGGTTATGATAGTATGTACATATAAGGTTGGATTTCGGCCTTGTGATCTTACCAGTTCGATGTTTTACACTTTCCTTCCTCGATCACCTCTAATAAGAAAAAACATTACCACCGACATGTGAATAGCAGTGCCACTTTTTTGAGTTTCTAGTCACATTCAAAGCTATCTTGGAAACTAGTACTATTGGCTTGCACATACAGCATAAGCGACATCCATCCCTTCATGTCAATCATATTGCAGCTCTGTTTACTTAGGAAACCAGCACTTAAGATGTGAGCATCAAACTTATTTACGCGATGTTTCACATTAAGCATGATTTGTTATTGTAGCTGTTGAAATTCGTGATTGTGTATTTGAAAAGGATGGTTATACATATTATACGTGATGGACTGTATGTAGCTCAACGCTTTGTTATTGCTTCGTCATACTCTAGCACGCGAGTAGGGCTACAGGTTTAGTTTTGTCAATTATATTCATTTCATGCCAATTTGAACTATACCTTACGTTGAAGGAGAGTCCAAATGGTATTTATTGCGAAAATTGAGTGCCATTTGCATGAAATTGTAATAAAGAATGGAGGTTAATCGATTAAACGAGCTATTTCTTATGCGTTATTATAATGACGTTAGTCTATTACCGAAATTGAAGCGAGAGATAGTTATCACTCGAGTGGATATTTGTTCTAACGAAGTTAATCCTAAGATCACCGTTAAACTTAAGCCATATATCGTCACATGTGAAGAAATATATTTCTCCAGTGCAATCTCAGTGATTTTTTCAGTGGGATATCTATATATATATATATATATATATATATATATATATATATATATATATATATATATATATATATATATATATATATATATATATATATATATATATATCGTGTTAGTTACACTATTTATAACTCAAGAACGGCTGTACAGATATGGATGATCGATTGGTGGGTAGGTAGCTTAGAGCCAGGAGACGGACATAGGATACTGTTTATCCCATTCGACAGCGTTCCCGTGTAACTTGGACGTATGGATGACAATTTGATTTTTGTAAGAAATCAATATTAAGAAAGTGAAGTAAACTATAAAACGAAAAAAAAGAAAAAAGGAAGTTTATGATACTTTAATGAAGGCAATCGATAATGAATATGGTGGTTTATTCTAGATGCCCCTGGTGGAACTGGTAAAACATTCCTCATGTCAGTAGTTTCAGCCACTGTTGCAGTTGCTTCTTCTGGAATAGCAGCCACATTGTTGGAAGGATGCCGTACGGCTCATTCAGCATTGAAATTACCGTTAAATCTTCAAACTTTCGAAGAACCAACGTGTAATATTCCAAAACACTCAGCAATGGCCAAAGTTTTATCGGCATCGAAAATCATCATCAGGGACGAATGAACAAGGACGCATAAACGTGCATTAGAAGCACTTAACCGCGATTTACGCAATGACTCGAGATGTTTTGGAGGAGCAATGATTTTACTGTCTGGCGATTTCCGCCAAACACTACCAGTAATTCCAAGATCTACGGCTGCCGACGAATTAAAGGCTTGCCTCAAATCGTCGAATCTATGGCGCTAGGTGAAGAAACTGCAGCTGACAACATGAGAGTTACATTGCTTAATGATACATCTGCTGAAGATTTCTCGGAGCAATTGCTGACTATCGGTAAGGTCAGGTACCTGTCGATGAATCGAGCGGATTGATATCATTTCCAAATAATTTCTGTCATTTTATCTCATCAAAAGACGAACTAATCAGCAATGTATTTCCAAACATTATTTCTAACTACAAAAATAATGGTTGAGTGAGCGAGCAATTTTAGCGGCTAAGAATAAAGATGTAGATGACCTGAACTACATAATTCAAAATGAGATCATTGGAACAATGCATTCATTCAAATCTATTGACTGCGTCACAAATGAAGATGAAGCCACCAACTATTCAATTGAATTTTCAAACTCCTTGGATGCCTAGCTTACTATCGCACCATTTACGCCTAGAGGTTGGCTCCGTAGTAATCATGCTTCGAAGCATAAACCAACCAAAACTTTGCAACGGTACGCGTTTGGTACAATATAATTTACGCGACGATACTGAAAGGAAAATTCAAATTTGAGGAAGTTCTCATTCGAAGGATGCCGATGATCCCAACCGATATGCCGTTTGAATTTGAAAGACTTCAATTTCCGATCCCTCTTTCATTTTCCATTACCATCAACAAATCACAAGGCCAATCCTTAAAAGTTTGTGTTTATTATATGTGGCATGTTCACGGGTCGGAAAACCATCTGCGTTGTTTGTTTTTGCGCCTGATAATAAAACAACAAATGTGTTATCACAAGGTACTTAAGTGAAGAGTAAGCTATGCAGTAAATTACAGAAATAATAATGAATGATTAATGTAGGTAATTAATTTTTTTTTGTATTCTTTCTAATAAAAAAAATAAATTCCAAAATCTGCTTATTTATTGTATTCAAGGCGGAACGGAGTTCGCCGGGTCAGCTAGTACTTGATATAATTCTACATGCGTCTTGGTATATATTTCAGAATATAAATAAACCACTAATTAAATGAAGAAAATTGTTAAATTAGACCATTTCCATCATGTGAAACTTGAGGTAGATTTAATAATTTATTTTCCATTATTGCATTTCTTTTTCGAATTTAAAATATCTTCGCACATGTCAAATAATTTCAAAATTCTGAATCGGTTATTGGAATTGTGATTTTTAATTTTTGACACAATCGTTAGTGAAAAAACTAAGACAGGGAGGAAACGTCAAGAATTGAAGCGATTCATTTATTACGTCATTATTAATTTTTCTTACATCGTCAACAGTTTCAGAAATAGTTTCATGTATTATTTTTCTGCACTAAATTAAACAAGGGAATGCATCATTTGATACCCTCAGGAACGATTCAAACATTCCATTATGAAAAATTCAGCTCGGAAGACGAACGGAATTTATCTTGTAAAACAGACCATCTCGACGCGGTGAGGTCCGGACCGTCAACCACAAAGCTTTTACAACGACAATGGAATCGTTGAACGTCCGCGCATCTCAGCTGAGACCACCGGCAAGGCGAAAAAAGCAAGGATTTAATGGTCGCTACGAGACGCATCATGGTTTTGCTAAATGATTTTGGAATTTCGCGATTTTTCGCAAAGTTTTTGACGAAAACTCAAACGATTTCAAATTTCAAGAAAATTCATATGGTAGGTAAAATGTAGGTATTCGGAAGAGAAACATTTTGTAACCATGTATCTTAATAATTAATAATTATTATAATACTTAAAAGAAACGTACGTCCATAAGTCGTTAGTTCTAAACCTCACTTTGAAAAATAATTAAAAGAATTTTTACCTACCTGACTTTACTTTTTCAAGCATTCTGATGACACAATAATTCATACAAAATTTAAAATTGATATTTAATACTAATGAAGAGTGAATGAACAAACAGAATCTTGAATAGAATCCAACCAACTTATTTCATCGTGAAAAATAAGAGACAAATGAAGGTGAAATGGGCGAACCTACACTGTGCACCTTAAGTTAGAGATATTTTTCTGAAGATAGTTTAAATTATATTCGTGAAAGATAAGAATATTCCTCAATATTACTGGTTAGAGAGACAAAAGGAGTTTTACCAAGAAAGACTTAATTGCCCATCCTTTAATAACATCATCCAGTTTTTCTAACATACTAAAAAAGTAAAGGTTTTATTATTTATTATTTGAGCCCAAAATAATGAAAATATGATAAAATATATATATATATATATATATATATATATATATATATATATATATATATATATATATATATATATATATATATATACATACATTTCGGCCTAAGTCATTCCAAGCCCCTGAACTGCTAATCGGAGCTCCTGTTCATGATGGAAGACGTTTTGACGCAGGAAATTTCTTTTTAGGGTGTCCCACACATGCTCGATGAGATTCAGATCTGGGGAGCAGGATGGCCACGGTAGAAGATCGATATCATTCTCTTCAAGAACGTTCAAGACAACTCTTGCACGATGAGGAGGGGCATTACCTTGTTGAAAGAGTTGATTCTGACCCATTGTTTGGAGATACGGTACCACTACAGGTAGAACTATCGCATTTGCGTAAGAATTTCCCGTGAGGTTATTCTGTATGAAAACGAGGTCAGTTCTTCCACCAAGGCGTATACCTCCCCAAAACATCACTGATCCGCCTCCCTGTCTAACAACTTCTCGAGCATGCTGGAGACGGTTTTGCTTTCCAGGCTCCCTCCATATTCGAATTCTTCCCGAATCGGGATAATAACTAAATCTAGATTCATCACTGAAGAGAACTTTGGCCAACCTCTCTTGATCCCAGTTTACGTGTTCTTGGCACCAAGCTAAACGAGCAGCGCGATTTCCATGGGTCAGTTGTGGAACTCTTAAAGGACGTCTGGAGTGGAGTTGACCTTCGTGCAGTCGATTTCTCACAGTTTGGTCGGAAATTTGTACATTATGAACTCGTGATAGCTCTTGAGCTAATTGAGATGCTGTGGTAGTACGATCTCTTCTGGCTTGTAGAACCAAAAATCGGTCTTGGGCGACTGTAGTAATCCTGAAACGACCCGTACGGCGTTCTTCTACGCTACCTGTTTCATTGAAACGCGACCATAAACGGTTTATGACACTTGGGCTACTTCACAGAACCCTGGATACTTCACGTTGTGAGCTCCCAGCTTGGAGCATGCTAACGACTCGTAACATCTCTTCTCTAGCCAAATGACGTCTTCCCAGACTACAACAGAAACAAAGTGCCAACTAACTGATTTCAAACACTGAATACATGAAATGATTATAAAGCAGCGTCGCATCTGCTGCATTTTTAGTTTTTTATAAAAAAGAAACTGAAATCTGTTGCGGCACTTTACATAATTTGGTGAGAAATTGATGCAGGTGTTCATTTCTTAAAAAAAATTATCCATATTGATCGTTCCGGATACGATATATCGATATTCAGAAGCATTCCCTAGACTTTTTTGAGGTGTTTATATATATATTTTTTTTTTGAAAATTGGTATCTAACCTAATCTAACCTACATTGCTAAACATAAATAATTCAGAGTTGATATTTTGTGCTCGCTTGTGTTTCCTTTCAATGCATTTCCATTTCGGTAGAAAACGAGCGAAATAATCCCGCTGGAATAGTGCTCTAAGCCTGTTTCCGAGATAAAACCTCCCGTAGGTAAATATTCGATGAGACAAGAAGAACTATTCGAAAATCCGTAGATCAATGAATAATCCCTCCTGACAAGAGCTAGTTCCCAAATCTGCCTGTCATGCACGCAGCCCGCAAGAGCCACAATAGTGCAACCAAGCAGGATGCCGAGAAACGAAGCAGCAGACTGCAGTTTCGCCCTTATTAGGAGCTCATCAGTGCCGCATATCGCTTCTCAGCATCCTATCAAGCTACATGCTGCGTGCATGGCAGGTAGATTTGGGAACTAAGAAATAACAAAAATAATTATATCTGCCGAAAGTTTTGATATATATATATATATATATATATATATATATATATATATATATATATATATATATATATATATATATATATATATATATATATATATATATATATATATATATATATATATATATATATATATATATATATATATATATATATATATATATTCTGAGTGTCACTCGCAGAGCTCATCTCAGTAAACTCCAATATGTTCAATGGGATTTAGATGAAGAGAACGAATCCTGATCAATTTCGTGATCGTGCGTGAGATTATATTATTATTGTACATATAAAAGAAGAAGTTCACCAATAATTGCTCGAAAATTTGGCAGCATAATGGAAGTGCTGTCCTTGAAGGGAATTGTTGTTGAAACGTCTTTTTTCTCCTCCTCCAAACACTAATCCATGGACACAAACCAAATCTTTATTCGTCTCCAAGAAGTACATACTTCCATTATTCTTGTCGCCAGATAATTGAAATGAAAATTTAAAATAATTGGGCAGATAACTTCTTATAATTGTTTATAATAGTATGAGCAAATTAATCTAAATCAATAAAACTAAATCCGAGAAAAATAAGAAAGCCGAGTATTTACAAGTTGAAATGCTGTGACTAAAATAAATTTTACATTGGCAGGTTCTATAGAATTTTCAATATTAAAGTAACTGAACATAAACGAAGTTTTTCAAATTAGAGACTGGATTGAAATCACGCAAATCTTATCTAAAAACGTAGTCATTATTTCGACCCAAAATTCAAATTCTTACATACAAATAATGATTATTGGAAAAGAGATCTGTTGGTAGTTTTAGTGATTAATAAATACATGCATAAGTTATACCTTAGCTTGTTGTTAGTTTGTTTGGGAATTTCTTTTATATTTCTTGCCCACTTATAATAGATTATAATCACTCTACATTCTTAATCGTCTGAAGATGCTAATGTGCAGTGAAACGCGTCACGATTCAACCAATTGTTAGTTAAAAGTTCATAAACTTATTCATTGTTTTATTTGCCAATGTTGGCATTCTAGCGCCTTAGTGAATGAGCGTCTTTATCTGCATCCGAGAGTGTAGATACTCGGTATGAAGATGGCTCGAAAATGATAGCGCATAGATTGTACATTTTCCGATGGATCGTGGGTTGCATATAAAGCTAGGAAGGAATACATACTGCTCGAGTCTAAGTCAACGGCATCGTTAGGTAATTGATTTCATAATCTATAGCTAGACGCTTGGCGAATTTGAAGTAGACCAATATAGGCGGCTGATATAAGTGCGTTATGTGGAGTTACCTACAATTTTTTTGTGTTATTTATATTGTACCTTGATGAAAACGCATGCGGGTGCCTTTGATTTGAATGGACACAAAACCACTCCCCGAAGTGAGAAGGAAGTAAAACCATTATGATCCCTGAAGTATGCTTCTAAACATAGCAACAGAACTTCAGACCGATGTTTGTGAAACATGCATGTTACCAGTGAGTATTCATCAACTCTTTTAAGGCCTTTGTTACTGGTGGAACGATTTGGTTCGAGTTTATGGTTACTATTTACATGTGTCGTATTTCTTTTCTATGAAGAAATATATAGAAAATGACGAACTACTTCCAGTTTTGCTTGAAAGTTGAAAAGAGCTGTGTAAGAATTATCAAAATGATAAAGACATCGTTTAGTTTAGAGTGTATGGAAAAACTTCAAACAAAATCGAGTGGTATGAAAGAGACCTTTCATCTAATGATAGCAACCCACGCTTTGGGCTGCACTGTACGGCAAAAATAGACGATAACTTTGAACGTGTGCGATTAGCTATCAACGAAGATCGTCCATGAACTGTGCGAGAACTAGAATGTGATCTTGACATATCGAAAAGTAGCGTTTCGAAGATTTTTGATAAAAGAAAATTCGCAGATGGTTCGTGCGTGTACGAAATTCATTCCAAAATTGCGGGCGAGCTGAACTTTCTCATCAAAATCGTAGGACAACTCGGAAATGCTGATCCGCTCCGATTTGACGGCAATTAAATAATAAAAGTGAAATAAATGGTACGAATATTTTGAAGGTGATACCGAAAAGCGATTATCAGAATTGGAAGATATATTGTTGAATTGAATGAGAACTGCTTCGAAAGATTCAAGGAGCCAGACGACGGGAGGTAGGTCGGATACTTTTGGGACAATCTTTGTACTGATGCTTTCTTTCGCTAGACCAACTAGAAGCAAGGCTGTCTATTCGTTGGTATTCGCCTTCGCTCAGCAACACTGGGCGGATGTAAATTGGGCGCTAAACGAAACTGCATGTGTTTCAGGCGCCAAGTTCGAAAAATCTGCCTAATCCTATGTGTAATCTAGGCTCTGATAATTGCCATCAAAGGACCCTCCACAATTGACTTGCTATCAGACACTTCAACTTTGAGAATTCCTTCAGGGAGAGGAGGAGAGTAGATAAATTCGCTGGACATTTCGATTTTTTCTGAACCCACCTCCAATATGTGTCTTCAATTTTCAATATCTTGTCTTTAGAAAACAACTCTTAGCCTATCCTAATCCCTCTTAATGAGATTTCCAAAATTCCAGCAATTACCCCTGGCATATCGTATCGAAAGCGACGTATGTACCTGCTATGCTGGGTGCCCAAAATACACATAGGATTATGGGCCTTTTGTAAGTTGGCAGGTGAAGCTGGGTAGCTAGCACCGATAATACACCCGCCGCCAGAACTTGCCAGCTGGCTTAAGGCATTTCTCATTTGAGAAGAAAGTAGTGTACAGTGGAATCCTTCTGATATATTCACGTATCTAACTAATATAGATGAACAAAAACTTGAGAAAAAGTTATGTTCGAAGGTCTCTCAAATTTTTGATCCTCTCGGGTTGATTGGTCCATGTTTCACTATAGCTAAAATTATGGCAGCTGAGATTGGGATGCTGGTATTCAGACATATATTCAAAATTATTAATCTTATCAAATCCAAATAACGAGGCATGTAATCCAGTTAGATCGCAAATATATCGAAATTCACGGTTTTTGAGATGCCTCAGAAGTAGCTTATGAAGCTTGCGTTAATATCCAATCCAGTAATTACGCAGAAAATCTCGAGTTCCCTTTCCCACGTTCAGAATTGTGTAATGCATTAATGCTCACTCAAATCACTGATGAAAGTTAGAAAATTAGTGAGATAAAATGTTTCCATGAGTGATTTTACAATGACTCTTGCCTGGTTCGCAAAACCTCTGAATCATTGAAAACAGTGCGTAGACAGAGAGATGCTCATCATATGGAACTGAAATCCTCAAACCAGTGGTTGCAGGGACCTACATTTCTGTTGAAATCTAGCATGTATTGGCGGAACGTTCATTATATAAATGTTCACAATGTTCCCGAAGCAGAACAAATTGTTGTAACAGGCATAGGAAAGTTTTGAGGACTGTTGGGACGGTATTCGAGTTTCAATAAATTAGTGTGCATAACTGCACTTCTATTACGATTTGCTAGCAACTGCAGAAAGGAGGGAGCAGATATTCCAGAAGATGCACGAAATAACTCGAAAGGCATGTAAGACCTCAGAAAAGGACTTGGTTCTTTTACTACGAAAACATCCCTTTTTGATGAATTGAACGATTCGAAGAGAAAAGTAGTAAACTTTTCTCATTATTTAGGTAGAAATAAGATAATCCGGTTAGGAGGTAGATTAGAGAACACTGAATTTCTTTAGAAAACATCGTACGATACGTCTGATCATAGTGTTTTTACTCAAATAAAAGCAACTTTGAATTCCTGTTTTCGACGACCCAAATGATTCCAACTTTTAACTTCCGGACGTTCCTCAATTGAGGACTCGCTCACCTTGAAACCGGAGCCTAACTTGTGTATTCAAAAGAACCGCCTCTCCATATAGTAGAGGATTCTTGATAGATCGTTGCTTTAAACAGTGGAGCAAGGACCATCTGTATATCCTCAAACAACGAAAGAAATGAATTACGATAAGACTCCAAAGAAGACAATTTACCACCGCTAAAATGGCTGAAAACTAGTCGAGTAACGAATATTCATCACGGAAAATATGGCATTGCTGAAGGAGCAATTGCTTCAAGTCATTAACTTATAAGACCAGTCGAAAATAAGCACATTTTCCATCCATTAGGTACTCTATCAGTGCCGCGTCGGAAGTGTAATTGTGTGCTACCAAATAACATGCTATATCTTGTAAAAAGCATATATTCCGTCTGTTATTAATAATGTATATGTTTAACCATTGGATATTGTTTTTCATAACTATTCTCAGTTTTCTGAAAATAATTTTCTCAACGGAGGCAAAAGATTATATAACTCTACCTCGAACAGAATGACCTGCAAAAGGGACACTTTCTACTCAGTACTCATCTCAGTAGTTTCGTATCCAGCTAATATTGTAGTAACATATTGTCCAACAATCACTTAGCACACACTGGCCTTAGTTATAGTACATATCTATTCATATGAGTGTAGTGAGTTCAATATATGTACACCTCCCATTCCAAAAGTCACCAAACTGTTTTGAATAAACAATACTACTAGTGCCATCTATGTTGCAATATTGTATCCGTCGATAACTTGGTACCTCATTGACAGCTGTTACAAATTTCATGACATTGTATGTAAACAGCTTGAGTTATTGCGTCATGTTTGTTAGTGCGTTTAGTAGATCGGTCGGAAAATGAGTTTTAAACAAAGTGCTGCTGTTTTAACCAAAACGCACCAAATGCTTCAAACTGCATATGGTAGTGTACGAGTGGTTCAAGCGATTCGAATCGTGTAGAAAGACTCTGAAGTATGACGAAAGATCAAGCCAACCCAAAACAGGATTATCAGAAGAAAAGATCGAAAAAGTGCGTGAATTAATAATAAAAAAAAAATCATCGGTGAAATTAATTGAAATGGAATTAAGCATTCCTCAAACAACTGTATACCGCATTTTGACCGAGGTGCTGGGCCTTACGAAGGTTAATTCGAGTTTTATACCACACAGGATCAGAGACGTCCAGAAAACGGGCATAGCAACGACATTATTAAAAGTAGTCGGAAGGACCCAAACTTCTTGAAATCGTTTGTAACTAGTGAAGAGACGTGGTGTTTTCAGTATGAGCCCGAAACAAGGTTGCAAAGTGCTGAATGGAGATCTTTGGATGAGGGAAAACCCGAAAAAAGTCGCTTGGAGAAGTTAAAAGTGAAGGTTATGCTGCTTTTTTTACGATTGTAAAGGAATAATTTGAAAAGTATCTATTCCACGCAGCTAGACAGTCACAGGAAACTTTTATTTGGGCGTCATGAAGCGATTGCTGGCAAGAATTTGTCGTATTCGGCCAGAATATCGAGAAAACAGTTGTTGGATTTGCTCGCTAATTCTCCATCACATCGTTCAACAGTTGTAACTGAATTTACATTCACATGATCTTGCTCCGTGTGACTACTGTATGTTCCCTAATCTGCGGCACAATTGGATTGAGGCTATTGAAAGTGCCGTGACCGACGCGCTTATGACCATTCCAAAAAGAGCGATAGAGAAGTCGTTTGACAACGGGTGCAAATTTGTGTATCAATGCAGAATACATTGATTAATAAAAAAGATATGTATCAAAATTAAGACTGGTTGTTTCTATTTTCAAAAAGTTCGGATACTTCTGGAATAGAGGGTGTGTATATAGTACAAAGGGTTATTCATAATAAGTAGAACCCAACATGACTGAAACCTAGCCATCCTTTAGCAACGATTAGACTCAGCTTCCTTCCAGTTCAATTCAATTTGAACTTGATTTGATATGAATTCAAATAAAAAAATTATTGTATATGTTCTTTTCCCTCATAACACCCCAAAACCGTGACACAGAAACACTCATTTAAACATGTCGACTTCATATACCGGGTGTAATTGAAACTAGGGCCACCCCTTTAACTTTTTTTCTATTTCGAATATTTTGATGACATTTGGGAATCGTATAAAAAACAACATTCTGAATTTGACCTTTTGACATATTTTTGAAAGATAAGGAAAACCCAATTTTTTTCTTACAATTTTCATCTTTCGTTCTATAAGGCCATGAAAATACAAGATCTCAAAATTTAATTGCTCATTTTTCACGGGGTTACAAAAAGTAGGTTTTCATCTGAGACAACCATATCGGGCCACTCAGTATTACAGAAGCAGTATTTTTTTATCTTTTTTTTTTTATACCACTCACCTCACTCTATTCTTAACGGTTACGGAGTTCTAGTGGAAAATACCTAGGCAGTGTCGCTATTCGCTAATAACAATAACTATGTTGGCGATGCAAAATTTTTGTAAATACTTAAAATATTCTTTGATGTCAAAATTCCATTCTTGTTAATTATCCACATTACGAATTAGTGAATTAAGTTTTGAGTACGAATCAATACTCCCAATGTGAAAAAGTCGATATGCTCCTTATTTATGAAGAGTGCAGGCAGAATAGCATTTAAGCTGAACAATTATACAGAAAGCGCTATCCGGAAAGACTTCATCTGAATAAAACCTATTTCTCTAAAGTTGAACGAAAATTCCGTGAGGTGCTGCCTGCTGAAGAGGAGGATTTCTTCATCGATGAAGATATCGAAATAGACGTATTGACACTTGTTGATATTAGTCCAACCACATCAACAAGGGAAATTGCCGAAGAGCTTGAAACTAGCCACCAAAGCGCATGGAGAATTTTTAAAACATAAGTACCGCTCATTCAAATCAACTCTACCAACACCTGTATGTTAACAATAGTGTTAGGCGACTCCACTACTGTGAAGAGTACCTTAGGAAAATGGGGAGTGATCCACAAAAACCCACAAAAATTTCATGCAGTGACGAATCACGTTTCACGAACAATGGGATGTTTAATAGGCAAAATACCAGGTACTGGTCGCAATAAAATGAACACAGATATCAAGATGGAAATTTCCAAGAACGTTTTGGGTTCAATGTTTGGATGGGGATAATGGGAAGTTTTTTAATAGGGCCTATAATTGTTGATCCAAATACAAGATGGATTAGACGAGTAGCCATTAGCTGTTGAGAATGAAATATATTTTCAACAGGTGCGCCTCCTCACAACACAAGGGAGGTCTCGCGGTATCTCGACGAAATTTCTCCCAAAAAATAGATAGGTACAGATGGTCCCATAAGATGGCCAGCTAGATCGCCAGGTTTGAGTCCACTAGATTTCTTCATGGGGGGGCCATTTGAAGAATGAGGTTTACTAAACAACTGTTAGAAGCCAACAAGAATTGGAGAACCGTTTGTGACAGGCTATTACGGGTATTACAACCCAACAGTTAAATAATGTTGGGAGAGGAATGGTAGTATTTTTGAACAATTATTAACTTCAACACCCCATAAAAAATGAGCAATTAAATTTTCAGAAACATTCTTGTATTTTCGTAATAGATGTCGAGCTAAATCACTGTTCATGGCCTTCTAGGACGAAAGATGAAAATTGAAAAGAAAATTTTGTTATGTTTTTCTCCCAAAAATATGTCAAAGGGTCGTAGGATAAGATGAACAATCAAAAAAAGTAAAAAATACAGTCCCATTTGTAAATCGAAAGTTGGTATCGTTTCCGACATAACCAGAAACATATCAATGTTATCCAATTCAAATTGTCTTCTATCCGATTACCGTATTTCATTAAAATATTCCAAATAAAAACAAAGATACATTTACATTATGAAAACTGCTACTTATCTCTCCAACGAAAGACCAAAGTCTTCTTGTCATACAAGATATATTTGATCAGCTTAACAATTTTACTGCAGTTTACTTATTCTATCCAACCCACTGAATTTATTGGATATGAACTAAGATCAATAGTAATGAAAACACTTGCCAACTGAGTAGTAGTTGTATATCAACTTTGTCCCATCGCTAAACCATTATAAACTAAGAAGCAATTCAGATTGAAATCTAGCCCTTCCAGTCGGCACTTGTGCGTTTCTCCTACATCGACGCAACACGACCTGGATTGTGATGCAAAACAACAGCCTTTGATGTAAGTGTAACGAACAAGAGCTCAGCTTAGGAACAATAGACGACACTGTTAGCCACCTTAATGAGAATTCTCTCATATGGTAATGGTTGATGAAAGTTTAATTTCAAGTCGCTTGCGGCACCGTAATTAGAACTAGCAAACACCAGGACTCAACAACGGCGACGGGTCCTTTGTTCGGGATCCGCGTCCTGGCTAATTATACCGCAGGAGTGTTGAACATAAACGACAAGATTAACTCTATTAGGAGACCTAACGCGCGCAATTTGCATCTACTCCAGTCTAGCTCGTCACTTTCGCTATCCATTTTGTTACAGCAAATTTCGAACAAAAGTACAAGATATTCCACCACTAAACTAAGTGCATGCTCAAAATCTAGAGACATAATAGACTTTCACTAAGTAATTATCATTTTTCCATGATTGTCAACATCCATCAAGAAGATTTGAAAATAGGCAATTTAAAAAAAAATCAGTATACCTCCGTAATCAAAATCGTATACTAATTTTTGTTATACTGGGCGTCGAAGTTGGATAATGAGCTTTTCCTATGTTTTTGAAATATTTTTGAATATTGCGATTTTTGAACCATTTGGAAACGTTTTCCTAAACTTTTTGGCCGGTTGGGTCAGTTTAGGCTTTGGTCAGTTTGCTCCAGAGAAACTTCACATCCAGAGCAAGGCAGAAATTGAGAACACGACATTGATTTTCCTTCTTGAAGTTTCCGTGAAACTCTTGAATCTATTTTCAATAAGTGCAGAGTCAGAATTAGTCAGAAATTTGATATTTCATTCTCATTTACTTCTTTGAACAATAATTCATCAACCCTACCTTAACGATAGAATTCCATTTTTGAGATTTGGGTTTTTTTCAAAGCAAAAGAAATATATATGTAGAGAGAGGTGAAAATTTTTATCTAGATGATGCAGGAAAAAATTACTTGTGAAAACCTTCAGAAAAGAAATACGTTGTGATTGCGAGTTTTATATAATTTTTAAGATTTGCATTTTTTCGGTTGTTTTGTGAAAAGTTTCCATAGATAATTTATTACAACATTGAATTAAATCTTTAAAAATTTATTTTTTGGAAAATGCGGGAAAAGCGTGTACGTAAAATGTTCGAAATCGTAAAATGTTATTATCGAATGATGAAACAAAAACTGACTTGCATATCAAACGAAATCAATTTATTCGAAGTAGCTTCTCATCCATGTCACTTCCGGAAATACTGGAAGTTGACATTCACTTAGATTTCTTCGAATTCCAAATGCTTATTTATTTCGAAGTGACATCTGCAAGAAACCGTACATTTCTCTCATTCAATGTCGTGCTCTGGTAAAAGTTACTTCGAAATATTTCAGTGATCTAGAATAATGAAGATGTGGTTGTCGTTCAAAAAACACACAAGGATGACATAATTTTTATTGAATGAAATTGAAAACTATTCGTTTGAACGAAATTCAACGAAAAAAAGCGTTACAGGATGTATAAATTTCGAAATTTTAGTACTGCAGCTATGTGAAATATTATGAGTAGGGGAAAGTGACCCCTGCTTGTCCTTCTCATTTTTGCGTGAGGACTTCATTGCTGCCAACAACTCAACCAACCTTTTTCGTTTTCGACCTATTTGGAAATTTTGAAAATATTCTGAATCAGTCAAGTGCCAGTATCTTGGTTGTTTTTGAAGTTATGTGAAGATGATTTTGACATTTTACAGGCACTTTTTCACGTAGAATCGTACTATGTGCGGAAAAATTTCCTCGTCTAACTGTTTTTGAGTTATAATGCAAATTTGCGTTTTCTTAATTATAAACCATAGGCAAATTTGAAATTTAACCCAAAAATATATCACATTGTAACAAAATAAACTTTTATACTGGTTCAGCCCAGAGAGAATTGAGCAATGAGACTCTAATTCAATAATTGTCACTGAAATCTTGGAAGAAAAGTCAATGAAGATTAGCTCAGATATTTATATTAATTACATATTATAATTATGATACATAATGTCACAAATGCTTCTTTATATCTTATATACAGGCAATAAGACTTATCTTGGTGAAATAGTTCCCAAATGTTCTTGTTCTTACTGCTTCCTATGGGGGAAAACTTCGTTATTACATCTCAACCTCTAAGCTCCACGCACGAGTCTCTACCTAGGAATCACCACCTAGGAATTTCAGTAGGACTCTCCACCTACGAATTTTCGTCTAGGGCTCCCCACCTAGGACTGAATTACACAAATTAGACATGTATCACCAAGATATTCTATGCTCTAAAGTAACAGCCAGCTACACCAGGGAATTTAAAGTAACAAAATAACGCGGATCTAATATTATTTAAAGACAAAAATTAATATGAAAAGTTACAGAGATTCTGAAAAGTAAACTCGTGCTAGCTGTTCAGGTATGTCAAAGAATTAAAAGATAACTTCTATAAAAAGCGAGGAAGCATCTACAAAAAACTATTAACAATTAAAAGAGAAGCTGCATAAAAAGCGAGGAGGCATCTATAAAAACTATTTACAAAAATTACAGATGTTTGGCAACCATACTGAAAATTTGAAAGAATTTCATGATTTACATGAAAATTACTTAAAATGAAGGAAAAATTATTGAATATAGGAGTTTGAGTTACTTTTGTCGTTTTCTACTCAGAAAAATTATTTGATCAATGAGAAATCTATCAAGGTCATTATAAAAAATTGTAGAAATTAAAGGAATACGATTATGAAATCCATTGTGAGAAAAAGACAAATTGTGTAGAGCCGAATTTGAATTTTCAATAGTTACTATAAGGCATCCAAGCAGTTAATAAAAAACATGCTGTAAGGAAAAATTATAAATCAGATTTTCAAAGTTAAGTGCGGCATGAACTTTCAACTCACCCTATATTTTGATATAGGTCACTACACAGTATTCAAGATAAAGATATGAATTTTAATACAATTTAATTATTTTAACTACAATTTAAGAGGATTTTCAAGTTCAACTAATTAGCTTCAAGGTCTTCAAGAAGAGAAAGCCTAAAATGAAGAATTTGAAGAATGCTCGTAGCACATGTATCTGATAGCCGGATTATGCGCATCAGACTGTTAACCAGTGGCGTGACACAGATAGAGGGTTGACTGGAATCAGGTGTTTTAATTCAAATTGTTGTGACGTGATTTTAGCACGTTACAACATGCCCATTCGCAGAATTTAAATGGAGTGATTGTAATAGCATAACGATCTATTAATGACAGACTATTCAATGTTATTCCAGCAACAACAACTATTATGTGAATATAGTTTCCTTTGTAATAACGAAGCGACCATAACATGCAAAAATTTTGAATAGTTCAATATGATTGAATGTCAATAATTATGATGCGGTTGCTATAGAAGCTGCTTATTTGAATGCTTTTCTTGACAGGTGACAACCTCATAAAAATATATTCGATAAGTTTAGGGAAAACCTCATGAACCATGGTACATTCAACGTCCCAAAGAAAAAATAATATGGAATAAATGATGGAGAAGATGCAACAATTGATGCAATAGGTAGAGTAACTGCTAACTCATCGATTTCAAGCATTTCGAGATTCTAAAGAAAAATAGATATAAACCTTATGAAATGAGAATTTCCCAGTTTTTTCAGCCTGGAGATTTTTAAAGTCGACTCGCAACGCAGTTTTTCGAAAAAATTTTTTGGATTGATGAAGTTCACATCAGCAATGATCGAATCTTCAATCGTCAAAATGAACACTGGTGGTTGAATGTAAACCCACTTAACGGTATTAATATTCAAGGTCAAGGCTACACTGTTCGGCAACTTTCGCGTGTCCCTCTGTTCAACCACGCATCATTACATATAGAGACTTAAGAATCTCGATTCCAACAGCTTTGCTGCCGACCTTCATGAGGCTCCTTGGGCTGATATATTGTATATCAATGATGTCAACAGTAAAATTCTATTATTAAATAGCATTATTTTGATTCTTTTTGACAGGCATGCTCCTCTCAGAACAGTGAAAGTTAGTAAGAAGTATGCTTCCTGGTTGACCAACAATCTTCGATATATGATGAAATCGAGAAACGATACCATGAGTGAATATGAAAGAAAATAGGAACCAATGGACCTGGCGGATTAAAGGCTGCTAAGGAATATGGTTGCAAATGCTGCACGCGCTGAGAAGAGTGGGTATTTGGCACAAAATTGGGCATTAAAAATAATTATGGCCACAAAAAGATTCCCGACTCTCTCAAGAATTGTTGTGAAGTTAACTCCTACTTGTCATCTGTGTTTGGTCGGGGGAATGCTTGTGGAGCGGCATCGGAATTCTAAAGCACACATAAATGCAATCCGCATTGGAAGTTCCGTTTTCATTTGGCGACGGTTGATGAAATTTCACAGTTGATCATGAAACTAAAGTCGAATTCTATGGGACCGGATGGGATATCGCCTGAAATGTTAAAGTTGCTGTCCAGTGATTGCTCTCTATGTGACCCATATTATGAATTGTTGTTTGGATAGCGGGATATTTCCTGAATGCTGGAAATTGTCATTGGTGAGGCCTCTGCCCAAGGTGAAGGATCCCACAAACTATGGTGATTTTCATCCCATCAGTATTCTTCCCTCAATGCCTTGAGTTCTGAAGAAATTCAATGTGGACCAGATAAATGATTATTTGTTGGAAAATAAAATTATATCACCGTTGGTTCTGGATGTGGTTGATAATATTGTTAGGCCCGTGGATTGTGGTATGATTGAGGCACTTGTCCTCTTAGATTTTGCGAAAGCTTCCGGCAGAGTTGATCACCGATTTCTATGTGCAAAATTGATTTATTTTGATTTCAGTGTGGCTGAGTTACAATTTTTGGAGTCATATTTGGACAAGCGTTCCCAGGTGGTAGTAATCGACAATGACCGTTCTGACGCTATTCCTGTGACGTGACGGGATAAGTGCTGAGGCCCGTACTTTTTCTTCTTTACTCTGCAGATATTTTTCAAGAAATTGATTCGTATAGGGCTCGTGCTTTTGCAGATGATATTCAGCTTCTTTACAACTTTGACGCTCTACTCGCTCCCGCTGCTGAGGAAATTATCAACGCCGATTGGTCTAGTATTTTCCGAGTACGCTGACAGACATGGCCTAAATTAAATACTAGTGTGATCTCATACTTTTTGGTACGGAATCTTCTAGAAAGCTTATTGACTCGGACTTTGTTTTTGAGATACCGGGGGAATCAATAGCTGTGAAGAGCTCAGTGAAGAACCTCGGTGTAAATTTTGACTGTGGCCTTTGTTTTCCGGCTTATATTTTCCAGGTGATCCGAAAATGTTATGGAGATTCAAACGCGTTATACATGAATCCTAGAGTCCTTAATTTCAAATTCAGAAAAAAACTAGTTGCGACAATAGTGCTACCTATTTTGAATTATGCTTTGGTTGTCGTATTTCCTTGCTTGGGCAAGCTAACGCAGAATAGATTGCAGCGCGTCCAGAATGCATGCTGCCGATTCGCCAAAATTCAGAAATTGAAATGACTGAAGATTCATCACTTATTTGAATTTCACCTTACTACATTGGTATAATGCATTTAACATTCTGGTGAAGCTTCGTACCTTCGTAAGAAATTAATATTTTGCAGTTATATGAGCAGTACTAATCTGAGAAATTGTCCTACCGTTTCTGTGCTTAGTTTCCGTTCGGCTTTTTTCAGGAGATCGTTTACATTTAACTCTTTGAATATTTATAATCAGGTTTCAAATAGTTTGAAAAATGTTTCAAAAATCTCAATGCGTACTCGCCTGAATCAACACCGAATCCATTTGCAACATTGGGCTCGATTAATTTGGCAAATGTATCTCTTCTTCTTTCATTACAATTGATTTAGCTCGTTTTTGTTCTTGCTGCCCTAGGATTGCCTTTGTTTTCATTTTGTCCTTTATATTTTTCACGGTTAACTTGGATGGCTTTTGCATTTTTCTTGAAAACAAATGTATTTTATTCTTGTTCTTTTTATTTCAATCTATAATTATATTATATATTAAGGTTGAGTAGGAATAGCTCTGCTAGACTTCGCCTTAAGTGTTATTCTGTAAGCAAGATAAATAGCTCAAATAACATTTTATTATTATTATTTATTTTCATTATTATATGGATTCAATGTATGCTGCGCATTGAAATATAATCGGGTATTAGCGTATGTGATTTTTGATGAAAACATTCGTAGTGAATTATAACACGAAAATGTTAATAACAACATTATCGATGGATATTTTGATGAACTATCATGTTGAAAGAAGAAATATCTCTTTTCAACAAACTATGGCCGTTACTGATTTACTTAAATTTCGGAAATAATTCGATCGGAAGTAGGGGGCCAGTAAAATAGCCGCTCTAATTTGTCGCTGCTGTACACTTTTCATATATATCAAGGAATATATCAAGGACCTGTTATATTGAAGAGTTGAGGCAAACTTTCAGATATTGTCTTACTTCGGTTACCAATATACAAATTTCTAATGCGTGTTTGAGTATCCTTAGGATCATGAATTATGCATATAGAATAATGGTAATATAGTTGAATGCCTTCATACATTATTTCTATTAAATTCAATTCGATATAATAGAATATCTCGTTAGTTTCTTTCTGATCTAAAATATTACATGGCACTTTTCAAAATGGTTGTACGGCATGTTCGTTTCGTTATTACAAAGCATACTTTATTCACATAAAAGTTGTAACCTGATGAGAAAACATCAAATAAAGTTTTTGAATTGAATTGCTAGAATTGAGTTTGGAATCGTCAAAATAAGAGCACAGAACATACTTCTGCTATTTCAATCATTCCGTGTGAATTCTATAAATGGACAAAAAGTTACTAGATAAAATTGGAAAAAATTCAAAGTTACCTATGATTTCCATTTTTAAAAATTCAAGTTTGCATTATAATCCAAAATCAGTTGGAAAAAAACTTAAAAAAGTATCTGTAAAATATCAAATGACCGAGATATAGCACTTGCCTGATTCCGAGAATTTTCAAAATCTAACTAATAGCTCGAAAACGAAAAAAGTTAGCCTGAATCTGTTCGTGGCAATGAATTTCTCAGGCAAGATATATTTCTCTCTATTCAGAATATTCCACATGCTGCTGTACTAAAACGTCGAAATTTGTTGTACCTGTACACATGACAGCTACATTAGCTACATAGGTTACCGAAGGTACAATAATGTCAGTTATCCATCAAATGAGCGCCAAGAGATGATATTAAAACCATTTCAAGGTTTCATCTTAGAAAGATCTAATCGCAATCAATCCCAACTGGGTACGGGTTTGATAAAGTCCTTATTGAATAGATATCAGGAAATATCATGCGCTCCGGAGAAGAGGTTCTTATCGTCCAGAAATATCTGAAATGAAGAGTATAACATAAATTAAACATATTGCAATTGGTGAAGTCAGAAATATTCTATATTTGATATTATGTGCTATATGAACTGGCCTTGGTGAGTGTTAAGAATTCTCTATTGTTACCTACACTTTCATGACTACCGTGTCTGTGCTAGGTGAACAGAGAAATAAATATCGTTTTATTGAGTCAATCGCCCTTTACTTTCTCTTTTAACAAATTCACGTTCGAACGCTAAGGTCCCTTATTTCGAAGCGCATCAGAAATTTTCAGTTATCATATCAATAATAAAATATGATGCATTGTTTCAAAAATATTTACGTTTTTTCTGCAAATCTGAAAATAAGAAATGGGCAATCAAATACATCCAAAAATATTTTCTCGACAATCTATTTGCTACTGAAATTAACCGATTCAATAGAATCCGAAAAAAGTAAAGTTCTCGTGAAATGACTGTTCTAATATGATTATTATCCGAAATAAATACCTGAAATTGAAATAGCGCATATTTGGGGAGTCTTTTCTTAACTTTCCGACCGGGATCCATGAAAATTTGGTACGCGCCATTTGGTTTTAATAAGCATGTTGAAATTAGAGTGAATTTAATTTTTTAATCCTGCACATTAGAGAAAAGTTTGACAATTTCGCGAAAATTCATGACAGTTAATCAACGTAGTGTGCTGGATTTTTGCTTCACTTCGTGGACCGTTCATAAGGTCTATGCAAAAACGAATATTACCTATATTTTCTTGAAGTAGCATCCTTTTAGGCTTATAATCTTCGTTCAGGACTGCTTTAGTTTGCTGATCCTTCTCGTATAAAAGTATTTGTTCAAACATGTTGAATTGCCATTTGTTTTTGCAATTACCTCCTAGTTTTTTCTTGCCAGCCATTTCTTCATATTGAGAAACAAATAATTGTCCGCCAACTCTGAAGATGTAAAACGAGTTGGAACCTTATTTTAGATTATTTTGCAGCCTCAACTGCTGAGTTATGACATGGAGTCGTGTCGTGATGAAGAAGGCCTTTTTGTCGCCCAATCGTGGGCATTTTTCGTTCAAATTGTTTTTCAAACGGTCTAATAACGATGAGTAATACACAACATTGTTTGAATTGTTCTTTGGTCTCAGGAGTATAGCAATGTATCCATGTCGGATCCACAGTGACGAAACGTCTCTTACAGTGTCAACACTTCATATCCAGACGCAAACTATTATGCAATCGTTCATTCGAAATGCCCATGGTACTAGCAATTTCATGCACCTTTACTTTTCTGTCATCCGTCACCATATCATGAATTTTATCAATGATTAATGCAATAGTGACCTCAACAGGGCGTCCAGAACGTTCAGCGCCCATATGGTCACTCCGAAAATTTTGAACCCACTTATATACCGTGCTAATCGAAAGTGCACAGCAGCCATAATATTTACCAAGCTTCTTTTCATTATTATGAGGTGTTTTGCCTTTCATAAACTAATAGTCAGTCAATGAACGAACTTCTTTTTCGTCCAGTTCTTGAAATTCACTCAAATTTCTTGATTCAGAATAAACACAAAGAGATAGATTATTTATATTAAATTTAATTCGATATAATAGAATATCTCGTTAGTTTCTTTCTGTTTTGAAATATTGCATGTTACTTTTGAAAATGTTTGTACGACATGATCGCTTCGTTATTAAAAACCGTACTTCATTCACATAAAAGCTATAACTTGATGGGAAAACATCAAATAAAGTTTTTGAATTGGTTTTGCGAGAGTTTGGAATCGTAAAAATAAGAGCACAGAACATACTTTAACTATTTCAATAATTCCGAGTGAATTCTATGAATAGACATAGAGTTACTAGATAAAATTGGGAAAAATTTATACAATTTTCGATTTTTCATGGAAATACGTCCTAGATGGAAAATTGATTGCAGCAACGAAATCAAAGTTATCGATGATTCCCATTCGAAAAAATCGCACGTTTGCATTATAACCCAAAATAAGTTGGAAAAAACTTCAAGAAAGTATCTGTAAAATATCAAATCTTCAAGAACGACCAAGATATGGCACTTGACTTATTCCCAAAAATTTTCAAAATTCACTAATAAGACGAAAACGAAAAAAGTTAGCTTGAATCTGTTCGAGGCAATGAATTTCTCAGGCAAGAGGAAAATTCTGAAACCACTTATATACCGTGCTAATCGAAGGTGCACATCAGCCATAATATTTACCAAGCTTCTTTTCATTATTCGGAGGTGTCTTGCCTTTCATAAAGTAATGTTCAGTCAATAAACGAAACTCTTTTTCGTCTAGTTCTTGAAATTCACTCAAATTCCTTGATTCAGAAAAAAACACAAAGAGATAAACCAATCTGGCTGAAACTTCCGAGAGATGCTAAGATATATAGCATACACAGATAGTTTTGAAAGAATCCGAAAATATTGTCAAAAAATAGAAAGATCCCAATATACAGCACCCTTGCTTTTCATATCATTTAAATTATAAGGCATCGGTAACTAAGAAACGAAAAATCACAACATATCAAAACTTTAGAAGATTTCAGTGAAAACTGTATTCTTCACACGTGCGGCTTTTTTTTAAACAACAATGTCCTGACGACTTACCATAGAGAAAAGGTGATTCAATATGGAATGCGACTTCCTTGTTCATTTATGTCAACCTGCAATGTCTTCATGGCTTGCGGATGGTTTTCCTTCTAATTCAAAGTGCAATTTGGACGACCAAGACGTTTAAATATAGTTTTTGTTAGAACTTTTCCACTCAATGTCACTTGTCACACTTGTTGAGGAATTGTTTTGTTTGAATGGTATATTTCTTTTCAAGAAGCAATGAAAACAACAGAAATTGAGAATTTCCGCTTATTTTTTTAATTACAAGACAGACGACGAAAAACGACTATAACTTTCGAATTACATAAACTATGACAAAACTTTGGCTAGTGTAATTTGAAAAGTGGTCCTCAGCACAGATTACAAAATTTTTTCAATTGTGGCGACATCTATGAAATATCTCACGAACTTATTACGTTTTCCAATTTAACGCTAATCTATGGTTAGTTAAAAGGCGTTCGAATATTTCTCAGCAACAAATTCCGTATTTCTACAGAACATGTTTCTCGCTTCATTTCTTTAATACCATAACTCAAAATATTTTTCATCATTAATCAACGTGAACCCATTTTTCAACCTACACAGAACACGATACTCCCAAATGTTAATGCTCAGTCCCTACCCTGCCATTTAACCAAATGAGAAAGGTGGCGTTAAAAAATGCGACAAATTATTTACACGTGAAAGTACTTAATAAAACAGATGTTCGTTTTTATAGAAGATTCCTGCAGGCAGAAGGAAGATTTTATTTTTAGTTCGAAAGCAAATAGATAAAATAATTGCATATGACTCGAAGGAACTCGTCATTCCGCAAGCTCTTTTTTCTTCATTCTAAAATAGCACGCTCTCTGTTGAAACGAACGAAACTAAGTGACGTTTCAGCCGTTGTTTGACAGAAGCGTCAAGCATGAAAACGGTCTCCAATTAGGCGCGTGAGATATTTGAGTTTTATGGGAATACTTGCCAGGCAAATACGTCCTCGTCTTTCACACATTATGTAATTATGAAACCTCAAAAGTTATTAAGCGAAAACGAAATCGTTTCTCTTTTGCGAAAAATTATGCGCCATATGGCGAATTGTTCTGGAAATATTATTCAAATAATTATGGCCTATTAAAGTTTCCGAAGTAACACAAAGTAGGCTTAACACATGGAACTTGGATTATATTTATTTTTCTGCTGTGGGGACGTTTGATAAGTCAGCGACTTTTTGAGTTTTCGGCACAGTATCTTTGAATGCATAAGTGCTACCCTCAACTTCAATATATTAATGAACTATTATTAATCAATGTAATCGCCTTCTGCATTGATACACAAATTTGCATGCGCCATGAGGTTATCAAATGACTTCTCTGAAGAGGGAATGTGGCAAGGCAATAATGTAATTTTGATCAGAAATCTTGAACGATGTGATCAAGCATTATCGTGTAAAAGAGTTCTGGCCGAATACGACGAAGTCTTGCCAGCAATCGCTTCATGACGCCCAAATAAAGTCTCCTGTGACTGTCTGGCTGCGTGGAATAAATTCGTTGTGGATAATTCCTTCACAAACGTTAAATAAAATCAGCATAACGTCACTTCTGACTTCTTCAAATGACTTTTTTTAGGTTTTCCTTCATCCAACACTCTCGATTCAGCAGTCTGCCACTTCATAAGACCTAACATGGACAAACGCACTAACAAACATGACGCAGTCACTCAAGTTATTTACATACAATTGTCATGAAATTTTAACAGCTTCCAATGAAGTACCAAGTTAACAATATTACAATAGATGGCATTAGTAGTACAGTTTTTTCTTTCGTAACGGAAGGTGTATTGTGAGGTTTTGGGCGAGCTACGTTGGTATTTGACTCGTATGCAAATTAAGCATTTTTTGTGTAAAAAAACCATCAACCAAACCCAGGAAGGGCTTGATAAGTACTATGGGGAAATGCACCTTAAATTCAATAGTTTAGAAATGGCATATTGAGTTCATTGTTGTACGTATCAACTTAACCTTCATAAGGTATTCGGGTCAATTTTGACCCATTTTGAGGTGAAAATGTAATTTTATCAGAAAATAAGCGTTCAAGAAGTTTCATATTCTATGCCACATATGATATTTTTTACTCTAACGGTCTTCGGGTCAGAATTGACTTCAACTAATAACAAACGCACAGCGCATCTGTAATCATCCGAATTGTTTATGTATCGTATAACTTTTTGAATGAGACGTTCTTTTGTTCTACCCACACAAGTCTTAGTGTTATATTATAACATCAATGGAACAGAGCGTACCCTAGTTTACAGTGGTGAAAACGTTATTTGCTTATAAAAAATAATAGACAATCAAAAAGAAGCGGCGTTTTTAGATGAAATGTCGGATAGTAATGAATCTAAGAAGCTGAACCATCTGATAGTGACAGTGAATAAGTGCCTGTGCCAACAATTACGTCAAAAAATGGACAAATAAAATATTCCATAAACCCCGTCACACAGTGGTATGGAAGAGCTTCCAGAGGAAACATAATGAACTTCATACCAGGTTTGACACGATAATCTTGCTCGAGGATTACCTTAGAAGAGAAATCCAGTTTTGAATTATTTTCCCCCCCACCTTGGATACACACCATATCAAAATATACAAATTTAGAACGTAAGCGTGTTTTCGCTAATGATTGGAAATACATTTACGATATTGATCTGTTCGCATACATCGGGCTTCTATTACTATCTGGTGTATTTCGTTCAAATAATGAAAGTACCAAAAGCATCATGGGATAATAACAAAGGCAGACCTATTTTTGGGGCAGTTATGCCACTAAAGACTTTCAAAAAATTGTCAAGGTTGATTAGGTTTGACAATAAACACACACGATCCGAACGGCGACTGCTGGATAAATTTACTCCAATTTGAGATCTGTGGAATCAGTGGGTTGACCTTTTGTCAAAAGTTTTTAATCTTTCTGAAAACGTACAGTAGATGAGCAGCTTGAAGCATTCAGAGGAAAATGTCTATTTCGACAGTACATGCCATCGAAACTAGCTAACTATAGCATCAAATTTTGGGTTCTATGTGATTCTGCCACAAGTTACGTTAGGAATATCTAACCCTACACGGGCAAAGAAATAGGAGGTGTGCCTGAATAAAACCAAGGCATGCGTGTAGTCCTTGATTTGACTCGCGGCCTGAGAGGGCATAATCTTACGGTGGATAATTTTTTCACATCACATCAACTTGGAAAGAAACTATTAGAAAAAACAGATCACTGTAACAGGGACTATAAGTAAGAATAAACCGGAATTGCCTCCAGAAATAGTAACACCAAAGGAAAGACCGTTATATTCATCATGTTTCGCTTTCACCAAAGATACTACACTTGTTTCTTTCTTCTTCTTCTTATTCTTTTAAATAGACCTATTGGTCTGTTGCTTGCCGAAGCCGTCTCTGGATGGTTTCTTGCGAAGTGGACTGCCAGCTTTCCTGTCATCTTTTTGGGGGTCTTCCTGGTGGGCGCTTTCCATGTGGCTTGCTCTCCATCATTATGCGCGGTAATCTGTTTTCGTGCATTCTTCCCACGTGCGCATACCATTCTCTTCGTCTTTGTCTGCCCATCTGACTATGTCTACTATGCCTGTCCAGTCTGGTCTTTCCGAGGATAGTTCTTAGGGTTTTCATTTCGGCCGCGCGTAGTATACTTTTAGTTTTGTTTGTGTCTTCGCGTGCTTCTATGCCGTAAGTCATGATAGGTCTGATGCAAGTCTTATAGATCTTCACCTTGCTATCTGTTCTCATGTGCTGGTTTGACCATATCACATCTCTAAGACACCCTGACAGAGCTGCTGCTTTAGTTATGAGACTTCTTACTTCCTTCGCCAGATCGTGGTAGCTGCAGATGTCCATGCCTAGATATTTAAAGACATTGACTTGTCAATGACTTTACACCTGATAGGTTCTCTGGAGAATGTCATGGCTTTGGTTTTTGATATTGAAATTACCATGTTGAGTTGTTGGCTGACTTGATAGAATTTAAAAAGCTGTCTCTGAAGATCGTTCTCCGTTTCTGCTATAATAGCTGCGTCGTCAGCATAGCAGACCACAGATATTTTAGAGTGGCCCATTCTGTATCCCAAATCTAAGGATGTGACTTGTTGTATTATTTCATCCATCAAGAGGTTGAAAAGGAAAGGGCTCAGGCTGTCACCCTGTGTAATTCCGCCTGGTGTTTTTATGTTAGGTGTAGTATGTTCGCCTGACTTGATCTTTGTCACATTTCCGGTGTTTAAGTTTTTAATTAGTTTGGTGATTTGGGACGGGGACTGTCTTTTTATTAGAATTTGTAGGATGTCCATCAAGCGCACTTTGTCGAATGCCTTTGTTAAGTCTATAAAGCAGATGTAAGCAGGCTTGTTGAACTCTATTGATTTCTCCTTTAGTTGTTTCATTACGAAGGGAGCGTCCGTTGTTGATCTATTTGTTCGAAATCCAAAAACTGTTCCTCTCTATTCTCGAAACGTGATTCTAATTTGTCTTTTAGGATGCCAGTGAGCAGTTTCATGGACGTACTTAGCAGGGTTATACCCCTGTAGTTTTCAGGTGATGCCTTTTGCCCCTTTTTGAAGATAGGAATAGTGATGCTGCTGCGCCATTTTTCAGGAATCTGTGATATGTTTAAAATTTTATTGAAAAGAGTTAGCAGCTTCTCGGTGAGTTTCTTTCCCCCATACTTTAGCTATTCGTTTGGGATGTTGTCTGTTCCCGCGGCTTTCCTGTTTTTTAGCTTTTGTATTCTTTTTCTCAGCTCTTCCTCTGTTATCAAAACATCATCTGGTGTTTCGTCTTCGTTCACCCATGTATCAGTTGTTTCTTCATCTTGGTACAGCTCTGTAAAATATTTTTCCCAGATGTCAGGTGATATGATTTTAGTTTGAACGTATTCATTTACTGGATTTTTCCTGTTTTCAGCATCTTCTATATCTTTCTTTGGGCTCCATAAAGGTCGTGTTCCATTTCACTGGTAAACTGTCTCCAGTCTTCCCTTTTGATGGCATTAGCTTTGTTTCTATTTTCAACGTATCTCGTTTGATTGGTTTCTGTTGGTAAACTTAAATACAATAGATAGCTTTTACGTTTCATATCTGCCAGTTCTTTTACTTCCTTACAGTACCATGACTTGATATTTTTGTTGGCGTTTATGTTGATTGTGCGTTCTCCCGCCGACTCTGCTGCAGCTTCGGTTATGCAGGTTTTTATTTGTTGCCAGCCTTCTTCAACTTCATCTGATATGCAAATGTTATTCAGTTTGCTTGGTAATCTGAGTTCGTAAGGCTGTCTTGTGCTTTCGGTAGACAAAGATTCTATATTGAATTTTCTTATGTAGATAGGCTTCTTTATAACTTTACGAGGTTGTTCCATTAACATTATGCATAATACAAGCTTGTGATCTGTTCCCAGATTGGCTGATGTTAGAGCCCTTACGTCTAATATTTGCGAGGGTGTGATTGCTCTGTTGGTTATGACAAAGTCTATAATGGAGCGTTGTCCTCTTGTGTTGGAAAAAGTATATTTGTGCTGTTCTTTGTGTTGGAAGTATGTGTTATTAATTCTCAGCTCGTTCCTGGCACAGAAGTCCATAAGAAGTTCAACATTTTCGTTGGCAATTGGCTCGTTGAATTTTTGTTTCAGATTGGGTATTATATCATTTCCAATTCGGGCATTGAGATCTCCAAAGACAATGAGTTTATGGCTTCTATCAAGTTTGTCGATAGTATCTTGCAGTGACAGATAGAAGTTTTCAGACTCTTCGGTGGTTCGTGATGTGTCAGGAGCGGATGTGCTGACAAGGTGGGTGGTGAGTTCATTGATTTTGATGGACACTCATAATATTCTATCGTTTACGTATTCTATGCTTTCGATGTTGTGCGTATACCTCTCCTGCAGTAGTATTCCAACTCCTGAGTGTGCTCTTTCCTGTTTAGGCACTCCACTGTATATTAAGATGTACTCGCCAAATTTTGAGGTGCCTTGACCTTTTTTCCTTGTTTCTGATATTTCACATATGTCGAGTCTGTGCTTCTTCATTTCGGTTGATTTTTACATACCCAAAAAAAATAAATCGGTGAATCTTCTCAGCACTTTGCATCACAACTCAGAAGTGAGTAATCGCGCAGACAAAAAGCCTGTGATAATATTGGACTACAACGAATGTAAGGGTGGCGTGGATACACTGTATAAAGCTGTCTCCTGTTACAGTTGCAAAAGAAAAACAAAACGTTGGCCTCAAGTGCTATTCAGTAATGTTCATGGTAGATATATAGGCCTACAATGCTTTCATATTATTCACGGTTGTACAGCTAAGAAGGCTCCCAAAAGAAGTCGCTGCCAACTATGTGCTGAAACTGACAATAAAACACTTTTGATTTGTGTAGATTGTAAGAAATTCATATGTAAAAAATATTCTAAAACAGTGGTTCTATGTACCCAGTGTGTAGATATAATTAAATTTACATTTTTTTATTCTGCTCAGTTTCTTTTCATAAAAATATTTAACAACATAGTATATTCTTTTTATATTAGATATATAAAATTATAATTTTTACAAGAATAAATAGTAATTCTGTAGAAATAAATATATATGTCGAATAAATCCATTAAACAATTTATCTTATTATTATTATTTTTGTTCATTTTTTAGTATAATTTTACTACTTGGGTCAGATCTAACCCAAAGCACGGCAACGTTTGTGAAATTAAAAACCTTATGAAGGTTAAGTAATGTCGATCGTTTAGGTCATTGAATTGAGTTCATCACACCGAAAATCGTCTCTGAAATTCATGAAAGCTTATTAAACTATCAGAGAATGAAAGTCACTGAGGAGTCTGAGGCTGTAGATATCCCAACTGAGCGGACACATCCCTTTTTTTCTCTGGATATTTAAGATCAATTTCAATCTTCAACATAAGCAGTAGGTGATAGAAATAAAAGTGAAAGTCGTAAATCTTCAATTGATCATTTTTCAGCTTGTGAAATTCGAGTATCTTCTGAAACTCATAAACTTGAATCAGTGCACATCCTGGAGATTTTACATTAAAACATTCAACATCGGAGTCACTCATATCATGAGAAAATTAGGACATAGTAGCTTTAACAGAGCACTGGGAATGTGAAAATAATCTTAAACATTACACCTTGAACGTGATCAAATTAGTTTCCAGTTTTATCGACCAACTGGCCTTTGAAGACAAAAAATTAGCTAATAAAGAAAGATTAGATTTTAAATGTATTAGTATGTCTGATGTCATATCACTCAAACTGACTGCTTGGGCTCGATCAGTTGAGTAACTGTCAAACCATTTCACCAATTTCACCAAAACCCACGTACTCAATTATAGCCAAAAGTTCACGAAGATTACAGGATCAAATGCCTTTTCATGGTCCATCAATATTAAAAATAATAGCCATCACTCATCCAAAGCTATGGCAATTTCATTGCCCAAGTACAAAAGAAGCAGATTTGTTGTAAGGTACACTGCGCCAAGATATTGACGCACAAAATCGAAAATTCAAATTCATTCACAAGAAAATTAGATATCTTGAAGAATTATTTTTTCCGTATTATACCAGCACTAAGGAACGCCTGAGAACAATCTCAATGAGAATGGTACTCACAGAAATTGAAATAACACTAATAATGAAAACGGTAAAACTTTTGGAGACAGTCAGAGTTCACAAAAATCTGTTAATACCGGATATTTCCATCCTTGGCGAGAACTACTACATTACATGTATGAATTATACTCAAAGGCAAAGCATCCTGATCCATTTCATTCCAAATTTCGATCAGTCGGTTCCGAAACTCATTCACGGTAGCTGGCTGGTTTTGCTCGCTTCTTAATCATGTTCGCTGGTATTGAGGTCTGAACTGCATGTGGGTCACTCCATTAAAGTGATTTCTTTATGTTGAAAGATAGTTCCTAACTATATGAGCATATTTTCACCAATGTTTTCCTCAAATGGTACATGTTCTTCTAAAATGTCTGTAACGTTTCGATGAGCATTCATGGTTCAATTATTTACGATGACCAGATCAATGCTTTCAAAGAAATTCCTACCCACATCATTGTTGAATCTCTACCAAATCCATAGGCAGCTAAAAAGTTGCATATCCTTCATTTCGACATTATCTGTACACTAGATAACGTCGATCGCAAAAAAAAGACAAAATCTTCACTCATCTGTAAAAAACTCTTTCCCAGTCAACTTTCAACCAATTGATATGCCTCATGGCAAAATTCAATCGGACTTTTTGATGTGCAGCGGTCTCAGCAGGGATTTGGTTGCGACACGAGGTCTAAAACCAAATTTGGATTTTTCCTCAAAATTTGGGAGCGACGAACACAGTGAGCGGTTCCATCAGGACTTATTCAACATGGAAAAAAGGTACCAAGGCAAGTGGGGTCCGAACATGTTAGCTGACTACTGCTGGACACTGAATGGGAAGTAGCTGACAATAAATATTCTCGAAAATGCCGAATAAATGTAAATATAAGTTATTTTTTTCATTTGAAACATTTTCTACCGTTTTCACTTAAAAAGATTAATTGCTGTTGCAAAAACACTGAGGGTGATCGAAATTTTCTAAAAATGCAGATTAGTTAAAGACTAGTTGTGGATACAAAATAAAACATTCCATTTCATTAAGGTTATTTTTGTGTATCAGTGCATCTAGCATTTCACATATTATGAATGAATTTCTGACCAAAAATTTATCAAATACTATCGAACAACCACCGTATTCTCCTGATATGGCTCCGGCCGCTTTTTTCTTGTTCCAAAACTCAAAATACCGCTTCGAGGTACCCGTTTTGAATCAATAGAAGACATAATAGAAAATTCGCGGTGAAAAGTCGATTCCGGAAAAAGCGTTTGAAAAATGTTTTGATGATTGTATTATTCGTTGGCGTAAATGTATTATTTCGGAAGATGCCTACTTTGAAGGCGGTACAATAAATTCGGATGAAAAATAAATATTTTGTGTTCCATTGACTAGGTAATTCCCGGTAAATTTCTAACAGAATGTAATTGGTCTCAATTGCGAATTCTTGGTGTTACTTTCAAAAATGGGATTCTTAATGAAGTTTCACCTTTGAATGCGGTTCATAGAAGAAAACACATATATTCAATACATTTTCTATTTCTGGCTTTCTTGTCTGAAAATAAAATATGAAATATCGCAAGGCGAAAGGATTCACAGAAAATATTAAAATGACTGTATATATAAGGTAAGTTCTGTAGCTGTTGAGTTAATAGTTGCAATTATGATTAGTTCGTTAAGAAGTAGTTTAATAGAGCAACTAAAATAATTTTCAGAACATTCAAACAAGAATTCCGATGGGACTATTGCTATCTATACAATGATATTCAACTGAATAGAATAGGTTACAGTGCCCTGAAGCTAATATGGGTTTGAAGGCTATAACCCTCTCGAAGACTAGAGCATTCAGGAGGGTAAAATGAATAATAATTACTACACAGTAGCGCACAAGATCCTTAATCTAAGCTTATCTGGTCGTTGTATGGTTCTGGATAAATAGGTGAAGATACCGTCTTTGTCGTTCTCCACAACAACAGATGTAACGTCAAATCTACAGGAGAGCTCTGAGTGTGTCCCCAGCAGTTCAAGGACCCCATCTTGAGTCTTTGTAGCAGGAAGGTAAGATGGTTGAATCCCCAAATTAGGTATTTGTAGGCAGTGAATTCATAGATGGCAGTGACGTGTTGAGTACGACAGGAATGAAACTATCAAGAACCAAACTTGAAAAAAAAAAGGCCTGAAGGAATAATATGTGATTCAAACTGAACGAATTGATGGTAGTATGAATTTCCATGTGAGAGTACGATGAAAAGTTGAGTGCTTACCTAAGATGTCGTACTTTTCGAAAGTGATTTGCAATGTTACGGAATTTGATAAAAAATTCACTGAGTGATACTTGTTTCTCGCAAGTATTATTCAAATTCGCGTAATTTTCGTTTTTCTTGAACTTAAATCCACATGAGCGATCACGTTTTCTCACCATCAGAAAAAGTGTCTCCTCTTTGTGTCAATTATTCCTAGGGAAATTCAATTCATCCATCAAAATTCTAATGGGTTAACCTTGAACTGACCTCACTTCCTATTTTGTTTTAATTCTGGTTGTTCACAAAATTTTACTTTCTATGCTCCGAAAAGCTCAAAGTTTGACATATTTCAACTCAGGATATGTTGTTGTGTATTTCAAAACTATGTTAATTTTTTGTTCACTGAGAGTATTCAATTTCCAACTTTCTTTTCAGATCTCTCGTACCCTGGATGCCATTATTAATCGACAGTAAATACATAGCACTAATCTATCGCCCTTGAAATGTATTGATGTTTATCAGATGAATAAAGAGCTTCAACGTATGAATAATTTTTGGTACCTTATAGCCAGCACGGAATTGGTAAGTATTCAGTGTTCATTTTTAGCCCGTAACATTGGTGACAACCTCGGCTTTCAGTACATGTGTAATTATGGATGGAAATACAAGGAAAAGATCCTCTATTTAATGATTCATTCAATAAATCCCTGAATGAGATAATACGGAAAGGTAATACTGTTTTCACTGCATTTGATCTCAGTTCCCCTAAAATATTCAGTATATCCTCAATCGAAACTTCCGTAAAAGTATATGGTATGGAAATATTCAATTTACTATCTTAAAATTTTTATACAACTTCATTATTGAAGTTTTATAAAAATTTTAAGATAGCAAATTGAATATTTTTTGAAGAGCGAGAACAAACTATTTATGTACCTAAAGGTGCGAGATTTTATCGCATTTGGCAGATTTTTCTCAGTATAATCTATCCAGGTAAGATTAAAACACAAATACACATGTTTTACAACGTTTTTCTATCAATAAATAAATTAAATTAATAGATCACTGATACCGCGGTTTCGTAATCCATCGGACAGTAAAAAACCAAGTATGTAAAAAATAACTTAAAAATTTATATCAACAGGCCATTATTTGGATTTGAAAAAACAAGATATGAGGTATGCAGCTAACAATTATTGAAAGGGAGTGATTTGAATAAATCGACAATTTGGGATTTACATAGATCAGTCTGGTCGTTTATTATCAGAAAGTTGTCATTGAAAAGTGATTGGAAAATGTCAACTGATTCTAGCTATTTGAGTTTTTAACCTTTCGGGACAATGCGAAGGACTTTCATTTTAAATTATACAGATGCAGTAGTTAGCTAATGTTGAATATTGTTTATTTTTAAGGAATCAAGTTTGATGTATGTCTGCATTTGGTGAAGATTCTTTTCCGCAGCTCTTCTTCCAAGTTTTCAGTTTATGTAGCATAAACTCTAGATTTAAAATGAACCCAAAGAAGAAATCTAAAGAACTCAGATCAAGTTACCGAGCTGGCCACTCAACTGCTCCTCTTCTGCTAATCCACCGACCTTGGGAATTTGCATCCAAATATTGTCGCATACGCACATCGGAATATACTGGAGTACCATCTTGTTGAAACGTATCTCATTGTACGAAAAATTCACCATTTTCCAAAACTTCTGTGAGACGAGAATTTATTGATTCTTCCAGCAACTGAGAATAAGTGTCTCAATTAAGATTATCTTCGATGAAGGAAGGTTCTACAATATGGTTTGAGGGTTCTGGGTATCACAATAAAGACGATTATGCATATTCACTCCACCATTAAGAGTAGAGGTACTCTCGTCAGAAAAATTGGTATTATACAGAATATGAGGGTTATTAATAATAATTTCACTTAAAATTTCACGAAATCGCAAGCGGCAATCAACATCGTCTCCGTTTATTTCATGAGCTAGTTTTACTAGTTTTTCTGAATAGACCACATCATAAATCCTTGCCGTTTCTCCGGCACAACTATAATGCGATAATGAATTGAAACAATTTCAACGAACAAATCAGTTGAGTAAACAATTTTCAGAGTTTGTCCAACAAACGACAACTGTGATTTAAAGTATCACTTGAGAATGATAGTAGAGAATTAGAATTGTATCATTAAATGGATGTCGGATGTGGTCATGTTGAGAACTTACTTCGATTTCATTGTTATTGTATTGTTAATTTTTGTAGGAAAGCAAACTTTTCATTATGCTATGATGGTGATCATTCATGAAGATAACATTTTCGAAGAAGAAATTCAAAGACCTTCCCAAAGATGTGGCCGCTACTACTTTATTTGAATAACCTTTAAATTAACACGGTGCAGGTTTGAAACAGTGCAAGTCACATCAATTCGATGACCATTAATATCGTGAAGAATCCCCTCTACCATCGGCGACTCTCGAAGGGTGACAACTGATATGCATGCGAGAACACCGGAGTTCATTCATTTCCTTTGAAGACTTCGTTGAAACCACGAGGAAATAATTAATCACAATAATTTGTGAATTGTTTAATAACCCTTCAAAATAAAAGTGGTAAGTAATAATTCATTGCCATCCGCTTTATTTCTTCATTCTCTTTTAATATTGAGCAAACATTGAATTCATACCTAGATCCCTCTTACAACTAAGTATTTATTTTCAATTTCCAACTTTAAATTAATATTCTCAGCATGTGTATTGAATCCTGAATATCCGGCCTCGATAATCTTATATTCTCTTTAGGTCACACTTACTTACAGCTTGGATCTATGGATTCTACGTTCTTAATTCTTAATTTTCATATAGGAATATTTTACTTATATTGTTCATTTCTCTTCAGCATGACCCAACATCGCTTTTTTATTTTATTCCTTTCATATGCATATTATATTCTTTTGCTTATTAGCATCATTTATTACTTGCTGACCTCTTTCCTGCTTTATTTGAATGGGAATGGCCTAGAAAATAAATGATAATTTTTTATCATGATATCTAGATTTTCTTTTATAATTGATTTGCAAGTCGGGTGTGCTCAATCACCTTTTTATTTTCTTATTATATTATATACTATATATATATATATATATATATATATATATATATATATATATATATATATATATATATATATATATATATATATATATATTATCTAGGCTATGTTTCATTTTTAATTTGTTGAAATCATTCAATATTCAAATAAGAGCAGAGTAGAGGTCACTTGTACTTATCAGGAGCAAATGGTAAGAAAACTGTTACAGTTTTTTGGGGAGAACAACAACTCCTTCATTTTTTTGGAGAGGACAAAAACAATTTCTTGGAGAGGACAAAAACAACAGCTTTATTTTTTTGGAGGGGACCAAACAACAGCTTTATTTTTTGGAGAGGACGAAACAACAGCTTCATTTTTTTAGAGAGGACCAAAACAACAGCTTTATTTTTTTATGACAACAACACCTTTTCCTGTGGAGACGACAAAAACAACAGCTTTATTTTTGGAGAGGACAACAGCTTTTTTTGGATAGGACAAAAACAACAGCTTTATTTTTGGAGAGGACAAAACAACAGCCTTATTTTGGGCAGGAAAAAAGTAGCTTTATTTTTTTTTGAAGAAGACAACAACATTCGGTCCCACAGATTTATTTTTGGAGGAGTTCAATCTTTTCCTTGGATAGCCACCAACCTGCTGAGATAATTCCAATTTTATGTGCTAGCACATCACTATTGAGATAAGTCCAATTCACAAATTCTGTAAAGTGTAGATTATTTATCAAATAGATTACATTATTTTATTGAGTTATTTTAAATTATTCATGTTCATTTTATTGGGGAGGAACTGTTAACCTTTCGATGCTTGAAGGGAACTAAAATCCACGACCCATCTAAACGACTGAGCAGGGTAAACAACAAAGTGTCAACCTATTCAAATTGAACTAACTATTATTATTCTACATCGTATTAGTGATTAGGTAGGTTACAGATGTCACTCTATCAAGTTTCCCAATAATGAATTTCAACTAAGAAGCTGATCAGGGAAAGGATTGATTCTCCGAACTAACTCAGAAGGTATCTCACCAATTAAAAAATTGACGTGCCTCTGCTGTTTATGCTACAATCAGTCTTTCTCCACATATAGGGACTGGCAAATTTTCGTTGTAATACAACTTTCGTACTTTTTGAACTTTCTGTGTGATATTAAATGTTCATAAAGATAATATTCATATAGAGAATTGAAAGACTCTTCCAAAGATATGTCACTCGACCCACTTTCCACCTAATGAATTTTGACTAAGGTGCTGCGGTTAATTCTGAGAATCAACTCAGAAAAAGGTCCCCCCTCAAATCAAAATTTGACGTCTTAGCTTTTCCCGCCAAAATCAGTCAATATTAACATGGAGGGGATGACAAATTTTCGTTGGAACACACAGTATATTTCATATCACTTTGTACTTGATTTCTATACTGTCCGATGATGACAAGCGTTCGAAACCACAGTAATAGTGATCTATTAATTTAATTCATTTGGTGGTAGCAAAAACATAGCAAAAAAGTCCAATTGTATTTTATTTAGTATTTTAGTAGTTGAAAATGATTCACCTCCGATATAAATCTGGAAATTTTTCGTAGATTAATGCAATATCACCAAATATTTTACTACTTCAACTACAGACGAGTACTCTTTGAGATATAAAGTAAGCATATGTTCGAGGTTTCTACTCTCATTTTTATTCTATTATCATCAGAAGTCATAAACTATTCGTTCCAAGAATCCCAATGGTTAAAAATATCTTCCCGCATATGTATATCTTTCTTTTGCCTTCTGAATTTATGATTAGTCCAATATATCTCATCTCGATGACTTCGTTCCCTTTCTGTGCTCCTCTTCAGACCGCATAATAATATTCTGTGACATCAATTAGGGATAACCTACCGGCATACATCACTAGCCGGACTTATAAATGTTTCATGGGCTCGAAAAACCATGTCTTCTGATGATGTTGTCATCGGCTGTCAGTCGATACCAATTTAGCCCTATAAGGCCGCGACCTACCAGAATAATGAAGATACCAACTTTCTTATATATCAATCTATATGTAGAAATTTATGGGGTTAGTTTTTTACTGGCGCCCCCGCTTCTAGCTAATTGATTCTCATCGTCGATATTGTGACGTTCAAATCGACATTCCAAATATTCCAAGAAGAGATAAAGAGCCCCAGAATTCTTAATACTGTGTGTTCCATTGAAAATTTGACACCCCTCGATCATTGGAAATCGTGATTCTAGCGAAAAACACAGATACTCTTTTCAGGGGTATTAGGAGAAGGTGAAATTAACCGTCAGCATCGCCCAACTCAAAATTCCGAGTAAGGAAAGTGTTGAAAAGATCTTCCGATTTCTCTACTGTTTTCTTCGAGCTATTCAAATCGAGTTGGTGTTAGACATTCTAATTTTAGGATGGAAGGGAGATAAGGATGACGTTTTCCCCATCTTTTTTGAACTCTGAACAGAAACATCTTCCTTCCATGAAGAAAACAGAAAAAAGACACTAGATAATCATAAAAACTGCTCATAATAATCTCACCTAACCTGAATAATACAAACGTTTCTAGAATTCTCTTTCAACATTAAAAAAAAACGCCAAAAATCTGCATTTATAATGATTCTTTCCGCAGCTTCTCGTTGTTGTTAGGTTGTGCCATAAGAAGAAATCTAAGGGAATCAAATCTGGTGAGCTGGCTGGCCACTCAACATTTTGAAATATCACACCTATGTAGAAAATCGAATAGTGGTTTACTTTTCTCACACTTTCCCATTTTGAAAATTCAATTTGAAGTTGAAATTTTCATTAACAACAATAATGCAGAAATTTTTGACATTGACTGATGACATTTGTTTTGGTTTGTATCCAAATTCACGAATTAATATTTGGCACAATAAATCGAATTATAAGTTCACAGATACTGATAACGACCTTTTCAAGTCTTTTCGAGAAGATAATGAACTCGGCCGATTTTATGTTCATACAGATTTTGAACGATGATCTCGAAGCAAAATAAGCACTAAATGTTTGAGTTTAGTACTTTTGATTGGGTTAGATCAAACCGTCCAAAAGTTTCTTCTGGATCCTTAATCTAATGTTTATAACTCAATGTACGAGGTGTTTCTTGAGTACAAGCACTCACTTCAGACAATGATTCCTCAATTAAAATGAAGATGATTTGTCAAATACTATTTTGTTCTTTGAGCATTGCTTTCCGGGATATCACTGTGGGAAGTGGAGGAAATAAATGCGGTTTTTAATTATTTTATTTCCGAACGAAAACATCAATCAGCATGAAATTCTACAGAAATCCTCCGTTAAAAAAGGGATTTCAGGCGAGGAAATTAAATTATCGAGTAAAGTTTTTAAACACAACATTCAACCACCTCATGCACCTAAAAGTGATCAACTTGGTGTAGATACCGAAATTGTAAATGTAATAAACAAGTTACTAAATGTTGAAATTACAAAGAAATAAACTCAAGAATTTCAAAAGATTAAACCGAGATTACCATATCATAAAAATCAAGAAAACCAAATCAGTTGAGGATGAGATACCATTTACCGAAGCAGATAAAGGTAATACAGTTATAGCATTGAACAAAACTGACCTTTATTCTTAGACGGAAGACTTTCTAAACTCTCAGAATTCATCCAAAATTTCTTTTGATTCAATCAAAATAATGGTAAACCCTAGCTCTCCAATTATATCCACTCATCAAACTTCTCAAGATGAGATACCATATTAAATTAGTTGTTTCTTATATTTCAGCTCCTGCAGTCAAGATATCTCACTTTTTTATTGATTTGATTAATCAATTTCGCCGATTTGAACCTAAATAATCTCAGCTTCATTTCGAAAATGCCGTCAATTGCTTCGAGAAAGGATACTTCGGCTGTGCTTCTGCTCGGCTTGGCGGGCACTGTGTTTCCAGATCTGATCTCTTCTCAATTCAATTAATGTTATTAATTTTAAATCGAGAACTCACTTGTCTCTTGTATTTTTTTCGAAAAATGAGTACATATATACCTATTAAATAACTAGAAACATGCATTATATCAGGAAATATCCTGCGCCAATTGTAGCTCATAATTTTTGTAGGCTAACTAATTTTTTTTTTTCAGATATATCAGGATATATGCCAATTGAATTCGATGTTTTTCTGGAGCAGATGTTCCTCTCATGAGAAATAAAATGAAAGAAATAAATTGAGATTCAGCAAAAAACCTCCACATATTGATAACAGCAGTTGTTCATCCAAAACATACCTAACCGTAGCAAATCGAAAAGCCCGACTGAAGGTTACCAGGGAACATGTCAATTGATTAGAAGCGGCTAGGAGAGTGTTTTGTTTACAGATGAGTTTATATTTTGTCTTCTTCATTGCGATCGACGTTCTTTAGTGTACAGACGTCGAAATAAGGTTCAATAATTGTGTGGAAAGGAATTTCTTCAAACGCCCGCACAGATATAGTCATGGTAAATAGAAGAATCTTGAATGAAAACATGTTGTTCCATTTTTATTGATTCATGATAACGCTAGATCTCAGCAAGCTCATACAGTTACGAACTACTTTCAAGATCACAAAATCATTTCAATCGAGTGGCCTGCACATAATCCAGACTTCAATCTCATCGAAAATGTCTGGGATATTTTCAATAGAAGATTAAGAAGCTAGAAAATTCAGCCAGCTACCTTGAATTTGGTTCGGAACAGACTGATCGAAATTTTGAAAGAGATGGATCTTAAAGCTATAAGGTCATTAATTTTGAGTATTGGTCGTCAATGTCATGCAGTTATTCTCGACAGGGATGGAAATGTTCGGCATTAAAAGGCTTTTGGGAACTTAATTCCAAAAGTTTTACATTTTTCATTATTAGTTTCATTTCAATTTCTGAGTACCATTTTCATTTCGATTGTTCACTGGTATTCCTTAGTGCTGGTGGATTACTGGAAAAATAATTCTTCATATCTAAATTTCTTCTGAACATATCTGAATTTTCGATTCTGTGTTTTCATCTCTTAGCGCAGTATACAAATATGGATATACAGTGGTACCTCGACATACGAGTTCAATTCGTTCCGTAACCCTTGCAGTATGTCAAATTGCACGTATCCCTTTGAAATTAATTGAAATTCCATCAATCTATTCCAGCTCCCAAAAAACTACCTTATTGGTTTTGTTGAGTGTTTTTCAATAATAAGAAACATTTATTCATAAATAACAAATACATATTCCATAAAGAAACATAACAAAAGCAAAAGCGAAGTATTGCGCTTTGCTCATTTTCACATTCAGATTTCGTTGAAGAACTACGATGTACGCGAGTTTCAACGACAAGTTACAACGTTCTTCCACATTCCGAAGATCTCCATCATATCTCTTGTAGAGATATCCTCCTCCATTTTTGGCTCCTCTTCAGAACCAACTTTTCGTTGAACTACCGTATACTCCTGCGAATGTGAATCGTGTAACTCCTCAGATGCCAGCTTCTGAGACTGTTCCTTGACGAGTTCGTCCACATCTTTTTCATCCACCTCCAGATCCATGGATTTTGCCAGAGAAACAACCTTCCCCCACAGGGTTTCAATCCTTCGAAGACCCTTTCAGCAACAGCCTCAGGCCACAGCTTTTTCCATGCAGCGGTTAAGTTCCTCATTGTTCCACCAAACCAGGCCTGATCAATAATTTCTACGCATATCACGATGTTAAAGGGTCCTTCCAGAACTTTCGAAGGGTAATGTTTGTGGTCTCCGTCACTTCGAAGCAGAGCCGAAATATCGGGGTTAGGTGGGTGTGCATTATCGAGAACTAGAAGGGCTCACATGAATAGGTTGCCTTTCTGTTGATATTTTTTAAAAGAAACAAACACCATGTTTATCCGCTCTACAAAGAATTTCCTGGTGACCTAAGCCTTCCGATTTGCCTGCCAAATAACTTGCAGTTTTTGTTTTAAAATCTAAGGTGACTGAAAAGCTCTGGGATTTTCCTAGTGGTATACTAGCAGAGGGTTTATTTTGGAGTCGCCACTTGCATTGGTGCAAAGTGATAAAGTTTGCTGGGGGATGTATACCATGGCTTCTGTCAGTTCGGCAAACGTTCTGATATAAATCCCAGCTGCCTTCAAATCCTTACTTGCGTGACGACGGAGCGAATGCGGGTCCTTTTCCTTAAGTTGTCAAACTAGCCCCAACTGGCTTTAAACTTCCGATTGTTCGTTTGTGATTGTTCGTGAGCTTCAGCAAATCTCCATATATCGCTCGTAGTGTTCCGATATATCATTCAGAACGATCAATATGGATGATTTTTTAAGAAATGAACACCTGCATCAATTTCTCACCAGATTATTTAGAGTGCCGCAACACATTTCAGTTTTTTTTCATAAAATACTAAAAATGCAACAGACGCGACGCTGCTTTATAATCATTTCATGTATTCAGTGTTTGAAATCAGTTAGTTGGCACTTTGTTTCTGTTGTAAGCACAAATAAAAGATTCAAGTTTTGTGATTCGACCATGGAAAGACGACATTTGACTAGAGAAGAGATGTTACCAGCCGTTGGCATGCTCCAAGCTGGGAGCTCACAACAGAAAGTATCCAGGGTTCTGGGAGGTAGCCCAAGTGTAATAAACCGTTTGTGGTCGCGTTTCAATGAAACAGGTAGCGTAGAAGAACGCCATACATGTCGTTTCAGGATTACTACAGTCGCCCAAGACCGATTTTTGGTTTTACAAGCCAGAAGAGTTCGTACTACCACATCATCTCAATTAGCTCAAGAGCTATCACGAGTTTATAATGTACAAATTTCCTACCAAACTGTGAGAAATCGGCTGCACGAAGGTCAACTCCACTCCAGACGTCCTTTACGAGTTCCACAACTGACCCATGGAAATCGCGCTGCTCGTTTAGCTTGGTGCCAAGAACACGTAAACTGGGATCAAGAGAGGTGGGCAACAGTTATCTTCAGTGATGAATCTAGATTTAGTTATTATCCCGATTCGGGAAGAATTCGAATATGGAGGGAACCTGGAAAGCAAAACCGTCTCCAGCATGCTCGAGAAGTTGTTAGACAAGAAAGCGGATCAGAGATGTTTTGGGGAGGTATACGCCTTGGTGGAAGAACTGACCTCGTTTTCATACAGAACAACCTCACGAGAAATTCTTACGCAAATGAGATAGTTTTACCTGCAGTGGTACCGTATCTCCAAACAATGGGTCAAAATCTACTCTTCCAACAATAATTAAGATAATAATGATATCGATCTTCTACCGTGGCCATCCTGCTCCCCAGATCTGAATCCCATCGAGTATGTGTGGGACACCCTAAAAAGAAATCTCCTGCGTCAAAACGTCTTCCATCATGAACAGGAGCTTCGATTAGCAGTTCAGGTGGCTTAGAATGACTTAGGCCAAAATGTAATAGACAATTTAATATTGAGCATGCCGCGACGATGCCAAAGTGTCATTAATAACAGAGGTTGATCTTCTGGGTAATGAAAAATATAAGTGCTTCCATATCGTTTCGAAAATATTAGTTGAGGATTTTTTTTGTTTTACCAAATTTCGTCATTTTCAAATTTCAATTTTTTATAATAGGTGCTTTGTTTTTTTCTTGAGAATACATTATATACAATACATCCCAACAAAACCCGAAAGATTTCTATAAATTCGAATCATCAAATTCATATTTTAAAGATATTGGTAAGTGTTCCCTAGACTTTTTTGAGGTGTTTATGATGCTATGTGTTAATGTTCCAACTTAAAGCGGCTTTTCTGTCAACTATTTCATCAGTAGTTTCTCCATATTTTCATGGAGAGAGGTTCGAAGTCTAGCAATTATTATAACGTGCTCAGTTGGCGTTATTTCCTTTATAAACTGCTTCTGTTTCAGCAAGATACATATCATTGATGTGCTACGCCTGCACATCCTCGCCAAGTCAATTACCCGCACATCTTGCTCATGTTTTTGTATGATTTCACGCTTTAATTCAATAGCCTTCATCTTCTTCTTCGGACCCATAGTATTAAAATAAATGTGATATGCAATGTTTTGTGTATGTACAAAAAGCAAAATATGCTAAACCAACTTATCAAAAATACTTCGAAAACGAGAGCAACAAGCACACAGACTGAGGTGATATCTAGTCTGGTGTGGGTGAAACTGTTAGACGCTTCACACTACAACAACGTACGCCTTGCCTGTTAGATCATGTGGAGCACTGTAAATGCGTTCCCCATATTCCACATCTTGTTCTCATCTGAAAGCAAAATATCGCTCCCTAGGCGGCTTGTATATCAAAACATTATGGCACTCGTATACCGAGGTAGTACTGTATTATATATTGTTTAATATAATGAGAATATGTATGTAATAAATACATAGGCATGAAAAACGAAACGAAAAATAGTATAGCTCATTTGGCACCTAGATCATTGTCGTTGGAAATTATTAAAAGTCAAAGATATTGAAATGAAAGTAAAAGGTAAAAAACTTTTAACCTGAGAAACTTTATTCCTATAAATCAGTGTTTGGTCCCCTTTTTAGAAGTTGGAGGGTTAGTTCTCCAGTTTGGAATAAATCACCGACATTGGACGAGTTGTTGACGGAATGGGTCGTTTTCCAAATCAGTAGCTGAATCATCCAAATTGATCATCAATTCACCGACAACAATATCGACCATCGGCTTATTCTTCTTAAACTCTTGTTCAAAGTTAACAAGTTGTCGTTTCTTCAACTGTAAAATTCTGAAAAAACTCCATGCAATATACTTGACCACTTCTTAACCACTGAAGGATAAGTTTCACTTCGCGACATATTGTTTTAATGAAGACCAAATCAATTCAATTGAATTGAGATCAGAATGATACGGCAGGAACCCTACTACAGATTGGCCTCTTGTAGCAAACAGCTCATCTATTTCGAATTATTTGCATTTGGGTCTGTGCTTCATGATAATATTGTAGATTTTGAGTTTCAACGTTTGATATATAAAAGGAAGATATAAAATTATTTTATATCATCTTTTCTTGTGGAACTTGTAGGCATAATAACCTTTTGTTTAGTATGATATGTTGTGGACCTAACAATGATTTTTGAATGCCAATTTGAGACTAGTTTTCCAGTCACATATTAGTTTTGTACATTTAATAAAATTTCTGAGATGTTTGCATTATCTGTTCATGAATACTAACCAAACTTTCGTCAGAGAGAGTATGCATAGGATACGCAGTTATAGCATGAAGCTATAAACTTGCGATCACACATTCCGATATCGACGGATGATTTTGCGCTGGCACCACCGAATAAGTGGTCTAGACGAAACGCAACCAATATAAACTTATGGAAGCGACCACATATCATCTGTTGCGGTGAAATTAAAAGTTTGTTAGAAAATTATTACTCGCTTTGATGGCATCGCAAAAACATCAGTTTATACCAGAATGTATACTCGCAGGCTAACTAAGATTTAATATCAAAAAAAAAATTGCTAACCTTGAATGATATATATATATATATTCTTTTGAAAAGAGAGGATTTACAAAAATTTGAATTATTGTATTCACAATAAATGCTTATATCTATAATTTTGGTGTGTGTCAGAAAAAACACAAGTGGGAGCTCAGGAAATGTAACAGGGGAACCATACTATGTTGTATTCAATAAACGAGTGAAAAAACTCGTTTCCCTGTCGTTGTTGCACTAGCAATAGCTTGTCTGTTTATGATGTGTTAGTGTCGTGTGTACATAAAGAGTACCAAAGATTTTTCTGCTTAGCCGCTTCATTCTCTCTTGCATTTCATGATTTCCCAAAAAAGGGTGAAAGGAAGAGGGTTAGGGACAGGAATCTGTAACAATGGAAAAAGAAAACCAGCAGAAAAATATTTCAACAATCAAACTTCTTATATGCCTAAACAAATCTAAGAAAAGATTTTACATAGCAAGCAAGGTCATGAAAGGGACTAAGGAGATAATAAAAAAAAATACATAACCTGCGATATTTACACAAATTCGTTCTCTGTTTGACCGAGGGGGCTCCGATGGCCAGGTTCAGTCTTCCAAGTGATGCCGATTATGATGTATAGATGTTTCAGAATCATTATGGACCCAATAATCTGGGTTGACATCGCCCATTTATTATTCCTTCATGGAACTTGTTTAATATGAAGAAAAATTTGCGAAAAAATTTTGACAGACGTTCAAAAAATATGACAAATTTCATAAAACCTTGAATAAAAAGAACTCTGTATGAGGTATTGCATTAAAGCGAGAATTCTAATTCCAAGTCTTAAATTAATTATTTTTCTTGAAAATTTTGTATTTCTTGAACTCCACGTTTTAATATTTTTATGAATTATAAATTGAACAAGTTCATTCTATTGTGTCAAAATAGTGACACAAAATAATACTTTGAGTAGTCCAAAACACCTGTTTCAATTTTTTGTGCTTTCACCTGCATATATTACGTCATATTCTATTAACGGTAATCACCAATTTGATAAAAAAAATACAGTGATAATTTAATGGAATTAGAATGAATTCATCTAATGATGCTTATGAAAATTATGGAATATTATGGTCTAGTATATTAATTCTTATAATAATAACTTTCCTGTTTCACACCTAAATTTTCTGAGAAATTTGAATATTTTCAGTAGCGGTTCGTATCGAAATGTTGGGGACTTAGGCTGAAGTAACGAGATAAAATTATGAAAATAAGTGAATCATTCGTTAAATGATTCATTATTTAAATTTACATATGATTTTCTCGAATACCTTATTCATATATCTAATATTTTCGACAAACTAACGTTTAATTCACAAGTTATAGTGACTTTATGGATTCAATGTTCAAAACTCTAGAAAATACACTGCCGACCTAAAAAATGTCCTAAATGCAAAAAATTGATATTTCTGATAATGGTACCACATAAATCAGTGCACTCTTCTGCATTACTTTGCAAGACTTGAACTTGAAATCTCAACTGTTTCTATTAAAAAAATACACTAATTTGTTTGTCGTAAGTGTAAAAATATGATCACTCACTACATAAGAATGACCTATCTGCATTTACTCATAGAATATGTCCTATCTGTTATATATAGGATTTTTAAGCTTAGTATTTTCTACTCTGCAATGTCCTAACTACCAACGCACGATGTCATTTAGGACATTCGAATTTGTAGAGTATGACGTTGCTCAAATCCTAACCTACAAAAGAAAACCGTTATTGTACGTGTTGTGGGTGTTTAGCTCATGAGTTAACCGATTTTAAAACCAATAAAACCGTTATTTCAAAATAAATATTTGGTGTGAGAGAATGATGAAAAACCAAGGGTGAGTTGATCCACGTTAAATCTGTTTTGAATTAGCTTCTTACATATTAAGTAACTATTTCCACCATGCATCCGTGGAAAAATCTAGCTATGCTGGCACTGAATGGAATTTAATCATTAGTTGAGGATATACAAGCTGAATTAACTGACCTCAATCGTATTGAGGAATACAATGAAAATACGGAAACACTAGTAGCATAGACGATATTATATCAGTAGTCGACGAAGTTGTCGATAAAGAATCATCTAACAATGCAATAATAATTCATTCGAATATAGTGTTAGTCGAGTCGAGAATGTCCTCTGATAATTTCGATAAAAAGCAGTATGTTGATCTTGTACCAGTACGATTTGAGGATAATTTCTTTGATCGTCAGGAGCCACCTACATACGTTGATGAACTCCAGGGATTCATTCAAAATTTTATACTAACAGAAATCATTGAAGCTGTTATAGATAGAATAGAATCGAGGAAAATAACGAAACAAAAGGTGCTGAGGAAGAGGAAGAAATTTGATGAAAATCCTTGGGAGGAAAAAGACAAAAAACTGCAAAAATTGCAAGAGAACACGGCATCAAATTAATTGAAAAATGTTGCAAAAAAAAGTGTCTGTCCAAAATTGCCTTCACGCGAAAGTTCAATATAAACAAACAATACTGGTCATTGACAACATATGACAGATTCATTGTACGCTGTTTTAGGATATGACCAAATTAATGACAGTTCTAAAAAGTGCACGCGATATTGAACCTGATCTGATTGATTCTGAAAACTGTAATAAAGGACGACCTTATCCGAGAAGAATTGACCGAAATATAAGAATTGCTCACATAAACTCTTTTCATCCCACGATTTCTCACTTCAGAAGGGAACACGCTCCCAATATAAATTTTCTACCTAGTGACACATCAATTATAAAAATGTTCAAAGATTTCAAGTCTACATATCCTAATACAGTATTTTCATACGAGCTTTACCGGAAAACAGTATCCAAACTTAACGTTTCGTTTACTAATTTGGACCATGAAGAGTGTTGAAATTGCGAGGAATATAACATCCATAAGAGAAGTGGTAAGAGTTTAAATGATAAAAACATTCGCCAAACATGCACCAAGTGGAAAAACCACATCGGAAAAGCCGGCAAAGCTAGAGTAGAATATAAAAAAGATGCCAATTTGACATTAGACGATGACACAATCATTGTTTCACTCCCCGATTGATTACGTTCAACGAAAGTTTCGTTCATCTTCGAAAGAAGAGCAAAATAAATTGTGCTGTCTTGTGGCACGAAGCCATCCGTGGACGGTCTAAAGATGATATTATTTCAACGTATTATGCTTTCTTACGTGCGAATAGAGGAAAAACAATGTTGCCATATGGCAAGATAATTATTCCAGACAAAACAAAAACTGGGCTCTATTCAGTTTTTTCATTTACATTGTCAATAGTGTTGAAACTATAACGATCAAGTACTTCGAACCTGGTCATACTTTTATGGCTGCAGATTCTTTCCAGGTTCAGGTGGAAATGTCACTGAAGCGGAAAGTTGAAGTATATGATTTCAATGATTTCGTAGATGTTCAAAATTCTAATTCTGGAAAAGTTAATCCATTAAAATGAGCTTGAATGATTTCCATACCTTTGTCTATGTATCACCGAAACACAAACTTCAAAAACTGTCTTCTCGAGTGTACTTGGGGGACATAATTTCCTTGGAATTTCAGAGAGGTTATCTCTTATTTGTAGACATAGGTGAACTTTCCATGGCTAAATATACAGCGGGTTCCCTTCCCAGCCACAGCCTCTGAATTAATATCGTGGCGTGACCCTCCACAGAAAAAGTACACTCATTTCCAAATTGACGGATCATATTTCTTTAAATCGAATGATTTTCTGTGAAAATTTGCCAGTAAACGATCGAAACACTGATGATCAGCAACTCGACTAGAGTCCAGTTTTTTTATTTAAAGAATTCCATAAATAAATGCATTCAACGATGACTTAGGACATATGTCTTTTTCAACCTTGGAAACCTTATACAAGATCAAATTACTCTGTCTTCGAAATCAAATATCTAATATATATTGAAACTTGAATCGAATTTGAACAAGGATACTCCATCATACAGATACAATATTGTTGTGAGACATTGATTTGATTACAATTGTACAAAGTGAAACAACAAAAGTGTTAATATCTTGAAATAATCATTTTTCAGTTAGGACAATTCGTTTGAGCAGGACAGTATAGCAGATCCTGATTCTTTTTGTAACTTAAGTATTATTTGTAAATAGTTGAAAGAACAAATCAAACAAAAATCTATTGACTAATTTGATCCAGACTAGAATTTCACAACGTCAATCGATTCATTGGGTTGACAGGCATATGTCTAGCCATATATTACAAGAACTAGATACATGGAAACATATTATGAAATAAAAGTACAATATACAGGGTGTCCGTGAATGTATATGTGTACAACGTTATACTACAGATTCTTCTTTCGAAATAAGTCGATTTAGGCCAACTTACCTATATATATATATATAAAGTTTCTTCGTTTGGTCGCCAAATCCAAAGATTTTTTTTCTTATTTTTCAAATAATTCGAGAACGACTCGATCGATAGAAATCATATTTGGTATGCGTAATCGGGTGCGTTATCAAACTTTCTTGTCTCTTGAAAAATTTTGATATGATGAGTGATTCAATCACGAAAAACAGTTTTTCAATTTCATGATTTCATTTCTTCAACCACCTAACAAGTCAAAAATATCACATATTGACCATGTTGGCTTTGGATTTATTTCTGTGGTCTGGCAGATTGTCATATTGTCATTCTATTAGGCTTGACAAACAACTGTTGACACAACAGTGTTCCTTAAGTTCTTAACTAGGTATTTTGGTGATTTTTATCACTATTAAGCACGGAGATGTACAGTAACTCTGAAATGGTTGAAATTGTTATGGTGTACGCTTCTTTTCCTTCAAGACATCATGAATCATTGTTTTAGGGACGACCAACTGCAAACCTAAACGCAGCGTGCTCAATTGTGGTTTTTCCTCAACCATGTCCAAAATTTGTTCTTCGCGTTCTACCGTCCTTACTGTTCCAAAGCCAACATGGTCAATATGTGATATTTTTTACTTGCTAGGTGGTTGAAGAAATGAAATCATGAAATTGAAAAACTGTTTTTTATGATTGAAACCGCTCATTATTTCAAAATTTCTCATGAGACAAAAAAGTTCGATAATTAGTCCAGCTACTCAATGTCTAAGCAGTTCTGCTCAAACGCAGACAGTTGGAAAATTATGGTTGATTAAAAATATGTTCGAGTTCTTAGGGACACTTGTAGAACGTCAAGGTCATTAAGTGGATCACTAAAAACGTGAATAACGCACCCGATTACGCATACCAAATATGGTTTCTATCGATCGAGTCGTTCTGAAATCATTTGAAAAATAAGAAAAAACACTTTTGGATTTGGCGACCTCTAGCGGCCAAACGAAGAAACTTTTGATATAGGTAAGTTGGCCTAAATCGAGATATTTCGAGCTGAAGAATCTGTGGTATAACGTTGTACTCGCAATTCATGGACACCCTGTATAGATATATTATGTATTATTCAATATAATAAAAAAATGTAAAATATAGGTATTGAGAACAGAAATGGTCGTCTCCGTGGCGCAGAGGTGAGAAGTCCCTGCTGTGACACGGCAGGTCCCGGTTCGATTCTGGCAAAGACCTGGATGTTGTGTTTGTTCCTTATCTGATTTTCACAGAAGTATGATTAATTAATGGAACAATGTTGGAAAGACGAGTCCAAGACCTTAAAGGTCAAGGAAGGACGGGCGTAGGGCGATTTGCCCCTCCTTCCTTAAAAAAAACAAATGAAAACATAGCCTAACTCATTTGGCACTTAGATCATCGTCGTTAGTAGCTATGAAAAGGCGTTGATATTGAGGAAAAATTAAAAAGCAAAAAAATTTAAACCAGAAGAACGATGTGCCTATAAATCATTGGAAGTTGTCACCTCCTTCGAAGATGAAAGGTTAATTCTTCGTTCTCAGATTAATCATCGACAGTGGACCAGTTGTTGACGGAGTGAATCGTTTTCCATATCAATAGCCGAATCATTCAAATTGATGATCAGTTTATCAACAACAATATCGACCATCCGCTCTTGTTCGAAGCTGACAACTAGTTTTCCATTTCTCAAGTGTAAAATTCTGAAGGAACTCGTTACAATACTTGCCCACTTCTTGATCACTGAATGATAAGTTGTTTTTGTTCTAATAAAGACCAAATCAATTCATTTGACATAAGATTAAGAAGATACGGCGACAATCTTACTGCAGAATGGTCTTCTGTAGCAAACGGCTCGTCTATTTTAAATTATTTGTATCTGATAATATTGTAGGATCGAGTTTCAACATTCTTTTTATAGATTGTAATGGTTTTAAGTCCCAGAAACGATTTCGTATATATTTTACTGGTTGAATATGTAGGCATTATCAGTTTCCATTTATTATATGTTGTGTTGTCGATTAACAATGATTTTTGGAGGCAACTTAGCGATCAGCTTTTCGGTCACCCATTTTTTATACGTATAATAAAATTTTTCTAGCCTGAAGATACAACAGAGTGATAATAATGTCGAGGACTCCAAATTTTCGAAATTTCAAATTAATTATTTTCCTTGAAAATGTTGTTTCTTGAACCTCACGTTTTATATATTTAATAAACTATAAGTTGAATAAGTTTATTATGTTTTGACAAAATCGTGACACATAATAATATTTTGAGTATTCCAAACCACCTGTTTCATTTTTTCTGCTTTCACCTGCGTATTTTACGTCACATTCTATTAACGATTATCATCAGTACGATAAAAATAGAGTGATAATTTAATGGAATAGTTTATGAAAATTAAGAAATATTATGGTCTAGTATTTATTAATTCTTATGATAATAACTGTCCTGTTTCACACCTAAATTTTCTGAGAATTTAAATATTTTCAGTAGCGGTTCGTATCGAAAGCATAGGGACTCGGTCTGAAGCAACAAGAAAAAAATTATAAAAAGTAGGTATATTGTTCGTTAAAAGATACATTATCGAATTCATCTTGAACTCAGGAAAAGCTTATCTACAAATTTTATGTTTTTTGACAATTCAACGTTTAGTTCACAAGTTATAGCGACTTTTGTACTAAATTCACATAATTTTGAGAACTACAGCCAATTTTGATTTTCGTTTGTAGATGAGTATTATTTTTCAATATTTGGTAACACGCTTCTAACAAAAACCTGTGTGTCCGATCTATTACTAGCCGTCTTGGCTTTGACAGACACCGGTGTCTACTTGATGGCTTAATCTTTCAGCTATCATACTCGGCTAAGAGGACTATAAATAGTTTTACGGCGTAATGTGTCCGGCGTGGCCTGTACAGTATGTCCCATTTTGGGGGTGCCACCAGGAGCATCTCTGTTATTATTTAAGATAGAGAGATGGGGTTTTCACGACCCTTGGCTACTTTTTCGAGACAAATTCATAGAGCTAATCAGAATTATTCTAACTTCAGTGGTTTTTGAGTTATTCGCGAATCTTGAAAATTTCCGGATTTCTTTTTTTCTCGATATCTCGGTTCTTATAGAAGATAATTGAAATCTGTTTTACGTTTCTAAAACGGTTTTTGAGTAGATTCCAATGACGTACTCGAAGTTTTTTCATTAATTATGACAGTTATGACATAAAGTTGCATTTTTAAAATACGAACATAGTTTTTTTGGCATATTCCGATTGCCGTTTTTTTCCTTTTCAAAATATATAACATAATGACAAAATTTCCACCCAATTTGAAGAAAATAACGGAATAATGATTTACCCCTAATGGCTGGGCGAAGGAACACACGTGAGCGGACGAACCATAGAACATTTGTAGTTATTCGATGAAAACGATCAAAACAATGCAAAATCTTCTTGACCGAAATAATGGAGCTAGGCTGCTCCTAAGATTCCATCGTTATTTATGACATCCGCAATTTCCGCTTTTTATTTTATTTTTGAGATTGTCGTTTAGTTTCTAGAGTTCTCTGAGAAATACCTACGTGAGAATAATAATAGGCACCTAATAATTTACTCAAATTTACTTCTCATAATGATTTACATATATTGCTCGAACTGATTTCCATCATGTTGTAAACATAAAGTGCATCTTCGGATTATATCTTCTATGGCCCTAGTCAAATGTAGCGAGGATCTCCTCAGATCTTCGAATGCTTCATTTGTTGCATTCTTCAATTGATCGTAATTGGCGTATTGCCTCCTATATATCTTATTTTTCAAATAACCCCAAAGAAAAAAAAATCTAAAACGGATAGGTCAGGAGACCTAGGTGGCCATTGAATTGGGCCATTGGTACCGATCCATTTATTTTCAAAATTTGAATCCAAGTAGTTCCTCACCACGGCCGAATTATGGCAAGGAGCACTGTCTTGTTGGAAGTAATATGTGTTGAATTGAGCAAGAGGAATGTCATCTTGCAGTTGTGGCAGACAAATATTTAAAATTTCGAGATATCTCTGTGCATTCAAGTTGCCATCAAAGATATAGTAGGCTAATTTGTTGCCCATTACGAAACACGACACATTGAAACCGAACCTCCCTGCTGCCGTCGAGCTACTGCTTCGTGTTGGTTTTCGTTTGCCCAGAATCTATTCGTATGGCGATTAAAGATTCCGGCACTGCTGATTCTTGACTCATCAGACCAAATGATATGTCGCCCAAAACGAGCTTCACCTCTGATTCTCCCTAAATACCAATTGCAGAACGCCGTTCTCCTCTCTGCATCCCCGGCATTGAGATGATGAATTATTTTATGTTTATAGGGATGAGATTTATACTTTCTCAAAATTCTTTGGGCTCTGCTTTTGACACACCCACTTCGCTCTCAATTTGCCGACACGATGTAGAATGGTTAGCCTCAACAGCTGCTAACACGTCAAGTTCATTATCACCTCTATTCCGTTTATTGTAGTTTTTACTTCTTGGTTTCTCGAACGAACCATAATTGGAAAGATTTGCTTCCATTTTGGCGAAGAACTTCCTGTTTGGTTGAATTCTTTGAGGAAATCTATTGGAGAGTGTCAGTCAGGTATTTAATATTGATTAGAATTACTACTTCCATTTCCATTGTCGAACTTACCTATTCAAATATTCTTCTGATGCACGGACTGCGTTACAGTGACACTGAAAGTAGACCTTCAGCATATCAACTTTTCGAAATTTTCGTATCTTCTATTTTGTTCCATAGTGTGAATTGCAGAAATTAACTAAACAATCCAAATTCAACAACGAACACTAATTTTACGAATTCAAATAGACACGAAGCCAATATATCCACAGATAATGAATAATAATAATTATTGGTCGTTCTATGGTTTCTAATGAACGTGCATAGATGAAGACTTCTGTGTTCACAGAGAGCATTCAGACATAGAAGATATAATCCGAAGATGCACTTTATGTTTACAACATGATGGAAATCAGTTCGAGCAATATATGTAAAGCATTATGAGAAGTAAATTTGAGTAAATTATTAGGTGCCTATTATTATTCTCATGTAGGTATTTCTAAGAGAACTCTAGAAACTAAACGACAATCTCAAAAATAAAATAAAAAGCGGAAATTGCGGATGTCACAAATAACGATGGAATCTTAGGAGCAGCCTAGCTCCATTATTTCGGTCAAGAAGATTTTGCATTGTTTTGATCGTTTTCATCGAATAACTACAAATGTTCTATGGTTCGTCCTCTCACGTGTGTTCCTTCGCCCAGCCATTAGGGTAAATCATTATTCCGTTATTTTCTTCAAATTGGGTGGAAATTTTGTCATCATGTTATATATTTTGAAAAGGAAAAAAACGGCAATCGGAATATGCCAAAAAAACTATGTTCGTATTTTAAAAATGCAACTTTATGTCATATCTGTCATAATTAATGAAAAAAACTTCGAGTACGTCACTGGAATCTACTCAGAAAACCGTTTCAGAAACGTAAAACAGATTTCAATTATCTCCTATAAGAACCGAGATATCGGGAAAAAAGAAATCCGGAAATTTTCAAGATTCGCGAATAACTCAAAAACCACTGAAGTTAGAATAATTCTGATTAGCTCTATGAATTTCTCTCGAAAAAGTAGCCAAGGGTCGTGAAAACCCCATCTCTATCCTAAATAATAACAGAGATGCTCCTGGTGGCACCCCCAAATGGGACATGCTGTACAGTTGAATCCCTACTTCAAGTTTTCAACTAGTATTGAATTTTTCGGAAAAAGTATTGGATGAAAAATGTATATTCTGATCATATCTTTGATCAATGATCTTTGTGAAATATTCTAGATATGTTATCACTTTTTTTTTGGATTTTTTTGTAACATTCTGTGCAGTACCTTCGGTTGTATCGTAATTTGCAGTCTGATTTAGCAAACAGATGGGCTCTCCTGCTTATACTGGGTGTAACAGAAACTAGGGCCACACCTGTAACTTTTTGGAATATTTTGATGAACTTTGGGAATTGGATAGAAGACAACATTTCGTATTTGATAACATCAATATGTTTGATATTTCGTTTCCGGTTATGCCGGAAACGATACCAACTTTAGATTTCCAAATGGGGCACCCTGTATTTTTCTGCTCATCTTGATTGTTCATCTCATCCTTCGACAACCTTTTGACATATTTTGGAAAGAAAAACAGAACACAATCTTTTTTTTTGCAATTTTCATCGTGAAACCTGGCTAAGCTCAATATCTCCTATCATGAAATTCAAAGATTTTATCTAAAAATTTAATTGTTCATTGTTTACTGGGTGTCAAAGTTTCAAATTTCAGTTAGAAATCTAACCTAACAAAGTAGGTTTTCTTCTGAGACAACCATGTCGGGCCACCCGATATTACAAAAGCAGTATTTTTTCATAATTTCTTATAAAACTCACGTCACTCTATTCTTAACGGTTCCGGAGTTCTAGTGGAAAATACCTAAGCAATTTTCACAGTTTCCCCATTCCCTAATAACAGTAACTACGTTGGCGATGCAAAATTTTTGTTCATACTTATAACATTCTGTGATCATAAAAATATCCAAAGTGAAGAAATCGATATGCTTCTTATTTATGGATAGTGCCGGCAAATTAGCGTTCAAGCTAAACAATTATACACAGAGCGCTATCCGGAAAGACTTCATCCGAATAGAACCTTTTTCTCTAAAGTTGAACGTAAATGTGAGGTGCCACCTGCTGAAGACGATGATTTCGTTATCGACGTGTATTGATTCATACTCAACACTGAATTCACTAATTCGCAATGTCGATAATTAACAACAATGTAATTTTGAAATGGCACACTGATATTTTTATGATCACAGAATATTATAAGTATGAAAAAATTTTGCATCGCCAACGTAGTTATTGTTATAAGCGAATGGGGAAACTCTGCAAAAATTGCCTAGGTATTTTCCACTAAACTTACGGAACCGTTAAGACGTGATTGGTATAAAAAAAAGATGAAAAAATACTTCTTCTACAATACCGGGTGGCCCGATATGGTTGTCTCAGAACAAAACCTTCTTTTTGAAAAAACTGAAATTTAACTTTGACACCACGTAAAAGAGTGAGAAGAGGAAATGTTGAGCTGAACCAATTGTCTTGGTTGTGTTTTGTTTTTCTTTCAAAAATATGTCAAAAGGTCGTAGGATGAAAAGAACAATTAAAATAAGCAAAAAAATACAGGGTATCCTATTGGAAAATCGAAAGTTGGTACCGTTATAACATAACCGGAAACGAAATGTCAAACATATTAATCTTATCAAATTCAAAATGTTGTCTTCTGTCCGATTCCTAAATTTCATCAAAATATTTCAAATAGAAGAGAAGTTACAGAGGTGGCCCTAGTTTCAGTTACACCTGGTCTATACTGGAGGAATAAGATCCTTTTCAAATTGAAGCAAATATGTCATCACTAAATAGAGAAAACCGATATCGAAATGACGCTCTGTCCTAATTTCTTACAAATTGAATGATGATTCACGATTATTGATCCCAATAATTCTTGTATTGCTACTTTTTTTATACCAAAGTATAGTTCGACGAAGATAATGACTAACACAAACAATAACCCCGTAATCCACGTAGAAGGTCAACAACTAGAGAATGTCGAAAACTACATATACCTGGGACAAAAACTAACTACTAAAAAAGACAACATGACTAACGAGATTACACGAAGAGTGTCCCTTTCGTGGGCGGCATTTGGCAAATTAAAACATGTCCTGACATCAGACACACCCCACAACCTCAAGAAAAACCTCTACAACCAATGCATTCTTCCTGTGCTTACATATGGAGCCGAAACATGGTGTCTTACTAAGAAGTTGGCCCAAAAATTGACGAAATCCCAAAGAGCCCACGAGAGAATAATATTAAATATTAAACTATCAGATCGCATAAGAAATACTTGGATAAGAGAACAAACCAAGCTGACAGATGTCATGGAGCGGGCAGCTCAACTAAAGTGGTCATGGGCAGGTCACGTAGCTCGAAGAAATGACAATCGGTGGACCAAGAGGCTCATGGAGTTAAGGTCAAGAGTGGGGCATAGGAGTATCGGCAGGCCAAACACAAGGTGGAGAGACGATATTAAAAAATCAGCGGGTCTCCTTTGGATGAGAGAAGCTATTAGCAGAAAGAAATGGTTCAATATGGGAAAAGCCTACATCCAGCAGTGAATTGAAATAGGCAGATCGTGATAGTTCGACGCAAAGCCGTGCTACAAATCGACATTATAAATCTATTGAACTTTTTCCCGAATTGTGAGATATTATAGCTTTGGATTTTTGAATCAGATGCCCATGATGTTGAACTAGTACCATATCGTCAGTATGACTAGTGGATAAAGATAAAACCAAAACATTTCTCTTGTCACATCACTTGAGAATACAGATATTTCCCTCATTTTCTCGGGCTATTATCTTGCTTGTTCTTAGTTTTAGTACAATTCATGGAAAAACTGATTAACCGCATTGCTCTTCTTCCCGCATAAATGGGCATATTCCAGATGTATCCACTTTCACTGCACAGCTTAAACATTTTGATTTTATATTTATGGGTCTTCTGTGGATTGAACTATTTGAACTACAATCTATTTTGAAAAGGTATCATTGCAGAACATTTTTCCTTATAGATTGTTTAATAATTTTGAATGACTTGATACATAAGTGATTGCACTTCATGTAACTTGTAACCGTCTAAACCTGAAAAATGTAGCATCTTTTTAAGCAATTCAAATCAATCAATTCTTTTGCACTATGTATCCTAAAAGATCTGAGAAATATACGATTTCCTTTCTAGTATTGGCATCTACACTACGTATTCGGGCTTCATTAGAAGCATTTTGATTTTCTAATACAAACTACAGGGTAATTTGACCATCGTTTACACTCTTATATTATTCTACTATATTACTGTCATCACCATCTTGTTGAAATACATTATCAGAATAATGTGGAGACTCAATGATTTGCGATTCGTTTTCTACAAATTGGCTAACATTTGGACCAAGTCTACGTCGTTCATATATAGAGCAGATTGATGACACGATAACATTATTATTACTGTCGTAGTCATTACTACTTTTTCCAGGTGGAATAAACACTGGATAATCTAAGGCAGGGGTGCTCAAACAGTCGATCGCGAGTGCTTCTTGAGTATATCTCGAGAAAAAATAAAATGTTTAATAAGTTGGTAACTAAATTCATTCAGTATATTAATTCGTCTGAAGAAGCTACGGTGTAGTGAAACGCGTTACGAATCGCAATTGTTAAGTAAAATTCCTTAAAACACAGTACTTGTTTTTTATTATTGATAATGGAATTTTACCAAGTAAAAGCCTCCCAAATTCAAACTACGAAAATTTATTACGTAATAAAATTACACTCTGCTAGCAGAAAAGGCGGCTTTATCAAAGAAAAGCCGCGTTTTTCATTCTTGCCGCTTTTCTAGAAATTTCGGTCGGAGCGTTTGACGGGAACATTCGAGTGGTTCACGCCGACATAAATGCTGCGCTTGCAGGAATTGGAGTCATTCTGAATTGTACCTTGACAATATTACTTTGATACAAAGTTTATCATTAAATAGTACAAAATGAGTGCAGCGAAGAAATCCAAAACGTATCATTTTAATAACGATTGTTAATTAATTGACATCAGACAAAGTTTTCTCAAGAAAAAAGTTGAAGTGACAATCGAATTTATTCTGAGAAAAATTCATACCACTACCTCTTGAATGAAACAGCCTGTATTTCAGAAAATACGCATCTCAGACCCTACTGTGGGTTTCAAAACACTCAGAAAAATAGTCTCTGTAGAATAATGATGAAAAAATATGGGTTGTAATTTTTAAAAAATTGTCGATGACGTCATATCTTGCGAATTACAAAAGAAAATTTTTTTTTACAAATAATTTTCGAGTTGAATATAAAAATCGACCTGTCTGATTATTTTGCACGAAAATCAAAAATAAAGAAATTATGAATTTTATTCCATACTTTACAGACGCACTGAATAGGAATTTTGGGAAACATTAGCACCACCCGAGAAAACTGGTTGATGACGTCACTTTAAACTTAACGTGAACAGACTTATATGTAGTTGCGGTATACGTTATTCAAAATATTATAATCGGGATTAATGTGTTCAAGCCATGACATTGTCCCAAGAAGATTAGAGTTATCGTAAATTAAGGCGTTGCTCATTAGACGATTTCCCAAGAAACTAATCTTCATGGGGGACGACCTGGAGAGGACAACGTTTAAACTAGAAGTCTGCAAACTCAACTCTCCATTACGGTACTTCTTAGTACTGAAGTGGTGACAAAATGTTTTGCAGAACATAATCTTCATCCTGAAAGACCTTACACTCAGTGCAATATTGCAGAACCGTTCCTTTCGGCTTCGGAATTTCAATGGTTCAGAGAGGCCTGTCTTTAAATATGTGCTCAATCACAGTTCTCGCAAGTGACTATTATGTGTAATAGTTTTTTCCAGAATTCATTTTCTTATTTTTGGCATTAAATTCTTTCATAGGTGTATTATTTTCCTCCTACCCCTACTTCTTTTCTACCAGAACAAATGGTGCAATAATTTCTGGACAAAGATGAAAAATGAAGAAAAGAACTTACCAAATCTCATAAAAACGAAAAAGAAATGACGCCTTTTGCATACATATAACATCGAAAGTGTTTAAATACTTCCAGAGGGTTTCTGGAATAAATAGGCTCAGAAATAACTGAAATAAATAAATGAATCTTCATTAGATAAAATATTCGTTGAATGAGTTCAACAGAAAACTAAAAAGTTACATTATTCGATTGTTTTCAAATAATTTCAAGTGAAGAGACTTTTTCTTTTTAAGATTAACTGTATTAAATTCGCCAAAGGGTTGATTTTAGTGAACAAAGTGGCTTTTAAAAGTGTTTCCGCGTTTTATATTCCTACTGAGATAATTTTTATTGTTTAGATAACTGGCAACACTGTCGTTTTTGAAATTAATTCTTTATTTTTCGATAGTTTTATTTCTGAAATAATCGTAGGGTAAGAAATGATTCTTATTATCACACTTTTACTAAATATATATTGAAATTTTAATAATTTGATAGGTTCGGATTTATGATAGGTGCAGTAATCTTTCAGATGCTAATTTTTCCGAAGATGAAGTTTGACTTCTAGAAAAGGGTTTTAAACACAATTTAGAGTCAAATAACTCTCGTTTCCATTTCAATCTGCTAGGAATTGAAACCGAAATGGCCCTAAATTATTCATCGCATGCCAAACACCTAATACACTCCTCTGCGTTACTACTTCAGAAAGAGTTCAATAGTTTCAACCTAAGAAATTCGAAAATACAACTTTAAAGTCCATTAAATCTAAGTCCTCATCTGAAGATATCATATTCACCAAAGCAGACAAAGATCATACAGTCATAGCCTCAAATAAAGCAGATTATCTATTGAAAACCCAAAATTTCATTGAATCAATTGAGGAAGATCCAACTAATAAATTTCAATCCAGAGTATAAAACGCTTTAGAGTATGCCAAGTCTATAATACCTACCAACCAAAAATATAAACTTTACATTGACAACCCGCAATCACCAAAACTTTACTCCCTCGTCAAACTCCATAAGACAGGACATCCCATTAGACCAGTAGTTTCACATTTTCAAGCTCTACCTGCAAAACTTTCACGCTTTCTTATAGACATCATTCAACAGTACGCTAATTTTGATACTGAATTCTCAATAAAAAACTCTTCAGTCGTAATAAATAAAACGCAGCACACGATACTACCACCGAACGCTTAACTTATGTCATTGGAGGTAGTAACTCTCTTACCTAGTGTTCCACCAAGTGATACAGTGAAACTCATCAACAACGCTCTTCAAATTAATAAAGTTGACCCGGTAATTCAATCAGAAATCTTACACCTTTTAGAAATTTTATTCGAACGAAATTATTTCAACTTGAATGGAGTATTATACAATAGTAAAAAAGGTTTAATCACGGGTAATCCTCTGACCCCTCTACTCGCCGAAATTTTCATGAATAATATTGAAAAAACTATTCAAGAACGTTATTCAAATACTTCATTTATTGGTTTAGATATGTCGACGATATCATTTGTTGTTTCACTGGCACAAACAGACAATTAGAGTCATTCAAAACATTCATTAACAAAATTAACGATAATAATAATTTCACGTTAGAGATAGAAACAGTAAACTCCATTAACTTTCTGGATTTAACTTTCACTAAAATTAACGGCAAATATGATTTTTCATAAGCCATCGCGTACAGATATTACTATTCACAGCTCATCTACACATCCTTATGTACATAAATTAGCTGCTTATAATAGTATGGTACATAGACTCATCCCAATGTCACAAAATAATTTTATAAATGAGCAAAACATTATTAAACAAATAGCAGTCAATAACGGTTACAGTTCTAGTATGATTGAGAACATGATTTCACGCAAAACATTTCAAAAAGCAATCCAGGAAGTATTTCCAAGTATAAATGGTTCTAACACAAAATACAACAGCTTAACTTATATAGGTAATTCTGAAATTGAAATCATTCCTCTCGCATTATAATTTCAATGTAGCATTCCGAACTGATAATTCTTTAGGCCGACATATCAAAAACTGCAAATCTAAAATTGATAAAAATAATAACTTCGGTGTTTATAAACTGCCTTGCGGGTATTGTGATAAAATTTATATTGGTAGAACTTTCAGAAATTTCAATGTTAGATTATCTAAGCACAAACGCAGTTTTAATCATCACAAATCAGATTCCCATTATTTCAATCACTTAATCGAAGAAAACCAAAACTTTAATGATAATTTCAAAATTTTACACAATGAAAATAATAGACAAAAACTCAATCTATGGGAAATTGTAGAGATTAACAAAAACGAATTCAGGTAGGTTACTTAATAGTCAATTAGATCTAAATCCTTCTCCTTTACTCAATCTTTTCAATTCATAAAGTAAGCAACTCCGATGGGTTTTCCAACATACCCCCTTGTACTTGTACTAGTACCTAATGTACTATTAAGTAGGAAATAAGAATAATACAGGGATATCCACCGGGACCGTCCGTTAAAAACTTTTTAAGTTCCAATTACATTCAAGTGAACGAAGTGACAAGTACATTAATTTTAGGCACCTGTCAGGTGAGCGTAGCCAGTTCAGCTACTTGATTCAAATATTTCAAAGCATTCTCTGTTAGTTCTTGCAAAATCATCAAAATTCAATATATTCCCAAATTATTTCGGAACTATAAGAGATGGGTATAGTACATGCTGATACAATTCCATCTGAAATTTGACGCTTCATCTGATGGCGATATAAAAATTGGCACGTGCCATTTGAAAAAAATGAGTAATTGCTGTTTGAGAAAAGGCCAAATTGAAAAAATCATACAAAACAACTCAATAAATATTTGACATGTGTAGACTGCATGAAAAATTCCTTGATTCTTCTTCTATCCATCCAAGCAAAAATTGTGTCTGTAGTGCAAAAGATCTACGAGCTACAATTTTTTTTAATGTTCCTCAAAAATCGAGTTTTATAACAAAAATAATTAAATCTGTCAAAAGTTTTGACAGATGAGTGCCAACAACTTGGGTATTTTATACCTTGCTCAAATGTCGGTTCTAGATGTATAATAAAAAAGGTAAATTGCCATTTGAAATAACAAACTGATGAACAACTTCCGGTTTAACCGGAAATGGTATCGCTTCGAAAATATTTCACTTCAATTGGAAATCGCTAGTTATGGCCGCGTAAAAAATTTCAGCTTGATATTGTAATTGGAACTCAAAAAGTTTTTAACGGACGGTCCCGGTGGATATCCCTGTATATAAAGAATAACTCTTTTCATTAGTTTATATCTATCTGATGAAGCCACAGTGAGGTTTAACTGGTCATAGTTTTGTGAATATAGTGAAAATCTAAATACCATAGTTTCATTTCATTGAAAATATTGAAATTTCGTTAACGATTCGACGTGATAATCTCAAATTTGCTTAATTTCAGTAAGGGCATAGCTTCAGACATTTCTCCTAGAAAATGTAGAGCAATTCAAACACTATTATTACACTCCATATATTTCCAAAGAGCTGAAGAAACTATTGCAGATGAAACGAAATCTATTGTCGATCGCTTGGCTGAAGGAAAGCTAATGGACCGTCGGCTTACCAAAACGCCACTCCTCAACGAGGCGATAAAAAAGATGACTGCAATGGCCCAGACAACACCAGAATGTAGTAAAAATATAACTGTTTTGATTAGTGTGATGAATTACTAACGATTTTTTTTCATTAAGGTATGTTTTTTCGACGGTTAACATTACAAATTCTGTTTGATAATTTTTTTGTGAACAATTTAATGCAGATCGTAGTGGAGAGGATGAAACATCCAGTAAGTGCTTTGGTATAGTCTGTTAACCATGTCAAAGGTATGGGGCGGGGCGACTCTATCTTTGAAGGGACAATGAAACAGAATCAGTATAAGCGAGGAACAAAGACCTACCTGCTTTCTCTGCTTGAACGATTCATTGATGATGACCATATCATTTCCATTAATTATTCGGCACTGTTTTATAAAACCAAGAATGTTACTAAATTTCTAGTGACTGACAAAATGTTACTGTTCAGCCTCAGTTAGGTAATTCACCACACATAAACCTGACAGAAAACATGTGGAAGCTCAACAACCGGGTAATTGCGAAAAGAGTGATGACTCAATAACTCTAACTGAATGAAACTCTCATCAGAGAATGGCATAAAAACTTCAACTTCGATGAAAATGCGAAGACTTTTATGGAGAGCATGCTCTGAGATATAGAAACCCCCTTCCACCAAAACATGTGTTCATCAAATAATGAATGTACCGAGAAAAAATTTTTTCAGATGAAATGTGTATCAAACATTAATTTGTAGGGGATAATTTGTGCAATTGTTGCTACGAGAACTCAATTTTTATGACCATTGCCCAGCTCTATTAGAGTAAAACGATTGCGAAGAGAGTGATGACCCAATAGCTCTATCTGAATGAAACTGTCAATCAGAGAATGGCATTAAAACTCCAACTTCGATGAAAATGCGAAGACTTGTATAGAAAGCATGCTCTTAAGTATAGAAATCCCCTTCCATCAAAACATGTCTTCATCAAATAATACCTATACAGTAAATAAAGTATAAAGTAGTAGTAACATCAAGACAAAAACTCTTACCTACTACACCCTCAGTACGAAGTCTCATCCACTCTTGACCATTTTTTTTAACACGCTCACCGTTTTTCAAAATTGTTATTCAGTGCATATGTTATCGTGTTCAAACTCAGTGTAAAAAACTCAAATATTGTCGTTAGCGAAAAGGTCGAGTAAAGAAAAATATATCAATGGTTTTTTTTAATTCAGTTGTAATTGGAGCTTGTTTTGTGCATTTCTTCTGAAAAGTTTACATCGACAACAGGTGCTTTTTGCAATTTATAGATAGCTTTTGACGCCATCCTTTTTTTCACATCCGCCACTGTTACATTAAAATATTGAAGCCGATCTGATTTGCATAATACAGAAAGCTACCGGTTATATTCCTGCTGATGGTAGTAAAATTACAAGAAGTCGATAACACTAATGCGAACAACTGTTCAAGCTGTTTATTAGAGACTCTTTCACATATTTAGAACTGTTATTGATTGCCATAAAATTCAACTTAATGGCTTACATTCGATAGTCTTAATTACCTACTTTGCTAATTCTATTAGCAAATTATTTAGTTAAAAGTAAAGTCGTGTAAACTATTTACTGGTATGGGTGGTTTAACGGTTGATTATTCGTCTTCAATGGTTGTTTTCATCTCGAAGTCGTTAAAGTTTCTGTTTACGTCATATTTTTATTGCTGTTCCACAAATGGCTATTGGAGAAAAGAGTGTTTTTCTAGATGCGGATTTATGGCGGCTGTTTCAATTAAATGAATTGCCAGTATTGAGGCTTCTCAACACTGCAGGAATTCGATAAACAAGTTGAAATGTTGGGCAATAATGAAGATGAAATGGGCTTTATTCTCTCCATCGAAAAATCAGCTTGTGGCGTTTTTTATTTCATATCGAATTATTTTATATTATTTTTCATCTCTCATAGAAAAAACAGTTCATCAGGAACGTTCAATAATTCCTTATTTCGAGTAATTTTATCCTTGAACAAAGTACCATCAGTTCTTATAGAGTTTCAGAGTTCCAAACTGAATCATCTTGCGTTCAAAGTAAATTGATAGAAATTGTCAATATAAATCGTTCCTCCATATTATTTGTCAATTGAATTTCTCATTATAAAATCGGATATTCCTGCGGTGTTGAAGGTTTGCAACTATTCAGCTCGGTACACAGAAGGTCCCAGAATGATACAAGTACCAAATTTAAAACGTGTGGTTTAAATTAAACATAGTCTTCCACGAAAGTGACGATCTTTTTCTATATAATTCCATTGGGTCGAACGACGCAAAATTCACCAAAATGGTATCTTCCATGAACACAATCGTCGTCATTGGGCGGATAAAGATCCACATTTTAATCACGTCCACCACTTCCTAGGTGTTCGAAGTTTTGATGTTGCAATTGTGTAATCGATTCTTTCTTTGTTGGATGCTGTATTTTTTCCTTTTAAAATAAAGCTCATAGAGTCAACTCTTGCATTCACTTACTATTTCGGGCAATACTTAAAATTATCTTCTATCATTCATTTCCAATACCAAGATATTTTTCTATGATTTCATTAAACTCAGACCAGATTAATTATCTGTGTTCTTAGAAGTTAACAATTATGTTCTTCATAAATCAGTGATTCCTATTAGACGCAGCAGTTCCAGATGAAAATTATTTTTTGAGGAATTGGAAATTCCATTTCTTAGTTACTATATTAACATCAATCTGAGTCTATAGATGTTGCATTGGCAATATTCCATTCAGAATGAGTACAAATAGATGCATATAAAAAGTATATTTCAATAATAAAATAAGATTGATTACATTTTTCGATGAAATAAAACTATGGTATATAGATTTTCACTATATTAACAAACTATGACCGTTTTCACCACGCTGTGGCTTCATCAGATAGATACAAACTACAAACAGAGTTATTCCTTATATATTAGTCTCATTTCCTACTTAATATTACAAGAGGTACAAACATAAGGGGTATGTTAGAAAACCCATCAGAGTTTCTTACTTTATGAATTGAAAAGATTCAGTAAAGGAGAAGGATTTACATCCAATTGACTGTTAAGTAACCTACCTGAATTCTTTTCTTTGTTGATCTCTAAAATTTCCAATAGATTGAGTTTTTGTCTATTATTTTCATTGTGTAAAATTTCGAAATTATCATTGAAGTTATGGTTTTCTTCGAGTAAGTGATTAGAATAATGGGAATCTGATTTATGATAATTAAAACTACATTTGTGCTCGGATAATCTAACATTGAAATTTTTGAAAGTTCCACCAATATAAATTTCATTACAATCCCAGCAAGACAGTTTATAAACACCCGATTTATTACCTTTATCAATTTTAGATTTGCAGTTTTTGATATGTCGGCCTAAAGAATTATCCGTTTGAAATGCTTTATTGAAATTATAAAGGAGAGGAATGATTTTAATTTTAGACTAGGATTACCAATATAAGTTAAGCTTTTATATTTTGTGTTAGAACCTTTTATACTTGCAAATACTTCCTGGATTGCTTTTTGAAATTTTTCGCGTGAAATCATGTTCCCAATCATACTAGGTCTGTAACCGTTATTGACTGCTATTTGTTTAATTAGATTTTGCTCTTTTATGAAATTATTTTGTGACATTGGTATATTAATGAGTCTATGTACCATACTATTGTAAGCTGCTAATTTATGTGGATAAGGATGTGTAGATGAGCTGTGAATAATAATATCTGTATGCGACGGCTTATGAAAAATAGAAAATCATGTTTGCCGTTAATTTTAGTAATAGTTAAATCCAGAAAGTTAATGGAGTTTTCTGTTTCCATCTCTAACGTGAATTTAATATTATTGTGAATTTTTTAATAAACGTTTTGAATGACTCTAATTGTCTGTTTGTGCTACTGAAACAACAAATGATATCGTAGACATATCTAAACCAATAAATGAAGTGTTTGAATAACGGATGTTTTTGTATAGTTTTCTCAATATTATCCATGAAACTTTCAGCGAGTTGAGGGCTCAGAGGATTACCCATGATTAAACCTTTTTTACTATTATATAATACTCCATTGAAGTTAAAATAATTTTGTTCTAAACAAATTTCTAAAAGGCGTAAGATTTTTGCTTGGATTACCGGATTGACTTTATCAATTTAAAGGGCGTTGTTGATGAGTTTCACTGTATCACTAGGTGGAAGATTAGAGAAGAGATTTACTATCCCATGACATAAGTTTAGCGTTCGGTGGTAGTACCATGTGCTGAATTTTATTTATTAGGACTGAAGAGTTTTTTATTGAGAATTTAGGTTAGATTAGCGTACTGTTGAATGATGGCTATGGAAAAGCGTGGAAGTTTTGCAGCTGGAGCTTGAAAATATGAAATTACTGGTACAATGGGATGCCCTGTTTTATGGAGTTTCTAGAGGGAGTAAAGTTTTGGTGATAGCGAGTTGTAAATGAAAAGTTTATATTTTTGGTCAGGCTGTAAACCTTCGCTGCCAGGAGGGACTACGAAGGAAATTCAAAGGTGCAAAGATTTACATTTTAACGGACAGTCAGGCAATGATAAAACTATTACAGTTATCGGAGCATCTCTGTCTGGGACTGCCGTCAATCCTTGAAGCAAGGAGCCTGTGATGGGTGCCTGGCCACGAAGGCATACAAGGAAATGAAGCCGCTGACGAACTGGCCAAATCAGCTGCTGGAATCCCACCCATCGGATCTGAACCGTTTTGCGGTCTACGTAAGCCGCACAGATGACAGGAACTGGAACGATGGAAAGAATCTAGCAAAAAAGAATACTGGAGGAAAACTCCAGGCCGAAAGCAAGCGAAAAAGTTCATTGACTATTCGCCAAAGAAGACAAAGCAGCTTCTCGATCTCTCTAGGGACGAGCTGAGGATCATAACAGGCCTCCTTACTGGACACTGCCCACTGAGATACCATCTCAATAAAATGGGCAAATCGGAAACGGCAACATGCAGAATGTGTAAAGAGGGTGATGAAACTGCCGAACATATTCTTTGCAGTTGCATCGCAACTGTCCGTCAAAGACATATGCACTTCGGTAGCGACAAACTAGAGCCGTACGAAGTAAAAGCGAAAGCTCCCAGGGAGATTCGTTATTTTGTATGGGATTTAGACCTACAAGGAAATGAAAAAGAAGGGTTACGAACAAAAGACCAATTTGGTCGCAGTTCGGAAAGGCTTTCAAAGCCAATCGACACCCACGAATGTAATGAAATGTAATGTAGGTTAAAAATATGTATATCGATTTGTATCAAGTAACGACCTCCTCAATCAAATTAATAACATTAACAATCTCCACAGATTTTCATACTTGCTATGAAACTGTTTCCCCCAATTCAGACCAGCAAGTTTTTTTTTCTTTTGTTTTCGTTTTATGAAAAGTTAATACAATTGATCTGGAATATTGCTATTGCAACATGCATAGAGTCATATCGATGTTAATCAGGTATGTATGAAAGGAAATTTTACAAATTCAGAAAAAAGATATTTGATCTGAAATCGCATTCTGTAGTACGAATTATAGATTCACGAAGAACAGAAGTGATTGTTAACCTCTGAGACCGCAGCTTGTTACTAAGGTTTGATATCAATCAAAACATAGAAGAAATGTTAGTCTTGGACAAGACCCGAAAAATCTGTGATTTTCCTTCATGGAAATCCAATGAATCAAATTGAGGCAATTTAAGTTTTTTCCTGTAGAAAGAATAATGAATTCAAAGAATTTACTTTATGTATTATATATTTTTCAGAAGGAAAAAATATTGCATGCTATGGTTTCTATTAAAGAAAACACTTCATTCGTACTCGCAAATAACTGAGCGAAGTATTTTTATACATCAATTGATGCCAGGTGAATGTCAAACTCATTTTTCATGAATCTTTGATAATAACCGAGATATTCGCGGAAGATTTTATTTCAAAATTCGAGAAATTTGAATAACCAGAAAACGAATAGAGATTTCGTAAGAATTATACCCACTAAAAGGGTCCTTGATAAAGAGATCGAGGAAGGGGATAATTTTTTTCTCTAACTATAATACACTCGGAGGCAAAATTAGCGGAACACTCGAAAATTTAACCAAATTTGAAGTTCGATATTTTTCCTAATTCTCAACCGATTTAGATGATTTGTTCGGCAAGTTATAGACCAACTCTTCTGCTTTGTAGAAATTATAAGAGGAAACAAAAAAAATCTGAAAAAAATTTTATACGGGGGCAAAACTAAAAGTGTTTGTTTTGTCAAAAATTCGTAACACCCTGTGGAATTTCGTGGTCCGAGTTGAAACGTACAATATCATGGTCTGTCAAGACACATCTTCCTACAGTAACGCCCTTCTTGTTTCATGCGTTTATCTCTATTTTTGCAAAATATATTTAATTTCAAGTGGAAAATCACCATTTTGGAGAAATTCCATTGAATCAAGAAATTGTCATTAAAATTCGTCTATCAATTTGGAATTTTCTTATTATCACTCAGGCGTGTCGAAATTGTCATTTGCGATTTTTATGTTCGAATTGCATTAGTTATTGATGACAATTTGGTTAATTTGGTGAAAATTAGGAATTCATAGGAGATAACAATCGGTAGGTATTAAAATATACAATTTATTAATATTTGATACAAATTCGATCGGTTGCGGTGTTTTGTGATTCTTTTACTGTTTACGATTCGAAACGGTATTTTTCATTCAGAATGAGAGATTTACCACCAACCTCAGTAGCAAGGGTAGTTACATTGATCGAGGAAGGGCGCACCTACCGCTCAGTCGGTACCATGTTGATGTCTCGACGTCGGTTATCCATCGAATCTACCGACGTTACAGGGAAACTGGATTGTACGTGAGGAGGCGAGGACGAGGAAGAAATCGGGCAACCCGCGCTATACATGACCGTTTCATCGTCAATCAAACCATAAGAAATCCTCGTCTTACTGCTGTTCAGGCACGTAACCTTTTACAAGCAGTGGATAACATTAACGTCAGTGTGAGGACAGTCAGAAGACGATTAAATGAAGTTGGTCTGAGATCATACGCGCAAGCAAGAGCACCAAGACTCGATAGAGCCCATCGGGTAGCAAGATTGGCGTTTGCTAGGGAGCATGTAGCATGGACAATCAATCAGTGGAGACGAGTTTTATTTAGTGATGAGAGCCGATATTGTGTGACTTTCGTGGATGGTAGAGATAGAATATGGAGGCATCGAGGGGAACAGTACAATCAAGCGAACTTCGCAGGAACTGAGCAATACGGTGGAGGGTCAGTTATGATATGGGGTGGCATACGCTTGGGAGTACGAACAGAACTGGAGATTATTGGCAATGGATCACTTAATGCCCATCGGTATATAACAGAAATCTTGGAGCCCCATGTTGTGCCTTTTGCTCCTTACATAGGGGAAAATTTCCTTTTTATGCACGATAACGCGCGCCCTCATACTGCGCGCATAGTGATAGAATATCTCAATGAAAAAGAAGTGTTCGACAACGGAATCCAGCCAACGTTGAAGAGCTGACATTGGCTTTGGTGGAAGAGTGGGACAACATACCTCAACAGATGATAGACAACATCATTGGGAGTATGCGTAATCGTGTGCGCGCTGTAATAAGAGCTCGGGGGTGTCATACTCGCTACTAAAATCAAATGTTTTTTTTTGTGGGTCATTTGAACATTTTTCTCAACATGTTCATTTCATTTCACGAGTGTATCGCTAGGATACACACCTGCTCTCAATTTCGGACAGGAATGATAATTATTATAGTGTCACACAAAAAAATTCAAAAATAAATGTGCGATTTTTCCAGTGTACTTCGAGTTCTCCCGGAGCGTGAAATTGGCCAGTGAATTTCAAAAATTTTCATTTCGTTAGATTTCCGCTTCTCTAATTTTGATTTTATTTTTGGCTAACCTCCGATGTTATGCACCTACGCAAGATTAAAAATAAATTCTTGAAATTTGTGACTTTTCGCTTCAAATTGGATATCTCTTGTAAAAGTAGAGATATATGCATAAAACAAGAAGGGCGTTACTGTAGGAAGATGTGTCTTGACAGACCATGATATTGTACGTTTCATTTCGAACCACGAAATTCCACAGGGTGTTGTTTTCTCTTATAATTTCTACAAAGCAGAAGAGTTGATCTATAACTTGCCGAAAAAATCATCTAAATCGGTTGAGAATTAGAAAAAATATCGGACTTCGAATTTGATTAAATTTTCGAGTGTTCCGCTAATTTTGCCTCCGAGTGTATTTCACTCAGATCGAAATTTGGCCACCCTACACAGGATGGACAGATTTTGACAATTTAGTACAGCAACTAGCAAATCATTGCCGCAAACAGATTCAAACTAGTTTTCTTCGTTTTCCAGTAATTTGGAAACTTTGAGAATTTTCGGAATGGTTTCGATATTCTACATGTCCAAAGGTTTTTGAATTATAAGGAAAACCTGCGTTTTTTTAATGAAGCATAGATAACTTTGATTGAGTTGAATAGCGTTCTTTTCAGAAATATATTACAGGTGCTGTCAATTTTTCATTCTGGACGTGTCTTCATGAAAAAACGAAAATTGTATGACTTTTCTGTAATTTCATATAGTAACTCTATATGTCCATTGATAGAATGATTGAAGTCGCTCAAATATGTTCTGTACTATCATTGTAACGGTTCGACAATCAGTTCTTGCAATGTCAATTCAGATGAATTATTCATGTTTTTTCATCGAGTTACAACTTTTGTGTGAATACATTGTCGTTTGTAATAAGCAAGCGACCATACCGTGCGAAAATTAAGAACAGTAACATACAATCGTTATTTCAAAACAAAACACTAACTAGAAATTCTTTTATATGAAATGGAATTTAATGGAAATATTCTATGTAAGTATTCAAATGTGTTGATATTATTCACAACACTTGAGGATACTCCGACACGAATGTAAAATTTGAATATTGGGAACCGATGTAAAGCAATATCTGAGATTTTGCTTCAACTCTTCAATATTTGGACTCACTCTTCTATATAACAGATTTTTGGAGTATTCCCAAAGTAAAAAGTTCGTCGGCGACAAATGTGGGGAACAGGCCGGCCATGTTACTGCCCCCTAGTGCCAATGCAATTATTGCTAAGATTTGAGTCAAGTAAATTAGAAACCACTATATTTTGAGAAGTAGGAGCTCCATCATGTTCAAAATAGATATTTCTCTTGTCATCAAGTGGTAGTTCATCAAAATATCCACAGATAACATTAATTTCAATTTCAGTTACGCTAAACGCGATCATCTTTTGATGCACACCATATGTTGAACCCATATCGGGTTGATATCCGACAAGCAATGCTCATTTTGAAGGTTGAATATTCCATCATTACTGATGTGAACTTCATCAGTCTAAATTATTTCTTGAAAAAAAGCGCATTTTCTTCAGATTTTCAGATCAGTTTCCAAAAATTGTGTCGACGTTGGAAATCTCATAGTGGTAAAAACTAGAATATTCTCATTTTATAAGGTTTATATCTATTTTTCAGAGCGCTCGATCCTTAGATACCCCTATTTCCATTTCAATTTGCCCGCTCGAAATCGATAGGGTAGCAGTTACACTACCTCTTACATCAATTCCCTCATCTTCCCCATCAAATAACTACTCTATATCCTTTTTTTCCTAAGACGTTAAATGCACCATGGTTCATGAGGTTTCTTCCCCGATTTAGCGAATATACTTTCATAAGGTTGTCTCGTCTAAGGAAAACGATCAAAATGAGCAGCTCCTTCAGCCGCCGAATCATAATTATTTTGAATATAACATTTAATCATATTTAATTTTTCCAAATTCTCATACGTCATCGTCGCTTTATTCTTGAAAACGATACCATATTCACACAATCTTGAAGAAAAAACGTTAAAAAATTTATCTGAATTGTCATTGCGGCAATAACTTTCAGACCGTCATAATGAGAGTACAGAACATACTGAACTATTACAATCATTCCGTGAAAATTCTATGAGTATATACAATGTGTTGCATAATAGTATGTCACAACTTGAGGGGGTAAATCTACGTGCAATTTTAGGAAAAAAAGTTCATATAAACATATGTCTGCAAAAGCTTCCTTACTGAGCTACAGGGTGTTGAAATTTTCGGGAAAAATTGGTTTTTTCTTCATAACTCCTGCAGTTTTCGAGATATTCAGCCCAAATTTGTAATGCAAGCTATTTTTTACAGCCTTCAACTTTACACGTATTAAATTTCACAAGGTGTTTTCTTTTCCGGAGCCCTGTCTTCTTTTGCCCTTTCAAACATTCTTGCAGTACGCTACTGATCAGTGTACAATCAGTTTTCGTCATCTTCGTTCAATTTAGAAACTTTTTTGACACCTGTAATATTTTCGTATCTCCGACCGTTCTTGAGCAAAAAATTATTGAACGATTGTATGCATTCGCTGAATTGAAAGTACTTCTAATTAAGAAATGACTAGTAGGCTTCGATTGTCTTATTTATTTTAGTTGCTAAAACTGAACCAGTGTCCGCTCGAATTATTTATTAAATTAACGATTAGTTTTAAGACTTTTGAAGTTACTGCTGTGAGAATAAATGGTTAATTTTACTAACGCCGAATTGGCTGATATCCATTACATGTACGGTCTGGCTGATGAAAACACAACAGAAGTTAGGCGATTATATCAGGTTCGCTTTCCAAATCGAGTAACACCAGACAGGCAAACATTTTCAAATTTCCACAGAAGGTTGAGGGACACTGGTACTGCAAATAATCATTTAAAAGGTGCAACTCAAACTATGAGAACTTCAGATATTGAGGAAGCAGTTTTGAATTGTATTGATTCGAATTCTCATGTGAGTACAAGTAAAATTGGAAATCAGTTGAATATTTCACATGTTCTAGTTTGGAGGATTCTCCACGACTTTTTATTATACCCGTTTCATATTCAACGCGTCCGTACTATACTTCCTCGAGATTTTCCTTGAAGACTGAATTTCAGCCGATGGTTCTTAGATGAAATTAGAGAAGATGCTCATTTTAGTGAAATAATGTTCACAGACGAAGCTAACTTCACTAGAACTGCTATCACAAATTCTCACAATAATCATCATTGGGCTGAGGAAAACCCCCATCAGATTGAAGAATCTCATCATCAAGAACCATTCTCACAAAATGTCTGGGTCGGAATAATTGGAAATTATTTGATTGGGCCATTTTTTTTGCCTTACAGACTAAACGGTCCCGGTTATCGGCTATTTCTTGAGGAGGAGTTACCGCAATTGCTCGAGGATATGCCACTTTTGCTGAGAAACATAATGTGGTTCATGCATGACGGGGCACCAGCACATTTAAGTGGAAAAGCTCGGGAATTCTTGAATAATACATTCAACAACCGATCGATAGGTCAAGGTGGGCCAGAACCATGGCGGTCCACAGACTTAAATAGTTTAGACTTTTTCTTATGGGGATATCTCAAAAGTTTAGTTCATACCACTCCAGTGTTCACTGTAGAAGAATTGAGAAATCGAATAATAACCTCTTGTGACACGATAAGAAATACCCCAGGAATATTTCAAAGAGTGCGTGATAATATGCGAAGGACAGAGGCCTATATTCTTGCAGGTGGAGGACACTTCCAGCAATTTATTCAGTTTCTAATTGTTCTTTTTTAGTTTGATATTGAATAAGTATCAAGTAAGTCCCAGAAGATGGGCTATCAAAATAAAAGGAAATTTTGGGCATACCTATCGAGTATTTCTATTATTTTTTTTTATTTAACGGTTGGAGATACGAAAAAATTACAAGTGAAAAAGAAGTTTCTAAATTGGAAGAAGATGTCAAAAATTGATTGTACGCTGATCAGTGGTGTACTGTAAAAAAGATTGAAAGGCAAAAGAAGACATGGCTCCGGGAAAGAAAACACCTTGTAGATTCTAGTTAAAATTTAGGACGTGTAATTATGGAGGCTGTAGCTTGCATTCCAAATTTGGGATGAATATCTCAAAAACTGCAGTAGTTTTGAAGAAAAAAAAACAATTTTTTCCGGAAATTTCAACACCCTGTAGCTTCGTAACGAAGCTTTTGCGGACCTATGTTTATATGAGTTTTTTTCTTAAAACTGCACGTAGATTTACCCCCTCAAGTTGTGACATACTATTATGCAACACCCAGTATAGAGTTGGTAGATAAAATTATTGAAAAGTTATACAACTATAACTATCAATTTTTCATGAAAGCACGTTCTGGATGAAGAAATTGAGGAACATGTGATTCAGTTTTGACATTAAAAGAAAAGGCTGTTCAACGAAATCAGAGTATATGGTTCATGCTTTAAAAAAACCATGCATAGTTCGATTCTAAGCAAAATGAGCATTTAGAATAGCAAAACCAACCGAGATATTGGCACTTGACTGATCCGGAATATTTAAAGAATTTTCAGATTACTCGAAAACGAAAAAAACTCACTTGAATCTGTTTGAGGCAATGAATTCTTCTTGCAAAAAGGAAAGGGGGTCGTTTTGCTCTCTGCGCATTATTTCACATATCTGTAGTACGAAGACGTCGAAATCTGTCCAGCCTGTACATCGACATTCCAAGAAATGCTATGAAATATACAATATATGATCTGCGTTTAGGCGAAAAGTTTCAACTTTAATGTCAACAAGATACAGCTACTGCTACTTACACAAGCTGTGTGCTGACATCATTTTTTGATGCGTTTTTTCCTTATACTTTTTGATTTCCTGTATGAAGAGATAGCAGCTCAATTGGGAATTCAAAAAAAAAACTCGGGATTCGGATTATGGGAACTAGGGTTCAAGTTCATCAGCTGATACTCGAGTCACATTCCTTCCATTCGAATTATTATCGAAAATTATAAAGACACGAAAATATATTTTCCTCAGTAAAACCAAACAAAAAGTTTGTATAAAACAAAAATTAATGATTCAATAATAACAGATGCTGAAAGCGAGAAAAAAGATTCTAATGTGAAACCATTGCACAAACGTATTTACCGAACAAATCAGAAACAATAGATAAATTGTTACAAAGCTTTGGTAATTTTTTTATGAGCGCTTCCCAGAAATAGGCGAACCTGTTACATCACATGAGTGGGCGCCTGGGAAGAATTGAGGTGTTTGGTAACTCGCTTCTTGAAGAGGGCCAAATTGTAGGATTTGGGAAAATGTTGGACGGAAGCGAGTTCCACAGCTCACAGGCCCGTAAACGAAGGAGTTCTTATAGAGAGAGGTTCGAGGGGTCGTTAAATGTACCGACATATGACGAGAACTTCTTGCCAGCCTCGTGTTGCGGCAAAACGAGAGTTTTCCCGGAACAAGGTCCTTCAGCTCCTTGGAGCATCTTCTGTGGAAGTATCTGTAAAAGAGAGAAAGGTCAGCAACTTGTCTTCTGAGAGCCAGCGGTTCGAGATCGCGGGTGATGTCCGGATGGTCGATGAGGCGCACAGCCCGTTTTTGCACACTATCCAGCATTCGCAACGAATGCTGGGGCGCAGATCCCCATACATTGAAACAGTATTCCAAAATAGGTCGAATCTGAGCCTTATATTGAAGCAACAGCTGAGATGACGTGAAGTATCGCTTGGATCTGAAAAGAAAACTGAGTTTAGCTATTGCTGATACATGTTCATGTCATAAAAACACGGAGTTGACCGTCGTTCCGAGAAGGTGCATCAAATCTTTGGATGCAACTTGATCTACGGGTAGCCGATAAGGCGCACAGCCCGTTTTTGCACACTATCCTACATCCACAACGAATGTTTGGGTGCAGATCCCCATACGTGGGAACAATATTCCAAAGCAGGTCGAATCTGCGCCTTATATAGAACCAACAGCTGAGATGACGTGAAGTATCGCTTGGCTCTGAAAAAAAAACTAGTTAGCTGATGCCGACTTAGGTATTGCTGATACATGTTCATGCCAGAAAAACCCGGAGTTGACCGGTATTCCGAGAAGGTGCAACGAATATTTGGATGCAATTTGTTGGCTTTTCATCATTAGAGGAGGTTCTCCAGCGGGGACCTTCCTAGAAAACGTAGTTTCTTGCGTCTTGCTCGCGTTGAAGCTCACCAGGTTCAACTGACCCCACTCAGATATTATCTGTAAGTCATAGTTTAGCAAAGGTCATAATAAAAACACATAAGAGAAATTTAACGTTGAAGCCCCAAAAGAGAGTAGACCCTGAAGTCCTTATCAATAGAAAAGACCAGTACCAATTAAAAATAGACGAAAATATTGATAAGGCATCCCCAACTCTAAGACATACCGACTTAAATACACATGCAAATGAATTAAGCAACATCATTAAAGAAAGCGCAAGTGTGGTAACAACAGTGACGAAAAGAAGAAAAATAAGTGACGAAACAGCGAAATTATTTGAAGAAAGAAGGAAACTAAAACCAGACAAAGATAGGAACTTAATCGAATGGGCTGAACTGAACAAATTAATAAGAAGAGAAATTAGAAAAGACATTAGGAAATTTAATACCAAGATCATAAAAGAAACTATTGAGAATAACAAAGGCCCAAAATTTTTTAATAGACATGTTAGTATAGGAAGAAGAGAAATGACATCACTTAAAGACAAAGCTGGGAAGGTCATTACAAATAGAGATCAAATGCTCAAATTAATAGAAAGCTTTTATAAAGAATTATATGATTCCAAATTACAACCAAACGCACAGCAAAAGGAAGATGGAAAGAGAAAAATATGTAATGTCGGTTCTGAGGATATTCCCGAAATTACTGTTAATGAATTGAACTCAGCCCTGAATAATCTTAAAAATTCCAAGGCGGTTGGACCAGATGGCATAATTCCAGAAATGCTCAAATGTGGAAGTCCTCGCCTACAACAAGAACTGGTAATATAGTTCAACAAATGCTTGGATCAAAGTCAAGTCCCCCAAGCATGGCTTGAGGCTGAAGTAATTCTTCTCCACAAAAAAAGGCGACATAAGAAACCTTGGTAATTATAGACCAATAAGCCTTTTATCCCAGCTATATAAATTATTCACCAAAATAATTACCAAAAGATTAACGGGAAAAATAGATTTCCAGCAACCCCGTGAACAAGCTGGATTTAGATCTGGGTTCAGTACGCTGGATCATATTCATGCAATCAAACACCTAATAGAAAAGTGCAATGAGTATAATTTAGATCTTCATATAGCCTTTATAGACTACCAAAAGGCCTTTGACAGTATAGAAATTTGGGCAGTCCTTAATTCTCTTAATGCATGTAGAGTGGACAGCAGATACACGAACCTGATAAAAAACATCTATTCTTCCGCCATAATGCATGTCCAGTTATGGAATAAAACCAACGACATTCCAATAAAACGAGGTGTTCGACAAGGAGATACAGTGTCACCGGGGCTATTTATTGCAGCTTTGAACGAAATCTTTAGAGAAATGGATTGGCATAAGAAAGGAATCAACATTGATGGCGAACTTCTACATCATCTACGCTTTGCCGAAGATATTGTACTAATAAGTAGTAACGTCCAAGAATTACAAGATATGATCCTAGACTTGAACAACCATTCAAAATGAACATCAGCAAGACGAAGATAATGACTAACACAGACCATAACCCCGTAATCCACGTAGAAGGTCAACAACTAGAGAATGTCGAAAACTAAATATACCTGGGACAAAAACTAACTACTAAAAGAGACAACATGACTGACGAGATTACACGAAGAGTGTCCCTTTCGTGGGCGGCATTTGGCAAATTAAAACATGTCCTGACATCAGACATTACCCACAACCTCAAGAAAAACCTCTACAACCAATGCATTCTTCCTGTGCTTGCATATGGAGCCGAAACATGGTGTCTTACTAAGAAGTTGGCCCAAAAATCGACGAAACCCCAAAGAGCCCACGAGAGAATAATATTAAATATTAAACTATCAGATCGCATAAGAAATACTTGGATAAGAGAACAAACCAAGCTGACAGATGTCATAGAGAGGGCAGCTCAACTAAAGTGGTCATGGGCAGGTCATGCAGCTCGAAGAAATGACAATCGGTGGACCAAGAGGCTCATGGAATGGAGGCCAAGAGTGGGGCATAGGAGTATCGGCAGGCCAAACACAAGGTGGAGAGACGATATTAAAAAATCAGCGGGTCTTCTTTGGATGAGAGAAGCTATTAGCAGAAAGAAATGGTTCAATATGGGAAAAGCCTACGTTCAGCAGTGGATTGAAATAGGCAGATCGTGATCGTGATCATAGTTTAAGTTATTAATTTGTTGACATCTCTGACGCTGAGATTCCGCAGCTGTAATCGGCCGCAGGCTACTGAAAGGCGAAACCAGGGTACAATGGTCTGCAAAACCGAAGATCTCCTCATCCTGTAGATGACAGAAGATCGCTTATCTGTAACAGAAACAAGGTTGGCGAGAGAATTAATCCCTGAGGTACTCCTGCTTGCAACTGGAAACAATCAGATGTTATACCGTCGACCACAACTTGTATTGTTTTATTTAAAAGAAAGCTTCTTATCCAACCCCGCAATTTTTCGGAAAGCCTATATGCAGCAAGAGTATTCAACAAGGCTGCATGCCAAACCCTATCGAAGGCTTCAGAGATTTCGAGGGCTATTACTCTAGATTCCTCATGCTTTCCCATCGTTGATGTACAAACATTAGTGACGTAGGTGAGCAGATTTCCGTCGATCTTTGGCTGCTCAAACCACACTGAAAAAACATATCACAAAAAACTCAAATAATAAAAGCAATTTGTTCTAAAAAGAAAAAAGATCATTTTGGTGATACATTCTGAATTATTTCCAGGACTAAGGCCAGGTTTGTGAAGACATTTGTTACAAGCGAATTGAACGTATTGTCTCATTTTATTTTGTTACACCCTCGGCTCTTTTTATTATTGTGCCCCTGTTAGCAATAACCTCTTGAATCATCAATTGGTTTGAATTTTCTTGCCGACTTTCTATTACTCCTTAGCGAAACTCTTACAGTGGTAATATTTTCAGGAAATATTTTTGGTACAATGTACAATGGTGAATCGGCTTCATTGAAAACACGTGTATATGAGTGGTACCGTCCATTCAATAGCGGCCAAGATGTGGTGGAAGATTTGCCTCGCTCTGGTCGGCTATCAACATCTTGAGCTAAAAAAGTTAACATCGACAAATTGCAGGAACAGACCACTGAAGATCGTCATCTAAGTTTGAGAGGTATAGGCAATGAACTTTCTGTGGCTCACGAATCAATTTGTACCATTTTAAACGATTGTTTGGGCATGAACGTCATTGCCGCTCGACTAGTTCCACATCATTAACACATTGTAACTGGTGATGAGACAAGGATTCTTGAGTTTGACATGCAAACCAGTCCACAAGCTTCGGAATGATGATTCCAACTGAACCGAAATCGAAAAAACCACGTTAAAATCGATAAAAAGTCAAGGTAATGTTGACTTTTTTCTTCTATTATCTCCGTGTTGTGTACTCGGAATTCTTGTCAGAATATAGGAAGGTAAATAAAAAATATTATCTGAGGCTTATGCTGCGTTTGAGAGAGCAAATTCGTCGAAAAAGGCCAGATCTGTGAAAAGTAACCTCATGGATTTTCACCATCTCACCATCATTTTGAATGAATTTCTGACCAAAAACTCAACGAATACCATCTTACAACCCCCGTATTCCCGTGATATGACCCGGACGACTTTTTTCTTTATCCAAAACTCAAATCACCGCTTCGATGTACCCGTTTTGGATCGATAGAAGACAAAAGGGAGAATTCGCAGCGAGAGGAAGTCAATTCCGGAAAAGGCGTTTGAAACATATTTTTATGATTGGATTATTCGTTAGTGTGAATCTACTATTTTGGAAGGGGCCCACTTTGAAGAGAATAAAATAAATTTGGATTGAAGATGAATAGTTTGTGTTTCATTGACCGATTCCCGGCACTGTTTCGACAGAATGTACTTCCTGAAAACTATACGTCCCCGCCTCAAGACCTTTGATTTGTGTAGGGAAAGTTGTTGGCCAGGGTGATATATCTGACTCATATCTTCGTTGAAGAAGTTAAGCATTGGCCTAATTCTTTTATAATCTATGAGCATTATCAACGCTGTGTACTAGATGTTTTATAATTTATATAGTTTCACTGTCCTAGTATGGTGTAATTAATTACCCCCTAAATGTATTAAGTTTAAATAGAGTTTACATCGCAATATCCATGAATATTCTTGTGATCTTGTTTTTTGTTGTAAACAAAGTCAAAATTGAATCATCAACTAGCTTACGAAAATAATCTATAGGACGTCCACCTGGCAAAACTTCGTTCTTTTTAGGAAACCCAAATTTTTTTTTTCAATCTTCTGGTAAAATTACCAATTGTCCCAGTGTTTCTTACTGGCTGTCTTATAGGAAAGGATAAAGGTAATCTTCTGTTCTAGATTTTTGATATCGACATGATTATGAATGTGCTCAAGATTTTGACTTAGTATTCTGAAGAGTGATATGTGTGAATATAAAACAACAAAGCAACAGAACACTATAAATTCCCTATTCCGAACATCCCCTTTCCAGGAAAGCTCAGATTATTAGTACCTACTTGAATCCTCACACGAGGAATTCTGTCCATAGAGTATCCACTTTGGCCACTCATAACTTCCATGGACTCAAATCTCATCACTTTTAATGCAGATTATACCTTAGGGAAAATATGGAAGCCACAAGGTGCAAGGTCTGGTGAGTAGGGTGAATATTCTAACACAGGTATGATTAGTTTGATAGTTGATTGAACTCTCACTCATTATTAAAACATGAAATGAAAATTTTCAAAATTTTAAAATTCGTACAATCAAAATTGCAGAACTAGTCAAGGTATAAATAAAATTGTGAAAGCATTCAGAACATTGAGTAACTATACAAAATAAATAACAAACAATGGCTTCATACTAACAACAGTCAACACTTATTCAAATGAAGATGCCTAATTAAAAACTAGCTGCCAAATATTCACCAACTGAGTAGAAACTATTCCTTATCAGAATTTTTTTTACTGCTCTTTCAAATCCATTCATTTCCGAGTTGATGATATGTTTTGGCAATCTGTTATAGAGCTTTGGTCCCCATACATCAATATATATTTGTGTGGACGTCAAAGGGTGATACGGTAGTGAATAGTCATGTCTCTCTCTTGTGTGGTGATGATGAAATGTCGAATTTCTGGAAAACATATCTCTGTTACTATGTACAAACTTCAGGCAGGTGAGTATGTACAGACATGGAATGGTGAGCATTTTTCCAGATCGAAAATATTCTCTGCAGCTTTCACTACTTCTGATTCCAGTCAAGACTCGAATGGCTCTCTTCTGCTGAAGGAAAACCTTATGAGAATCAACCGAATGTCCCCAGAACATAACGGAAAAAGACACTATACTATGGAAATAAAAGAAATAGGTGAGTCTAGCAGCCTGATGTTTGGCACTATTCTTCATACGTCTGATGGCATATATGGCACTATTAAGCCTCTTCTACATGTTTTCTATTTGAAATTTCCAGTTTAGTTTGCTGTCCATATATACTCCAAGAAACTTCACATAGGTTGTTTCGATACTTGTTTTTGTGTGCAAACGCAAACACTTGCAGTGTTTGCGTTTTTCCTTTGTTCAAAAGCATTCGGTTAGCAGCAAACCAATCCCCAATGTTATTCATGGCCATATTTGTATTCGCATCAGCAGATTCCTTAGAACATTCGATCGAAACAAAAAGATGATAAACAACAGTGAACCCAAATTGGACCCCTGTGGCACGCCAAGCATCGATGTAGACTCCTTCGACCATGTACCGCCGCAATAAACTCGCTGACATCTTTCCTTCAGGTAAGACTTTAACAACTTTTCAATTGTACCTCTGATACCATAATAGTCAAGCTTTCCCAACAACAAATCGTGACCAATAACGTCGAATGCCTTCGTCAGGTCACAGCAAGTCAAGCTGCAGCACATCTGGTCATCTTAAGCTGCGATAATTGCAGCAAAAACTTCAAGAATAGCACTTTGCACTGATTTATTTTTTTCTATAGCCGAACTGTCCATTCGAAAATAATTTTTTCTTCTCGAAATATTGAATTATTCTATTCTTTATACACTGTTCGAAAATCTTCGATATCACTGGCAGAATTGCTTTAGTTTTTGGAACAGTTATTGCATCCACTTTTGAAAAGAGCAATTATTTTCAATGGACAATTCGACCCCAATCTTCTTTATGAGGTGTGATGATATATTATAGATATCAATCGTATTCTTACTTTTTAAAGATCTGATGATATTTTGGATTTCTGCTTTAGTGATGGGGATGAAAAATAAAGAAGATATCTGACTAGATTTCAAATTTTCAAGAAATAATTCCGATTTATGTTTAGAATCAGGAATAGATTCTGCTACTTTGGCTCCCACTTCTGAGAAAAACTTTGCCAGATCTTCAGCTCTTAGATTTGTATTAGTGCTTGACCGATCACCCTTTCTTTCTTTCAAATCCTCAATGATTATCTTCCATATATCTCTCTGTTTATCATGAGACCTTTTTGGCCCTACCTGGCCAGAAACCTCTTGATAAGATAACGTTTAACATTTAACACTTTGGCACACACTTTTCGCATATCTGAATTGTCGCGTGAAATTTGCCGTACACATTCTTTATCAATAACTACAGTTTCGGCAATTGCACGAATACTTAGTCGACGGTCAGAACGAATGAAATTAGCAACTTTTTCGATATTGTCATCCGTTTTCGACGTTGAAGGGCGACATGCCCGCGAATCATATTCAACGTCTTGTCGGCCATTTTAAAAACGTTAAAGCCTTTCAAAAATACGTGCCCGCGATAAATATTAACTTCAGTAAATTTTATCGGCTTTTCTACGTTTGAAGTGAAATTTATCAGCCATTCGTTACCCTAATATAACACTAACCATTTTTTCCGGATTAACAAAATAACTAAATGAAATGAAGGTTATGACTAAACGGTGTTGATTATACAAACGGTACTAAGTGCATTCTGAAGAGAAAGCTTTACACTAAATAGCTGTCAGTCAATGCACACTTGTACCGCCGTAGCGTCAGTCTTGTTATTCAATAGCACCTTGTATTCTACTTCACGAAAACCCAGTAAATTTTCTTACAGGAAACTCGCGGCAAGACTGCCTGAGCTGTATCTAAATCGTTAAAAAATATTATTGAGGCTCCTGAACAGAAATGGAACACCTGTTTTTTTCCATAACTTTCGACTTTTCAAAACAAATAGTTAGAATCCATACTACAAACTTCCATACATTGATAATTAAAACGCTTATTTACTGTTGAATACCAAAATTGAAATGAATCAATCATAACTGACATCTCGTGAAATTTATGAATGTTTTCGAAAATTCCATACACGACACAGCTAATTAATCGAAATAACGATTCTTTCTCCTTCGAACAATATGTCTTCCAAAAAATAATTAGGCTTGCATTTGTCAGCAGCTTCCTGTGCACCATTTCCACCGATAACATTTTTAGGATGGGCGCGTGTGGCTCCCTTTGATGCCATGTAGGCGATGATAAATCGTTTCGCGTTTGTCAGTGCTAAGAGACATCCTGGAATGATCTGGAACTATCAAAGACCGGCGCTAACCAGAGTAACCGACTGTGCTTTTTGTGGAGTATAAATATTTTGCGTCTATAGTTTTATTGGGTGAAGAGTGTGGCTTCAAAGGATTTTGGCTATCAAAGTAGGCCGATTTTCGTATTCGATTAGAATTGAAACAGTGGTGTAGCTTAAGTTTTATTGAAAATATGAAAGTTTCTCGAATGAATTTCGCAAGCTTTTGTATGTAAAATTTAAAATTGTGCAACTGCCTGATGACTTTCGCACTTGTCAAAATATATCATATTATGTCCTCGCAATACATTTTTAGTGGACGAATTTATTATTATCCCTCATGGAAATTGACGAGTATATAGTTTTCTTTGATTTCGATGGTCACTAATTTCAAATGGTTGGTAAGCATGTGTCTGGTAGACGATGAAATGGACCACAGGAGTAATGACGTAACGACGGCCATTTTGTTGGGAAAGGTCAGTGTCTACCTTCCAAACAAAGGTAAAAGCAGTGTTAATTTCCATAAGGACAATTTCAAATCGTGATTATTTTTTATCCAGGAAGTTCCTGAACATGTGAGTACATTTTATGGTTGAATTATGTGATAAATTAAAGAATTTGACAAAGAGTAAACTCATTATGTCCTAAAAATATGTAATTTGCCCTATTTATTGAATTTGTGAGGTTAGGATTTTGGAGTTGCAATAATTGTTTTAATTTATTTTTCATTCTAGATTCGAATATGACTAGAAGCATTGCAAGAGCAAGAATTCATGTGGAACGTGCCATAAGGCGTATTAAATGCTACAAAATTTTGAGTTTGATTCCCCCAAACCTTGTACCACATGCCTCATTTATTTATCAGGTATGTGGTGCTCTGACAAACTTTCAATACCCGTTGATTCGAGAGGTTGAAGAAGCATTTAGTATTGAGGAAAACAACTAATAAATTATAAATAAATGAATAATAAAAATTGTAATTTTGAGAGTAGTTATGGTTATATATATTTTTTCTTAAGTTGTAAGTAATATAATTTAGTCTATATTCATAGTGTTTCATTCAGCTTGATTATCACAAATATGACTCAAGACAACACAACATTCTTTTCAATTCATGATATGAAAATGTACAATATGCTTTTTATCACCTCAAAATCTCAACAATGACTTCTTCAAGGACAAATTGAAAAAGAACCTCAAACAAGGTTTTCTACATTATTGAAGAATTTCTAAGTCACAAATTTTAAAGAAATTCAAACAAAAATGATATCATTTGATCAGTTTTTTATTTACTGATAGAAATTTTACATATTCATTAAAATAAAAGTTTTTCAACAAATTTATGTTTGTCTGCCAGTTATCTTCAACATGAATATCATATATAATAGATTCCTTTGGAGTCCAAATGACTAAAACGCATAAACTGCGTTTGGTAAGAAACAGGTTGCCCTGAATCTGATGGAAATAATGATGGCCTTTGTTTATCACAATTTCATTGCTGTCATTGAAAAATAATATATAATTTTTGTCCTGAAGATCTTCCAAGAGTAAAGATGAAGATCTCAATTTGTAGGGACACTTTACTTCCACAATGCCGTCATCATTAAGTAATCCATCTGGACTTCCTCCAATGAAGCCGCACTGGTCGAGCCACAATCCTGTAGGTGTTACGTGTACTTTTCTATTCTTCTCAAGAACCCTTATACCATCTTTCTCATGATCTCTTCCCCATTGAATTGCCTTAACTCCGTCCAAAGTGTAGCTCTCTGAAACTCACAATTGTAAATACTGAAATGAGATATACAATGCTAAATGATTACCTGTCAATCTCTTAAACAATGAGAGTGAATATATTCCAGATTTTATAGCTGCTAGAACTGGTCCAAAATTACTAGAGGTCGAACGGTTTTTTCTAATAATTAACCAATTCTCATTAGATGTCTGTCCCACAGTTTTGTTGGAAATCTCTTTGATAACTTCTTCCGTAACCAGCAGTGCATTCTCAAGAAACATCCTCTTATCATCAACCTCCAAAAATTCTTGAGAAAATACTATTGATTTAACATCAGCGACAATTTCTGAATAGGCTTGATCACTTCTCAAAAGCCATGTAAATCCTACAGCATTTTGTAATTTTCCCAGGTTTGATTTGAACTTTAAAATATTTTCCTCGCTCAGCATACCATTCGTAGAAGTATGTGGCTTTGTTGAATAGAGTTCATCGATAGTTTGCATTGGTATGAGGTTTTCTGCTCTTCCATGTACAAGTTATATCTGTTACAGATATATTGTGATAACCAAAAATCGACAATGCTGCCATGTGATGACACACCAACTGACCTCTTGGGCATGTACAACTGGCTTCTTCGATACACTTGTCTGTGTCAAGTTTTATCTAGAAAATGAATTTTTTTAGTATGCTACAGAACACATTCGCTACTTTGGTCTCACACCTCTACTTTATATAAACGATCCCGCATGCTAGCATGAACATTGCCGCGAATGATGAGAAGTTCTCCATCAAATGCCATGTTTTTCACATGACCGGACTCTACAGCATTTTCTCCTCGAGCTACAAGCTTGGCATCGTCTTTAAAGAACTCCAAAATTGAGGATAAATTGAGAACATGTTTAGATGCCATTAAAAATTCTTCTGAAATAGTTTCAAAAACACCAAATATGTAAAACGTATATAATCATCTACAGATCCTAACCTCACTAGTTCAATAACTAGGTCTAAATACATATTCTTACGAGCATAAGAATTGGCTATTAGTGAAATTCTTTAATTTATCACATAATTCAATCATAAAATGTACTCACATGTTCAGGAACTTCCTGGATAAAAAATAATCACGGTTTAAAATTGTCCTAATGGAAATTAACACTGCTTCTAACTTTGTTTGGAAAGTGGACACTGACCTGCTTAAACAAAATGGCCGTCGTTAAGTCACACTCCTGTGGTCCATTCTCATGCTGGGACGGATGTAATAGCAATCTGGCGGGATCTGGTTGACTAAAGACATAACCTCAAATATTTTACAGTCGTCTAACATCAACAGGAATATGAAAGGAACTGTCAGGTAGACAATATGACAAAATATTCAAGAATTCGAGGGGTTTAAGGAGTACGAAAGTCAACCATTTTACGTTTCCAGTATTTACTGCCTAAATTTAGACTGCAGAAATTGACCTCATATTTGGAAATTAAATAGTAAAGTGACGATTTCTGTTCACAGAACCAAAGTGAAGATATGTAGGAATTCTCCGATATACATATATTAGTGATATTTGTAACGAGCTCCGCATTAAAAGGACAAACAAACGACTAAAGAAAAGGCTCAATATCGGCAGTTCTGTTTATTTCCTCTGTTTCTAGACATGAAGTATTGTGCGCGTGTGCGTGTGTTTGAGCCAGGTCTGATTTCTGGTTCAAACGGTTCTGAACGCTAATTTATCGGTACCAAAGCTAATTTCGAAGAAAATGTATACATTATCACATGAAAAAACATACGGAAGAGCATCAGAGAGGGAAAACGTCCGTCCCTCTTGAAAATCGTCCGTTTTTGGAAGCAAATGTCTTTACACTAAAAGTTGCGCCTCGATTCTCTAGCCGACTTTCAAACTTTTCTACGCACATTTCATTTCTCTTCAGTTTAGAATACTAATTGACTTCTTATAATAAATCCCCTTATACTTATAGTAGATATCATCCAAGTAGAATGAATTCGATGATACCTAAAAAGCGGCGTGTTCGGGAAATCGCTGGAAAACATTCAAATATTTTTATTAATGCATCTTTAAATTTATTAATTTGAATGTTATATGATCATACGTCCTGCCAATACCAATTTTCTTATTTCTAATGCAAGACACTTTATATTAATGCCACTAAATGTACATATTTTTTTGAGAAGATCTACTGGTGGTATTTTGTGATAATATAAAAACAAGAAAAATTCATGAGGCTTGCCGTAAACGTCTTGGAAGTATCCTCACTAGTTAGATGAGTCAAGCAGTTAAGTTTCATAAACAATACTTTTGATACATCTCCATAAAAAGGAGGACATTAGGTCAGCGAATCCTACAGTCTATTGTATTGAATCTTTCCTTCCTATCTACTTGTTAACGTTGAAAAGTAAAAATTTTCTGGATCCATCGCCACCTATCGGGTGGAATCTAAATCTAAACTCCAAAGAATCACTCAACCACTCACAAAATATTTATCAGTTCAGTTAAAGTATTCAGAAATTCGATACATAATATTCAAACCACAATGTGATATTTAAGTAGTTTTTTTCGAAAAATATCTACGCCACTGGAACTTTATTATTTATCCTGTTTGAATTATTCTAACAGTTATCCAGATGATTCGTATTTGTGTTAGGGATTTAGGATATTTTTGTTTTCTGTGATGTCACTGCTGTGTTGACATATTTGTTAGCTTTAGACACTTTTGATCTAAAGATCTCCGGAAATCTTCGCGGTAAAGAGAATATTTTATTTTTAAATTTTGTTCGACGTCATTCGAACATATGGAAAATTAAAAGAGTAATAGTAAATTTGTTACCTACAATTTTGTCAAATTGATTGTACAGAATATGATCAGGAGATCAGTTTTGTAGAAATCAACAAGTTGTTATCACTCTATTTCATCGTGATAATATTTGGCTTTAGTTTTCACACATTTCGTATTTGAGGTCAATATCTCGAAATATTGTTATCAGTTATCATCAAAAGTCCCATTCATCTTGAAACTTAAATACTTTGTATTTCGAAAAAGTAAGATTTGTGGTCATAAGTTGTATATTTAAAAGTTCGCATTGAGAAGAAGTATTCAAAAACGCTTATAGCCACATTTCTTGAGATACAATTAACAAGGTAAATTTTCATATTTTCCACATTGAAACCCAAAACACTCCCGTAAAATCTTTTAACCCCTATCTCGTTTCCCCTGCACCAAATTTTATCAAATTATGTTCGTCTATGGTAAATTTTAAGTGAATACGTGCTGTTATTTCAGTTTTGATTATACCACAGAAAACTGCCATTTCGGCGGGATAAGAAAAATATAACTATGTATAAGTTCAGGTATAAACTATCTGTGTTCCAAATTACATCTAAATCTATTCAGCCGTCTTTGTGTGATGAATATTCAAATATAAAAACTTTTACATTTATAGTATACGTTACTTATTTAATATTCTAGAATATTGTTTCTGCCAATAAAATCAGATACGGCAAATAAGGGTGTACTTTTACTTTTCTTAGCAAAATATTGCAATTTTTTGTGTACGATATATTTTTCGAGTTTGTAAAAATGAGCTTCATAGAATTGGACCTTATTCAAATCTACAGTGATCGAAATATATAAGAAAGTAAAGGGAACCTCCCACACAATATAGAATCTATCAAAATTCACTTTCAAAAAGCAAGCAAATAATTCGTTCGTCATATAAAACAGTTCTAAATTTTACCACTAGGTGAAGTAACTCTCATCTTAAATTTCTATGTTCAATATACGCATAGGTAGTGCAACGAAACTACTTTATTCATAGCTTGGTAGCCTTGTTTGTTGACAGAGCGTCTTCCCTTAGGTTGTATCGTGTTTTGTCATCATAGAGAACACAATAAATTGTTGATCGACTGGTCATTATAGCCCTGCCCAGGTAATTGCGCTTAATGTTGTCATAAATAGTGTTCTGGTGACACCTCTATAGTCCATAAGAGAATGAGTTCGGAGAGGATGCCAGTTCGTTCAATTTGTTGATTACCTACGTGAGAAATGTATTTCAAGGAGTTGTGGAAATAATTTGGAATGGAATTGACAATTAAAGCCGTTTTGATGTTCAATTTTTGTTATATCGTATTTAAAATGACTTTTAGCAAACTTTATCAAATTGTACGGAGAAAAATGTACAATGGACAATGTCCATTAAAATAATGCATTGACGATTTTTTTCATGTGAATAATGCAAATATTTTCAAATTCTATAGGTTTAAAGGTGGAAAAACATAAGACGATAAGCTAACCTTCAAATATAGTGTTTTAATTAAAATAAAAATTGAATATCAAGCATTTCAATTTTAAAATATACATCCAGAGAAAAAGTGTGTTAATTAAACTATTATTCAATTTCCTTAAGATTTTGCTCATTTCTGCGATTTCGAGAGTTTCCTGAATACTGTTTATTAATTATATCATTATGAAGCTGAAAATTTAAATAATTACCAATTATATGTAAAGATTTGAATTAGAATTTGCATGAAATAATTCAGTTCATAATATTGATACGAGGAATGAATAATCTTTAGTAGATGTAATTATAAATCCTAGTGAAACTACAATTCATTCTATTAGTTTTGGTTGTCTAATTCTGAGCAAAGTCCACATGTTGCTGTTCCGAATAAGTTCATAGGGGAACAAATTCTTAGATAACTTGAAAATTTGTCTTTCATTTTTATTTATCAACTTAAACATAGAGTCACCTTGTTGCCACCAAAGAAAACATACCGAACAAAACGGAGAGGAAAAATGTTCTCAATCAAGACCGAGAAAGAAATATTTAATATCCCTGGGAAACACATTTTGGCAACACGACAAAGCACTACGTCATATCAGCGAAGACAACGAGAAATATATCTCTCTGGCTTGTCTTATATATTTCCATATTGTAGAACATAAATATATAAATATACGCAGGTATACATTTGTGCAGTCAGGGCTTTATGGGCTCTAGGCTCCGTTAAATTGTCTCCGAACCGCGGGAGCCTTGCAATATTTCAAATCATGCCTTTATTTTAATCGAAATTACGAGCGTTTCTGTTTTTTCAAAAAATATGTTTAAATAAATTTGAGAGAATGTGTACGTCTGAATATATGAGAAACAGCTTGATTTAACAAGACATTGCAGAAATATGAATACAATTTCTTTCATACCTATGCTAATAAGTCCAAGTGTTTTATGACTTCTATCGATTAGGACGTTTAGGTATAAGAATGAGTAGGTACGCATTTGATGCAATACAATAACTTTCGTTAGTAATAATTGGTTTTGATGTGAGAAATAATGTTCTTCGAACCAAATTGAGACATTTCAATTTCAAGTTTTTTTGTAAGATATGTTTGAGACAAATTTGTTCCAGAAATTCATGAAAGGTACATTTACAGATAAATATGTACGTAAATTGAAGAATTTCTATTCGAGGAACAATATTCAACCTACCGTAGCGTAGGGTATATTATATTTAATCATTTCTTCATATATCGTGCAAGAATAAAATGAGCTGTAATGTATATATATGTTATATATTATATTAAATTCCAATTCCATACAATACAATTAAATAGTGTGAAAATTCCTCTTATAATAAATTTTTTGAATTATATGAAATTTTCTGTTTCCTATGTAGATGGTATTCATTCTCATAATATGTTTCATCAGTGAATTAGAGTTTCTATGACACTGATCAAGCTTCGCACATCATCTGGCCCATTAGCTCAGTTGGTTAGAGCGTCGTGCTAATAACGCGAAGGTCGCGGGTTCGATCCCCTCATGGGCCAAAAACTTTTTGTATTATTTATTTCGAAAGTTTTATTAGCCATTCTAATGCATCTATCCGCCAAAACACAGGAGTGTATTGGCCCATTAGCTCAGTTGGTTAGAGCGTCGTGCTAATAACGCGAAGGTCGCGGGTTCGATCCCCTCATGGGCCAAAAACTTTTTGTATTATTTATTTCGAAAGTTTTATTAGCCATTCTAATGCATCTATCCGCCAAAAACACAGGAGTGTATTGGCCCATTAGCTCAGTTGGTTAGAGCGTCGTGCTAATAACGCGAAGGTCGCGGGTTCGATCCCCTCATGGGCCAAAAACTTTTTGTATTATTTATTTCGAAAGTTTTATTAGCCATTCTAATGCATCTATCCGCCAAAAACACAGGAGTGTATTGGCCCATTAGCTCAGTTGGTTAGAGCGTCGTGCTAATAACGCGAAGGTCGCGGGTTCGATCCCCTCATGGGCCAAAAACTGTTTGTATTATTTCTTTCGAAAATTTTAGTAGTCATTGTAACGCATCTATCCGCCAAAACACAGGAGTGTATAGGCCCATTAGCTCAGTTGGTTAGAGCGTCGTGCTAATAACGCGAAGGTCGCGGGTTCGATCCCTTCATGGGCCAAGTAATTTTTTTTTATAATTTCGTTTAACGATCTCAGTAAACATAGTAACAATCTCATCTGCCCAAATGAAACAGGATCGTATTAGCCCATTAGCTCAGTTGGTTAGAGCGTCTTGCTAATAACGCGAAGCTCGCGGGTTTGATCCCCCATGGGCCATGGAGGTTTTTATTATTTTATGAAATATATCTACGGAAAAACGAATAACGTTTATTCTTCGAAAATACTATAGTGATGCACTGGCCCATCAGCTCAGTTGGTATTTTTTTTATATTTCATTATTTCTATCATTGAAAGTAGAATCAACTGTGGAAATCAGTAAAAGTCAAGAAACCCCGAAGAAGGAGCTAGTCATTCTGAAAGATAGAAAGATAAGACTGCCTAAACAAGACGAAAGGAAGAAGAAGAGAATCACAAGAAACATGAAAAAAAAAGTTACAATCTCTGCCTTGGTATGGATACATATTGAAGTCAAATATGAACTTATCATGTTCTTATTGGAATGTCCACAGAAGCTATCTATTCTGACAAATATAATGCTGAATGGAATAGTTTATATTCTTTTATGTATCGAAATTGCAATTTATGAATTTAACTTTGATTTTATTGTAAAGGAATGCAAGCAACTCATTCTTCAAATCCCTTTTTTGTGTGAGAAAGTAAGATTAGGTAATGAAGAGTTTGTAGATCTTTTGAATAATAACCGTAAGATATCAGAAGCGGAGGCCTAGATGGTTTGGAGAAAGTATATCTGTCCGTAGGAGGCGAGGGTTCTTGAGAGGCTATTCGTTAAGCAGACATAGCTAATCGCTTTTGAGTATCGCAGAGTTAGCAGTAGGCTTTTAAGAAGTTTAGAGAAAGTGAATCAATGCGTAGAATGAGAGGTCAAGGTCATCAAAGATCAAGAAATGATCGTCAGGATCGTTTCATCTAACTGAGCACATAGGAACCGAATGCGATCAAAAACTCTTTTCTAACGACAGTTGAACAATATCAACTTTGTCCAGAACTGTGAGGATACGATTAGGTGACGGTGATTCAGAAAACAGAAGATCGATGCTCGTTGTTCTTTCGACCTAATGTATCAAACGCACATAAGTTACTTGGGCAAGGCAGCATAAAAATTGGGCATTCTCTCCAACCAAGATTCTAGATTGTGTCTGTACAGTAATCCTAGGTGATAGCGGGTGTTGTTCCTGTTGTTTTCCTACCTAGGAGGGACGATAATTGTGAAAGCAAGCTTGAGCGACGTATACCGCATTATATGGAAAGGGACCATGGGTGTACAGGTCTTCCTGAATGACGTGAGCCACATCATAATTACGCCTCTATCTGATGAAAATTAAGACAACTCCATACTTGATAACTTTAATTCTCTACCACATTGTCCACAAGATGTACTTATAGCCACTCATGGATAGATCAACCTTAATGGACAGTTCTCCAAAATAACGTGATCCATGTCATAATTATGCCTCTGTCTGATGGAAATGGGAAGAGTGTTATAACTTTAAGGCTTCTTTACATTGTACCCAAAATGCACGTATAGCCTCCCAAGGGGTGGATATTGCTTATACTCAACCCTCACCATGACCCACCTGAAATTCGTGATAGATGTACTTAAAGGAAATCAGCCAGCACCACACAACAATTAAGAGACGATGTACCACTTTTCGGGAGAATTTAGCACAGAATATTTTATTAAAATTTTGTGTATGCGGAGAAAAATTGAAGCAATGCCTGTTGTCATGGTGACCACAGTCATTATTGAAGATAAAATTATTTTTGACGTGATAAGGTTTAATAATTCGATGGAACTGGCTGCACGCACGAAAATACATGACGCATGCGGCGGTACCTAGCTCTGAGGCGTTCCATTTAAGGCTTGAAGTGCAATCGAGAGCGCGGAACGAGCAACAAAGAGGCACAATCGGCCTCCGCGTTCGGCAGACTTCGACATCTGTCTTTCTCACTAGAGTAAACGATACGCCTGCGTGGACAGCTGCTATACAATAATACATTTATATGTTTTCGTCAAGTATGAAGTGCAGTGAAAAGTGAATGTGGTGTCAATTGTTTATAGCAACGATAATTGCGGCGATGAAGGGAATGATTCTTTCGATATTAAATATATGTTCAGTGATATATTGTCGAATATTCGTGCTTTCATCATTAAAATAAATAGCATCGGTCCGCTAGTGCGTAGCTATGATTTCAAAAATTAAAACATAAATGTCATCGTCCTATTCCCAACAGAATAACACAAATTGTAAGAAGTTAAATATCACACATGTTAAAAATTTGTGAATAAAAGTTGTAAAACAATTGCTCAAAGCACTTTCATACTGGTAAAAACTATGTACATTGTAAAAAATTAATAAAATTGACAATTGTATGTATGCATACAAATAAATGTAATTTGATCAATTCATTTGTGATTTCCATTCATCTCCTTCTGTATATCCGTACAAAATAACTTTTAAACAAATAGAATTAAAATTTTCTTTTGAAAATGAAACCATTCCATCAGTACTTTCTTATGACGTCACTTTCAACTATCGTCAGAAAATCGACTTTACAAATAACCGATTTCTTTTTATGGATGTATCCATTCTTTCCTATAATTTTTATAGGGTTCTCATTTTTATACATTTTATATACTCAGGATACGATACGAATATTCCTCTTTTGTCATGCAGTGTGTAAGTTATCTTCAATTAAACAGAATGCGGATAATCAACGAATTCAATAAAACGTCAGGCAATATTTTCTATGAAATTTCACAAGAAACGTCATTTTGTTTTTTGAAGACAATGGGAACAACATCCAACTTATGTCATGGTTAGTCATGTTGTATTTCCTTAGAAAGGTCTCCTCAAGAAAAATTGAGTGAATTTTGATTTTTAATATTTACTTACAAATTTGTCTTATGGTTCAAGATGAAAAAGTATTTGAAATAAAAAAGAATGATTTGCCTAATTTCGTTTATCATACCCCCTCCATTTCAAAAGTAACAAAACTTTGTGAAAATAGAAATAACCAGTATTAATTTTCATACAATTCTTTTTTGTTAATAAATGTATTCGCCTTCTGACAGTATCCATTCTTTCTTGCCAGCATCCACCCTTGGTAACCTCTTTCAATTGGTTTTTCAGGCAGATATCGTTTCAAGCTGCTTTTACCATTAAACTTAATCATGGATGCGTCAATGCTTATTTCTTTAGTTATAGACATACTAGTGAGCCCATTAAGATTGCTTTTCATATCTAAATAGCCAATGTACTAATCGCGTAATATACTGAACGCCTTTTTATATCCAACTCTATCTATACTGAACGCCTTATTATTTTCACTTCATTATTCATATATTTACTCAATAGTCCTTTATGTTACATGGAAATCTCTCATATATTACCTCAGTCATCCTTAGGGTAACGCAGTATTGTTTTATGGATATCATCAACCACACAAATTTCAACACTATCACTACTATCCCAATTCAAAGGGATACATTAAATTTGAAAATCTCAACTTTCGCCAATTGAGCTAGCATAAGATGAAATTAAAAACATTTCAACATTGATTCAAGAAAACGAATCGTTCAATCACCCTTTAGGCATAGAAATTGAATCATCAGCAACTCTAATATTAATTCACAATATTTCAAATTTCTAGTTCCAAAAGTATTAAATATATACTTCAGAAAGATCAAAATAAGCAGATCTATAGTTTCAAATTTTTAATTTTTACTAAATAGTTCTGATTCGTATTTGATCAGATAAGAATCCAATAAGATTCATGAATTATAATAAACAACAAATATGGGCTTGAAACAGCAAGATGGAAGAATGACTTCTCAAGTATATTAATGAAATAGAAAATAAAAATTCTTCTCAAATTAAAATTTGAGTGTTCACTACTGAACACATAGAAATTTCACCTTATGTGATTGCCCTATATGTAACTATTTTGTATAAATTCAAATTGACCAAAATTCACACAATTTGCTTACCAGAAAGAACAAACATCTTCTGAATTGAAGTGATCTTATGGAAAGCAGAAATGAGATCCACAAATTTGTAAATTACATTATGGACCCTCATATACAATATGATAAAGTTAACTATTTATCAGTTTCAGTGAAACTGTTTCTTGTAACTGTTAATTTCCTAGATCCTTAACTGTCGAATTGGCAGTTGGTTTCCAGTAGTCAGCTTCTTATAAACTTGCTCTCTAATAATTGAAATTTCTATTCTTCAATATTACTTCTCTTCAATTCATTTTCTTGTGAATCCTTATAATATATTATGAAATGAAAATGAAAGGAAAAATTGCATTAAAACAACTTCATATTTCCATATTACGTGATAAGCATACTCATTTTACACAATTATATGAAATACCTATAGTACAACTACCAATTACAAAAATTGTCAAATTGCTTAGCATTCTCCAAGTAGTAGTTGAATTTTTTCCAAAATATGAGTCGCATAAGTAGCAGCATGTTTCCTGTGACTTTCATAAATCTTGGATTGAAAGTTGTAGTTGTACAAAATGGAACTTCATATGCTACTTCTACATTTTTGAACATCATGTTTCCCACTATCAAACACCTATAACAGAGAAACTTTCAGCTTCAAATCAATGAGGAATTACTGTCATTCATTCAACAACCTTGATAAAATTTCCTGAGAAACAGCAACTATGAGTTATGAATGGAAGGAACTCACAATAATTACCTTTTGTGCAAATTTGAGATCTTATTTTCTTTGGTTCAAATTTGAACATTGTCAAACACCTTGAATCTCATTAACTTTTACATTGGAATAATTGTAGAATAGAAACTTACTTCCACTTGAATAAACTGAAACGAAAATTCAATTTGAAATGGCACGGTCATATTGACATCAAGCTTGAAATATTTTAATACACATATAGCCTTAAGTGGATAGCTTTCAATATTCATATGATACATACACTAAATGACCTAACGAAAACTTTATTGAATTCCTTCCAGAAAAAATATTATTATATAAAAGAGCTCAATACCTATTAATAGCAACTCGAAGGATATCTCCCATCATTTTGTAAGATCCTCCAATTGATTCGTTAAAAATCCTAGTAATTCCAGGACATTTTTCAATGCATAGAGGTTAAAATAACCATGAAAGAAAAATGAAATATGTGAATTCTGAGTACATTTCTTGAGCATGCCTAAAAATATACATTAAATTACATGAATAAACCTCAAATTACATTCACTTACCTTTCAAACTTTATTGTAAGTCTCCTTAATTCCTTTGTATTATAGCATTTCGTTTGAATCAGATTGTTTAGGTTAGAATAACCACAGAATGTTAAATTTATGAATTTGGAAAGTCTATTGTTTCTTTCCTTAAATAAATTATACATTAACATGGATAAAATAAACATCAAACTACGATCACTTACCTCTAAAAGTTTATTTCAAGTTTCGTCAAACTTTTCATACAAATAAAATTCGGAATCACTTGTTTTGACAGATCGAATATAAGACTAATTGAAATAAGGTTAGATTCGATTGTCACTCAGAAGAGAGAGAGCAATATATTCTAGATGTTGTTAGTACCGAAATTATGTTGGTGAAAATTAAAGTTATTATTTCCTTCTCACTATTTTCGTTCAGAAGAGAGAGAGAGAGCATTATATTTTACACGTTGGTAACGCTCACTTCCGACATTGAATAGCGATATAAGGGGCAGAAGGAGCGGTGACTGGCTCAACCCCCGTGTTTCCGTTCTATTCTTCGAAAATGTAGGTCTCAAAAACCGTCCCAAATTCGAAAATTAAGTCGTGACATGACGATTTCTCATCGGGGACCCGATCTCGAGATATGTAGGAATCGTTCGAAGATCGAATCCTTTCTCCCGGTGACCCCGTTTAAGTAGGATGGTTAAAACAAAAAACCGTATTTTGACTGCTTGAGGTTTGTTTATTTCGCGAATTTCTGGCCGTCGTAGATTTTCGGAATATGGAAAGTAGAGCGAAAATTTGCGAAAGTCGGCCGATAGCCGACTGTCGATGGAAGATTTTTCCGTTTTCCCGTGGTTTCATGAGAATCTAACTATTGCGGCGCAAAATGCGAAAGTCGAAGCTTTTTCGTCGTCCAGGTTTCGTAGCGATCGAAGGCGATAGAAATATTTTGTATAGCTGCAAAAGTCCATAGAAATTATCCCCTCCATCCCGGATATTTCGGAGACGTATTTTATTTTCACTTTTTCGGAACTTTTTCCCGGAATTTTCGCCCGATCGACCTCTCCGATCGCCCTCCGAAAGATCCGAGTTATCGATTCCGAAGAAATCTCGCCGTTTCGACGTTCCGTTCGCCTGGGGCGACGTTTCGGCGAAATTTTTCGAAAAATCATGGCGCCTCTTTCGTTCGAGCTAGGGAGTCCGAATTTCGCTCGAATCTTCCTCAGACGTTTCTCTACCGGAAAAAAATTATTCGCGGAGGCCTACGGACCTCGCTCTTCCGCGCCGACCCTTTCTTCCCGCCCGGTTCAAACTCCAACCATCCCCTCCATTTTCCTAGAAATAAGGCTTACTGCTTTAGTATTATATGGACAATTTTATAAATTGTATGACATCATATCTGAAAAGTGCTTCAATTTGTGAAAATTATCATGATTATCTTCTCCTTTATTTGGCATAAATATATTGTCATTCAAATGTAGACTAGAGAGAAGCCAACTAAACCGCTTGGCAGACATACATCAATGAACTTATGTAGGGATCATGAAAATCAAGAGCGCCACTCCAATAGTCTCTATAACTGTGTATTTTTTGAGACCCATTAGAAAATTTATTGCCAAAAATGTTTCGATTTATGATCGACTTGTTCGTTTTGGTTGATTGGATATTTGTTGGCTGTATAAATGTATACTATTAAATCCAAAATATTTTCGTCGATTAAAAGTTTAGAGTTTTCTTGGTGTGAGTGAATCCAATTTCTTGACGAGATCTGTGATGCCAGAATACCTAGTAAAATTTCCAGGAGATTCAGGCGAAGTGATTCTTGACCAATGTCGGATAGAATTATTGTTCAGTACCGCCTCGTTCGCTTGTATTATTGAAAGAGGTATATCATCTTCTGAGTCGCTGTCTGCCTCTACGACAACATTATCTGATTCGCCATTTATATCTTCTACCTCATCACCGGAGTCGTGTACAATTGAATCATTGTCGGAAGGTATATTCTCTATATCAATATCCTCGATTTCAAGCATAAATTCCGCTCGAGTCATCCCTACTAGTCTGAAAGGCAATGAATCCATTTTAATTTCCTGGATTTCCAAGAATTCAACATTTATAACGTTGGGCAATAATTTCTTCGAGTAGTGTATTTCTATAAATTTCAAAATTATTTTTCAACGAATTGTTTCTTGTGCCTTCAATTTCTCTCTTCATGAATTTTAATTTCTTTTCGTAATTACTCTCCTACAGACTATATAAATATTATCATCACCAATAAGGTGATCAGAGTTACATCAATGTATTTTTCAAAATGAGAAGAAAACTAGTCGGTTCTGCACTCATAATAGTGGTCTTCCACAGGGATCTGTTATTGAACCTAATATGTGAATGGGATTCCTATAAATTACTCCATAAAGTTCATTTCTGCCTTAGATATTGCCTTATCTTGTCGTCACGATAACTTTGAAACTACTGAACTAGTTTCGACTGCTGGTCTGGAAATTTTGAACAAGTTCTTCAGAGAGAGTAGTGTATGCTGTAATCCTTCGAAAAATAACGTACCTTGTTTCCACCCAAATAATTTTCAAAAGGATAGACGATTGAGAGTTGTACCCTTTGCTGAACCGAAATTTCCCCAACCTCTCAATGATCAATTGCTCCACATATCCGCGAACAATCAGCATTGAAAAGTTGGGAAAACTATCACTCTGTTCCAGAACTCTTTTCAATTTTTCAAGATCTTCGGAATCCACCTGCCCTTTGGAGAAGTAAATTGATTGAAGATGTTGATTTTAATAAGTTTCTCATACAAGATTTTACTTAGAAGATTCATGGTTTTCATCTCAGAAGAAGGAATTGTTGTACTACAAATCATTTAAAAACGGGTCATGGGCGTGGTAACTGTATGCTTTTCAAGAAGAATTCTGTATACAGTGTGTTTGAAAAAAGACACGGCAATATTTAGGGAGGTGATTGCTGAAGTCATTTCATGAAAAAAGTCCAGATAAACATAGGTCCACAAATACTTCGTTAACGATTTACAGGGTATTAAAGTTTAATCGAAACATGCAGTTAAATTTTAATTTTTCGTGAAGCGCTTGAGATATGGAGGTGAAATTTTGGGGGAGTGTCGAAAACTTCCAGAGAAGCATAATTTAAAATATTTTTGAATATTCCAATTACATTTTCAGAAAAAATATATTTTGATATTTTTCTGTACGACGCCAAGATTTTGAGTAAAAAAACGTTGAAAAGAATAAGAAAATAATATTTTGTTGTACGACACGTAATCTTCGATTAAAAGAACCATCTTAGTGTATTTCTTTTTATCAAGTAACATATGTTTGAAAATCAAAAGTTTAATTCAAGGGCAAGACAAAGACTTTTGAGTATCACCAATAAGGCTTTAAAATTTACAGAAGCTGTTCAAAGAGACCTACTCCATCTCAAATGCAAGATTAAAGTTTTCTCCTCATTGATTGGCCAACTCTTTCAAAAACACCAGGATCCTTTCTAATCGAATTGCACCTAACGATGATTCTATTTCTTAAGTACTCAACATTTGCCACGGGGGTAGTTCAAACCTAAGACTTCAAATGACAGCACAGAAAGAAATCGAAGGGGTTTAAGTCTGGATCGAGGTCCACCTCGACCAATCCAGCGATTTCCATACTCTTAAGTTAGTAAGTAACGAACAAGTAGACTAAAATGGGCAGGTGCGCCATCGAGAAATAAACTACATCGTTTGTCTTATTGCCAAAAGTACATCCTCCAAAAATTTTGGAAGCTTGTGTCCCAAAAATGGCGTTAAACCCCTCCGTAAGTCTCCCTGGTAGTAATACTGGTCCAACTAGGCAGTCACCCACAATGCCGATCCAAACGTTCAACGAGAACTGATGTTGAAATCTATCTTCATATGTTTGATGTGGATTTTCTTCACATCACATATGATCATTATGAAAATTTCTCATGGAATTTTATGAAAAACTTGCTTCATCAGTGAATAGGATCAGCATAAGAAATTGGGGAATTAGAATTAACTACTAATAGCCGTTGAAAATAAGCAATACGGGTAGGAAAATTGATAAGGAGAAGTACTTGTATGCATTGTAGGTGGAATGGATACAACAAATTTTCATAAAGGAAAAAAGCCCCAGCAATTTTTCGAGTGGAGGTACCAGGATCATCTTGAATATTGCAAGAACCTCATTCTCTAGCTCTACCGTTCTTACTTCTCTTGGTCTTCCTGCTCCTTTATAACGTCTTAATGTGCCTTTTTCATATGAGCGTCGATAAATGTTTTTCTATCGGGGGTTTGGAAATCTTTCAATGTACAACCGCCGAGCTTCTAATGCATTTCCCTCAGCACATCCATATATGAAGTCCATGTCGGCCATCTCAGCATTTGTATAACGATTCACGAAAGCCAATTTGAAATTCAAATTCAATATATTCAAAATTATTGAAAAACAGAAACACTCAAATAACACTGACATCAATAATTTTTGCACACATGTATGACTGAGTATAAATCAAGCATTATTAATGGAATCGCAAGAATTCCTAGAAAACTTTTCAAAATTCTTTACTTAAGAACTGGGCGTCGTAGAAGAAAAACAAGACAGCGCTTTTCTTGAAAAATAATATGAAATTTCAAAAATAATTTTTATTTTCGAAAGAATCAGTTGCGTCCTAGAATAATCTGCTTTGTGCCCATACACGCGTCACTGGTGAGTCTAAAATATTATTCCGTAAAGTAAATTATGCGCCTTTGAAAGTTTTAGACACCCCCAAAATTTTACCTCTATATATCAAGCGGTTTACGAAAAATTCAAATTTAATTGCTTCTCTCGATTAAATTCTAACGCCCTATGAATCGGTAACGAAGTATTTGTGGACTATGTTTATGTGAACTTTTTTCACGAAATGACTTCAGTAATCACCTCCTTGAAAATTGCCGTCTCTTTTTTAAGCACCCTGTATATTCCAGATTGCGAGTTGGTGACGCTGAGGAAACTATACGTCATTCAGTCTTGGAATATCCTTTATCACGATTTCCTGATGGTTTTGAAGATAAACATAATATGGAATCAGAGTTTTTTCTTGATCAGGTTGAAACACTAAAATCCATTTAGTATCACTGATACAAAATTTTTCTGCTGCCTTTTTTTATATTTCTGCCATCCCATCACACCACATCCACCAATCGTTGTTCTGGTTGAAATGAAAAATAAAACGTTAACAAAATCATTCTGCTTCTACTTTTTGATCACAACATACTTACAGACTAGCTGTCACTGATGTATCAGCGACGTGCAAGACAGCATTTGCCTCTTGTTTTTCTCTATGTTCTCTTCAATCATAATCAGTTCATCATATTCATAAAAAAAATTACGTATAGGTGAGTTTTTTTCGAAATTCTGCCTTCTTTTTTTCGAGTAAATAAATAAATGAATCTCACAAATTCTTGTGCTGTATTGAAATACTCTTCACGAGAATGATTCAAAATAGAAACTTGTTTACGAAAATATACAATTACATTTTCACGGTCTATACCGAGAGTTTTTAATTAATAACGATAGTAGAACATAATTACATTATTTTAATAATAGAGTAACGTAAGTAGTCACAATAGTGTTAAATAAATATACATAAAATAACAATATATAAACAAATAGGATGGCCTGATGAAAAACCATCATTGCATGATTATTCAGAACTGCTGTTAATTATCACTTAAATTTTAATATAGTTAGTTCGTGAAGAAGCGATATGTAAACTTCGGTATAATTATTTAAATACGTAAAAATTCTGTGGCTACACTAATTAAGAAACTGGAAGATAATTTATTCGAGTGATACGTCCGTCTGTCGATTATCTATTAAAATGTGCCAAAACATTGTTTTATCATTGCATTAATTTCGAATCAACTTAATAGGGTGAGAGAATTCATATAAAAATGATGAACTTTCGAATTTTCTAGATATAATCAGATTGAAGGAATTAGATTAATACCCACTCTAGGAAGTTCAATAAGCTATTAAAGTAATAGTGGAAAATAGTTTTTCATTGATTAAATAAAAGTTATTCTCGAAAATCGACATCGTGGAAATTTATGAATGAAAAATGTGGGAAAATTACGTTTGTTTTCGTTAATAAATCCTTAACAACACATGCATATAAAAAATTAATATATCAAAAAATTTTATTTCAGAAATGTAAGATAGAAACATTTCCCAAAGAAAAGTTTTCTGTAGTTTCTTGTCAATGTTATACCTTTCGAGAAAATAGCCATTGAAAAAGTAGTGAAGTTGTGATTGTAATTGTCGTGGATTTTTGAGTCTTCAGTATTTGAAACGAAGCTGCGATCTCTATTTCAATTGTTTTAAGGTAGATTCATGCGATATTCTACCGATTGTATCCGTCCAACTGGTGGAAATTACTGCAGATTTCAAATTTTCTCCACCATCGACGACCCACAGACCCCACATCCATAACCCGTTTCATTTTTCAATTCGTTACAAAAATTGTGATCGAGTAATACGTCTCTACCGTTGTCTTCTTAATTCATAATGTGGCCTCAAAAAAGTGGCGTTGTCATTATAGATCGAAGACCGCAACCAAAAGAGTGCCCCTGAGTGGTCCAATTATCCGATGGAGGGCAAAGAGTCTTTATGCACATTTTAAAGAACCTTGTGGTAGTTGAGTAGTGGAGGACTTCAATCATTGGAAGGTAGGTTCATACAATTCAAGGTGGGACAATCATTGTATAGCATTAAAATCGTTTTAGAAGCTGTAGCTGTAGATATTGCTGCAGGAGAAAGATATCCAGGAGAATTTGCAAATCTAATAAATGTTGGGGGATACAAGCCCTTACAAGTATTCAATGCATAAGAAACTGCACTATTATGGAAGCGAATGCCAAACCAAACATTCATTTCCAAAAGCAAAAGTCTGACCCTGATTTAAGGGAAAGTTACACTGCTGCTATATTCTAATGCATCTAAAGATTGTGTCATTAAACCACTGATGCTATACAAATCGTTGAATCTTCGAGTTTTAAAAAATCAAAACAAGAACTACCTGCAAGTGTTTTGCGGTGCTACAGGCGTTATTTTTTGTGACTACTTCCGGAATTATTCTGTTTCAGAAGTTGAAACTCATTGAAAAAAAAGAATTTCAAAAGCTGTTCTAGTTTTGAATAGTACATCTTGGCTTTATAACACCTTTGTATAATTCAAGCCTGAATGTCAACCTAAGGTACAACTTTTCAAGTTGAAATTGATACCAAAATGGTCTACAATCGTAGACCACGCGAGTAAATAAGTTCTAAAAGAGGGGGAGCGAGTAACCGAGGATTAAAAAATATTTCCCTGTCAATAAAAATCTAAGTCAACAATTCTTGGGCAAAATTCGCATGATCGTAGCCTTTTCCCCTTTTTTTTCAAATTGGCGCCATAATTTTCCTCGTAAATATATCTGAGGACTGAAATTCGGCGGAAAATTTCATAACGTTTACGCCAGGTTATACTATATGCTTTTTGAGAGGAGAAGATTTTATAGAAGCTGCACTGAGTTTATATTATATCGGATACCACGCATCTACCATTTCATCGGCAAATGCTTCTGGCTCTATCTACTAACATTCGGGTTCTATTTACTAACATTCGGGCGAGCCGCCACCGATTCGATCGATTGAGAGGTCGATTTCATAAACATGGTTGTGTGCATTTTTCTATTTTTTGAGCATCAAGTAATAGATTCTTTAGGTGAAGGTGATTCCTTACATTTTCGAAGTGATACCATTTCCGATTATACCGGAAGTGGGTCATCACTTTGTTATTTCTAATGACAATCTACCTTTTTTATTATTCATCTAGAACCGACATTGAGCAAGGCATAAAATACCCAAGTTGTTGGCACTTATCTTTCAAAACTTTCGACAGATTTAATTAGTTTTGTTATAAACTCGATTTTTGAGGAACATTTGAAAAAATTGTAGCTCGTAGATCTTTTGCACTACGGACACAATTTTTGCTTGGGTGGGTAGAAGAAGGATCACGGGATTTTTCGAGCAGTATACACGTGTAAAATGTTTATTGCGTTGTTTTGTATGATTTTTTCAATTTGGCCTTTTTCAAAGAGCAATAACAAAATTTCTTCAAATGGCACGTGCCAATTTTATATAGCCATCAGATGAAGCGTCAAATTTCAGATGGCATGGTATAAGTATGTATTATACCCATCTCTTATAGTTCCGAAATAATTTGGGAATATATTGAATTTTGATGATTCTGCAAGAACTAACAGAGAATGCTTTGAAACATTTGAATCAAGTAGCTGAACTGGCTACGCTCACCTAACAGGTGCCTAAAACTAATGTACTTGTCATTTCGTTCATTCGAATTTGATATTTCAACAAGAATTGTTGGTAATTTGAAGTGAAAATTTTTGAAAAACACATACAATAAAATGGCTGATTATTCAAACGAGGATATGTTTAATCTCTTTTTAATTGATGGCGAATGTCAAAAAGTAGTGGATAGAATTGCAGGCAATTCAATAACCAATTTCCAAATTTACCGTCTATGAGTAAAATAAAATTTCGAAGCATTGGAGCAATTTTCTACAATTCGGATGAATAAAAATTGTAGGAACTAAGCGAAAACCAATCATCGAAGATAATTACATTAATACGAATAAATGATAACAAACATCATAGGAGAAAACTAATTTACGATCTGAATAAATGTTCTATATGGGCCCCATTTTGCTCGATACACTTGACAGCTCGTATACGAACATGAGGAGTTGCCCTCCTAGTTTCCTCAGGATCAATATTACGAAAAGCATTATGAAAGCCCTCTATTAACTCTTCTTTACTTCTTACAGGAATAAGATACACCTCACTCTTGATTTTGCCCCATAAATAAAAATCAAGGGGCGTCAGGTCCGGAGAACGCGGAGGCCATAAATTTGGTCCTTGATTACCCCACCATCTATCCTCGAATATTTCTGTTAGCTGCCGATCTACAGCTCGTGTTTTATGTGCTGGTGCACCATCCATTTCCTCAGAATGTTAAGGGGTAATCCATCTAAAAAATTTTCTGTTGTTCCTCTCAAAATTTCCAGGTATCTCTGTCCATTAAGATTTTCCTCATAAATGTGATGAGTCAACAAATCATTCATTAAAATTGCAAAAACGTTCACGCTGAATTTATTTTGGAAATCAACAACCTCAATGAAATGTGGATTTTCTGTGGCCCAAAAATGTCGATTTCTCCTGTTGGTTATTCCACTTTCATTGAACTTGGCTTCATCAGACCATATAATTTTTTGCAGAATTGTCTCATCTTCTTGAAGCCGAATTAATAAATTCTCACAGAAATTTAGCCGTTTGGGATGGTCAGTTGGTTTCAATTTTTGTAGTCTGATAAAAGAATACGGGTGCATGTTATGTTTCTTAAGGATCCTTTGAATGGAAGTATAACTCAATCCAATATCCTTTGATGTGGACTTAATGGATGCATGTGGATTGGCACGAAAATACGCTAGCGTATTAATTTGATTGTCGTCGTCCTCGAGAATTGGTTTTCTTTCAGTTTCTATGTATTTTGTTCCTCCAAACTGCAGAAAATTGCTTCTAATCCTTCGAAATTTTGTTTTACTCATAGGCGCCAAATTTGGAAATTGGTTATTGAATTGCCTGCAAGTTCTATCCACCACTTTTTGACATTCGCCATGAATTAAAAAGAGATTAAACATATCCTCGTTTGAATAATCAGCCATTTTATTATCAATCTGGTGCTTTTGAAAATTTTCACTTCAAATTACCAACAATTCTTATTGAAATATCAAATTCAAATGAACGAAGTGACAAGTACATTAATTTTAGGCACCTGTCAGGTAGCCAGTTCAGTTACTTGATTCAAATATTTCAAAGCATTCTTTGTTAGTTCTTGCAAAATCATCGAAATTCAATATATTCCCAAATTATTTCGGAACTATAAGAGATGGGTAAAGTACATGCTGATACAATTCCATCTAAAATTTGACGCTTCATCTGATGGCGATATAAAAATTGGCACGTGCCATTTGAAAAAATTGAGTTATTGCTGTTTGAAAAAGGCCAAATTGAAAAAATCATAAAAAACAACGCAATAAAAATTTGACATGTGTAGACTGCTTGAAAAATTCCTTGATCCTTCTTCTATCCACCCAAGCAAAAATTGTGTCTGTAGTGCAAAAGATCTACGAGCTACAATTTTTTTAAATGTCCTCAAAAATCGAGTTAATGACAAAAATAATTAAATCTGTCAAAAGTTTTGACAGATAAGTGCCAACAACTTGGGTATTTTATGCCTTGCTCAAAAGTCGGTTCTAGATGTATAATAAAAAAGGTAGATTGCCATTTGAAATAACAAAGTGATGATCCACTTTCGGTATAACCGAAAATGGTATCACTTCGAAAATATTTCACTTCAATTGGAAATCACTAGTTATGGCCGGGTATAAAATTTCAGCTTGATATTGTTATTGGAACTTAAAAAGTTTTTAACGGACGGTCCCGGTGGATATCCCTGTATGTGATGGGACAAATATCTTCCGCGATATACTTCGCGAGGAGTCTACATATGTAAACTAGAGACAAGAAGTATTATTCAAAAATCCGTAGATCAATGAATAATCCTTCCTGACAAGAGCTAGTTCCCAAATCTGCCTGTCATGCACGCAGCCCACAAGAGCCACAATAGTGCAATGGTGCATCACACCCAAAACTACAAAGGAAGTTGCTGGAAGCAACGGGCATCAGTAATTAGTCGAAACGATACGTCAAAGACTTCGTTCAAGAGGTTTATACAGCAGATGCCCTTAAGAGTTCCAGTGCTAACCAGACAACAAAAAATTAACAGACTTAATTGGTGTATCGAGCACCAAAATTGGAATATTGAAAATTGGCGAAATGTTCTTTTTTCGGATGCGACCAGAATTGGTGTTTGATCAGATGACCGCCGGATTCGGGTTTTAAGGGGTCGTGATAGACAAGATATCTTCCAAGCAAGACAAATTCCGAAATACCAAGGGGGCAGAGTGATGTTTCAGGATGGCAATATGCTGGGAGGCAAAACAGATTTGATTTCGTTTCCTGCGAGTGTAACTGATAGAAATTACGTGGACCTAGTGCTGAAGCCCATAGTGAGACTCTAGCGAGGTGACCACGATGAGAATTTCACGTGAATGCAAGATAATGCTATTCCGCATACCAGCAAAAATCTAACCTAACTCCTATTGAACATTTATGGGATAATCTTGTGGCGGTATCGAGAGATTTCCATTTCAACAATATAATTTTCATATTTTGACATTATCAAGTGAAATAAAACCTATAGGTTAGCACTTCCTCTTGGTCCTGAAACATGTAATTTGGGAGAAGTATTGTCATGTAGTAGAGATATATGAAAAGACTTTAAAAACTAAAAATTTATGTTGAGTTTTGGGAAAGAAAAATGTTTTGCCATATTCACCTTCGTTGTATCGAAAAATTTCACCTGGGTTTCTTTGAGTGTATATGCAACAATCTGGGATCGCTTAAAGAATATTTCATAGCGTTTTGTTCACTGGGTTATTTGGGAAACTCTTGAATAGATAACTTTTCTTCAATCCGAGCTAAACAGAAATCTGACTCGGGTTAGCCACCAGTAGAAAACAGAAAAAAAATATGTTGGAATATATTATTATTTTTTATTGTTTTCTTCTCATTCTCGAATGAAGTAATATTTGGAATTGAAAGGTCATAATAGTTTTGGAAATTTTCAGTGAAATATGGTAATCTAGGTTGGGGATTGGAATTTTCCGCGTTGTATAACACTAAGAACACTGTACGTCACTTCAAAAAACTCAATGCTCCTTTCGACCACTAAGTTGGCATCATCAGGAGATGGTAGTATACTGAACCTTCAAAATTTTTTATCAAATTCATATCATATCAAGCGTTGCTCAATATGCTTTTGATCAAGACGATCAAAATAGATTATGAGAATGTAAAATTGATAAAAAATGTTAAAAACGCAAATATACTGAACACTGAAAGTATGCATATAATTCAATACTAATCTCCACAAAGCAAGGGCAAAGGTTCGATTCTGTTCTGTGTATTCCACAGTTTGTTAGATTAGACACGCCAACCAATCAGGACGATGGATGCTCGAAATCGGATAGTAGAAGGGAAAGATTAAGCGCAGATGATAAAGCCATGTAGAATTATAATTATTGTATGATCATCTCCTGATGTTGCCAACTTAATTAGCGAAACATCGAGATTTTGAATAAAATTTTCGTGAAATGGTGGAGTGTTTTCCTAGTGTGGAGAATATGCTCATATTAAAAAATTCTAGGATTTTAGTCCATTTTTGAATCCTATGGTCGAAATTTTTTAGGAGCGGTGGTTTCAAGCAATCGGAAGAAATCATAAGGTTTTATAATACTTTTTTCATACGGTTAGAATAATCATTTTTTACTCAAAGACGTCTTTCAAAAATTACAAATATATTTTGACCCTTAATTAAATAAATATAAAGAATAAGCTACTTTGTTCCAAAAGTCAGTGATACAATCTTCAATGTTCATTCTACTTCTTGATGAACGTAGAATATCGTTAAATGTATGCAATTTACATCTGCCCTTGTTACAACGAGTTACAGGTCATACATAATACATGCAAATAATGAATGAAGCTATTACGATGAGAAACTTAGATATGAATTATGTAATTAACGTCTCACGTGAAAAAAGCGGAGGATAAAAGTGACTTGACCATAACTGATATCTTAATATATTCAATCTCTTCTATTTTCGACAATCTAGCGTGAAAAAATCGAAAACATCAACAAACAGTTAAACAGAGCAGGAAATCCAAAATTAATTGACGCTTCTTCGGTATAATGAAGTTGGACGATTCGTATTTTTACAGTTAAACATATTTTGTGTGTGTTTGTATTCAATCTAATCATTGTTTAATTAGTGGAACATTTTGTGATACGATCGTTTTCGATGGTAATGACATATTGTTATGAAGAATTATATTTACAGAAGAAAACAGGGAAATTATCCAAAGTAACGTTTCGTTCACTACTTCACTTCTTGGTTCAACAAACAAATAATTGTTAAGGTTTGAGTTGGTCCTTCTCCTCGAATGATTTCTGCGATAGCCAAGTTGAATTAAACAAATGAGTATGGAAGAATCCCAGTGTTTTTTGAAAATAATCTTGAATAGCTACCTTAAAGTAGGATTAAAGTGTGTCAAATGTTAAAGGGTGTTATGGACAGCAGGCCCCTAAAATTGTCGTTGTATTTAATCTGCTTTAAATGAAGACGTTTAAGCTACATAGTCATATACTTACCTTCAATTGATGCAACGGACATTCTTCATTGTTATAATAACTCATTAGTTTGGGAAGAGAAAGCTCCTATACCATAACAAACGTTGAACAATCATTACTAAATAGAAGCAAAAACTGCAGTATGAAAACAGCATCCTCAATCACTCCACTGATTAACATTTGTTGAATACCCAACACAGACATTTCTTCATGTTTTATTGATGACACGACATAATATAATATGATTAATTCAATGTGGTCATCGTCATATCTTGTGTATTTCCCACAGCTAAGCCATACATATATTCCACGTCAGACGAACAGATTCCCAGTTGACGAATGATTATTTCTAGTACATAAACTTGGAGTCTTAATAAACGTGTAAAATTCATTTGATTTGCAAAATGGTGAGAATCAGATTGTAATTTTCCCAATGATCTAAAAATGATGGGAATTGTTTGAAGCATAGCGCGGGTTATATGCAAAATCTATCGTTGAATGGGAGGTCGAATAAAATAACGTTCTCCTTACAACTTTTGAATCGATCACTGGAATAAGTTCTTCACTATCATTCAAACTATCTGTATACGTGAAGGGACATATCCGTCTCTACTAAAGAGTTGTGCCGCGTAACGCGACAACATCGCATTCGTCGCATCATCGTTAACAACAGACATGACTTCGATATATACCTTGAAGTATTCAAAGCTGTAAATCTTAATGATGAATATATTGGAAATCTTTTTTTATTTTTTTTGAAAAATTGAATTTGAATAAAATTTCACGTAATATATTCATTATAGGAAGTTATGATGAAGAAACATTAGGTTTGATATACGACTCCAATAAATTGACACAGCAGATTTTTGATGATTTTTCATGGTCCAAAGTATGATATACTTTCACAATCTGATTTGAGTTGAATATCCTTCACTGAAGGAGTTTTCCGATCCACTTTCCATAATCGTCGTCAACGAAGACCAGGCAGTAGTGGTACAGTACGGTCGAATGCCATGAATAACAGCTATATATTGCAGTTTCGGTGTTTGACCTCGTCAGTGTTGCAAACCCATTCACAACACAAGGCGATACTGCCACCTACTCATCTCAATCCGTTAGAGCGCATCAAGTACAACTATTTGTAAACATAAACAATTGGCGCCCTTCAACGAACTGATACAGAAGCTACTACTAGCGCTACTGGGAAATAATGAAGACAAAGATACCGAAAATGTAGTCTGTTGCTCCTACCACTTCCTGTTCCTTCGTGGAGGAATACTTAACATTCCACGGATGGTTGAATATTGATCACTGAATAAAAGCCTTCAATGTGTTTATACATATAGTGATGAATTTTGCAGGTTATCATTATTGAGATATGATATACACCTGGGTAACTGCCAGACAAGTACTGGAACCTTATATTTTGGACAGGTTTCATCTTGCAGATAAAGTATACAGTGCGATAGATAGTTAAACTAGTATGACTTTTTCAAGTTTTCTGTTCGATTTCGACTAACACAGCGTCTGTGTTAGTTCGTTCAAGGGAAGCTAATTGTATATGCATACATATACATGCATTGAGATGAGTAGGTGGTAGTCTGGCCTGGTGTTGTGAGTGGGTGTGCCACACTAAGGAGATCAAACGAGACCGAAACTGCAGTCCTTTGATGCTATTCATGACATCAGACCCGATTGTACCATTAGTGTTTTCCCTGGTTGATGATGATTATGAAGATGGAGCGGAAACCAGCTCCTTCAGAGAGGGATATTCAACATTCTACGGCAGATTGAATATTGTTCTCTGAATGGCATACTTCAACGAGCTACACATTTTCATATGTGATCATTACTAGGTTATGATTTGAGTTATGTATGACAGATAATTCAAGAAGATTTGAGCTTGCGTGAAATAGAGCGTTGCTCATATTACGATTCTCCATGTGATCCAATGATTCCTAGGAACGAATGATGATGCAAGATAACCGGAGCGGTAGTTCTCCTGTCAAAAATTACTTTATTCGATTGCTGAAAACTGAAAATCAGGGAGAACGCATCGACAGTATCTGCATGTTTCACTTTTACTATACTATTCAAACCATCCTCTGAGTCAGAAGATTGCTCTACGTTTACAATATTTCTTCCTAAAGCATCCTTACAAACGCTCTCCTACAGTCAAATCGATAACAAACTCTTTGTATCCCACAGCCCAGTTGGTAATGTTTTCAATGGTTGAGTTATTTTCCGGATCGATGATCCTAAATGATTCGGCAATATTTTTCAAATCATTTTCACTGATTGGACGAAGTTTCTTCTGAAGCTCTGAGAGTGGAATATTTTCATGATCTGATTCTTCTACTTCTGTAGTGTCATGCCACAATGGTGTCCAACTTTTTCTAATATTTTTTGAAAACATGGCTTTCCAAAATTGGGCAAGATTGTTCACGTCATCTTTCAAATTATACTGCTTTAAAATTGAAGTTATCTCTCTTCACCTTTATACGAAATGATTTGATTAAGCTGGCATTTTCTATACGACACTTTAATGTTTTGAATTAAATTCTGATTCATAGATTGGAGAACGGGAGTACAATTGGGTGGCAACAACATAACTCTGAAGTTTGGATCAGTATTAACTTCTTCCTCAGATGGGTGCGATGGTGCATTGTCTACCAACAACAGAGCTTTACAGGGCTTGTTAATCTTAGTTGAAAAATTCTTCACCTGAGAGATGAAAGATGTTTTGAACCATCCATTAAATGATGGTCTGGTCATCCACCCTTTAGTAGATGATTTGCAGACCACTGGTAGTGAACTTTCATTTTTGAATGATCGTGGATTTGCCGCTTTTCCCAAGACTAGTAAAGATAATTGGTGATTTCCTTCCGCGTTGCAGCATGGCATGACTGTTAAGCGGCCTTTTGATACTTTTCGATCTGGTGTTAATTTTTTCCTTTGATGAACCCAAGTTGTGTCTGGTAAACATCTCCGAAAAATTCAATCCAATTCATCAGCATTACACACCTGTTCTTTGCTTAATTCCATCTGTTCAAAAACCGATAGACAATTTTCCTCGTATCAGAACGGAAACATTACTGGAAAGTTTTTCACCACAAACCTTCAAGAACCGAATTCCATGTCTAAGCTTGAATTTATCTAACCATCCCGAACTTGACAGAATACCTTTTTTTCCTGTGGTTCGTTCATAAAACTGTTTGGCTGCCAAAAATTACTTTATTCGATTGCTTCTTTCGAGAGCGCTGCACCTCCACTAGAAGTTAGAAATTCATCATTAGTAGAGAAATAATTTACGTTTACGAACAGTTTTATTGAACATAATCTGCATCCAGTAAAACCTTTCACAACCGGATCTTTGCTCACTGCAGAAGACCGTGCAGCTGTACTCCAGTTTGCTCGGAAGTCGTTCTTTAGAATGAACACGATTGAAGTGATGAGTCTAGATTGTGTTTATCCAGTATTAATCGTCGCACAAACATTTTCAGACGATTTGTTCAATGCAATATTGCAGAAACATGCCTTCGGCGATCAGATGATGGCTTGCGAAGGGCATCTTCAAATACACGCATTGACCAGCATGTGCTCCATCTAAGATTTCACACAAGTCACCAATATGTATGTGAGCGAGACTTCAGGAGAATAGGTAGTACCTTTCATACCCCTAAACGATACAGATTTTCGTTTCATGCACAATAATGCGAGACCGTATAGATGACATCGAGCCATGAATTCACTTTCAGCAGATCGTGCAATTTTTCGAGGTCATCTGGTTGAACTTTGGACTTCTACAGACCAGAACCTAAGATGTGAGGCCCTTAAAGGGCCTGGGGTAGAAATGAGAAGGTTCTTCTCTAGAATTCATTCTCTCATTTTTTCATTGAATTCTTTCGTAGCCGCATTATTTTGTATCTAATCCTACTTTTTCATTCTCAAAACTTGAGTGGTACGATAATTTCTTGGAGTAGTGTATATTCGGTTTAGTTTTCGTTCCTAGATTTTCTAGTTTTGTCAAATGCAATGTCCCCTTGTTCATTATGATTAATCTATGTGGTTTGTTATAATACGGAGACATGGTCTCAGCTTTTACACTACATAGCTAGCTCCGACAAAAATCTCTTAATCGTTTTTTGGATTTTTTTTTCATTTCTTCGTCTGGAAAAGAGAGTTACAAAAATTGGAACAATGAATTCACATAATTATTGTATACATTTTTTGATGTGTTTGTAGTATGAATAATCATCCAAAATATGCAAAGCCTTCCCCTAGGAGTGTTGTGAACAAAAAGTTGGATTAAAATGATTGCACGTTCGAAGATTGTTAAGATCACTAGCCCTAGTGGAACTGAGTTTTGAGGAATATTGTGTAGTGTTTTTCAATTCAGTTTATTGATGTAAGATTCGAAAAATAATGAAGAATCTAGTGTGTCACCAAGATATTTGGTATAGCAAATAACACCTGGTTCAAAACGTCCCAAGTCTAACAAAAAGAGGGCTCCAAGAATATGAATGTTTTTGTTTGAGATTGTACAAACCTCTAGAAGGTTGTCAATGTTTCATGTCATTTCGTTCAGTAGTTCTCGAGATATTGAGATTGAAGTGACGGTACTCCTATGATTTTGTGAAGAGTGGATCGAAGAGATATACAGTACAACTTCACTAGTCCGGGCAGATATAGTGACTTGAATTTGTTTAATTTTCAAAATAGAAACAACCCAAAATCTGTTGAAGCCGAGTTTATTATAAAAATATCGAAAAGTTGAACAAAAAAAGTTTCTATTATAAAACAAAATCAACTTATAGAATTTCCATTCATCCAACATGCTTTACATTATAACGTGTAAAATATCCATCGATTTTACTCTGAAACTTCCTCGATACTGCCATCTGAACTGTTTTTTCCTTGAGCCTTTTCAGGAGCAATACGTCTTCTATTGGAAGATTACTCTGTTCGGCCCAACTGAAAATCAGGGAGAACGCATCGACAGTATCTGCATGTTTCACTTTCACTATACTATTCAAACCATCCTCTGAGTCAGAAGATTGCTCTACGTTTACAACATTTCTTCCTAAAGCATCCTTACAAACGCTCTCCTCCAGTCAAATCGATAACAAACTCTTTGTATCCTACAGCCCAGTTGGTAATGTTTTCAATGGTTGAGTCATTTTCTGGATCGATGATCCTTAATGATTCGGCAATATTTTTCAAATCATTTCCACTGATTGGACGAAGTTTCTTCTGAAGCTCTGAGAGTGGAATATTTTTATGATCTGATTCTTCTACTTCTGTAGTGTCATGTCACAATGCTGTCCAACTCTTTCTAATATTTTTTGAAAACATGGCTTTCCAAGATTGGGCAAGATTGTTCACGGCATCTTTCAAATTATACTGCTTCAAAATTGAAGTTATCTCTCTTCACCTTTATGCGAAATGATTTGATTAAGAAGGCATTTTCTATACGACACTTTAATGTTTTGAATTAAATTCTGATTCATAGATTGGAGAACGGGAGTACAATTGGGTGGCAAAAACATAACTCTGAAGTTTGGATCAGTATTAACTTCTGCCTCAGATGGGTGCGATGGTGCATTGTCTACCAACAACAGAGCTTTACAGGGCTTGTTAATCTTAGTTAAAAAATTCTTCACCTGAGGGATGAAAGATGTTTTGAACCATCCATTAAATGATGGGCTGGTCATCCACCCTTTAGTAGATGATTTGTAGACCACTGGTAGTGAACTTTCATTTTTGAATGATCGTGGATTTGCCGCTTTCCCAAGACTAGTAAAGATAATTGGTGATTTCCTGCCGCGTTGCAGCATGGCATGAATGTTAAGCGGTCTTTTGACACTTTTCGATCTGGTGCTGATTTTTTCCTTTGATGAACCCAAGTTGTGTCTGGTAAACATCTCCGAAAAATGGCCAATTCATCAGCATTACACACCTGTTCTTTGCTCAATTCCATCTGTTCAAAAACCGATAGAAAAATTTCCTTGAATGGTATCACAACGGAAACATCACTGGAAAGTTTTTCACCACAAACCTTCAAGAACCGAATTCCATGTCTAAGCTTGAATTTATCTATCCATCCATAACTTGCCAGAAAACCTTTTTTCTTGTGGTTCGTTCATAAAACTGTTTGGCTTCTGCTCTCAATAGGTATTTGTGCGTTGCGTTGTTGGAGAAACCAGTTATACAATGCGATTTCAACATCAGGATTCTCAGCTTCTCTAATAATTCTTCTTTTTCCTACTGAAATACCTTGGATAGAATAATATATATAAATAATATTCCTACTAGGGATGCACCGAGAGCCCGGTTGGGCCAGCCGAGCTCTCGGCCGTGATACTCGCCATGGAGTAATTTTGTTTGGCCGAGAGCTCGGTATTCGGCTTTTTGGGAAAACTCTTGCTCGGTGCATCCTTAATTCCTACCTGTTCCTTCATACTTTGGATATGAATCTCCTTATGTTGTCCTTGTTCTTTTTTATGACAAACACTGTTGATTTTGGAATAGTGAGCTTTGGTGCTATTCGACGAGTACTCATTCCATCATCAGTAAAATCTATTATTTGTTATTTCTCTGCCAGTGTGAGCGTTTTATGATTTCTCTTGGTTGGAGCCATTATGCACACCACCGGCGAGATTGAAATGCAAAATGCAACTGTAGAACGATACTCGCCACTCTTAGATAGAACAAGTACATACATGTACAGGCGGAAAATAATAATTGTTTGTATATCAGCCGGCGTCGTTGTGCCCGGATAATAGAGGTAAAATTCTCTAAGTGCCCGAATGAGTCGCTTGCCCGAATTACTGAAGTGCCCGATATAGCGAGTGTCCCGACTAGTAAAGTTGGACTGTACGTCTCTTGATGGGTAAAATTACCGCACAAGCCTAAAAATGGCTAGAGAAGGGAAACCGGCAGAACTCTCCATAGAAAACACTTATTTTTCGATAGTATGCTGATTTCAACGTGGTTGTACGATCACCAAAGACACAGAACGCTCTAGAATGCCAAAATAGGTGACCACCCCAGAAAATATCAAAATAATGTTGGAAATGAAAATGCAAGAGTTAATTGATATCCTAAAGATACCGAAAGGCACCGTACTCAAAATTTCATAAGTTAATGTAGGCATGACAAAACTTTTTTCCAAGTGGATGCCGCATTTGCTCACAGTGGTACAAAAACAACAACGAATCTGAACATTTTTTCTAGCTTTCGAAGCGAGGTAAAAGGATTTTTTGTAACTCAACAATCGGCTGGCAAGGTTATGGCGTCCGTTTTTGGGATACGCATGAAATATTATTCATCGACTATCTGAAAAAACGTCAGACGATCAAAAATGTCGATCATAGAGCGTTACTGGACTGATAGAGTGACTGGTTTGAGCGCAACCGACCTCATATGACAAAGCAAAAAAACATTGTGTCGTTAACATAATGTACTTATCTTCAAGTTACTAAAGACGATGGCAAAAATCAACGATTGCCGCACTCAACATATTCTCTTGATCTGGCACCCAGCGATTACTGGCTTATTGTTGATTCAAAAAAGATGCTCCCGAGAAAGAGATTTGGATTAAACGAAGAGGTTATTGTTGAAACCAATGCCTATTTTAAGGCCATAGATAAATTGTTCTTCAAGAAAGACACATGAATGTTAGAGAATAATTCGAATAATTGTATCATTGTCGAAAGGAGTATATTGGGGAGAAGTATATTGAAAAAAATATTTTGATTGGTTAGTCCCGTTACTTTTTGACTCATGTATTACGATTCGAAGATTTATATTAAAATACTATCAATTTTGAGGATTATTCACTTTCAGAATGGCGCAAGCAACTCTACCTGAAGAAGTTGTTCAAATTGTCATATTAGTTGTAAAACTTGTTGTATGGTTTCGAAGTTTGTAATGAAGAGATAGAGAAATGTCACCATGAATAAACTTATCAAATAAAGGAATATCATCTATAAATACATGGAACAATGGTGGTGTGGCAACAGATCTCTGGGGAAGACCCAGAGCAAAAACGACTACTCTCCTCTCCAACGAAAAAGCGGAGTCAATAGCAGATGCTCGGTCAATTCAACAGCTCTACTACATTGACCAAACTTATACAGTTTATTCATCAGACCATATTTGGAAACAGTATCATTTGCACAAAAAAATTCAAGAATACAACTCCTGTTTTCAATTAACTCTAAACTCCTGACTCAATGAATTTCTGAATTTGATCTGAACAATTGACCCTTTCCCTGAAACCCCTTCCAATAGATTCAGAACGAAAGAATCAATTGAAACTAAACCATCTCAGTTGCATATGAATCCGTGCATTTCTACAATAATACAATATTGAAATGGGCAATATTTTCCGCATATCTTCAATTGACCAAGATATTAACATATTAGGTTTCCTAACAAATGTATGTTTGTCATTTCTCTTTCCCATAAGATTCTTCGATCTAGTTTTCGAAAAACAATAAATTCCGTGTGCCTCGTTTGTCCTGAAATATTCTTTTGCGTGTCAGCATCAACAAGGCAATCACTCATATTATATGTTAATAGATGATATTTACACATTGTATCTACGTTTAATGGCACTTCTTCGATATTCTTGCAATCATACAATCGAGTACGCAGACACATCTCCTAAAAATACTACTACAAGTTTCAATTTCAAAAATTAATTTCCAAATTTTCATTATCAAAACAGATGGATTGCGAACTTCGTACATGATGGGGAAAGGTTCTGGCAGAGGGGATCTTCATCTAAACTTATTTTCGAAGCAGATTATGTACGTATGTATTATATTATATCTTACATAAATCCAGGTATTCGGAGTTTAGCTAATTATACCACTTATTATTCAACCTGAGCAGTTTTAACATAGGTCCTTAAGTAGAATCTTGCAGAATATTGTTCTTTGTTTTCAACTATTGACGCAGCTTATAGATATGGAATTGCAAAGTGGATGAAGAATCCAATGTACCATCAAAAGATTTAGGACAGAAATTGAGATTTATTTCAATGCCCTTCACACTACTAGATCTGCGAGATTCAAATGTATTCTTTCAGTATGTGAACCTGAATCAGACAGAATACTGGAAACATCTCTATAGGAGTCTCTCTAACAACAGCTCCGTTATAAGGGCAGACCACATTCATGTCGTTTGACTTTATGGTACCAGATTCGGCAGAGAAGGATGGGTTAAGAAAGCCATGTTCATTCATTTGATGTGGTATACAGATTGCTCCAAAACAAATCAGAGGTGAAGGTAACGCCTTAAAAGTATAGTAGCCTAGATTTTCGCAGACATGTTGTGTATTATGCCTTGGCTCTATACGCTATACATGAAGTATAAACTTGAAATACCTCGATAATAATATATTATACGGAAAGGCTTTCATGCTTGACGGTCAAGCTGTAATTGAGAAGGAAAATCATATCAGACAACCTCTCAAGTAGTTTGGGGTTGTAAACATAGCTTAGGATTGTTGTTTGTTGTTTTACTTAGTAGCAACAAAAGGAAACGGTTTTGGTTCACCTTACAGTAAGCTACTACGTCAAATATAGATTCGGTATCCAGAATGATACACCTAACCTCAAGTATCGATGAAGGGAGCTAAATTCTGCCAATTTTGTGGCTCTTGGATGGTAAGATGTGCCTACGCCCCAGACTATTAATTCACAGTTTTAGGCAACATATCTTCAAAATTTTCCTCAGTATTTGATGTAGATTGAATGTTACTCCATTGGTCATCATCGTCAGATTCTCAATCATTTCGAAGCATTCCTGTTAGAGGTAAGCGTTCATTTTGGTTTGGAGTATCATTGACTAAACACTCCGTATTTGCAGACACATGGTGTTTACTCACGAAACAAAAGTTTCCACTCATCACTGTCATATACCTCCATTATAAATCACCTTGATCTCTCAAAGTGTTTGACTGAAAAGGAAATTTAACCGAGATGTTTTTAGACGGAGTCATTCAGTTTTATTGATGCAACTGGCGTATTTGTACGACGGCGTACTGTTTGTTATAGATACAATTATACATAATGTATATAATTATGACTTTATGCATCGTTGAAGGTTCCAGAGTTGTGCGGGATACATATCTAGAGAACTAGATTATCAAGATAGTTAACGTATAATACTAGTTTAGCTATAGAACAAGTTGTTTTGAATGGCATAACTGTTAACCTACATAGGTAGACTTTGGTCGGAAAATTACTGAATTGAATAATAAATCAACGTATGAGAAGTCGAACGCTTATACGTCGACCGTCATATATTTTTCATTTGATGATTCAGCTTTTGAAAATTTATATATTAAAATTGAATAGCCTGTTTTGTTTAACCTCAATGAAAATAAACTAATTAATTGAACAATATTTTTCGAAAAACGTCACATTTCTCAAAAGTGGGCGAACAGTACTCAAAATCCATTCGTCATTCTTTTTCCTAGTCATTGTGGGGATTTCTTTTGTCGTCAGTCACGAGTATAATATCCATGTGGAATTTATCAGAACTTTTAGAACCATGTGACAAAACTATATTGAAATAATTTCGTACCACCATTCAAAATTGAAGAAACTACGTGCCAAGAAATTAACGCTCAAAATGGAAAATTCAAATTTATTCAGAACAAGTTTAGATATATTGAAGAAAGAATTATTTTTCCAATAATCCACCATCACGAAGAAGTCCATGAGAACAATGGAAATAAAAATATTACTTATAGAAACGGTAATAAAATTTATAATGAAAAATGTGAAACTCTTGGAGAAGATCAGTCCCCAAATATCTGTCAAAACCAGATATTTCCAACCCTGGCGAGAATTATTGAAAGACATCTACAATACATACTCAAAATAAATGTCCTTATATTATTCTATCCATTTCTTTCCAAATTTCGATCGGTCTGTTCCGAACCTCAGTCACGGAGCTGGCTAGTTTTGCTGGTTTCTTAATCTCAAGCATGTCCCTCTGAATTGTCTATAAAGTACCTCTAAGCATACAGAATTTCATTATTTACGATGACCAGATCAGTAGGGGCGCTCAAAGAAATTGCTCCCCACTCTATTATTGAATGTCCAACCAAACCATAGATAGATAAAAAGTTGCATTGGGCATATATCTCAATTCGACGACTGTACACTAGATAACGTCAATCGCAGTGAAAAATACAAAATCCTGACTTATCTGTTAGAAAAACTCAGGGAAGAAGTCAGCTTCAAACCAACTGACTTCTTCCCTGACAAAATTCAATCGGGCTCTAGAGATGGTGGTTACAGCTAGGCCTCAAACCTAATTTCTGGAAATGAGTTGTATCGTTTCAGTGCTAATTTGTACTCCAGTGTTCTGTCGAAGCAGCATTTGAAGATGCCTAGCAGTAGTGAACCGTTGTCTCAACCACAAGCAATTCTTAAAGAAGAAGAGACACTCCAAGCCTTAGGTCTATTCTTGTATAAGTCCAACTTCGATCATCTACCTCCACTACTTCAGCACATTTTCCCAGGGTGAAACCTAAAGATTCGCGTAGCATTTTCAACAATAACTGAAATTTTCAACAAACGTTACTCGTAAAAATCAACAACTGCTGTTATCATTTGTCATATTTTTGGAACGTCTGTCCAAATTTTTTCGAAAATTCTTCTTTAAATTAAACAAGATCCATGAAGAAATAATATATGGGAGATGTCAACCCAAATTATTGGGTTCATACTGATTGTAGAACATCTATAGATTATAATCGGCATCACTTAGGAGACCGAACCTGGCCATCGGGGCTCCCTCTGTCAAACAGAGAGGGAATTGTTTTGTTGAGTTTGAATATTGAAAGGATTTTGCTATTATACTTCAAAATTGGCAAGCAAGGACAAAGAAGTGTTTATGTTTCAGGAGACTCACACTGCGACGGAAGAACATCTCCGCGAAAGAGGAAATATCGCAGGTTATGTACTTTTTGATTATCTCCCTAGTCGTTTTTATGGCCTTGCTTGCTTTGTAAAATCTTTTATTAGATTCGACTGAGTTTAGACATATAAGAGTCAGGTATGATTGTTGAAATATTTTTCTGCTGGTTTTCTTTTTCCATTGTTACAGATTTCCTGTCCCAAACCCCCTTCCTTACACCCTTGTCTTCGTCTGGAAATCATGGAGTGCAAGATGAGAATGAGAGAATGAAGCTGCCAAGCAGAAAAACCTTTGGTACTCTTTACGTACACACGACAGTAACACAACATAAACAGACAAGCTATTGCTTAGTGCAATAGCGACAGGGAAACGGGTTTTTCCTCAGGTATTTTCACTCGTTTATTGAATCATACGCAAGATAGTATGGTTCCTTGTTACATTTTCTGAGCTCACACTTTTCTGACACACACCAAAATTATAGAGATAAGCATTTATATATATATATATATATATATATATATATATATATATATATATATATATATATATATATATATATATATATATATATATATATAAATATAATTCATAAATATATAAAAAAACATCTAATTTTGTTGCATCTCCAAAAAATAAGTGGTAGTTGTCTACCAAAACAAAAATCAAAAATATTGTAGTGTATTATTTTTCCGTGTGCATTTTCTATTGACACATAAGGTATATTCAAGGTTGGTAACTCTGCGTTAGGTAAAGCATGAAGTTGTCACTCTATTACAGGGGTGCTCAAACGGTCGATCGAATGCTTTTTGAGTAGATCTCGACAAGAAATAAATTTTTAATAAGTAAGTAACTAAACGACAAAAATTTATTACGTAATAAAATTACACACTGCTAGCGGCAAAAGGCGGCTTTATCGAAGGAGCTCGCCTCGTTTTTTAATCTTGCTTTTTCTGGAAAAAAAAGAAAAAACCATGTTCATAAGACCAGCCAAACAATCAAAAGCTGCTACGATCGCGTCATTAAGATATCTCATATATTGGCGAAACACAAGAAACCATTCGAAGATGGAGAGAGTTGGCCGAATTAGTTTTCCATTATGAAATAAGAGGGATACGCTGTATATTTTGAGATGTAATAAATACACTAGGCGTATAATGTGAATTGGTTTAATTATATTCAAAGCTATTTCCACGTACATCAATGCACTTTTGTAACTGAAGCTTCAACAACAGTCATATTTGGGAATGCTTTCAAAAATGTGATGAATACCTCATCGATCTCCTTTGTCGAGGGTCGAGCACGTGAAACGTTTTTAGGTTATAGAACCACCAGAAATCACACATGGTCAAATCAGGTGAGTAGTGCGGATGTGGAATGACTTTCCCTTTATGTTCACGTAAAAAGTTAAATGTGTGCTATGCCGTGTGTGATGATGATGAAACATTATTCCGCAAATCCGGACTGATTAAAGCACTGGAGGAAAACATCTTGTCTGTCCTTGTACGCTGATTTCAAAGCTTAATTATTTCAGCGATTCCCGTTCTCTGAAGGAAAACTGCCTACATAACTTTTTTTGACATATCTCTCCTTCTTTGCAATGGTTGGGGTTGGACAATCTTCGTGAATCCATATGGGCTCTTCATCACCTTCAAAACATCTAATATTTCTTGCGAGATTCTGTCTTGCTCTGCTTTTGGGAAGTCGTTCATCATATGGGGCACCCAACAATTGTAAGAATGAATTGACTATTGTGGTTCCGGCACCAAGGGTTGCCCCAATGACTCGAAGATGCAACTTGGATCTTGTTGAATCATACGTCAATGTTATTAACATTCACTGACGAACAGGGCCTAGCTGCATGTGGCTCATCACCAAGCGATATCCTCTACTATACCACTGAAACACAGTTGAACGTGCTGGATTTTCATAAGTAAATACATAATGAAACCGTTGTCTGTGGGAGCAGCGACTCAACTGAAGTCAGGTCTCTACTAGAAGGATGAGAGATCTTAATAATGTAATGTTGCCAGCTCTCACTCCAGTAGTTTCATGGAATCCCAAAACATACAGCGTAGCCCTCTTGATCATATATCGAGAAGTATATACGGAAGGTTCAGAATATCAAAATAAAAATATTATTGGCGATGTTGTGTTTTCAATTTAAATATGTTTCACAGGAATAAGCCAAAACCATGATATGAGATTGATAATCTAGCTGAAGAATATGGACACGAAGTATTACGACTTCCTCTCTACCACTACATTTTCAACCCAATTGAAAATATTTGGGGTAAAACCAAAAACTATTATCGGGAACATGTAGGGAAGGAAGGGAGTTCCGCTTAACAATCTCTTTCTCTATGGAAAGAAGCTCTTCAGAAAATTACTCCAGAGGTATGGAGTAAAACTATTGAGCATACAGAAAAAGAAATTCAATATTGGTGGGAACGCGAACCTCATTTTGATTTTTAAAATGTTCCCCCTTCGATAATAAATATGGACGAGAATGACAGTGACAGTGAAGCATTTTTAGACGAATTTTCAGAATAAAATGGAGTATTTATTTGTTCAATTAATTTCAACTTTTCAATCTATCCTTTGTAAAATTATCATTAAATAAATGATTTCACCTGTGCTCCTTATTTGAATCTGCAAGTGCCAAGTAGACTAAATTCTAGTTTCTGATGAAAGATTGAAATATTTCGCAAATAATTATTATTTCATGGCCTAGTAAAATAATTCTTCATCAGTCAAAAGCAACGTTTTGAACTAAATTTTGAAGTTATTCAAAACCTGATTTTCTCTAAAACCTTATTCATTTCCATTGTATTTCAAATTCAATTCAGTTCTCAAAACCTTTATTGAAAAAAGTGCATAATGAAAATTTCTTCTTTTTCCTGTTTTTATATTAAAGAAAGATGAACACAATTGAATTAAATTATGCCTCACGTGTTGCATTTATAGGTAAGTACTAGTAATCTGTATGATTATCCATCATGATCATCAGGTCGATTTTTATTTTCAACTCGAAATTTTTTGGCCGAAATAAATTTTTTTCTAACGTTCTTTGAAAGGTACAGAGATTATTTTTTTGAATGCCTGAGATGCGTAGTTTTCGATATATAGGATGCTCCAATCAAGAGGTATTGACATGAATGATTATTGAAAAAATTTTTTTTCGGGAAAGAAAAGTAGCGAATTAATTTCATATGTCTCAAATTGACATCAGACAAAGTTTTCTCAAGAAAAAAGTCGAAGTGACAATCGAATTTATTCTGAGAAAAATTCATACCACTACCTCTCGAATGAAACAGTCTGTACTTCAGAAAATAGGCGTCTCAGACCCCTACTGTGGGTATCAAAATACTCAGAAAAATAATCTCTGTGGAATAATGATAAGGAAATATGGATTGCAATTTTTAAAAAAATGGTCGATATCTTGCGAATTACAAAAGAAAAATTTTTTTTCTTCCAAATAATTTCGAGTTGAATATAAAAATCGACCTGTCTGAGCGTTTTGCACGAAAATCAGAAATAAAGAAATTATGAATTCAATTCCATACTTTACAGTCGCACTGAATAGGAATTTTGTGAAATATTAGCAACATCCGAGAAAACTGGTTGATGACGTCACTTTAAACATAACGTGAACAGACTATATAACTACTGAGGAGTCACATCGACAAAAATCCCAATAGGGCATGTGAATCAAGACTTTGAGTAGATATCAAAAAGGACTGGTTGAACTTGGTCAATTTCAACGCAAACAAGACGCAATCAACAACGTTCTCCAAAAAAGTTACAGCTGTAAACCTCCTCTAATTATACAAGGGCATCGAATTTCCTCAGAAAAGCACATGAATCTTTTTCACAGTCAATACCGGAGTTTGCTGGTATGACCATGTGTCAGTCAAATCTGCTTCTGGTAAGCTTGGTTTTATTTTCATGGCTAAGCAGTTATTTCAGGTCATCTCAGCTGATGATTTTATGCAAAGCAGAGCTGTGATCTGGTCTGGAATACTGTTCCCATGTTGTGTTTCCCACCTCATTATTCATTCAACAGAGAGGAATCCGACTCATCGACCATTCAGAGATCACGCGGGATCTCTCACTCAAAGGCGGCAGGTTGCAGATCTTTTTCCTTTTTACAAGTACTTACCATAGTACATGCTCTGAAGAACTGAAAAGCTTGGTTCTAAAATGAATCCTGTCCGAAGAAGAACGAAGCTCGTTAAGACCCTTATCAGCAGACGGTCTAGTAGCTACACCACGTACCTCTCTCTGTATAATTCTTTCGTTGTCGAGCTTGTGTACTGTGGCAGGTTTCCTAATCCGTCTAGATTTCTGTTCATGGACACTTGAAAAAGTGGAAATGTAGTTATTTTGCGCTCTTTACAGACAGGAGCACAATAAAAATGTTTGAATTTGGGAGGCTTTTACTTGGTAAAATTCCATTATCAATAATAAACAACGAACATTCAAAACGTTGATTTTTTTCTTGAGGACAGTTTTAGATGCTTTTCGAAAATATATCATTTTTCGTTAAGTGGAAATGTGGTTACAGACAGAAGGGGCTCCTGCTTAGGTTATTTCTTAAAAACTGGAAAGGAAAAGGTTTATCGTACAACTGACCGGCTAAATCCACTTTCCTTATACCTCTGACTTTCTGCAGGATGTTTGGGGAAAAGCTCCAGTGACCATCGTGCAGGAAGTTCTCTGTAACTTACCAAGCTAAAATTGGGATTGGATTTTAAGAGCGCACTCGGAGTAAGTAGTATAACCATGCGTGATACGTGTACTCACCATTATCGTGTCTGGTTAGTGAAGTCCTGAGAAAAGTCCCCAACTCTATTCACAGGTCATTCAACATGCTCCTGGAGGATGTATGTCCTTGTTTTATCCCATTTTGCAGCTGCTAATTCCAGTTAAGTTAACTGAGTATCCCCCAGCCTCCTCTGTATCCAGAACATTATTACGCCAGAATAAATCTTCAAACGCAGAACAATAATTGACAATTGACCTACAAAGTAGATGAAATTGGGGAAGAGTTTGTAGATAATTGGTCACTGCTGTAATGATAACATGGGAACTGGGATAGAATTTTCAATTTCTTGATTGCAAAACTCAATTTGACAATAGACAGAAAAAGTCAAAGAATGGAAACCTAGAGAACTATTCCGGAAGATAATCCGTATTTCATTTTAGCTTGGTTAGGTGCACAGAACTACTTGCACGATGGTCACTGGAACTTTTCGCTAAACACCCTGGAGAAATTCAGAGCTGTGAGGAATGTGATCTAGCCGGTCAGTTGTACGATTAATCTATTCCTTCCCAATTATTACGAAACAACCTGAGCAGGAGCCCCATCTGTCTGTAGACACATTTTCAGTCAACGAAAAATTATATATTTTCTAAAAGTGTCCAAAAATGTCTTTATAAAAAAAATTCAACGTTTAAAATGTTATAGTAGTGTATGTGGATATCCTTTGTTACAAGATAATATTGAATTAATTTCGTTCAGAACTGTACTGGTTTTTCGGAAGTTAGAATTAAATGTTATTTTTTTCGACATCTGCTGACTTAAATAACTTCAATTTCAAACTTTCAAGGAATCAAATAGAATCCATTCAATTTAAGTATAGTAAAGTATAATGCTGTTTTAGAGTAATTCAACTAGAAAATGGTTAGATCTAGATATAGGAAAAGTATAATGAACTTCACGTTTGTTTCGAGGTTCTATATAAATATGAGCATAAGAATATTCTACTATACTTTTCAATATCGTGATGGATAAAATCATAGAAGAGAGCAGTATAGCTAGCAAAGGTACAATATACAGTGAAAAGACACAAGTTTTAGCGTATGCAGACGACATAGTTATTGTGACCAGAACAGGAGAACATTTGGTGAATGAATTCAGGAAGTTAGAAACCCCTGCAAGAAGAAAGGGTTTAATGATAAATGAAAATAAAACCAGGTATATGATAGTAGGACAACAAGAAAATGAAAGGCACTCAAATCTGCAAATAATTAGTGAAGATAGGACATACTGCTTTGAAAAGGTAGAACAGTTCAACTATTTAGGTGCAACATTGACGAGAACAGGGGAGGATAAAGTAGAAATACAGGAAGGGATAGCTAAAGGAACAAAATGCTTAGGAGGATTATACAGAGTGCTCAGGTCCAAAAATATGTCGAAAAACGCGAAGAAGAAAATTTATCAGAAGATCATCAGGCCTGTGGTAACATACGGTTGCGAACTGTGGAAGTTGAATCAGAGGGAAAAATATAAATTAGAAGTTTTCGAGAGAAGGATACTCAGAAGAATATATGGTGGAAAAAAGGTAGAAAATCGTTGGGAAAGGAGAACGAACGCCGAGCTTCAAGAATTGTATGGACAACCCTCAATAACAAATGTGGCTAGAGCACAAAGAATGAGATGGCTTGGCCATGTTTTCCGACTGGGGGACGATAGAACAACAAGACAACTTTTGACAAGGGAATAACGGGAAGGAGAGGCAGGGAAGACCACGCACAGAATGGATCAAGATGGTGGAGATATTGAAGAGCTAGGAGTGAAGGACTGGAAGGAGCAGTTATGAATAAAATGAAATGGAGAAGAACGTGTAATGAAGCCTGTAGAGCTGTTTATATATATATATATATATATATATATATATATATATATATATATATATATATATATATATATATATATATATAGAATATGGTCTTCCATTGAACAAAATATAAAATTAAGTGTCTCATATTTTTGGGACACCCGTAGAGCCGGAAAAAGTTTCAAAATGTAGTAAGTACTGAGCCGCATAGGTTCAAGCTTTCCAAAAAATATGAACGGTACAGTCTGACAGAAAGAGACCGTCCCCTAACACCGTTTATATGACTTATTTTGAATGGATACAATTCAATAACTGCCTTATGTTTTGACCGACTTCGAAAATTATTTTTCTGTTGGGGAGATAACTGAAAATTCTATAAGGTCTATTAGGTTCAGAGATTTATGTCGATTGTCAAAAAACTTTGATTTTTTACTCTCAAAAGAAAACTGTAGCGGAAAAAATGAATTCCTCATAATTCAGTTTCACAATCTCTAAGATTTAATATTCTGATTAATAGAAGGTGTTCGGTAAAAATGTTTCGAGTGTAGAAAGGCTGACTGAAAATGCTGTAAGTTTAAGTTTAGAAGAAAATAGAACTAGTTCGCTTTAGAGGCAATAACATAGAAGTTTAGGGAGAAGATTGTAGAATTGAATAGAGTGCCCCCAAATAGTATTTTCTATTGGAAAAGTACTTTTGGCAAAATAATCACAGTAATCAATCTGCCTGGAGCAGTTTCGACACATCTTTGAGAGAATGAGAATGCTAATAGGGGAGCTCTGCACTAGCAGATTGTACCTGATTTTTTTCGAAATATCCGAAGAAGTAGTTTGAAGAATAAAAATGAAATCAGTCCATTCGGATCCAGAAGACCACGCACAATTAGCGGATAAAATAGCTTTCAGTCAAATTTTCTGTAATTTTCGTATGTTGTAGTTTTTCATTTCTTGATCACAACGATGCAGTTTTTCACAAAATCGTTTCAATAATTTGCAAGATAGAGGAGCCAAAATTAGATATTCGGTACTGCCTGGCAATATTTCTGGATTTATTTTTTAACCCTCTGTATATGTTTTCATTTATTAATCCGCTAATTATTGCAGGTCTAGATCATGGTTAATCTGTTCCAGAGAATATATATATATATATATATATATATATATATATATATATATATATATATATATATATATATATATAGGGTTTTAACCCGACGAGTTGCCCATATATCTGTTCATGCAATCAAACTGATTTCATGAAAAATATAAATCCACCACCCGGTAATTAATACCATTGCCAGGCAATGATTATAATCAAAACATATCCTGGAGTAATTATATATTAGGATAACGTTAAATGTTATGAGAATATATCAATCTACCAGAATATATACAAACTATAGCATCATCAGACAATGATATCAATGTACCAACGAGTAGTGTCAGAGGCTTTCTCCGGAAAAATCCAGTGTACGGACCTTAGTCAAGTAACACTGAATGTTACTCATTGATAGTTTCCTTTGTGTGAAGTGGTGAACGATCGAATAGAATACTGCTCTGAATATAAATATGACAAAATTGTCAGTTAATTATATTACATATATATATATATATATATATATATATATATATATATATATATATATATATATATATATATATATATATATATATATATATATATATATATATATATATATATATATATATATATATATATATATATATATAATCATGTAGTTGTAGTAGGGAATGGTTTGGTTAGGTTAGGTTAAAATAATTGGAGAAATTTGCCGAAATACATCAATTATGTTATTTATAAGAAGGGAAACAAATCAATTTTGGTTTGGAAGGAATTTCGAGAATAATTGGCACCTTCCAGCATAGACCAGTATAACCACTTACGTGTGGAGGTTTTTGACAAATAGGCAAGTAGGTTTTGTTATAATGTATTTTGAAAACCCTTTTCACAAACTGCAACCATCTCAAAAAGATTTAATTGTTTTATTTATTAAGAGAAATTCTGCCAAGCTATGTATAAATAGAAAGAAATTGAATAAAAACCTTTGTTCGACTTAATTTCTCGATTTCTGACGAAGGGTATTTATTTGATAATATGTTGGTTCGATTATTTGATGCATTGTAAATCAATCATTGAGTAACTACTTCGCTGATGCGGTTTAAATTTAAAAAGAAGCTATGGTTGCATTGAAAAAACTTTTTCAGCTGAAAAACCTTAATTATCAAAATAAAAATTTCTCCTAAGTGACAAATGATGAACGATGAAGCAGCAGCTTTCGAGGTGTTGGGAAATGTTCAGTTTATGCAAAACAGGTAATCTGTACGACAAATTTCTGCAGTTTCTGGTGTAAGCCAATCTAACATTTTTAGTAATTTAAATAAATACAAGTTCAATAGGTACAAAATTAAATCAAATCATGAATTGAATGATGAAGACTTGGAACGAAGGCAAGAATTTTGTGAAACTATGACTGAGCGTCTCAGTAATTTCTTCTACAACGTTTGTTTCTTCACTTCATGGAGATGTTAACCGGCATAATCATAGATTTTGTAGCAATCGCATTCCTCATGTATTTCGAGAGAACCACTCCCACTAACTGGAAAAAATAAATGTTTTGGGGACTACCTAATTGGAGCTCAACTCATTCCTGGTGATTCAAACGGCCAAATTTATCTCGATATTCCGAAAAATGCGGCTGATCCAATGATAACAGAAAAACTAAAAAGCGATCCCCTACTACATGAACAACGATTGCGGACGGAGGGACGGAGTTCCTTCTCACTAAGCCGCACCAGTTTGCCAAAACGTCAATTTGTAAAATACTGGTCCTTGGATTTGAAGGAGATATCCTTCGAAGTGGCCTACCTGATCACTTGACCTAATCCTTTAAATTTCTTTCTTGTGAGGGCATCTTAATTCCGAAATTTTTGGGCCTCATCCAGACATTTGGACGATCTACGTTAGCGAATTGTAGATGAGTGTCTTCAAACAACTCCAAATATGCAAAACTATGTTCAAGAAGGTTTTCAGTCGAAATTGTATTATTGTATGGGTGTTGATAGAGGAAAATTTGAACAGTTGATTTATAATAATTGGATTTGATTTTCAAGATTGCTGTAGTTTGTAAAAAGGATTTACGAAAGACATTACAACAAAAACTGTTTTCTTCATCTAAAACCTAAATGTAAGTAAATTTACTGGTTAATGCTCGCAGATTATTTTTTTAATCTAACAAGTTGGGAGAAGAGTGCCAATCAAGTTACTTCATCAATATATCACCGGATCTCACGCCTCTGAATTTTTCCAATGGGAATATCAGGAATCACAAGTTTTTGAAGATGAACTTGATTATGTTGAAGATTTGTCTTTACTGAACATATTCATTTAAGTCCATATAGTACTAATATCAAATATAATATTAGTCTACGAAGAAGTACAAAAATATATTTTCGAATTTAGGACTAGTTAACTTCTTTAAATTAGAAAAAAGGGTCATTGATTCCTCGTGCACGAAAAAATTATGATCCGCCATTGTTCAAGTCTGCCGTCAGGCGAATGAAAAAACCGAATGAGTGAAAAAGTTAGGCGGATGCGTTACCCCTTCAAAACGCATTGTTTCAAATCCTGCCGAACAATATTTCACATTACAATGCGGACTTCGAAACACAAATGCTTAAATCGAAAACGGGGCTTATCTCTTGTACAGCAGCGGTAGCAAGTTGAAAACAAAAAGAACAGCGATTTTCCTAAAACTCAATTAACGAGTCATCTTACTAAATAAAGAGTATGATTGAACGTGTCACTGCAATCAAGGAAACAATTCGGGTGTCCATTAAAAGTAACGATTGAGATGGAAATTACGCCGGCTGGTTGGAAGAGATAAACAGTGTCGAATGGGCCCGGAGATAGATTGGTCCAATCCACATCTCTCTCCTCCTAAACCCCTTTCCATTCCTGTCCTTTCGCAGTCGTTGCTGGACCCCTTCGCGCTTCTGCTCACAATAATTAATCGAAAGAAAATTGAGGAAATCTGTTTTAATTACTTTGGAAAGGATGCAGCCTTTTGTTGGCGTTCGACTTGATAATTCTTGGTATCCATTGCATGACACATCTCTCAATATGGCCAATTCTATAAGCATCTATTAAAATCTGAATGTCTATTAAAATTTTAAAGGATGGCTAGATCTGTTTTGATATTCTGTATGTTTATCTATCGTTAATATTTAACTGGGGAACGATAATGTTTAGCCGATACGCATTGAATTTTATAGGCTACTGTAAAATGGGGTTTAATAATCATCCCTGTTTTTTTGGTCAACTCATAAAGGATGTCTTCATTTACAGGAAGGAATATAGTACTTTTTGAAAAATTTAAGGGATGTTTCGAATCCATTTGAATTGCCTGAACAAATAATTTTAGAACTATTTCCACTGAATAAGAATACGAAACAAGACTTTTTTATGGGCCTTTATGAAGATATAACAGAGGCAAATAACTGTGCCATGGAAGTGCTAGATTTATGTTTCCGCCAGCAAGAGTTAACCTTCTTTCACAAGGCGGTAACCACCCAGTTTTGGAGAGAAATGTTTTAGATTCGTTTTGGCAATATTGAGATGTCGAAACAACAAAAAGCAATTTAAATGTTTAACAAGATTTGTATTCAATTCAGTTACTTGTTGAAGATGAATATTGAGGTATCTAATGACAAAAAGCGAATCTATTGTAGAGGAAGTGACGATTTGAATGAAGAACATAGAATAGTTGGATAGATCATACGACATTTTTGAGATATGATGTCACACATAACATAACTTCCTCACAAAATCAGAGCTTCAGTGTAGGTTTTCTTTTTTTCCAAATTTCACCTAACCTAACTGATCACACATATACTTTCAGGGACTAATAGGCTGGTTCTTGCAAGATAAGGCTTAGGTCAATATGCTTCAGAAGAATTTGCATTGACAAAGTCCACAAAACTATGTTTGTTCTTCATTTTGAATGTTTTATATACTTTCAAAGTTCGGTGTTTGATAAAAGAGCAGAATCAGAAAATTGAAGTGTCAAAATTCGATATAATTAGTGCTGAATATTGAATCACATCATGTCTTTTTTTTTTCAAGTATTTCTTTCGCTTGGTTGTTTTGTTTCACAATAACGTTGAATTTTTCGGATAATTTTGAGCCGAATGAGAAAAGGCTATATAGTTTCGAATAATAAATATGTAATTTCTGTAAGAAATGATTCATGGAAATCATCCGAAAAGTTTTCTTATATGTATATCATTGCAATTTCTTATTTCTCAAAAAGAACGTGAAAATATCAGAAACAAGAATTTTTTTCGATAGCTGAGAAAGTTCAAAGTATTTAAACAAGTAATTTACGATTACGTAGTGTTAAATGTCAAATAAAAATTTTGACTTTTTTGGAAAATGTCTAAAAAAGGATGTGAGTATGTTGCTTCCCTCGGACCCTACCAAGTGCAAAAACAAAATTGCACATTAGATAAGAGTCTAGGAGTATTTTCGTATTCACGTTATTCACTCCGGTTTCTTCGATTTCAATTGCTCATTCTATTGGAAGTCAAAGTTACTGTATTTCAGAGACGCATGGAAAGAAAATCAGGCATAATATTCAATCTAAAGAATTATTACCTTCTATTGATAACTAGGTGAATTTTTGGAAAAGACACTCTATGTGGTTTACTCAGTTTTTGTATTGAGGATATGAAAATTTATTTAAAGGTTCAATAAGGACTTACTAACAAAGTAAAATAGAGAAATATTGGTCAAAATGTTCATATATTTATCTGTGTTGTAGCTCGAGGCAAGAAAATTGAATTGAAGATCTCAAGAAAAACTCCTTGCATTTTCATCAAAATCTGTATATTCATATTTGTATATATATATATATATGATTCATATTATATCATATATAAATTGATTACATATATAAACTGATATAACTGAAAGTTTAAATTGAAAATCTTTTGTTGGTTTATGCTTTTTTCGGAATAAGAAAAATTTCTATTCATTTCAAAGGCATCAACAGTTTATATTTAGAAAAACTGAACTTTTGTTGTGATAACTCGAGAACCATTGAACAAGAGGATTCTTTTTCGAATCTTTGCTTCCTACTCAGAAGAGTACCGAATGTAATAATATTTTTATGTTACCTTGAAAGGAAACTAGATATGCTTGAATCCTGGAGATTCAGGAGTTCCGGAATATTTCGAAAACAAAAACGCAAGCTGAAATCTGACTTCACCAGAGTGTACCCTGTAGATTTATATTACAATCAATAATTTAAATTTTTGAGAGCTATATTTATCGAGCGGTTCAATTTATCAAGAGAAAGGAAAATCAGATTTGAATTAGCTAGAGTGGAAAAAAATTTTAGTACAACATTATTTACATATGTATTTACAAGGTATTCCAAACTACATGGTTCAAAGTTTAGTATTTTAGCATACGAAAAACTCGGAGAAAATTTTGACTGTGTGAGTTGAGATGGGATAACTGACGCTTTCTCTTGCACTCTGCCTTTGGGAACACGAAATCTGGAAAACATAATTTTCTTTTATTTTTTATAATGCTCGTGTCAAAGTTACTTGGCAATATTTTAATGATTAGAAAAAATATATTGTTTAAGGTATGCGAAACTACCCAAGAGAAACAAACAATGAGTTGAATATTTGTATTGGTAAAACTTATTCAAAAATTCAAACTAACAATATAAACGCCAGAGATATGTTTGGAAAGTGAAATTATTGAATATTTTTGCACGATCTTAAGCTGTGATGACTGAAAGATAATATTGAAAAACTTATGTTGGTTTATGCTTCTTTTCGAATGACAGAAATTGTCTCTATTTAATGCAAATACACCAACACCTGATTTACCCGATAACTCAAGAACCATTGAACAAAAATAATTTTTTTCGAATCCCTGCATTCTATTTAACAAAAAGCCGAATGTAAGAGTGATTTTACGCTATGAAGCGAGATATCGTCATAAACACCTCAAAAAAGTCAGAACGATCAATATGGATGATTTTTTTTTTTAAATGAACACCTGCATCAATTTCTCACCAAATTATGTAGAGTGCCGCAACAGATTTCAGTTTTTTTTATAAAAAACTAAAATGCAGCAGATGCAATGCTGCTTTATATTCATTTCATGTATTCAGTGTTTTAAATCAGTTAGTTGGCACTTTGTTTCTGCTGTGAGCACAAATAAAAGATTCAAGTTTTGTGATTCGACCATGGAAAGACGACATTTGACTAGAGAAGAGATGTTACGAGCCGTTGGCATGCTCCAAGCTGGGAGCTCACAACGGGAATTATCCAGGGTTCTGGGAAGTAGCCCAAGTGTCACAAACCGTTTATGGTCGCGTTTCAATGAAACAGGTAGCGTAGAATAATGCCATACAGGTAGTTTCAGGATTACTACAGTCGCCAAAGACCGATTTTTGGTTTTACAAGCCAGAAGAGATCGTACTACCACAACATCTCAATTAGCTCAAGAGCTATCACGAGTTCATAATGTACAAATTTTCGACCAAGCTGTGAGAAACCGACTGCATGAAGGTCAACTCCACTCCAGACGTCCTTGCAGAGTTCCACAACTGACCCATGGAAATCGCGCTGCTCGTTTAGCTTGGTGCCAAGAACACGTAAACTGGGATCAAAAGAGGTGGGCCACAGTTCTCTTCAGTGATGAATCTAGATTTAGTTATTATCCCGATTCGGGAAGAATTCGAATATGGAGGGAACCTGGAAAGCAAAACCGTCTTCAGCATGCTCGAGAAGTTGTTAGACAGGGAGGCGGATCAGTGATGTTTTGGGGAGGTATACGCCTTGGTGGAAGAACTGACCTCGTTTTCATACAGAACAACCTCACGGGAAATTCTTACGCAAATGAGAGTTTTACCTGTAGTGGTACCGTATTTCCAAACAATGGGTCAAAATCCACTCTTCCAACAAGATAATGCCCCTCCTCATCGTGCAAGAGTTGTATTGAACGTTCTTGAAGAGAATGATTGATCTTCTTCCTTGGCCATCCTGCTCCCCCGATCGGAATCCCGTCATTTTCAAATTTCTTTTTTTTATAATAGGTGCTTTGGAGAAGTCAAATATTATTTTGTTTTCTTGAGAATACATTATATAAACTACATCCTAACAAAAACCGAAAGATTTCTATAAATTCGAATCATCAAATTCATATTTTAAAGATATTGGTAAGTGTTCCCTAGACTTTTTTGAGGTGTTTATACTGACATCCTGAGAATTTAGAAGTTGCTGAATACCACCGAAAATAAACGCTAACTCAAATCTGCCGCCACCAATGAGTTTGGAAAAGTATGGGTCATTTTTCTCTATCTGATATATTTAGAGGAGTTTTCGTACTGAATACTCGAATTTGGTAAGTCCTGCATCATTCTTTCACAGTCGATAATACTAAACTCAAGGGGCCACTGAGATAATGCAAATTATTGGGAGTTTTCATTCAGCGAGGTTCAAATTATCAAGACGAAGGACAATCAAACTTGAATTATGGAAGAAGGCAAAAAACTTCAATAAGCACAAAATCATTCGTGTTTATGTATATGTACGGGGTGTCACAAAGTTGATGTTATAGGGTTATATTAGTAAAAGAAGAATTCGTGAAAATTTTGAATGTAAGGGTTCAAATGGGATAACTAAACAACGTAAAACAGAGACTGCAATACTAAAATCTAAGGTAGATGAAATGAGAGTCACCAGTGACTCTCACAATAAGGAACATTATGGGATCTTTATTAATCCACTTCTGGGAGTAAATATTCAGTACCAAGAAGCGATTTGGTTTTCATGTTAATATAATAATCAACTGATAATCAACCACCGTGCTTTGGCTAACACCATATTTGACGAAAGTCTCCGTGAGGAACTTTATTATGATAAAATTCCATATATGAGAATATATTCGAGGTTTCCTTGGATGAAATTCCCTTGGATCAAAGAAGATTAGTATATTTCTAGATCAACAGTGCGACCCCACACCAGACAAGAAATGTCTCCGAACTTTTAAATCAACCTTTCGGTGATGAGTGGATGCAAACGAGAGAGCCAGTGAGATGGCCACTTCGTTTACCAGGTTTAACTCTGATAGATCATTCACTCTGGGGCAATCTCAAGGATTTATTATGTAGACAACCCTATAATGATATAGAATACTTGAACTTTGGAAATTGTTAAGCTTCAGTAACCAACATTCATCATTCAAAAAGCTTGAAGAATTTCTGGACATTGCAATTTTTGAATTTGGATAATCGAAGTACTGTTGAGCACATAAAATAGTTTTTATATATTATTTGTTACTACTATATATAATATATAATATATAATATATAATATATAATATATATATATAATATATAATATATAATATATAATATATAATATATAATATATAATATATAATATATAATATATAATATATAATATATAATATATAATATATAATTTGTTTCAAGGGGACATCCTTTGGGTGCAAAACTTGCCTGAAATATCAACCCCTGAGCCAATCCTGAACATTTTTAATAGGAAAGATGGGTCAGTGATGACTCGAAAGAAAGGGCATCTTGTCATCGCATTGAACGAATTTTCATTTTAATTGAAAACATTTTTTCCTGAGACTAGTGAAGTAAAATGGAACAGATCCCAGCTGATCAATGGAAGTCATCATCAAGAATTTCAACCCCTAGACTCCACCCTTGAAAATTTGAAGAGGAAAGATGAGTCGAGTTATACCTCGAAATAAAGGTATTATCTTAGTCTGCATCCCCGTGAACGAATTTTTATTTTTGAAAAACTGCAGAAGATACAGAGTGAGCTACTGTAAAATAGAGGAGAATGAATCTATTCCAGTTTTTCGCACTGACACTCCAATAGTTTTGGGGCGAAAGTCTTCTCTATTTTTCAGTGGCTCACTCTGTATTTTCTACAGTTTTCAATCAAAAATGAAAATTTTTTCACGGGAATGCAGACGAAGATAATACCTTTCTTTCGAGTTATCACTCGACCCATCTATCCCCTTCCAAATTTTCAAGGGTTGTCACCCCTGGTCCAGGGATTGAAATTCGAGATGAGGATGGTACTTGCCATTGATCAGCATGGATCTGTTCCATTTTACCTCACTGAAACTTGAATAGTCTCAGGGAAATAGTCTTCCCTATCTTTCAGTTGCTCACCCTGTATCTTTTACAGTTTTCAATTAAGAATGGAAATTCGTTCAAGGCGATGTAGACAATAGGAACAAAAGGAAGGTGGTATCTTCCTTTTGAGTAGGAATTCAAAATATTCATTCAAAATATTTCAGGCAAGTTTTGTACCCGAAAAAATGTTCACCTGTTTTTGCGTTTAGAGCAGAAATGAATATCTTGGTAGATATAGCCTCTGTTTAGTTTTCGTTGAAGCACTCTGTATATATTATGTATATATACCGGGTGGGACAACTAAAACGTAGAAGGTTCAATAACTGCTAAACTATTCGTTTCTGGACAAAAAGCAGAAACAGGTCGATTTTTGTCTGGGGAGGGACATCTTTTAACACTCGGTGATTTTATTTTACAGCAACTCCTTGAGCAGGGGTGCACAAAACTCAATTTTTTGAATAGGGAAGATAGGTCGAGTGTTACCTCCCTGGAAAGCCCTTTTCATTCTCAATATAAATGTGTAATAATTTTTGAGTTTTGACATATTCGGAAGAAGATACAGGCTGATTCATCAAAGGACGAGTTATTTTCAGTGATTCAGTATTTTGGGGAAAAATATCTTTAAGCAGTGGTGCTTCCACTACATCCCTTCAGACACCCCCTTCACATGATGGTGTCAACCTCTCAAATCTTCGAATTGATCAGTTAGTCCGAGTTATAGCTCATTGGATAGGTATTCAGAATTATCTGATTATAGTGAACAAAGTTTCATATTCGATTACATTTCAATGAGGATACAGGGTGGATCATGGAGAAATTCATACACAGTATAAGAGCCTCTTCACAAAGAAGTGAAGATCGCTCCGTGTCATCGGTTGAATCGTAAAAAATTTTCCCTATCGGTGGCCTGATGGAACGCAGACATGTGAAGACAACCACTAGGGTAATGGCCCGCACGCCTCACGACCGCTTACGCAACCGATCGTCGTATGTGAAGAGCCTCTAACAGCATGATATTCAAGGTTGAAATGAAACGAACTCAAGTAAAGTTCTCTTTATAGAAAAATACTCATCCGAAATCACAAAGGTGTAATGCAGGTTTCTCAACAACAAATGTGGCAGTTTTTGTTTTTTCTTACAGATTGCTTGTATCTGATGAATGAAATTCAGATTAGTTTGCTTGTTTATCTAGCTGCTTTTCACATTCACGGGTTGCATCTATACCTGTATAATAGTTTATTCAATATCTGAAAGAGTAGAAATTATTGAAATTTTTTTCAGCAATAATACTTGTGCAAATAGGGCAGCTGCTATATTCAATGAACGCCATGACGACAAACATGCAAGTTGTGAGTACATTTTGGAGTTGGTGGAAAAGTTTAGAGAAACTGGCGAAGAACTATTGGACGAGTTTTCAAACAATACAAATTCCATCCGTATAAAATGAAGATGGTCCTGGAATTGAATGAGGATGACTTCGACCGCAGAGTGCAACTCTGTGAAATAATAAGTGAGCGAATCGCAAACAACCCCCACTTTCTCTACAATATTTACTTATCGGATGAATGTCCTTTTTTTTTGAATGGAACTGTAAATTCTGGTCGGACTCTAATCCCAGAATCTTTCGTGGAGTACATACTCTATATCCTGAAATATTGAATGGTTGGGTTGACATCTATGGAAATCGACTGATTGGGTCATTTTCCTTACCAAAAAGCTGATGGGAGAAATGTATCTCCAACTACTTAAAGAACTAATCAATCCGGCCATAACTAAAACTTTGGAGAATGATCCTAGCTATTCAGAACAGGATGTTGTGTTTCAGCAGGATGGTGCCCCCCGCATTTTGCAGTTCCTTTTCGACAATATCTAAATCGAGAATTTCCTGATCCATGGATCGGAAGCAGACGCCCTACAGAATGGGACCGACGTTATCCCGACTTGTCACGATTGGATATTTTTTATGGTGCCACTTAAAGATTCAAATTTATAAAACTGATCCAGCAGATTTGGTGGGTTTACGAAAACGGATTGTAGTCGAGTGTAATCGTAGAACCCCTGAAATGCTTCGTCCGGGAACGTTTCGAGCAAAATATGTATTTGTGTTTGGAAGTTGGCAGCGAACACTTTGAACATTTGTTCGATTGATACCGAGTTGACCTATAAAATGTATCAGGTATATCAAATTCAATTTTTCCCTACTCACCACATGTAGGTAATTCTATGAATAAGCTCTATTATTTTGAAACCAATCAAACGTGTTATAAACCTCCATCCAAAATCAGCAGACCTCGCAAAAACTGTATCGCTCTCTATTAATTCACCCTGCATCTTCATAACAATGCAGATGAAGCAAAAATTTTGTCTACAATATTCTGGAAATTCTAAAACTATTTTATTGAGTTATTATTCAAACTAACTGATCAATTCTGAGATTTGAAGGGTTGACACCCTCATTTGAGGGAGTGTCTTTGGGGGTGCAGTGGAAGCACCACTGCTTAAAGATATTTTACCCCAAATACAACAGTATTTCGGTGATTGTTCATTTGAAATTGACAGATTTTGCAATCACTGAAAATAATAGCTCGTCTTTTGACGAACCAGCCTGTATCTTCTTCCGAATATGTCAAAACTCAAAAATTATTACACACTCGTGTTTATAATCAAAAGAGTTTTTCAATGAGGTATCACTCGACCTATCTTTCCTATTCAAAAAATTGAGTTTCGTGCACCCCTGCTCAGGGGGTTGATGTAAAATAAAACCACCGTGTGTGTAAAGATCGAAATCGACCTATTTCTACTTCTTGTCCAGGAACAAATAGTTTAGCAGTTATTGAGTCTTTTTCGTTTTAGTTGCCCCACCCGGTATATATACATACACAGGGTGTCCACGCGAGATGAGATATTAAAAGTATATGGAAGAAGGAATAAGCGATTGCAGAAAAAATTTTTTTGTTGTCTTGAATGCCGAAAATATTTTCAATGCTGTGGAATTTCGGTTATACCGGAAGTTGACACCATTGTTATTTCAAATAGCATAATGTATGTTTCCATTCTTTCTATAGTAGAAAATTGAATTCTGAACAATTTTCTCTCAAATCATTGCCACCTGAAATCAACCGAAAGGAAGATATGAATTTGTCAATCAGAATTTTTCGATTTTTGGTTGTCTTAGAAGGCGTCATAAAAATACTAAGGATGATTCAATATCGATTATTTCTAGCTCGTTGCAAGTAAAGAGGCTCATTCAGCAGAATTCTATGCACAGTATACAGAGTATTTCCAAAGCATGTGGCAAATCGAGTAAATTCGAAGATACAAAAGTCCGTTTTTTCAAATTAGACTATCCTTTTTTGCACACACCATTTAACTCGTAATATTAATAGGCATCGATCTGTTATAGGTTTCTCAATACCTAAAATTCATCGTTTCCGAGTTATTCACGATTTCATCCCAAAAATTAAGAATTTTCGAGCGAGAATCTTGAAATTCGTAAATTATATGATCGGAAATCTTTCAAATAATGCATTTCGATCTCTCAATACGAGACCCATCTCAAAATTTTCATCAAAGTAATTCTCGTCTGAATTCCGAGAGAAAAACTGCAAAATCAATTACTAATGAAGTGGATTGAATTTCACTTTTCTGACGTTTTTCTTCTTTTCTAGTAGCTATTTTCGATTACATCAGTTACTTGTCAGGAAAATGTCGATTTTTTTTATGGTTAGATGTAGGTACTTTTCAAAATATTGCGAACCGAAAAAACTAGGACCTATTTCCTTCAATTATGCTGAAAAATATCAAAGTTTTAACTTGGGAAATAATATTTGAAATTTTCTGTTTCAGGACAATTTGTGGATTTCGAAATGTGAAGATCCAAAAACAATAACAATTCGAAGATGACTTTCCTGACAAGTAACTGATGTAATCGAGAATACCTACTAGAAAAGAAGAAAAATGAGATGTCAGATTCAATCCAGTTGAATAGTAATTTATTTCGCTCTTTTTCTCTCGGAGTTCTGATCAGAATTACTTTGATTAATATTTTGAGATAGGTCTCGTATTGAGGGATCGAAATGCATTATTCGAAAGATTTCCGGTCATATAATCTGCGAATGTCAGGGTCCTCGCGCGAAAAATCGTAATTTTTGGGATAAAATCGCGAATAACTTGGAAACGATGCATTTTAGGTGAAGAAAAACCTTCAACAAATCGATGCCTATTAATATTACGGATTCAATGATGTGCAAAATGCAAAAATAGGTAGTTTAATTTGAAAAAACGGACTTTTGTACCTTAGAATGTACGACGAATTGGTACATTCTTTGGAAACACCCTGTACGTCCTCAAGCCTCTAAATGCATTGAATTCTGCCTCTTTGCTCACAACGAGCTAGAAATTATCGATATTGAATAATCTTCACTATTTTAATGATGCCTTCTAAGAGACAACCAAAAATCGTAAAATTCCAATTGAAAAATTCTTCCTTTCCATTGATTTCAGGTGGCAATGATATGAGAAAATTGCAGACTGCAATTTCGTCCTTAATAACAATTTTTTGATTCTGCAGTTCTAGTAAATACCGAACCGAGTATATAAAACACCCAAAATGAAAATCAAACATAGTGTTGTGGACTTCTACTTCACTTTGTTCATGAAAATTCCTCTGGAGCATATAAGCCTCATCTTGCAAGAGCCAGCCTATTAGTCCCTGAAAGTATATGTGTGATTTGAAAGAAAAGAAACCGCTACACTGAAGCTCTGAATACTGATTCAGGAGAGAAAGTTATGTCTTGGTGCGACATCATATCTCAAAAATATCGTATAATCTATCCAATTATTCTAAGTTCTTTATTCAAATCCCCACTTCCTCTACAATAAATTCGCTTTTCGTCATCAGAAACGTTAATATTCATCTTCAACAAGTAACTAAATTGAATACACATCTTGTTGAACATTTAAATTGCTTTTTGTTGTTTCGAAATCTTAATATTCCCAAAAAAATCCAAAACAATTCTCTCGAAAACTGGTTGGTTTGCGGCCTTGTGAAAAAAGTTAACCATTGCTGGCGGAAACATAAATCTAGCATTGTAGAATTCGATAACCCAAAGATTCTCCAACTTTGGGCCTGTATTCCTAGAATTGTTGAACGTTTAGCTCGAACTCAGCCGAATTCATTAACAAAAAATCCTGTTCTTTACAACCGCAGCTACTATATCGATCTGACCATACGGCATAATATAACAAGAACTACAGCGAGATCGTACTTAATGACGGTCCAGATAAGTTAAAAGTGATGTACCAGGATTCCGCTACTGCCCCTTCGGAAATACCGAGGTTCTGAAAATTAACAAATGTACAGGGTAGGATTAGAGTTAGTTTGTTGCATAAAGACTACAAATTTGTTTAGTCTGAGAAAATATCCTGAATTGCCCTGCTATTAAAGGCAATACTCCACACCATAAATTCATTGCAGCACCTACATTTTGCCGAATTATTGATTGTGATTTTAACCCACATTAATAATTATGATTATGGCACAATCCAAGTAAGTATTGATTCATTTATTCAATTAAATGAATAAAATCGAGAGCGCTCATTTCCTATATGTTCTGAAGATATAAGAAGTATACATAATAGAAAAACAATTCTCTCACGTAAGAATTTATTGAAGAAAATTAGATGATGAATTCCAAAGTATAACCTGATCGGAGCAACTATCGATCGCACAATCAAAAAATTACATTCCAAGCTGTCGATTCTGGGTGCTTCTGCCTCAGTTTCTTATAACCTAACCTTGTTTCATTTTCGATTCATAGTAATAATGATCTAACATAAAAGCCTGATCAGCTGAAGTGCAAAGTTCAACCAGATTACCTCGATGGGCTGCAAAATCTGGGCCACGTAAATTCAAGGCTCGTTGTATCCTCTTCGGATATGCAATATGTGCACAATCGGGTTCAAATCAGGAGTACGTGGAGGCCATCTGATAGTAATGATTCCGAACTCATCGAGTTGATTTTCTTGCGTGAAAGAGAAATCATGAACGATCAGTCGGTCAAAAGGCAATACAAATTTTTTCTTACAAGTAGACATACTGGTGATTTTCGAGAGAGCTGTGATTGCATAAATGAAGATCAGTAGGAGCCGTCAATGATATGACTCCCTAAATCATCAGAAGTCCACCGCCGACAGGAACGGTTTCTACAATGCTGCACTGAACAAATTTCTTTTAAGCCTGTAGAAAGTCTTGTGTGTCGATCGTTACTGAAAAACTATAATCTGGATGTATCACTCCATATAATGAGTTTTTATTCGTACTCATTACAATGGACGTGTTCTTGAGCAAATTTGGGTCAAGCCACTCAGTGGCCTGCACTGAGTTCAGGACTATAGGTCTTTTGAGATGAAGAGAATATTTTACCAGATATTTTCTGACCGTTTCAGTAATAAAGAGAACGTTATAAGTGATGGAGGGTGGAGGTTATGTTGTCTGCTGATGATGAAGCGTTCTGTCAAAACACGTAGTCGAATGAAACGATCTTCGCCATCCAAAGTACAGCGTTTTTGGCTTTGTACAGATCGTCTCGCCTGATCATCAGTAGATCACGCAATAAATCGTCTTATGAGCAATACCAAGTCTTCAGTTTATTTTACGATAGCTTCGAACCTTCTTGAGATTATACCTTGGACATACTCATCCTGGTTAAGATGTTTCCGTGATCAGAAATTAACGAAAACTCACTGATATCGCACCTACACTACTCCAAAGAATGAATTCTGCAAGAAAATATACGAATGATACAAATGATCAAAAACGGTTGAATAAAATACAAGGAATAAGAGAAGAAAATAATTCGTTGTCATAATTCAAATCATATTCCAGAAGCATATTATACCAGATATGAAATAAAAGAAAAGAAAGTATGGATTTTCAACATTCATTAGGTGTTCCATTAATCTATAAAGTTATAGAAACAGTATTCCGGTTCTATCAGAATTTTTCTGTCCCCTTCGAAACTTGAGTGTCCATTTCTTGATTGTTTTAATCTTTGGAGCGAATATCAGGAAAAACCTGTTGCATTATCTCTTTACATTCTGCATACTAATTTTAAGTTAAATTTGGTAAGACTCGAGAGGTGTTATTATTGTTTGATAATCAGGGATAAATCAGATTATTTAGAATTGATACCCCTCACCGCCTTATATTCTGCACATGAATTTCTATCGACATCGATATCTAGGGTTTGACCACAACCTTTTCAACTTAGCCATTAGTAACGTGTCAGCGTCGCATAAGTAGTATCGAGTGGACTGCTGCTTGTATGCGTGAAAGTACGAGAGTAATAATAATAATAATTTGATAATTTCTGAAAAACTACCTGAAGCAAAAGAGCTCATAAAAACCAAATCTGGTTTTGAAACATCTTCATATGTTCTTAGAACATATGAAGAGGGACGAAACCATGCTGACCAAATGATGCTCGTTATCTTCCTCAGAATTGGGCGAGACTGCCCTTATTTGAGGAAAAATTTTACAGATATCTTTATGTAGTTGTATGAATAATGTTTTAGAAGGACATCAAAAAAGATGAAGAAAATCTTTATTGTATCTTATTTTATTTCAACTGAAATCAACGAAATTCCAAAACTACCTTTAAAGGACCCTTTCCCCGAAAAAGGAACCCTTACAGCATCACTTCGTTATCCGTTTGTCTGTCTGTCTATCAAGACTCTTTATTAGAGACATATGTGGGTATGAAGTTGAAATTGTTACCGAATATTCAAGTTCGCTCTTCGAGCTGTAGAAAAATTGAACCTTTAAGTTAGTACATTCGATTGATATGGCTGAATGATTGAATCCAAATATCCAGGTCTGCAATCTCTGGGAGCTGCTAATAAAAATCAAATATTTCAATCTACGCAACATATGACCGTTCATGTCGCATCCTGCTGTATATTTTGACATTAGTAAGGAAAGCAGGATCTATAAAGTACTCCCCATTAACCAAAACTTATTCTTCACAAAAAAAAACACAAATTAATAGTTACATCACAAAAAAATGTTAACTTTTACTATAGTGAATTCACTCGCTTTTCCTAAGGAACGTATGGATGTATCGAACTTAATATTCTGGTATTGTTTGGATCTGTAAAAAAAACTACGAACTTAATATTTAGGTCTATAATTGTTTGGATCTGTAGAAAAACTTAATTTTTTCTACGTAACGCATAAAATTATCCAGCTTTATATTCAGGTCTATAATTGCTTGGGTCGGTTAGAAAACTTATGAGTTAATTGCAGCCGGCAAATACGGACATTATTGTTACACCCTGCTGCATATATAATTGAATCTTCTTCAGAATACGCTCCATTTGAAGCGATACACATGAGCCAACGTTTTTTCCAATCATCGAAACTTTTTTTGTAGGTGCTTTCAGGGATGGCCTTCAGCTCCTTCTGCGAATTATATTTTATGTCGTCTATGGAATCAAATCTGGTTCCGCGGAGCGGCAATTGCAGTTTAGAGAAAAGAAAAAAGTCACACGGAGCTAGATCAGGTGAATAAGGTGGCTGCTCGATGGTATTTATCGAGGGTTTGGTCTTGAAGTCGTTAATAATCGTGGCTGGATGAGATGGTTCGTTATCGTCATGAAAAATCCACGAATTGTTTTGTCACAAATTCGGACGTTTTCGGCGAATATTTTCACGGAAACGTCTCAAAACGGTTGAATAGAAGTCCTTATTGACCATTTGACCCTGCGAAATGAATTCGTGATGAACCACACCAAGAACATCGAAGAAAACAAACAGCATCGTCTTGATTTTCGAACGACTTTGGCGAGGTTTTTTCGGTTTTTGCTCAGTTTTTTCCACCTGGTTCCAAATTTTTTACCTCATAGCAGTATTTACAGAATTTTAAGAAAACATGCACTGAACCCTTATAAATTTTCATTGGACCAAACTCTACCAGCTGGGGATTCACAACTTCGAATAGAACTGTGTGAGGTCCTTCTTATCAGAACACAAGATCCCCAAAAGGATTATTTGGACGGATGAGGGCAAATTTTCTAATGAGGGTTTTTAACCGGAATAACTCACACTTTTGGGTGAAGCAAAATCCTCATATTACGAGGAAAGGAAATCCTAAAATAAATTCAATTTCAATGTGTTTGCACTTTCTAAGGACAACAGATTTTCGTATTTTGTGTATGATAAGAACTTAAATAGTGAACTTTATATGGAGATTTTGAGGACGGTAGTAAGTGAATTCGTTGACACTTTAACAGTAGCTGAATCAAGGTGTTGTTGGTACCAACTCGATGGAGAGCCTGCTCATGGCAAAAATGAAAATTATCGAATTTTAACTGATATGTTTGAAGAAAGAGTGATTTGAACGAACGGTCTGTCTTTGTGGCCTCCAAGGTCACCTGACCGAACGCCTATGGATTTTTAACTTTGCGGAACGCTGCAAGTAGAAACTTATTCTGAACCTGTGAGCTCAAGATATGATTTGCATAATAGACTTCAAAATGCTTTTATGCAGTTGGATGTGGAGGCACTGAGGCGAACCTCATCACAGGGTGTTATGCGGAGAAAGGAGGAGAAAGAGATTAATTTGATTTGATATTTTTTTTATTTCATTTTGAAAATTCGACAACAACTGCAGTTTCGTATTCTTTTTTCTCAATTTATCATTTATCCAATGGCGAAAGGCAGTTATTTGTTAATGCTCTGAGAACTGTATATGCATGTGCAGGAATCTAAGCCGCCTTTGCAAACTTTCGCCATAACTTGAGAACTTGAAATCTCAGGTAAAGGGTATGTATGGGAAACTTTAGTTAGTTTTTTATGGCGGATCTAATGAATTCAATAAAAGTATGGGTTACAACTTAGCATAAACCCCCTACAAAGCCCTTATGGTACCTATTACCAGGAAGAGGAGGACATTTATTATTCGCTCTACACCCACTGCGGCCATGGAACTGATATTGGGCCTTGCTCCTCTTCATCTCGTGATAAGAGGAGTGGCTAGAATGGCTTCCTACAGATTCCATCATCTTTCCCGTAATAAAGCGGGTAACTTCGGCTTTGTGCCTGGCGCCCTACAGTTTGAAATTGAGGATAATGAAGTGCTGAGTATGAGGTTGGACATAGCAACACCTAAACCAACATGGAGAGGCCATTCCAGATCATCATTCCCGATAGACAGGAATGGATCAGCTCCAAGAACCGTCCCTATTGGTACACGGACGGCTCAAAGACTGCGAAAGGTGTTGGAGGTTGAGGTGTCTAGGGTTGAGGTGCCGCCAAGGAACAGTCGATCTGTCTTGGTGGGCATGCGACTGTCTTTCAAGCAGAAATATTCGCCATTGACCACTGTGCTAACCTCTTGCGGGGGGATTAACAAATAGGTCAATTAAAATCCTCACCGATAGCCAAGAAACACTGAAACCATTGGTATCCGATACCTGTACTTCACTTATGGTGCAGGAATGTCGCTCTACCCTTGCCAAACTAGGAAAGCGGGGCGGGCTCCGTCTAATATGGGTTCCTAGCTACTCGGGCATTGAGGGAAATGAGGAGGCGGACTCATTGGCCCCTCGAGGAACTAACCTGGAGTACATAGGGCCGAACCCTAAGCTCGGAATTCCCCTGGAAACTGCAAGGATGGAAAACAACCGATGGCTGGACTTGAGGGTACGTGAGCATTGGATGAGCCTCCCAGGACTCAGACACGCTCGACGTGCCATCAGTGGACCTTCCACTATAAAAGCCAAGGCCTGGCTTAAACTCTCTAGGTTGGAACTGCGAGTTTTAACTGCCATATTAACGGGGCACTGTCGCCTCAGGAAACACCTAAATAAATTAGGATTGGTTGAGGATCCTTCATGTAGGCTATGTGAAGAAGATATAGAATCAATGGAACATGTTATGTGCGAGTGCCCAGCAGGGGACAGAGTCAGGATGGAAGAACTTGGATCTTGCAAACTGAAGCTGAATGAGCTTATTAAGCTCTCACTCACGAAACTCGTATCCTTTACGAGAAGGATGGAGCTCGTGGAAGAAATGTAGGACAGAGTGTGCCACAATAGACCACTGGGTCACAGTGGCCGGGCTGCTAGGCAGCCCTCACTCAAATATAATATCTAATCTAATCTATCTAATGGGTTACAATTCGAAAAAAAAGTAGTTTTAGATGTATCTTCGTTTCATAATATGAGGCGGAAAAAAAGAGCACTCTGTGTATTGATTGAGAATCATTCGGATATGAGTTCTGTCCCGCATGGTTTTCTTGTTTGCGAAACACCTTTATGTTGGTAGCCCAGGCCGTTCTCAAGATATATCAACTTCTTCGAAAAGCAAGAAATCAATAATTTTCAAGTTGAACTAGGATATCTCATGAACGAAACTAGCTAGACTTATGCGTTAGGTGTTTTTTGATTGGAATAATGAATATTATCGAACCAGTCATCAAGATATAGGGTGGTCTGAATAAAATAACAAAGTTTGTGTGCACTTTCGGTATAACCGGAAGTGCCATTGAGGTGAAAATATTTTAGAAATAGAGTTTCGGACCAGCTGAATCAACAACCAAAATTTCAGAACGATAGCAATATTAGTTCTCCATAAACGTCTAATAGACTACTCTACTAGGGATACCCTGTGTAAAGTATATATCAGAGAACGTCACGTGAACCCAGTTTCTCATTGTATACGCCAGTGTAACCTTGAGCAACACCTGTATCCTAATGATTTTTTTTTATTATGCCGCTTTTATCATTTTCAACCCATGATAATAACTTGCACAATTGGTCGCCTCCATGGCACAGTGGTGAGTGGTCCCCGCATTGACACAGCAAAACGTTGGTTCGATTCCGGCAAAGGCCTGAGTGTTTTGTTAGCCCCTTGATTGGTTACCAATAAATTAACCTGCTAGAAAAATGTCGCACATGACAAATACATGGCCTATAAGATCCTTCCTTCAAGAAAAACGAACAAAATCTTTCATCATTCTATCGTTTCGAATAGAACAGAATCACAACAGACCCATCGAGTGAACCTACTGCGGAAACCACTTGAAGAAAAGGTGAGCCAAGTACCATTGTGGGGATTACAACTTTTCTAGCTTTTTGAATTGTTATATCTCAGAAACGGTGGCTCCTATGAAATAACTCTGTGATCTACAATTTTCGTCTGAACTAATTTTATGATGCTGAAAATTGCGAAAAAAATTTTTGTGACCTTCGACCCTGAGTGAATTTTTTCTAGGTATCGATGAAGACTTTTTAGATTTAATTTATGATGAGATTTTGAACAATCCTACCAACTTTGAGCCTGGTGCGAATATTTGTACCTTCATATGTTCAAATTGAACAGATTACTATCCTATCGAATGAACTGAATGTTATGTATGATTTCTGACATGAACGCAATATCTTTGACTCTATTGTGCTGTATATTGATTGCAACATGGCGGAAGGGGATGTCATTCAGCATTATCGACGAGGTCCGGGAGAATGTCTTTATCAATTCGAGCTCTGCAAGACCCTGAAGTTCCGTCAGCTATTGTTTGTTGGTTTTGGTTCACCTCATTATGGTTATGAATCAATTAATCAACCCATCAATTTTATTAGTAAGAAGCCATAATATAATGGATTTGCACGTCAATTAATACAATTTACTTTAGATTATTTACACTTACCTTATCGAAATTGAGAGAACATTGCTGAAGAAGAAAACTTTCGATAGTTCTACAGAATATATTAAAATTCAGAGATTTAAATTGTATTTGTAGCCCTTTGAATAGTTTTACACCAACAGTTGTTGGACTTTGTCATATAGGCTCGTTATATCAGAGTGGTGGTCGATGTCTAGTCAGGTAATTATGAAAATCAGCATTCTTATCAAGTAGGTTATATTAACAACAACACTAGTCACTTGTACATATAGATGGAAGAAAGAAGTTGGACTTCACTCAATTTATAAGTATTTTTACAATGTTTACCAAAAATGATTCGTTTTTGACCTACAAATACTCTTTTTTCATCCAGAACCACCTCCGCAATGAATTATGTGATAGTTCAAATGGCTGAATGCAAGAGCATGATAGACATCGAGAAGGCCGTTCGTCTTCAAAGAAGCCTTCAGTTTCAAAATGGCATAGAATGCTGAATTTAGTTTTATACACATCGTCTCCACGTGATGACAGTTCAGGAAGTCAAAATGCTGTCCGAGGAACTTCTTAGCATTTGTACTTGCTATATTATGTTCGTCGATCATTCAACTCAACGATAACCATCTTGTCCAAATTCTCAATAACACTTCTCTGGTAACACCATGCATAAAACTCGGAATCGACCAAGGACACCCGACCCTGAAGCTTCTGTGGAGACCGTGCCGAGACTCTTATAAAAATGTCAGCAGATCTTTGCACGAATCCGTGTGGCACACCAGTGCAGACATTATACTCAGTAGCGGAGCAGTCCTCAAAACAGTATTGTGAACACAACGCACTTCCCCTGAAACCAATGGAATGTAATTTGTGACACACAAAGGAATATTCATTCTGTCGAATGCACGAGTATAGGTGTGAAGTAACGCATAAAATTCATAATTCCCTTTAATGTTAGTATTGTATTTAAAAATGCTAGGACAGTTGATTTTTGACAAATAGAAAAAAAGCAGAAGAAATTTTAGGGTTGAATTGAAGAATTATTTTATCGCGTTCTTGACGAGATATCGATTACAATACGCTTTTTTTCAATAGTGAAGTACTGATACCCGTTTACCTAATTTATTAAAATTCTAAAGAGCAGTGTCGTTTATACAAAGTGCCAGACAAAACACGAAAACTGCAGATCTGTACACGCATTGCATGAAAGAAATTGATGAATTTCGCATTTTCTCCGAATTTTTGGAATGAATTTTTCTTTTTTCAGACAAAGAGGAGGAAAATCTTCGGAAAGATGTACCCCGGAGGCGGGGCCTCCTCTTGGGGTTCCAGCCCGAAGGCTATAGTCCCCACGCAAAGAGAAAAGTGGCAGAAGAAAAAGGAAAACTCGGATGAGATGTCCGAGGGGAAGGCTGAGCGTGGAAGCCCAATATTCCTAAACTTGTGTAGTCCGGAGATTAGCTGGGCGGATGCCCGAGTTGGCTGGGCGAATGCAAAGAGATCCGCCTTTGCTTTAGGTGATATTGCGATAGAACCGACATCTCTAATCAATGGTGGGAAGGATGATTCATATAAGTTGATACTAACTGACTCCACCATAGTGCCACTGGCCTGCTCCGAGAATCTAATCTTAATTCTCTCATTGAGTTCGGTTTCCGCTTTATCATTAGCTTAGGTGTCTGTTGTCGGCATTATTTGAGTTTCCGTTGAAGCTAGGTCATGAGGTTGCATGTGTACTGTACTCACATTCATGTTGGTATGGTCCTAGTCATCTTATGTTGCAACACTCAAAAACGAATTGGCTTCTCTCACCCGATTTTGGAAGTCACCATGTGCCAGCCAGAGGACAGTTAGTCGGCTCCCTCCGAGCCAGTTTCCCCCAGAGATCTGACTGGGGAACGGGTTTACCTCCGGATAATTTTGTACCAGGAGAGCTCATTGCGGATATTATCAGTTTTGGTGATGCTTTGTGAGTAAAAAAACTAGTCCCAAAAATCAGTACATTCCATTATTGTTAAGATAAGAGAAGTCTGCTGTAAGTGGCTGTCAAACACAAACTAAACGACAACCTGCTCAAAATCTCACTGTAGACTATCAATAGATGTGAGTTGAGTGCAGCAGTGATGCATTTAAAGGTATGGCCTGGGAAATTTGCAGTTCGAAAATGAATGCTCAAAAAACAAAAAACAAAAACAAAGCACAAAACATTTTCATATTTCTGTTTTTGAACGAAGATAGTTTTGTGGCCAAATTGCTTGACCCGGCTCTGTTCCGAATCTGCGTTCGACAATGCCCAACAAACCGGGTGCAAAAAAAAACGAAAAACGCCGTGAGAATAAAAAGGCGTTCGGCGGCGCCGCAGTTACCTCTAGCGGCAATTATAAAATAAATATCTATCTACTTAACATTCCCCAATCGCCGACAAGCAGATAAAAGACGTATAATGTTAGATCGGCCCGTTCAGCCGTAAATAAGATAAGGATGGATTTTTAAGCTGGCCCTGAGATCAAAATGATTACAGAACAAGCAGATCGCGGCGAAACTTCTGACGATTCACGAAGTTATTCGATGCGTCTGATTGACCGACTGGGGGGTTATTAATTTATTAGTGCGGCTTGGACGGGTGAGGGGTTAAAAAGGTGTCGACACCAGATACCCAAAGGACCATAGATTTTCAGGTTATTTATCTTGGCGTACTTCGTGAATTCGAAATAATCGTGTATAGTCCAGTAGGTGATGAAGCGAAAAAGACCTCAGTTTGCGTTTACATGCTCGAATTATATTGAGTATCACATCTGATAAAGGCTGGTACGAAACGTTCAAACTCGAATCTACTTGGTTGTTCCAACATTTTCCGCAAAAACATTCTAAAAACAAATTTTCGCCAATATTCGTGAATTTCTCCGCAACTATCTGTCGTAGGGTTCAAATATTAATTGTTTTCATTACGAAATTGCAAACATTTTATGTTTGAAACTTTCTCTTGTGTACACAAATATGCTACAAAGTTTTCAGTTACACGATTCTGTGGCATTTTGCGCAAAATTTATGTAGAGGGTAGACGGATTTCGACGTTTTAGTACTGCAGCTATGTGAAATATTGTGAATACAGGAGAATGACCCTTTTTTGCGAGAGGAATTCATTGCCGCAAATTCAAGCTAGCATTTTTCGTTTTCGAAATAATTGCAAATTTTGTAAATTTTCGGAATCAGTAAAATGCTAATTTCTGGGTTGTTCTAGAAGTTAAGTGAAAAAGGTTTTGACATTGAAATTTCTTTTCTCTCCAGAAGTTTTTGAGTTTCAATGCAAACCTGAATTTTTTCAATTATAAACCATAAGCAACTTTGTTTTGGTTAAATATTTCTTTTTGCCTTTCCAAAAATATGTTACACAGACACTCAGTTCTTTTTGTGGAGGACGTGTTTTTATGAAAAACCGAAAATTGTATAACTTTTTCCTAATTTTTTACACTCGGAGGCAAAATTAGCGGAACACTCGAAAATTTAACCAAATTCGAAGTCCGATATATAAAAAAAATTTGGAAAAAATTTCATACGGGGGCAAAACTAAAAGTGTTTTTTTTGTCAAAAATTCGTAACACCCTGTGGAATTTCGTGGTCCGAGTTGAAACGTACAATATTATGGTCTGTCAAGACACATCTTCCTACAGTAACGCCCTTCTTGGTTTATGCATTTATCTCTATTTTTACAAGAAATATCCAATTTGAAGCGAAAAGTCACAAATTTCAAGAATTTATTTTTAATCTTGCGTAGGTGCATAAAATCGGAGGTTAGCCAAGAAATAAAATCAAAATTAGAGAAGCGAAAATCTAACGAAATGAAAATTTTTGAAATTCACTGGCCAATTTCACGCTCCGGGAGAACTCGAAGTACACTGGAAAAATCGTTGATTTTGTACATTTATTTTTGAATTTTTTTGTGTGACACTCTATAATAATTATCATTCCTGTCCAAAATTGAGAGCAGGTGTGTATCCTGGCGATACACTCGTGAAATGAAATGAACATGTTGAGAAAAATGTTTATGATGACCCACAAAAAAACATTTGATTTTAGTAGCGAGTATGACCCCCCCGAGCTCTTATTACAGCGCGCATACGATTTCGCATACTCCTAATGATGTTGTCTATCATCTGTTGAGGTATGTTGTCCCACTCTTCCACCAAAGCCAATGTCAGCTCTTCAACGTTGCCTGGATTCCGTTGTCGAACCCTTCTTCCAAGAATGTCCAAACGTGTTCGATCGGGTTTAAATCCGGTGACCGTGACGGCCAGTCCATTCGTGTGATCCCAACTTCATTGAGATATTCTATCACAATTAGCGCAGTATCAGGGCGCGCGTTATCGTGCATAAAAAGGAAATTTTCCCCTATGTAAGGAGCAAAAGGCACCACATTGGGCTCCAAGATTTCTGTTATATACCGATGGGCATTAAGTGATCCATTGCCAATAATCTCCAGTTCTGTTCGTACTCCCAAGTATATGCCACCCCATATCATCACTGACCCTCCACCGTATTGCCCAGTTCCTGCGAAGTTCGCTCGATTGTACCGTTCCCCTCGATGCCTCCATATTCTATCTCTACTATCCACGAAAGTCACACAAAATCGGCTCTCATCAATAAATAAAACTCGTCTCCACTGATTGATTGTCCATGCTACATGCTCCCTAGCAAACGCCAATCTTGCTACCCGATGGGCTCTATCGAGTCTTGGTGCTCTTGCTTGCGCGTATGATCTCAGACCAACTTCTATAATCGTCTTCTGACTGTCCTCACTGACGTTAATGTTATCCACTGCTTGTTAAAGGTTACGTGCCTGAACACCAGTAAGACGAGGATTTCTTATGGTTTGATTGAAACGGTCATGTATAGCGCGGGTTGCCCGATTTCTTCCTTGTCCTCGCCTCCTCCCGTACAATCCAGTTTCCCTGTAACGTCGGTAGATTCGATGGATAACCGACGTCGAGACACCCAACATGGTACCGACTGAGCGGTAGGTGCGCCCTTCCTCGATCAATGTAACTGCCCTTGCTACTGAGGATGGTGGTAAATCTCTCATTCTGAATGAAAAGTACCGTTTCGAATCGTAAACAGTAAAAGAATCACAAAACACCGCAACCGATCGAATTTGTATCAAATCAAAGAATGGAAAACTATCATTCTTTAAACAAGTGCAAATGTGGTCATATACAATAAAACGTGTGTTGTATTTCATATTTGATAACAAAAGGTGTGCACATGTGTAAATGAAAAGTTTTATCAATGGTTCCAGAATTCGGTTGTGTATTTTAATACCGACCGACTGTTATCTCCTATGAATTCCTAATTTTCACCAAATGAACCAAATTGTCATCAATAACTAATGCAATTCGAACATAAAAATCCCAAACGACAATTTCGACACGCCTGAGTGATAATAAGAAAATTCCAAATTGATAGACGAATTTTAATGACAATTTCTTGATTCAATGGAATTTCTCCAAAATGGTGATTTTCCACTTGAAATTAAATATATTTTGCAAAAATAGAGATAAACGCATGAAACAAGAAGGGCGTTACTGTAGGAAGATGTGTCTTGACAGACCATGATATTGTACGTTTCAACTCGGACCACGAAATTCCACAGGGTGTTACGAATTTTTGACAAAAAAACACTTTTAGTTTTGCCCCCGTATAAAATGTTTTTCAATTTTTTTTTGTTTTCCCTTATAATTTCTACAAAGCAGAAGAGTTGATCTATAACTTGTCGAACAAATCATCTAAATCGGTTGGGAATTAGGAAAAATATCGAACTTCGAATTTGGTTAAATTTTCGAGTGTTCCGCTAGTTTTGCCTCCGAGTGTAGTAACTTTATGTCATTTCACAAAATTCAGATGGAATGATGGAAATAGATTGAGTATTTTCTATGCTCTCGTTATGAGATATCGTAAATTAATTCATGTAATGTCAATTGAAATAAAATATTTAATATTTTTTCATCAAGTTACAACTGTTGGAGCATACAATGTCGTTTGATATAACGAAGCGAAACATATCGGCTTTCACGATGAATATTAATTTGGCGGTGAGGGTTTACATTCGACCACCAATGTTCTTTGACGATTGAATAATCCATCACTTCTAATGTAAACTTCAAAAGCCTAAATTATTCTTCAAAAAAAACTGAGAATTTTCGTCTAGTTTTGGCAGAAACCCATTGCAAATAGAGGCGACATTGGAAATCTCCAGACTGCAATAACTAGGATATTCGGGATCTCGCGGGATCGAGACTAGATTCCCTTGTTTGTACTTTATTCACACACCTCGTATTATATAACTAACTGAGAGTATTTCAAAACATTGGTTCTATAAATCTGTAGTATCCATCGGCCCTCAGGATGATCAAAGTACCCTAAAAGTAAACATTTAAATGAAAGGTAAAGCCAACTTTGCAGAGAAAAATAATCTAAATTAAAAAACGAAAAAGAAATATCGAAATACAAGTCTCTATGCTAGCTGATCTATGTGATCCACACAATACAAAATAAATCAAGATCTATGAAACATGAACAAAGAGCAATCTGCAAATAATCAAATGAATCTATAAAAAATTATTACTCAAAATATAACGTATGTATCAACGAACGACATCTTTCATGAAATATGGAATAAGGACTACACATAACACTTGGATTGAAGCCTCGAAGAAGTTAAATAGAGACCTGAACGAGTATACAGACATCATCAAGACATCAACAGAATTTAATAAACCATTATTCAGCGACAAGACTCATAGACCTATAGTACATGATCTAATAGTCACGACAATACAGAGAACATCAAATTAATAGACGCAATCGTTATTATTCCAACCATAAAAAAATCCCCTGATTCAGACAGCGTCACAAACGAAGCTAGCTAATAAATTCAACCTGATTCTAAAACACCTACACTGTTGCCGGAATCCAACATCAACCTGATCTACAAAAAAGGCGACCCAAAAGATATAGGCACCTCTTAGCCAATAAGTTTCCTACAAGTCTATACAAACAGATTTCAGGCAGAAATCATCTACATTGAATCATGTACACACCCTTGAGCTCATTATAGAGAAATATCAAGGACAGAGAAGACCCCTGTATTTGGCAATTATTGACTACTAAAAAGAAACGGTAATAGACGCCAGTATATGGGAAAGATTAAAAGAACAAGGAGTACATGAAGTATACATCAGATCAAGTGATCAGGAATATACATAAGAATACCTAGACTTGAATGGAGTTAGAAATACTGGGAGCAACCTATGTCATAAAGAGAGAAATAAGAAAGGAGACTCATTATCCAAGGAAATATTTTTAGTTGAAAGCAGCATCAACAAGCTAGGTTGTGACGGAGTGGAATTCTATATACAAGACGCTGTCTTGAGTCACTTGAGATTGGCTGATGACAATTATATATTTCAGACACAAGCTCACAGCTGTAACTCATGATTGAAAAACATACAATTAGTTCCCAAGTAGGACTAAAAATGAACCTCTCCAAAACAAACATTAAAATCTTAGATTATGAACTCGAGCCTTTTACCGTGTTTGACATAAGGATGTCAAACGTGTAAGTTTACGGCTAAAGCTGAGCAAAACATCACCAGCTGCCAACGAGGACCTCTACGCAGCATGTTCAAGCTAAAGATAATGGACAAAATACGGTACACAAACATTGAAGCATTAACACAAATCATTGATGCTTCAAACTGCATTAAAACTAAGATTAAATGGGTAAGACACATCGCAAGGCTTACTGACCAAAAATGAACCGTGAAAACAACCCTATGGACAGGTCCATTATGAAAGAGAAAGAGACCAGTGACAAGATGGGGAGAAGAAACAGAAAGAATCGCCAATTCAAATTGGAGCTCAACAGTAGAAGGCCGGGACAAATGAGTATCTTCAAATGAGGCTTTCATCTAATGAGGAGTTCGGGCCATAGAAAATAAAACTAATTAGTAAACATAATAAATAAATTTTATTCTGGTGTAACAATCAAAATAATATTCTAATATAAAAAAATTTTTACTAACACAAACCTATTCACACTTACGTATATACTGGAATAATGATATTATTTGTTTTTATATGTTTCTGTTTTTATACAAGAAATACTAAGGCTTCTTCATTTTTATTTTATTTCATACATTTATTTTCATACATGATATATGAGAAAAGAAAGTTCCAACAATGATATTCAAGAACACTGACAATAAATCAAATGCAATCAATTTTGAGAACTGAAATGGTTGTAGTACAAAATCCTTAAAATTCAGTTATTAAATCAAAACACTCACTTTCATCTTCCTAGGTGCCTTTCTCTCGAATGCATCGATTATTGAAAAATGTGGTTCCTCCGAAATGAACAAAAACGAGTATTAGATAAATTTTTATTATCATATATACAGTACAACATCACGAGTCCGGGCAGATATCGTCCCGGCGCATGCCTGGACTATCGAAATGCCCGAATTATTTCTGTAGTGACTTGAATTAGTCTCAATTTCAAAATAGAAACAACCCAAAATCTGTTAAAGCCGAGTATATTATAAACATATCGAAGTTGAACAAAAAATGGTTTCTATTATAAAACAGAATCAAATTATAGAATTTCCATTCATTATAATCTATCCTCATAGAAAATATAGAATTTAAATATAAGCTAGTGTACATAAACAATATGCTATTCCTTATGACGTTTAAAATATCCATCGATTTTACTCTGAACCTTTCCCGATGATGCTATCTGAACTGATTTTCCCTTGAGTCGTTTCAGGTGCAATACGCCTTCTATAGGAAGATTATTCTGTTCGGCCCAACAGCTAATCAGGGAGAACGCATTGACAATATCTGAATGTTTCACTTTTACCATACTATTTAAACCATCCTCTGAGTCAGAAGATTCCTCTACGTTTTCAATATTCCTTCCTAAAGCATCCCGTATAAGCTCTCCTTCAGTAAAATCGATAACAAACTCTTTGTCTCCCACAGACCAGTTGGTAATGTTCTCAATGATTAAGTCATTTTCTGGATCGATGACCCTTAATAATTCGGCAGAATTTTTCAAATCATTTTCCAATCATCATGATTGGACGAATTTTCTTTTGAAGTTCTGAAAGTAGAATATTTTCATCATCTGATTCTTCTACTTCTGTAGTGACATGCCACAATGCTGTCCAACCTTCTCTTATTTTTAGAAGTAATTTTTAGAAGTAATGGCTTTCCAAGATTGGGCAAGATTGTTCACGGCATCTTTCAAATTATACTGGTTCAAAATGAAAGTTATCTCTTCACCTTCATGCGAAATGATTTGATTGAGAAGGCATTTTCTAAATGACACTTTAAAGTTCTGAATTAAATTCTGATCCATAGGTTTGAGAACGACAGTACAGTTGGGGGCAAAAACATAACTCTGAAGTTTGGATCAGTATTAACCTCTTCCTCAGGTGGGTGCTATGATGCATTATCTACCAACAACAGAGCTTTAGAGGGCCTGTTAATCTTAGTTAAAAAATTCTTCACCTCGGGGATAAAAGATGTTTTAAACCATTCATCAAATGATGATCTGGTCTTCCACCCTTCGCTGATGCTTTGTAGAGAACTGGTAGCAAACTTTCATTTCTGAATGCTCGTGGATTTTCCGCTTATCCCAAGACTAGTAAAGGTAATTGGTGAGTTCCAGCCGCGTTACAGCATGGCATTAATGTTAAGTGGTCTTTCGATCTGGTGCTGATTTTTCCCCTTGATGAACCCAAGTTGTGTCTGGTAAACATCTCCAAAAAATGGCCGATTCATCAGCATTATACACTTATTCTTTGCTTAATTCCATCTGTTCAACAACCGATAGAAATTTTCTCTTAAATGGTATCACAGCGGAAACATCATTGGAAGGTTTTATTCCCACAAATCTTCAAGAAACGAATTCCATGTCTAAGCTTGAATTTATCTAACCACCCCGAACTTGCCAGAAGCGTTGTTGCGTTGTTGAAGAAGCCACTTATACAATGCGATTTCAACATCAGGATTCTCAGCTTCTCGAATAATTTTTCTTTTTCCTACAAAAATACCTTGGATAGAATAAATTCGAGAAAAGTTAAAAATAATATTCCTACTAGGGAGGCACCGAGGGCTCAGTTGGGCCAGCCGAGCTCTTGGCTGTGATACTCTGCTTGCAGTAATTTTGTTCGGCCGAGAGCTCGGTACTCCGATTTTTGTGAAAACCCTTGCTCGGTGCATCCCTAATTCCTACCTGTTCCTTGATAAGATTTTGATATAAATCTCCTCATTTTGTCCTTGTTCTTTTTTATGTCAAACACTGTTGATTTTGGAATAGTGAATTTTGCTGCTATTGGACGAGTACTCATTCCATCATCAATAAAATCTATTATTTTTGATTTCTATGCAAGTGCGAGTGTTTCAGGATTTCTCTTGGTTGGAGCCATTATGCACACCACCGGCCAGATTGAAATGCAAAATGCTACTGTAGAGGTAAAATTATCAAAGTGCCCGAATGAGTCACGTGCCCGATATAGCGGGTATCCGGGCTAGTGAAGTTATACTCTATATATATATATATATATATATATATATATATATATATATATATATATATATATATATATATATATATATATATATATATTTATTTCATTTATTTTATTTATTTATTTATACAGGGTGCTTCAACGAAAACTAAACAGAGGCTATATCCACCAAGATATTTATTTCTGATCAAAACGTCAATTTTTATATCAATGAGGACATCTTTTGAGGTACAAAACTTGCCTGAAATATCAACCCCCTAAGCGGGGATTGCAATCCTTGAATATTTTTAATAGGAAAGATGGGTCGAGGGATGACTCAAAAGAAAGGCAGTATCTTTGTATACATCGTCTTGACTGAATTTCAATTTTTAATTGAAAACTGTAAAAGATACAGGGTGAGCAACTGAAAGATAGGGAAGACTATTTCCCTGAGACTATTCAAGTTTCAGTGAAGTAAAATGGAACACATCCATGCTGATCAATGACTGTCATCATCAAGTACCATCCTCATCTCGAATTTCAACCCCTAGAGTAGGGGTGACCACCCTTGAAAATTTGGAAGAGAGTAGATGGGTCGAGTGATATTTCGAAAGAAAGGTATTATCTTTGTCTGCATCCCTGTGAATGAATTTTCATTTTTGATTGAAAACTGTAGAAGATACAGAGTAAGCCACTGAAAAATAGAGAAGACTATCGCCCCAAGACTATTGGAGTATTAGTGCGAAAAACTGGAATAGATTCATTTTAGATCAAAAGCTGTCATCTTACGAAATCACCCTCATCTCGAATTTCAACCCCTACAGCAGGGGTAATATTTCGATCCAGTGACACCTTTCAAGTAAAGGATATCGATTGCCTTCATGACTGCTCGCAATAATTCTATTCTCATTGAGTTCCATAGGAGTTAGAGGATGCAAAACGGAAAAGTGACTGAAGATGCAATGCATGGCATACCATCTATCTTCGACCAGTATCAAACAGGGGTTGATTTTTCACTGAATAAACACCTCTTGAAAGACAGTTACTCGTTTAAGACATCCGGTTTCAAATATAATAGATAAAAAACTAATACAATGGCTGAAAATAAAGAGGGAAATAAACGAAAGGAAAAAATTAACGAGTAGAAGTTGTACTTTATTACCCGATAAAATGAACGGAACTGAAGTCACTAAAACTCAACGTAAATGTTGGAATTGTTGGCCACCAACCTCCATGCACATTAACAAATTTTGGGTGAAACGTTCACGGACATTCTGTAGAATTTCAGGTGTGATTTGGTTACACTCATTGACGATGCAGGTTCAGTTTTATAGATTATACTTTTGAGGTGGCCCCATAGGAAAAAGTCTAATGGACTGAGATCCGGAGATCGTGGGGCCATTCCGATGGGCCTCTCGCTTCAATCCAACGACCAGGTAAATGATCATCCAAAAATACTCGAACTTGTTGTGCAAAATGCGGGGCGCTCCATCCTGCTGAAATACAACCTCGTTTTCCGAATTGCGGGGGTCATTCTCAATGATCTCCGTTATTGCTGGGTCGATAAATTCTTCCAATAGTTGATAATACAACTCTCCGGTAAGATTCCCAAGAACGAAAAACGGTTCAATGGGGTGATCGCCATAAATACCAACCCAAACATTTAGTTTTTGAGGCTGCTAAGTGTGAAAATCGTGGAATACTTGCGGCTTAGAATCTGCCCAATAACGGCAATTATGGCGGTTTACGGTTCCATTCAGAAAAAATTTACATTTGTCCGAAAAACACAAGTGAAATAAGTAATGAGGATTGTTCATGACTCTCTCACTTATAGTTTCGCAGAATTAAAGTCTTCGATCGAAATCATCTTCGTTCAGTTATTGAACTAATTTGATTTTATATGGATGAAACTTCTGACCCTTTAGAATGCGGAAAATACTCGTTTGGTTCACACAACTTACGTCTGCCAATTTCCGCAGGCTTAGGGTTGGGTCAACCACCGATTGACCAAGCACAGCCACTTCCACAGTTTCATTTCTTACTGGCCGCTCAATTACGCGCTTCTTATTTTGCACCGATCCAGTTTCACGAAATTTGGCAACAAATTCTAGTACATACTTCGAAGTCCCTTTATCACTTTCGCGGCGTTGTTTGAAGATATTGGCTGTTCTGTTCGTGCAACTATCAGAACTGAAAAAAAGTTCAATCATTTCAACCCTCTCAGCTATCGAGTAAACCATGACGATTTTATGAAAACTAAATTTCGAATAGAAGGGAAACCATTGTGCTGAATGCAACAGAATTTTCACAACTAATGTGGAATAAAATTGGGACGATGGAATCGAATACAAAAAGTACGAAAACATTGAGAATCAATTTTTTTGTTGAAGAAATCTGATCATCGTAACATCTGCGTTCCTGATTCGTAGTGTTGATTCGTATCGTCAAATAAGAGTCATTTCACATGAGGACGATGATCATACAGTATAACCTGTGAAAACAAAAAAGTTTCCTTTCAGTCAACTGATAAAAACGCATGTACTTGTGAACCCAACTCTCGATGCATTGCTCGCATAGCGTACAACGAATGTTCGAAGATCAATGGAGTTACTATTACTGATAGTTTTATCGTTTTCTTCCAAGATTCATAATCCTACAGAATCATTCCAATGTTTCAGCTGTTCACCGAGTAATTTTGATGGAGAACGAAAACTTGCACACCATTGTGGAGACAAACAAAAACCCTTTCTCAGAAGGTTATAACTGGACCTATCTTCTGCTTTAAAAATAACAGGGTGGTCACCCTTCCTCTAGGGGTTGAAATTTGAGATGTGAATGGTGTTTCGGAAGATGACAGCCTTTAATCTGGAATGAATCTGAACAATTTTTTGCACTAATACTTGAATAGCTCAGGGCGATAGATAGTCTCCTCTATTTTTCAGTAGCTCACTCTGTATCTTCTACAGCTTTCAATCAAAAATGAAAATTCGTTCACGGGAATACAGACAACGATAATACCTTTATTTCGAGGTATCACTCGACCCATCTACCCTCTTCCAAATTTTCAAGGGTGGTCACCCTTGCTCTAGGGGTTGAAATTCGAGATGAGGATGGTACTTGATGATGACTGCCATTGATCAGCATGGATCTGTTCCATTTTACTTCACTGAAACTTGAATAGTCTCAGGGAAATAGTCTTCCCTATCTTTCAGTTGCTCACACTGTATCTTTTAAGTTTTCAATTAAAAATGGAAATTCGTTGAAGGCGATGTAGGCATTTTCTTTGCCCAAAAAATTGTACGCAGATTTAAGTAGAAATTGATATTTTTTTCAGTTCATCATGAAAAGTGTTATTTTAGACGGATTTGTACTTTCGGATGCTGTTTTATATACAACCTGCTCCCAAAATCACTTGGCTATCCAAATTTCTTCCACTTCATAAAAACCATTTTATAAATCAGTAATAATTGGTATTCTGTTTACCTGTACGTAAAATGCCTAGTTTTCATTTTATTCGCGATTTTATCAAAAACCTGCAGTTCCTTCGTAAAATTAAATCTTCTAACCTGAATAATTGTAGTTAAAATCTCTAAATATTTTACACCATTTGAATTCTCTACATAAATTGAATAATGACATTGGTTTCCGTTCATTAAACAGAATATATTTAAGCTAAAAAGATTTTGGAAATTTTGCTCCCGTGTTTCATGTGGAGTTTCTACGACCCAGCTATGAGAATTATACCAATTAGAATTACCTTCTTTCGAGTATTTCGATACATTGGTCGCTACAAGGTTTTGTGAGAATTCAGGGTTTTCCAGAATGTGGATAATCAACTACATACCATCACCAAATCTGCAACAGCAGCATGTAAAGGCGCAAACAGATTAGCATAAAAATAACCCAAGACGGTAATTGCCTTATCTTAATCGTTGATAAAGAAACTAGCTCTAGCTCTTTCCGCTGGCTGTAAAGAGCAAAGTTGTAGTGGATGTCTCGTAGAAGCGGTCTGATAACAATTGCAATTTGAGGATCAGTATCTATTTAATCTAATACCAAAATTTGAAATTGATGAAATAAAATATGATTCGCCTAAGCCTACTTTGAACATTAACTCAAAGAGAGGTGTCCTAGGCGATTTTATCAACACGTTTTAAATTGAAAACTTAATCGAAGAGAACTGATCAAATGTATGATAAAGATCATTTCAAGAAAGAAATATCAAGTTGATTTTCCATCAATAAGTGATTATGCAGAAGCTCATAAATCAATTAGTAATTACAAGCATCAAATACAGAAACTGCCTGTTCGTCCTCAGATATCATTCGCAAAAGCAAAAGAAGTAGATGATTAGCTATTCGTATGTTATCATATTGAGTCACGCACAAGAAGTTTAATTGAATATTTGCATCCATGTGGATTGAATTCTGTTTATTTAATGAAGATTCATTATTTAATCCCATGTTATTATTTGTTATCTGTGAACTCAACAAAGTATTCAAGGTAATTATAAAATTGCAAACAGACGGAAAGATGATCTGACGTTACGATTGAAGTTACACCTATTGCATAAAATTATGAATGCATCTATGGTATAGGTGAATGAAATTTGATACTACACACTGAATCGAATGATAAATATACACACACTTGGCTTTTTGAAGTCGTTCTTCCAAGAAGGAAACGTTGTAGTACGAGAGAATAATGATAATCTCGTTATGGAACAAAGCATTAATTGAAGACTCGTTAATGAACAACAAATAAATTGTGAATGAAGCGAAACAGACAGTTTTTCTTTGCAAACTTCATTTTCCAAATTTGACTTGTATTGTGTAATCGGTGTGAAGTCTAGGAAATTGAGAATACTCGAAAACTATGCATTTCATCAAAATTTCTCCGAGATAATAATATTTCTGACGAGAACAATTAATTCTTTATAATAAGAACGGCCAGTGGTGTAGTATCAAAAAGTTGTTAAAATGGAACAATGTCATTAATTAATGTATATCCATTTCAAATGATATAAAAAATTATTCTACACCCATTTACTCGATTTGTAACGTGTTTAGACGACACTGCACCTTCACCACAAAAATACAAAATAAAAACTTAATAAGGTACAATAACTCATACAGTTCGTTCTATTGAAAACGAACCACCCTGAGTAACTTATTTACTCGATTTGTAACGTGTTGAGTCGACACTGCACCTTCACCACACAAATATTTAATTAAAATTTAATAAGCTACAACAATTCATACAGTCCGTTGCAATGAAAACGAACCACCCTGAGTAACTCGGCAAGTTGGGTTTTTCAGTGAATTTCCTGAACAGGTTGATTTTAGACTGGACAGGGACACTATTCGTTACATGTTTCATTCTCCACCTATCCACTTCCTACCGCTAGCATCTTCAACCCAAAAAATTTGAATGTGATACGTTTTTGAAAAAGGGATTCTATTATCTATATGAACACATAATTATTCAGGGTGTTACATAATAGTATGTCACAGCTTGAGGGGGCAAATCTACGTGTAATTTTAAGAAAAAAAGTTCATCTAATCATAGGTCCGCAAAAGCAAAAGCTGCGTTACGGAACTATAGCGTGTTGAAATTTCTGGAAAAAATGGGTTTTTCTTCAAAATTCCTGTAATTTTTGAGATATATTTTTAATTAGAATCTTCAAGGTGTTTTCGTTTCCGGAACCATATCTTGGACTTTGAAGTTATTGCTGTAAGAAATAATGGCTAATTTTACTAACACCGAATTGGCTGAGATCCATTACATTTACGGTCTGGCTGACGGAAACAGAAGCTAGGCGATTAAATCTCAACGCGTCCAAACTCTACTTCCTCAAGACTGAATTTCAGCCAATGGTTCTTAGATAAAATTAGAGAAAATGCTCATTTTGATATTGAAATGATGTTTACAGACGAAGCTAACTTTTCGAGAACTGCTATCACAAATTTTCACAATAATCATTATTGGGCTAAGGAAAACCGCCATTTGATTGGAAAATCTCATAATCAGGAACAATTCTCACTAAATGTCTGGGTCGGAATAATTGGAAATTATTTGATTGATCCATTTTTTTTGCCTGACAGACTAAACGGTCTAATCGGCAATTTCTTGAGGAGGAGTTACCTTTATTGCTCGAGGATGTGCCACTTTTGGTGAGAAACATAATGTGGTCCATGCATGACGGGTAACCAGCACATCCCAGTGGAGAAGCTACGGAATGCTTGAATAATACATTCAACAACCGATGGATAGAACTGGGTCAGAACTATGGCCTCCTAACTCCCCAGACTTAAATAGTTCAGACTTTTTCTCATGGGGATATCTCAAAAGTTTAGTTTATACCAATCCAGTGAGTACTGTAGAAGAATTGAGAAATCGAATAATAACCTCTTGAGACACGATAAGAAGTACTCCGGGAATATTTAAAAGAGTGCGTGTTAATTTGCGAAGAAGGACAGAGGCCTGTATTCTTGCAGGTGGAGGATACTTCCAGTAATTTATTCAGTTTTTAATTGTTCTTTTACTTTTGGTTGGTATTGAATAAAGTTAGGTTGAGTCCTAAAAGACGAGCTATCACAATAAGAGCAAATTTTGGCATATCTATCGAGTATTTCTATTATTTTTTATTTAGCGAATAACATACAATTCAAATAATTCAAAACAATAATTTTTCACTCGAAAACGGTTGGAGATACGGAAAAATTACGTAAGTCAATTCAGTTTCTAAATTGAACAAAGTTGACGAAAATTGATTGTTAGCTGATCAGTGGCGTACTGCGAAAAAGTTGGGTGTGTTTAACGAATAACCAAAGGTAACTGAATCTAGCGGCTTTACAGAAAAACTTGGGAAGACTGAATCTTGAAAGTGAATAAATTTCATGCATATCATGTACAGCTGCACCTGGAACTGAATAATGAAGACTATGAAAATCGAATCAATTTTGCAATTGGACAAGTGACAAAGTAGCGGAAAATCCAAATATGTTTAGGAGAGCTCTTTTCTCGGACGAGGAAACTTTCCACAAGTATGGGCTTGTTAAAAGGCACAACTTTTATTATTACGCCACGGAAAAACCACACCTCAAGAGACAAATAGATCACCAGCATCGTTGGTCCTTGAATGTACGGGCGGCTATAGTATGGATATCTAACTGGGCCGCACTTTTTCGACGGGCACCTCAATAGTGAAATGTATTTAGACTTTCTGCAAAATCATCTACCAATGTTACTTGCCGATGTAAAAGAGCATATAAGACAAGATTTGTGGTTTCAACAGGATTAAGCACCGGCACATTACACACATCAGGTTAGGGAGCATTTGAATCATGTATTTCCAAACAAATGGATAGGACGTGGTGGTCCTGTTAGATGGCCAGCTAGGTCTCCGGACCTTACAAGTCCAGATTTTCTCTTGTGGGGTCATATTAAGGGCATCGTTTATAAGATTCCTTCTACAACACAGTTATATTTGAGACAGAGAATAGTCGACGCCTTTCAGTCAGTTCATCCGCAAATGTTGTCGAGAGTTCAACGGTCTTTCCTCAGAAGGATTGAGTTGTGTCTACAAAGGAACGGGCAACATTTCGAATACTTATTTTATGCGATGACATGAATAATACAATACAGGATGTTCCATTTGAAAAATAAAGATATGGTATTTTCAAAATTACAATATTCAATAATTTTTCGAGTCTCTCCCGGATAAAATGAGGATAATCTATTTCAATTCATCAATGAAGCTATCCTAGGGCAATAAGAAAACGAAAGGAAAAAAGTATTCATCCTCTCTGGCCGAAGAAGCATGCGATGATGTGAGAGCCTGTTGTCACGAATTTTTACGGAAGAAAAATATTGTGGCGAAACTACTCACCAAAAAAACTCATTACTTAAAAAAATTATATCAGAGTTTAGGACGCTCTTGAATCTTTAACAAAAAAGTGGTCTTCCAATCTGAAAAAACCTCCCACGATTCTTTTATAGGAAATTGGGACACCCTGTTTACTTCAGAATAAATTGCTGAAGTAGATTTTTACTTTCTAAACACAATACTGTTCGAACAAAACTGAAATCTTCAAGAGTGTACGAGCTACAGAGCACCGCGCCACTGGTGAATCACCCAGTATATGAATAATTCGTTCTAGCTTTTTCCGAGTATGTTCTAAAAGTCTTCCTGAAAATAAGTCCCATAAGATCTTTTTAGAGATATTTCAATTGAAAAAGAAATAAATTGAGGTTTATTTTGAGAAAGAAACAAATAAAAGGAAATAAGAGACTTTCGCATTTAGTAAAAAATTGAAAATTGTTTTCTCACGGAGTAAGTGTTTTTTCCTTGACCTAAGTAGCTTGTATTACTTCTTCTTTGCCCTAATACAAGTCTGAATCCGTCTAGGCATGCTTTGGAGTAGGTTTCCTACCTCCTCTGGGGTGATATTCTGCCACTCCTCTGTGGCGGCTTGGATGAGCTGTTGTGGGGTTCTTGGATTATCCTTTCGCGATCAAATTCTCCTTTGAGATTATCCCATGAATGTTCAGTTGGATTTAGGTCTGGAGAGCAAGTTGGCTCTGTTTCAAGATAAAGTCGCGCGAGGTTGTTGGTACGCGGAGGAGTATAATCTTGCATAAGAGTGAGATTCTCATCGTGGACACCTCACTAGGGTCTCACAATGGGCTCCAGCACTAGGTCCACGTAATTTCTAGCCGTTACACTCGAACGAAACGAAATCAAATCTGTTTTGCCTCCCCAGCATAATGCCACCCCAAAACATCACACTGCCCCTTAGTATCTCGGAATTTGTTTTGCTGCTCGGAGTCTAGCTCGTCTTCCACGACCCCTTCAAACCCGAATCCGGCGGTCATCTGCTCGAACACCAATTCTGGTCTGATCCGAAAAAGAATATTTCGCCAAATCTCAATATTCCAATTTTGGTGTTCGATAGGCCAATGTTAATTTTTTATTGTCTGGTTAGCTCTGGAACTCTTTAGGGCCTTCTGCTGTATGAAGGACTTGAACGAAGTCCTTGACGTATCGTTTCGACTGATACACTGATGCCTGTTGCTTCCAGAAATTGACTTTGGAGTATGGAGTGCGACGCTCTAGGGTCTCTTTTGCAAATTGGCATGAAAAGCGGTCTTGTTCTTCAGAGGTGATCTTCCTACGACTTCTTCTAGACCTATTTTGCAGATATTGTAGCTCCACGTATCGGGTGTAGGTTTTTGAAATCACCCCCTGTGATTGTTGCCGCTATATTTCTCTGTGTCACCCCTTCTTCAACGAGAGCAATTATTCGACCCCTCTGCACAGCAGACAATCCAACGTAAGGCATTTTCAATTATAATTCTAGGTTTTTTAAATTTTTAAAATTCATAGTTTCAAATCTCAGTGACGACTGAGTATAACATCCCGAACATGTGGTGATAATTCAACATTTCTTATCATACTATCCAGTTTTTTTACAACAAAAAAACTCATTCTTCACAAGTATTCAAAGATCCATGGTTAAAAACAGTTAATAACCCGAAATACCGAGTGATTCCATATAAATTTGTTTGAGTGTATTAAAGAAAAAAATAAATCAATCAATAATAATAATATTATTGGGTTACACTACCTACTAGAAGATCTTTTTAAATTAAGAAGATATGCCTATCGTTGAACATCAAACGCTGTAGTGGCATGAAGATGCACCCACGACCCACATATCCAAACTATCGTTATCAAATCCCCAAATAGATGAGTTGGAAATAGATGGATTGGGAAGAGTGATTCAGTTAGAGAGCCACCACTTTCATCTGACCTTATAGCGTTAGATCGTTTTCTGTGGTTTGTTAAAGACACAGTTTATGCTTCACACAGCAGCACTGAAGCATTGAAAATAACTCAAGAAAGAACATAATGAAATAATGTACTGCGAGCGCAATTTGAAAAAAAATTACCTCTTCGAGTTATTAGCTGTCGCATAAAATCGTCTATACCGGGTATAAAATAGGTAGAAGAAAAAAATCATCCATCATCTGCAGAAAGTTAAATAATAATTGACAAGTAATACATCCATTGTTCTTAACTCAGTTCTATCAGTCGTGTGTAATTTAAAACTATGAGTTACAAAGAAAACAATTCATATATCGGTATCGCATGACAATTATAATCTTATCCGTTAAATTATATTGAGAATCTTATTATTCATATTTACAATGAGAATCATTGATAAAACAATAACGTAAGTCAAACAATACAATGCGGATTTTGCACATAAGGCAACGTGCGATATCATTTTTGCTGAATATAAATTGTGTTGTCTATATTTATTTATTTCTTTAGGCGTAAGACATCAGATACACCATTGGCGTAGATCCTTCAATGAAACAGAAAATATGCCAATTTCTTTTGGTGAAGGAAAAAATCTACCTTAGTTATAATTTGGTAGGTATTAACACCTCTCGTTTTCGAACATAATTATTGATAGGGAGGAAAAAGTATAAAACCGCTCATAAACCGTCGATCATAGAAACCTAAAAAAATCCTTACCTGTTGAGAAGGAACGAAAAGGAGTCGAGAGAGTAATTGAAACAGAAAAACTAGGGAATGTGTATGCAGGTTGTATCGGATACTGATAGCCAAACTTCAGGGGGTTATTGGACATATCATTTGCAATAAAAAAGTCTATTAAAACTTTTTTGAAAAACTGTTAGTTACTCTCTTATTGAACGTTTCTTGATTACAAGAATTTTTGTGTTTTCCCATAAAAATATAGCCATATAAAATTTGGACATACCATCGGAAAGAGCATTAATTTTACTATAAGAAAAGTATGTATGAGTTTTAGAAAAATGTTCTATACTGGGTGTTGTAAGAGATTGTATGTAACAATTTGGAAATGAGCAAATTCATTGGTATTTTCTAGGCGGTCGGTCGAATCGCTAAAATTTTATCAATGATGACTGTTTTTTTGGCTTTTAATAAGCTTTTCAAGGATATATCAACTATTCCATTAGCTATTTCTTTTCAGCAATATCATGGGGCTATACATATCTATCGTTAACTTTTTTTCTTCAAAAAGCGCTGTAATGGTTTGATCTTGATGACGATTTACTCGATCGGCATTTAGACGACGATGTCTTGGAACACTCTCTGTTTCTTTCAAAATTGATAAACGCCGAGGCGGAAAACTATATTGACAGAACTTGACAGAATCATAAAATCACTTTAGTGTTCTTGTTGATCACTTAAGTATCTGAAGTGAAGATGTCACGTTTCTTTACAAATATCGAATATATGGATGTGTATCACTGGAAATTACGCTCATAGACCAATTATACTAGAAAACACATTTAACGCAGAGAGATTTCGGGATCGGGAACGTACTGCACGATGTATTTGAAGAGGTTCCTTTAAAAAGCAGGGAGAGTCGGACGTGGCTAAATGAAAACTATGAAGATAAATGGATAGAACACTTTATTACAGTTAAATGGCCTTCTCGAAGCCCTGATATAATTCCGTTATATTTTTTTTTTGGTGGGGTTGATTGACATCTTTGGTATATGAAGGACCAATTGAAACTAGAGAACAGATCGAACAAAGAATTTTTGCTTCAACAACTTCAACACCGCAATGGAAAAGTGAGTCGCTCAGTTGCTTCTGTACGGAAAAGATGTATCCGTCAAGGTGGATGTTACATTGAAAATTGATAATCCAAATATGTTATTACGTTAGACATACAATTTCGTTATTTTAATTTGAAGTGATAGTCTTATAATGAAATGAAATAAGATGTTTGTTTTTTTTTATTTTAGCGGTTTAATTGCTTTGTCTCATGATATTACTGCAACTCAAACAGCTTATGCAAAAGTCGATATATCCTTGAAAAGCTTATTGAATGCAATAATTTTTACCACAAAAGAAACAGTCCTCATTGATAGAATTTTAGCGATATCACCACCTAAAAAATACCATTAAATTTGATCATTTCCAAATTGTCACATTTAATCTCTTACAACCACCAGTAACATCCATACATACTTTTTTATAGGAAATTTAATGATCTTTCCGATGGTATGTCTGGATTTTATGTGGCTAGAATAATAATGGAGATATTCTTATTTTTATGGATAAAACAAGAAAATTCTTGAAATCAAGAAATGTTCAATAAAGGAGTAACTAACAGGGAACGTGGTGAGGAAGGAGGGCAAGATGTAAGGTTTAACTTTGTGTGGTTAACTTAACAACATTTTAACATGGTGTTAAATATTTTGTTTTAATCAATCTTGACAGTGAATCTTATAAAAATATGTTTCTAAAAGTAATACTAATTAATCTTTGGTAAAAATCAGTATATCAGCGTTTCCTCCTCTTGTTAGAGAAGACGGAAGTATAGCATCATCTGCGAAAGAGAAAGCCGATCTCTTTGCTCTCTTGTTCTCAAATAATTCTGTTCTAGATTCATCTAACGCAATACCACCGAATAATCCACCTACAAATTCTGCCATGGCAGAAATTAAGTTCAGAGTCCGCACTGTGAGACGGGCTCTCGAGCAGCTGAACTGCAAGATGGCAGTTGGTCTGGTGCAAATACCGCCAATCATCCTGAGAAACTGTGCTCCCGAACTGGCACCCATTGTTAACCGTCTGTTTCAGATTTATTATGAAAGCCAGACTTTTCCGAGTAGCTGGAGAATAGCGAGAATTCAAACGATCCCAAAGAAAGGAAGGTCCTTACACCAAAAATACCGCCGTGTTGCACTTCTTCCCATTATGTCCAAAGTGATGGAGAGAGTCATAAATGATGAACTCATTAAATATTTTGAGTTGCAGGGACCGTCAGTATGGTTTTCGCAGGCAAGGATGGATAGAAGATCTGCTCGCCTACGTCACTCATGTTTATATATATATATATATATATATATATATATATATATATATATATATATATATATATATATATATATATATATATATTCTTTGAAAAGAGAGGATTTACAAAAATTCGAATAATTGTATTTACAATAAATGCTTATAGCTATAATTTTGGTGTGCGTCAGAAAAACACAATCGTAAAAACAACCGAATAAATAGAATACCAGCAGAAACAACAGAGCATTCCCGTTCCTTAATTAGGCATCTAAACTCGCATCATGTCTCCTACGATTGCCCCTAAAGTGTGAGCACAGGAAATGTAACAGGGGAACCATACTATCTTGCGTAGGATTCAGTAAACGAGTGAGAAAAACTGTGAAAAAAACTAGTTTCCCTGTCACTGTTGCACTAGCAATAGCTTGTCTGTTTTTGTTGTGTTAGTGTCGTGTGTACAAGAAGAGAACAAAAAATTTTTCTGCTTAGCAGCTTCATTATTTCATTGTCATCCTGCACTCCATGATTTCCAGGACTTCTTCACGAAAACAAGGGTGAAAAGGAAGGGGTTTGGGACTGGAGAAATCTGTAACAATGGAAAAAGAAAACCAGAAAAAAAATTCATCAAAACATACCTTACTCTTATATTTCTAAACTCACTTGAATTAAAGGCATTAACTATTGCTACTCTGTTTTTCAACAGAGAACATCTCATACACCATTTGAGAATGAAGCCCTACATGGGTGTAGCCCTTGCTTTATCAACATACACCATGTGAAAAAAAACACTAAGGAGGAGCAAAAACTAATCTTCTAAATAGACTTAAATGTTCTCTACCCAGTTGATGAAATTATCTGAAACGGAATGAATTTCTTGAAAACCACCCGTAAAATGGTAAATAGGACAATCGAGGACTAAATGTCTTATTGTTTCTTCAGCTGCGCCACATTCACATGCCGGACTTTCTACAGTATTCCATTTGAACAACATACTATTACTACAACCATGTCCTGTCCTGAGACGATTTAATATTTACCAATTTTTCCTACTTATATCGAAACCTGCAACCCATTTGGAAGGATCCTCTATGAGAACTTTATTGAAAACATCAACTTCCTGCCATTCAGTTTTCCAAGGATCAACAGCCTTCACCCGTGTACGCAAAAAGTCAATCGACCAAATAGGTTTCCTAGATTTCAATCTCAGGTTAGGTGGATTTTGAAGATCGTGTATTATCGGAAAAACTTCTGGAAATGAGTGATACTTATCCCAAGACGATTTAAGAGCTAATTTCCTGCGAATATGGGAAGGAACTATATTACAAATAACCGGAAGCCATGGGGTAGCAGTTGAACTGATACATCCACTTATAACTCTCATAGAACATTTCAACTGAGAATCAATATTATTGACATGAGCACTATTCAACCACACCTGACAGCAATATTCTGCTGCTGAATATACTAAAGCTAAAGCAGAGTTCGCAAAGTAGAGACTCCGGCGCCCCAATTAGATCCGGCTAGTTTATGTAGTATATTGTTTCTTGTTTTCAACCTCTGACATAATTTATCAATATGAAATTTGAAAGTCAAAGAACGACCTAGCTTTACACTAAGATATGTTGGAGTGTAATTATGAGTTAATAGTGATTGATTGAATAATACTCTTAGTTGCCTATCCTTCTCATGATTATTCAGATGAAAACAAGAAACCTCAGTTTTGGAAGGATTTGGACATAATCGCCATTTTTTGAAGAAAATGTTCAGAATTTCTAAATCAGAAGTCAGTGTTTGCTCAATTGTTTCGAAGTCATAGTGTCGAAAAACCAAAGCAATATCATCAGCATAAATAAACTTCGTAGAGGAAGTTTCAGGGATGTCAGACATATATAAATTGAAGAGAAGAGGTGCAAGAACAGATCCCTGAGGTAGGCCATCATTGATAGTGTAAAATATACTGCTTTTCTCACCGATAAAAACCCGAAGTCGTCTATCAGATAACATATTTTCAATCAACTTTACAATTTTTCCACATTGAACTACTTCAAAGAGTTTATAAACTCATCCTTCCCAACTGTGTCATATGCCGAAGAGAGATCTACAAATAAAGCGCCTATTTTAAGTTTACTCTGAAATCTAGATCAATAGCCCTTGACATATCTATATCCTTCTATAGGGTATGGCATGCAGCCTTGTTGAATAAACTTGCTGCATATGGGCTTCTCGAAAAATTGCGGGGTTGGATAGGTAGCATTCTTTCAAATAGATCAATACGAGTTGTGGTTGACGGTATAACATCTGATTGTTTCTAGTTGCAAGCAGGAGTACCTCAGGGATCCATTCTTTCACCACCATAATTCTGTTGCAGATAAATGATCTTCTGTCATCTACAGAGAACAAGAACTTCGGTTTTGCAGACGATTGTACCCTGGTTTCGTCTTTCAGTAGTCTGCGGCCGATTGAAACTGCGGAATCTCAGCGTCAGAGATGTCAACAAATTAATAACTTAAACTCTGACTTACAGGGGATATCTGAGTGGGGTCAGTTGAACCTGGTGAGCTTCAACTCGGGCAAGACGCAAGCAACTACGTTTTCTAGAAAGGTCCCCACTAGAGAATCTCCTCTAATGATGCAAGGCCAACAAATTACATCCGAAGATTTGATGGCCCTTCTCGGAATGATAGTCAACTCCGGATTTTGCTGGCATGAACATGTATCAGCAATAGCTACGTCAGCATCAGCTAAACTTAGTTTTCTTCTAAGAGCCAAGCGATACTTCACGTCATCTCAGCTGGTGCTTCTATATAAGGCACAGATTCGACCTGCTTTGGAATATTGCTCCCATGTATGGGGATCTCCGACCGCTGGCTCTCAAAAGACGAGTTCTCTGTTTACAGATACTTCCACGGAAAATGCTCCAAGGAGCTGAAAGACTTCGTTCCGGAAAAACCCATGCTTTTCCACAATACCAGGCTGGCAAGGATTTCTCATCATATGGTGGTACATTTAACGACCCCTCGAACCTCTCTCTATAGGAAGTCCTTCGTATACAGGGCCGGTGGGCTGTGGAACTCGCTTCCGTACAACATCTTCTCAACATCCTACAATTTGGCCCTCTTCAAGAAGCGAGTAAACAGATATCTCAATACTTCTCAGGCGCCCACTTTTGTGGTATAGCAGGTTCGCCTATTCCTGGGAAGTGTGCATGAAAAAAATAAAAAGTAAAGACACATAAAGTGAAACTCTGACATTTTGCTCGCACAGTGAAGGCAAAATGGAAAAGTTATACGGAATGAATATGATAACTTTAAATATTACAGTTGGTGCTTAATTAACTATCATCTTCTGTACCATTACTAGGCTCATGTGCCCAACCATTACAAGACGGACATTGTAATCAGGCCTCTGAGGGTGGTTCCACATATTGTTCTCCACAAAACAAGGAAAACAAATTTTTTATTGCAGTATTCTCAGTTATTCAAGAAAAATTAATGATTACGCATTTCAAGATATGTCGATACTTTTGGAACCTTACGTTTATTCTTATGGTAAATATTCTTATGGTAAAAATCAATTTATACAATCCACCCCTAGTAGATATTCATTGTAAAACCACACTTTTTTCTGACACATTAAAATTATAGATATAAGCATGCATTGTAAATACAATTATTCATCTTTTTGTAAATCCTCTCTTTTCAAAAGAATGTATATATATTGTAAAATCAAAACCATAAAATTTCGTTTCTTTTGTAAAAATTTCAATTCAAAAAATTCTGTTCTTATTAAAAATTGCGAATAAACAAAACAATAATACTCATCACTTGCTGGCGCGATCTGAACTAAACTTGGTGGGCGTCAAGATAATATGGCGGTTTAATTATTTGCTTAGCAACATCGATGAGATGCTACGTGTGTCCTTTATGCAGGTACTTTCTATCTTACCCGCTACTTCCATCATAAGAGCACGTCAATATTTGAACGAAACATATCCAGATCGCTGGATAGGCCCAAGTGGACCCTAATTTTGGCCATCCTGTTTAGGTGATCTAAAACCAATAGACTTTTCTACTTAGGGACATTTGAAAACGTTGGCTACATGATTCCAGTACAACATGTAGAAGACTTAAGAAGCCGCATAATCATTTCTTTTAGAGTGATTCAAAATACTCCTGATATCTTCAATCGGATATGAAGAACTAAGTGTCGACGTCTAGACTCCTGTGTGATGACTGAAGGACGCCATTTTCAGCACTTACTATGATCGCTTCATTTACATAATGTCATCAAACTCATGAAATTGATTAATTTTTTATTCAAAAACTGTGGCAAGAACTGAAAAAATACAAGAAATATAAAAGATTAAAAGTGAATTGTTAGTTAAAAAAAAATTGAATTGCCCGGGGATACTGAAAACAAGCTGTAGGGGTAAAAAGGATGACACGTGACCTCTGAAAAAGTACGACTCTATAGATTTTCATAATTGTTTGTATGATCTGATTATGTAAACTTGTTGAAGGCACCTACGTGCCGAATTTGAACTGGGTATCTGAGAAACTGTAGTAATAATAAGAAAAAAACTTAAAAACTCTGAAGATTTCAACACCCGGTATTTCGGTAACGAAGTATTTGCTGTCATATGATTATGTTAACTTTTCGCTATAAAATGGCTTAAGGGAACACCTGTGAATTCTTTCATACTTATTTATCTACCCCCTGTATACAAAGTTCCTCTTGAGACAAAATTATACCTCGGTTGGACTTGATTACTTCGAAAAAAGCTTTAGAAAAAGCCTATTGGGCAGAAAGAAGGTCATGGAAAGGTCAATATAGCAGCTTCCATTTTGGACCGAAAGAGGTATCTCAAACGAGAAGTACATTTTTCAGAAATAGAAACACATATTTTTACCACTGAATTCGATTAAAAAACGAAACAAACTCTTTTTTCTTGGTACTTGTCGTTTCAACGCATATTTCGGCCATAAATAAACAAAACAAATAAATCTCATTAAGTACTCTAGCTCGAAGAATACTTTTTCTTCAGAAATTCTCAGCACTTTACTCAAGGAACACCCTGTATACTGAGGAAACGTTTTATTCGTAAAGTGACTTATCTACATATATAGTAATGTCTATACTTGAATGAATACTTTATGTAGTGTGAACTTCAAGAAGATTCTCAGCATGAATGTCTTTATGTTCTCAAGTTGAGACTTTGAAAATTTACCGTTTTATTCGTTGCTTATCTACATATATAGAAATGAATGTCTGTTCCCTTGCATTTCAAAACTACTTGACCGATGGAGATGAAAATTTGGAAATATGTAGTGTGAACATATTCGAAGGTTTCTGACCAGAAATTTCTTCAAAAGATATAAGAATGAATGTCTGCGTGTATGTTCTCTATGCATTTCAAAAGTACCTGACCGATCGAGTTGAGACTTTGAAAATTTATTGTGTAGACATCGGCGAAGGTTTTTGACCAGAAATTTCTTCAAGTAAATATTTTGTGGAATTTATTGCGAGTTTGATAGATTTCAGTTTCCATAATTTTCTATTTTTCATTTTTTATTTTCTATTTCTTCATTTTTCAAGTTTCGTCGTCAAGCATGCCTCCCGAAAAACCATCGAATGGTAGATTCATATCCAAAGCACGAAAGAGGAAAAAAATTGAAATTGTATGACGTAATTATTGAACAACGTATCCATAACAGAATTAAAGTTAGTATCTCGCTGAAGCAAGTTCAGAACATAATTTTGAAGACTTTCTATCATAAAATCATATATTGTTGTTAACAATATTGTCAATTTAGGTTTTTCTGAGTGAACCAAAAGTGATCAACATCTGGCAAGTCTGGATAATCGCTTGTTGACCATTTTAACTGAATAATTAAACAATTGAAGAGAAAACAATTAGCATAAGTTTTACAAAATATAACGAACACCAATATGTTGGACATATGTTTCAGATTATCTCAATTCAAAATCTAAGAGGAAATTAAAATATTACAATGTCATATACATATACCTAACAAACAGAAATGTGGACAAACAGAAATTAAGCTGGTGATTGGTGGATTAGATTTGTGAACTTATGAAATTTTACGAATTCTAATGAATGTAATTTTAGATTGGATACTTGCATGTGAAATTATGGTTTTCGTGAAATCTAAGAAATGGTTTTCGTTTATAAAATATCCTGAAAATTCGGTTATTAACTTATTAACAATTATTAATTTTTGTGTTTGTCTACTCTAATATTGATGGAGTGACTAGTGTGACCTATACAAAAGTACGACAATCATGACGGTATGAATTATATACACCGCTTTTCTGACCTGTATCAAGTCGATCATTTTTATTTAATTTTTCTTTATTTTAAATGTATGGCATGATTTAGCATCAATTATTTGAGGGACATAATTTTTTTCTCTAATAAATTTTCGTGTCGAGTGTCGACTTTGGTCATTGACAAGATAAACCATAAATTAGTTGATACATATAATATTTAAGTACATTATGAATTAAACAAGATTACATATGTCGATATTCTTCAGGTATTCAAATAACTTAGGAATTCGATCTTCTGAACTTAGTGAATCTCTTGAGTTCCCGCTCAGATTGTGATGTAACCTAGCATCTCTAAAGTTATTGAATTCCGTGAGAATGTGTTCTATTGATAGCGGAGTGTTACAGTGTTCACATTCTGTAACACTACTTCTGTGTTCACATGAAGTAAATTTGAGTGAGACGTGTGTGGCATATTCTTATTTTTCCTATTATGGTTTTATTCTTCCTGCTTATCGGGGGTAGTTTGCTCAAATTTATAATTGGATGTACAGTACGGACTTTAGTATTCGCAGTGTTCCACAGGTTTTGCCACACCGGAAGGGTTTGAGTCTTATGGTTGATTTAAGATCTTTAGGTCTGATGTGGCTTCTCTAGCTGCTCAATCTGCTAGCTCATTGCCAAGAATTCCGATATGTGATGGAACCCAGATAATGGTGATGGATACTCTGTTAGAGGCAAGATGGTAATATTTTTCCTGAATGTTTTGTATCTGATGCTAGGATTAGATTTTACTAATTGAACATGTAGAGGACAAGGAGTCAGTGCAGATCGCGACTTTTTTCTGGATTACAGTCAGTGACTCAAGGGGGGACATAATTGATGCTGGGATATTTTTTTTTCATTTGTGTGGACCTGAAAGAATGGGGTAAAATTTAGGATGATAATAACTTGTGTTGCTTTTTATCTATTAATTTGTCTATGAAATTATTGTCGTATCCGTTATTTGATGCTTATAATTTCAAAATTCTAATTTCGCCTTCAAACTTTTTCGTGAAACGAGAACTGTGATTAAACGATGCACAAATCCATTAAACCCACACAACCCATCAGTAGTAGAGTAGATGATCATGAAAATCACTAATTCAAAGTATACGTGGTCTGGTTATTAAATAACGGGACTGGTTACGAAAAAGGGTTTTAATATAAAAATTATTCTACATTCGAATGCTCCCCTTCAATATACTCCCCTTCCTTCAACACACCCCTTTTCATACGTGTTTTTCATGGATCGAAGCAGTGCTGGAAGTCTTCTCTGGTGAGGGCCTTTAGGAGCTCTGTCATTTTTTTACTTAACCGCTTCCATCGACTCGAATCGGGTTCCTTTCAAAGCAGATTTCATCTTTTGAAACAAAAAGAAGTCGCACGGCGCGTGTTTGAGCACTAGAGTGCATTTACTGGCTAAATACTGCTTAACAGATAGCGCGTTTTTGGCACCAACTTCGTACAGACTTTTGTCATGTGTAAAATTTTTCTAACAGTGTCCTTATCGACGTTTACAGCCTCGGTTATCATCCGGATACTCACTTGACAATCTGCACGCACAATTTGATTGACTTTGGTCACTGTTTCCGGAGTTGAAACGGCAGCGCTTGCACTACTCAAAAACACGCGCACGAGATAGGGAAGTATCCCCGTTGGCCTAAGTCGGAGTTTTATTCAATTTCACGAGAAATTGAGATTGAAACGTGGCTTCGTTTTTGTCAAACATGGTTTTCGGCACGAGAAAAAAAAACGTTCGTTTCAAACCGCTACTGCACAAATACTATAATGGTAACGAAAACGTGTTTTGGCACGTGGATAGACAAGATATCAAGATACCCAACGCACTACTCGTTTTTTCCCCACTACTCTAGGGCGTCCTCTAGGTGCACAGTCTCGTTATTTGATAGGCAGACCTTGTTTTTACAACTGATTTTTCAGAATATTGTATAAACGAAAATCATTTCATAGATTCCATAGGAACCCAAATTCGACATTCAGGTAACAAAGCAAAAGATTAAATCCATCTAAATGCCATTCGTGACCACTTCTCTCATCTGTTTCTTAGGTATGAATGGCATGATAATGTTTTAATATCCTCTTAGTTTTTGAAAATGGAATGAAACCCGAAACATATGTCGAACATATTTTTAATCATTAAATAGTTATTCCTCAAATTGTTAGAGTATTTTTGAATTTATTCTTATGTGAAATGTATGCCATTTCATTCAAAATTGAAAAAGATTTCAAACAATTAACGATGAACCTTTCATTTATTGATCTAGCATTTTCGACGCCGCTGACGATTATTTTACCACCGGATGTACATTCGCCCACACACTCATTTTACAGATTTACCGCTTGTTATACTCTACGACAGAATATATGTCTCGTTAAGTAATTCAGCAGTACTGAATATGGAAGGAAGGATATAGTCATAACGAATTTCCATACATGGATACCGGAATTTTAGTTGGGCTCGCGAAGAATAATTGATTTGAAATTTGGCAGGGGTCGATGTATCGCAAACCTTATAAGTCGAAGGTGCATGGGTGGTTTGTCAATGAATTAAGAGAGGATCACTGACTTGAATTCAACCAATAATTGGTTGGATTCATTGCAATGATTTGTTGATAGTCTGTTCAAAACTGGGTCTGCTTAAATTAGGATTGAATTGTGTAACGTTGATAATAGCAATTCTAGTATTTAACAGTCAGAAAAACTTTGACCTTGTTATAAACAGTCTATACTCCACTTTATTTAGACGATAAAGTATGTGCTAAATACCACCGTAACGCAGTGTTCTTCTAGAGTAGACACATTTGTGATTTCTTTTGATTACTACTTGGGTTTGGTTATGTGGAAAAATAATGATCTGGGTGTTTTCATTCAGGATGATGAAAACACATTCGGAAATGCAATTAGCGATTGGTTTTTTAAATTTGCACTAATTGAACCTCATTGATAATGCACCCGGTTCTGTCGTTTCGTGTTAACCTTTGGCTGTGGTCGTCTCCGTGGCACAGTGGAGAGAAGTCCCTGCTGTGACACGACAGGTCGCTGGTTCGATTCCGGCAAAGGCCCGGGTATTGTGTTTGGCCCTAACCTGGTTATAAAATATACTCTGTTGGAAAAATGTAGCACATGACAAATTCATCGTCTATAAGGTCAATGAAGGACGGGCGTGGGAAATATGCCCGTGTCACTCCTTCTTAAAAAACAAAAAAATTAATTCCTAGATGATTCTGCAGATGTTGATGTTATGATTGGAATTGAATTTTTCTATAATATTTTTATGATAGCCTTAGTAAAGTTCTTTCCTAAGATCTGTATAATAAAAACTCAATTTCCAGTTTTGTATCCCAAGGAGCTCTAAAGACTTGTGATTGATAAAATCTGTCAAGTGTGACCCGGACTCGTACACCGAAGGTTCTGTAGAAGACTCGTCGTGTCATCCGTATCAACATAAAATGTCAGCATTCAACAGTTTTATTCATGGTTTGATTAACATCCCGTTATCACTATAAAAGTTCAACAAAGAATTAAATTTGATTAAAGAACAAGCTAAAAATAATGGTTACGATCCGAAAATAATAAATAATATTTTGAATAAAAAATAAAGTAGAATCGCATTGAACGAAGTTTACCCGGCCGATAAATTCAACACGGCCTACGTTGGCATTACAAATGAGAAACTGAAATCATTCTTAAGTAGCAATAATTTCAACATAGCTTTCCAAACTAATAATAGCGTAGGCAAATATATAAAAATAATGAAACCAAATCAGATAAAAATAATAAATCAGGTGTTAATAGATTGAATTGAAATGACTGATAATTTCTACATAGGTAGAACACATTGACATTCTAATATTAGAATATCGGAACATAATCGCAGTTTTCAAATAAAAATCAGATTCAAATTAAGCGAATCAATTCCTAGAAAATAGTTACTTTTTTGACCCAAATTTTTGCATACAGATAATGAATATTGGAAGGTAGATCTTTGGGAAACTTTAAAATCAACAAACACAAACAGGTAGACTCATCAATGAATAAGTTGATTTAAGCCAATCACTCCTATTGAATCTTTTCAGGAGCAATCTATTCCTTAATTTTATTGGATATTCCTGTCATCATTAACCACTTAAGAAGTAGCAACCCAATAAGCTTTTAATTACTCAGGAACACTTGTATTTATATTCCCATTCTTATTTATATATAGTTGTCAGAATTTCTGTTCATTCATTCGTCCGAAGAAGCTACGGTTTAGTGAAACGCGTTACGAATCACAATTACTAAGTGAAATTCATAAAAACACATTACTTCTTTTTATTATTGATGATAAAATTCTATCAACTAAAAGCCTCCCAAATTCAAAAGCTAAATTTTTTATTGCTGAGCCATCTTTTGAGGTTTGGGAAGAGATAATAGTCCGAGGGAGCCAAATCAGGCGAATACGCTGAAAGCGGAAGCAATTGGAGCCCTAAATAATTGATTTTAGCCGTGGTTGCGATGGTCTCACGCGCCGGCGCATTGTCTTGCAAAAAAAATATTTTCTGCTTTATGTGAGGCCGTTTTGCAGCAATTTCGGCTTTCAATCGCTCCAAATTGAGACTCCCTAGGCTGCTTCAGAGGACTCGTGCCAACTTCAGTTCATTGCCGGGAACTGATTTTCTTTTCTGGTATGTAATAGTGGATCTAGGTTTCATCAACAGTTATCAGTCGACACCAAAAGTTCACCCGATTCCTCATCAGCGAGTGGAAACAATCTTTCAAAGTGCTCACACATTCGTGCTTTTGGTCCGGAGTTATACGCGGCACCCAGCGGCAGGATAAGTTATTCATATGCAGAATCAGTACTAATCTTTGTGGAATCTGCTAGCTTGCGTTCCTTCACTTTTGGTCAGCCAACACCATTTCATGTATTTTTTGACATTGTCCTCTGTAATCGAATCCAGCTTTTTTTTGTTTCCTTCGCCGTTTTGCCATTCAAAAAATAATACGAACGAAAATCGTTTTTGTCCATACTCAGCATGATGAGAAACACTTCGACAACAATCAGCTGTCAAAACAAAACTAAGGCTAGTATCGAACTGAAATTTGGTATGTCTGCCTATATATAAACGGACTACAAGGCACCATAAAATTTTTTGCAGTATCAGCACATTCTAGCAGTCAGCGAGGTTACATTTCACCCCACCTAGTAATGGGTGTCCCGAGATAAAAAGGACATGATGATAGAGAATTGGTGGAGAGAAACAACTCATGCGTTTGATCCTGTAGCCTTTTTCTTGCATCAAGTCGATCTGAACCGCGGAGGGAGATTTGGTGGGTTAGGGACCTACATTCTCCGAGGCATCGCATCGTCCACCTGCGGAGGTAGAAGGATATCGGTTAACAAGAATTACCCTAACGCTCTTGATTTCTTTGCAGAGTCAAAATATGAAGCAGAATGCGACATAAACTGCCGGTTGCGTTGATATCGCTGATTGAAGGAATAATAGGTCTCAATATCTGGTATCAATTTCAGTTTGCTGCTTTTATCCTATCCTGAAGGAAAGTGAATTCGTTCCTTGGAATAAAATAAGAAAAAAATCTCAACGTGTCACGAAAATCCTAGCTAAATTTCACGTTGCTAGACGAATGCATTCGTGTTGATATAGTGCACTTCTGCCCTATGGATTTTGATTCTCTTGACAGTGCCAAAATGTGCAGCATAATAACACTCATTGTGGAATTCGTTGACTTGATAGTATGATATTTTCACAATTGCAAGAAATTGCCGACCTGAGTATTTGGTTTCAATATAGACTCCATGCCTACAGGTGTTCTAGAAGAAAGTGTTCTTTAAGACTGACAGACTGACATACAGGCAGGCAGGCAAACAGACAGACAGACAACGAAGTATTATGTTCTGAAGGTAACCTTCTTTTCGGAGTACGACATCCTGAAAAAGAAGAAATATACAAGATCTGAATGACTATTTGACCTTTCGTTATCTATGAATTGTATAAAAAAGTTGGTTCATAACGATTATACCGCTTATATACATAAAACATATAGAGGAATCGGCACAGCAACATTGAAACTTTCGGGACTTTGGAGAAAACTTGAAAAGAAATGGCTATGAATTACCCATAGAAACGGTTCTGAGTGATACTGAATACAATAACGATAAGGTACTAGCTTAGCAAATCTAATTCAGTTTTCTTATTATAATGGGCACTCTCAGTATATGAGTTGGTTGTATGATTAAGTCATATCAGTGCCCTACGTTTTGATAGGCCCAATGATTCGGACTCTAATAAGCTCTGGACCCGACATGATTCCGTCTCTTCTGACAAAGAATGTAGTTCAACTTCAGAATTGCTATTAAAAGTATCATTAAATAGGTCAGAGGTTGTTGTTTCTACAGATTCGAAACCGAGTTTCATGGGACCAGTTATTAAATCTGGTAACAAAAGAAGCTATAGAGCCATTAGAACAATCAGCGTTATCACAAATACAAGTAAACGATAATTTCTACTAAAATATATTATTGAATGCTCGACGCGTTTCGATACACAGTATCTTTATCAAGAGCGAATGAATACTACGTAGTGTTGATGTACGTAGTATTCATTCGCTCTTCATAAAGATACTGTGTATCGAAACGCGTCGAGCATTTGATAATAGATTTTAGTAGAAATCATCGTTTGCTTGTATTTGTGAAAATGAATTTCTATCAATGAATCAGTGTTTTCTCGAAACTCTATGAATTGCTGATCTCAAATTCAAAATCGCCATTTAGATCAATGAACAGCAGGTAGCAGCATAGTGACGAATTTGCTAACATCTATACAGTAGAGCTAGCTTGCGTACCTTCACTTTTCGGTCAGCCAACACCATTTCATGTATTTTTTGACATTGTCCTCTGTAATCGCTTTTCTTTTGTTTCCTTCGCCGTTTTGCGTTTCAAAAAATAATACTTTATGAGAGAACGACAATCGTTTTTGTCCTTACACAGCATGATGAAAAACACTTCAACAACGAAACTAAGGCCAGTATCTCACTGAAATTTTGGTGTGTCTGCCTATATATAAACGGACTACAAGGCACCATAAACTTTTTTGCAGTATCAACGCATTCTAGCAGTCAGCGAGGTTACATTTCACCCCACCTAGTAATGGGTGTTAGGATGTATATAAGTAGTGTAGTGCCCATATAAAAGTGATAGACTTGGTAAAGCCATTGCGCAATAGTTAGGTTTTAATGTATACTGTATTCGATGTGACATGAATCATCGTTTGCTTGTAATTGTGAAAATGAATTTCTATCACGTAAAAGCCTCGTCAATGAATCAGTGTTATCCCGAAACTCTATGAATTGCTGATCTCAAATTCAAAATCGCCATTTAGATCAATGAACAGCAGGTAGCAGCATAGTGACGAATTTGCTAACATTTATACAGTAGAGCATTGATGTTTTGAAAAATGGTTCAGGTGTTGATGATATTTATACTTACATTTCAAAAGCCTAAGACTATGTCAACCATACTATTTTTATAAAAACTTTTACATAAAGGAATTTGTGTCTCTCAACTGGTCCATTTCAAATTTGGCCTCTAAAAGGCAAGGTTGCGTTATACAATCCCATGAAATTTCAGTGATCTCTGTCGTTCCTCGAGAAAGTCTATCTTCCTCGTGCAGATGTTTTCATATTTATTATTTTGTATGCAAAGCTAATTGATTGTTTTAGGAAACCCTCGACTTGAAACATCTTTCTACGCAAAGCTAATTGATTGTTCGATATAATTCAAAATTTTTCAATATTTTATATGCACAGCTAATTGTTTCTTTTGGGATAGCATCAACTTAAATCACACTATCTTAGACATGAATGATGTGTTCTTGGTCCAATCCGATTTACAGAAACTTGAGTGTTAGTGTTAAGTTAACAAACTCCCCTTAAATATAGGAAAATTTTATAACATGCGAATTACTAACGTCAATCAGAGCCCAATTGTTAGTATTTTCTCCTTGATATGTAACGGCTATCAATAATTTGGGTATCGTTTATGATATAAATTTGAGCTTGAAATATTAACTTTTGTTTGTTTGTTATTCCTTTAACGTGCTCTATTTCCGCCTTTCGGCCAATGACACGCCGGGGAATTCTGTCACCTCACTAAACCGGGAATTTTGCCGAACCCCTCTCGTGTCGAGGGAAGGGATCTTTGATGTCCAACACATCTCAGTTAGACAGGACCGATGGCTTTACATCTCCTCCAAAAGATGGATACTCCAGCGATTCCCAGAATCCGAAAAATCGCACCGACTTTGTGGGATTGAACCCAGGTAACTCTGGGCAGGAGACGAGCATCATATCCCATACGCCACCGAGCCGGCGAAATATTAACTTCATCTGAAGCAGCGCATATAACATTTTTAGCTTTATTATCCCACATTCGTATAAATTTGTTAATCTGATACTGGATAAAGATTTTGTACTCTTCACTTGTTTGACCTGCGTAGGAATTTGAGCTTAAGTTTGGGTCTTTTATACTCATGAAGTGATTAAAAAACTTGAAAGGGTACAAAATAGTATTCTGTTATTTGTTTATTTCAAATCTGGAATTGAACACAAGGCCTCTTCAGCTATCTCAATGCGCAATTCAGTGAAATACCTACTTTGAAAAAACGATCCATTCCTGCAGATGTTTTATTCTTCTATTGTTCATTAAATGGATTTATTGATTGTTATTCTTTAGTTGCCGGTTCAGTTTTCATGTACCTTCTATGATGACTTTAAATGGTCAATTATTACATGCTCAGTTCCAGAGATATAATTTCACTGAATATTCAGCATTATGCAGAATTATTTGTACTCGGATCCCGTTTTGCCCGCATGGGTTGACTTGTCTAATCACTCGGTTTTTAGAATTGACGAAGAAATGGGTTAGGCAGCGATTGGATAGATACGATTATGTTTCACTTTTCTTATTTAAGTTTGATAGATATTAACTCATTTAATGGTAGAATATTCTTTTTGTTTCTCAACAATTTGGGAAATGTAAAAGGGTTAATGAATAGACGAATAGTGATTAATAAATAAATGAGTAAGTGAATAAATGTCCTAGGGAAGTGGCTAGAATACAGATTTGATCAAATCGAAGAAAGAACTGATCAGTTCAAGCAATTGGTAACAATACTATGTCATATTCCTAAAGATAGCGAATGATTTTATCCATTCCCTGAACTGTCTTAGAGATGAAAAAAACAACGAAGGACTCAAACATCTCCGTGTTTCTTCTGTTAACACCGCTTTGGATATTTCCAGTGTATTCAAGTACCTATTTTTCCGAAGTAATATTTTCATCATTCTCATCATAAAAGGATCAATCTGTTCTTTCAATCTGAACTACATCATTTTTATTCGATACTTACGAGAGGAACTCGAAAATAATATACTCAATAAATTTGAAATATTGTTGTGTGTAATTGGTCATTCAATTTTAAGGCTATAAGTATGTGAGATAAGTTTTGCTTTTTTCTAAACTAAACAAGCACTGAATGAAATGAAACTTATTTTGATCTCTCAGTAATCTACTGGTTGCCAAATTTGATAAAAAGGGCATTTTTGTATGTATGTAAGGTATTCACGGAGTTGATACCTCGCCAAAGCTGCTGAACCTAGGTCTGATTAGACCCTTTTTGCATTCTCTTCTTATTCCTGCGGTCTACCACACCTTCAATCATCCCAAATGTGTATTACTCAGTATTTTGGATGATCAGACATTTGCATTCAAGCAGAATGTGTGCGATGGATTCGTGTTGGTGTTCGCACCTCTTAAGGGGGATTTATCACTTCTACCCCATGACATGGAGATCCTTCTTTAAAAGATGTTAATATCCTGTCATTAGTCATAGTTTTTGTCTTGACATTTCCAGATATTTCATTGCTAATTTTCAAACTAGAAAACTACAGAAATTCTCTGGCCAACCTACAGCTTTCCATTCTATTCTATAACGTTTCGAACTGTTTTAGAGTGTAGTCTCCGAGTACTAGTGCCATCATTTGTATTGATGATTTTCCTTGAGTGTTCCAGTAGCTAGCCTATCCCTTTCAATTTTGCCTATGTACTATGTGTAGCTCTTTAACAAACTAATATATTGTTTTTGACACCCTCTCTTGTCAATGCTTCGTCGCATCCCCATATCGTGAAAAAGATTCTATCTCCACATGGATAGTATTAATTTTAAACCGTGTGTGCAGATTCTAAAGGTTTCACCCTTCTTCTTCTTCTTCTGAACAATTTCTGTTGGGACTAGAGTCAGACCTGTCAGATCTGTGAGAGTGACACTGCTGTGTCTGTCCATAGCCCATCAACATTGTAGGTTAGGATATCTCGAGTACATTCCAAATCCTGGCCCCATTGTCTTCTTTTTACCGCCCTCGTAGATTTCAAAAGTTCCTTCAGAAACGGTTTCATTTTCTCCCTGCGGCAGAAGGATGTATGGTTTGGTGAAAGCAAGCTGAAGTTGCATTTTGTAACTTCCTGATTGCAGTAGAGATGCCTCGGTGTTCGCTCTGATTCACACGCACTGCCTCGTTCCCCTCAACTTAAGTTCCTCAAGGGTCAAGCGTGTCTTGGTTGCCTGTGCCACCTCCTGTGAGAAGATCTAAGAGAAAAGAACTTGATCACAGTTTTTGCATGATTCAGAGATAGTTTGTTGGATAGCAACCAATCATTTCAAGTTTCCCTAGTCACTTCAACAGAGTTACTGAAGGTCTTGAGGTCGTGGGCAAAAATTACGAAATTTACTTCAGATGAACAATGTCGTTTATATAAATAAGGGATAATAACGGACCGAACTCTGATCCTTGGGGGACACCCATGTTAATTGACATGAGTTCCTAATTAGAGCCATCAAAATAAACAGTTTATTGTTGTTCACCCAAGTATGAACACAAAAGAAACAACGCAGAAATAGAGAAAATATATTTAATGAACATCTTCCTGAAAATACCGAGGGTGGCACAGAAAAGTGCACCTGCATACTCGCCCCTCTCAAATGAATCATTAATCTTCTCTACCTGAGAATCTACAGCCATTGTTGTTGATTTTCCCTTACGAAATTCGATTTGTGAAGAGATGGAAAGTTTATAGGTATCCAAATGTCCAACCATCTGCAGCTTCAGAGCTTTCTCAAAGAGTGATTGCAATAGGCCTACAATTATTTGGTGAGTCTGTGCACTTTTTTTGGGCAGCCAAGGTATATACCATCCCTAATGCAGAAATTGAACAATTTCGTTTGCAGAATTATAATGAGTTCTTTTAAGGTTTTAAAGATTCTGACATTGAGATCATAAATATCTAAGCTACCCGAGTTGCCGATATCCTTGAAGAGTTCTCTCACCTCGCTACAACTAAGCTCAGCAAAAAAAGTAATCACAACTATTTCTTGACTCCCCAAAGTATTCACGATCTCAAGAGGTGGCGCACAAAAGTAAGAGTTGGAATGGTTCGATGAGAGTAACGAAGGTCTTGTAGCATTTTTTGCCTGAATAAGTTCCACGTAGCAGAAGATTTATTTTTTGCATTACTTAAGATGGTGTGTGTCACTGCATCTTTTCTTAGCAGTTTTCAAAGCCTTATGATATCTTTGTTTAAAATTTCTAGTTTCCAAGCTTGTTTTTCCATCCAATGACATTTGGTCTTCATCTGCGAAGAGTTTTAGAGCATCTCTCATACCCCAAAGCTCATCCTTAAACCAATTCTCGATGATCCACCCCCTCTAATAACCCTTATGGCTTTGCTTGGTAGAACATATTGACAGCATTCTTCAAAATATTCATGTTTTCGAATTCAGCCTCTAGATTAATATCAGGATCGGAGACGAAGCTCCGGTTCAGTGGCAAACCAGAAGCTTGAAAAAACACATGCCATAAGGAACGAAACTGTTGAAGTTGCGGTATTGGGTCATCTACAAATGGACAGCGTTCAATCATTAGAGAAAATATCTCATCAAACCGGCGTATCAAGTACAACTGTTTATAGAATGGTGAAGCATCAGAAATTTCATACCAAGTAAGTAAGACTGCACCATGAATTCAATTTTACTATGTCTTCTGTTGATAACATCTTTTCCGAGTTTTCTTCCTGCATCGAATACAATATTCAAATTTGGGTTAATCGACCCGATGTACCTAGCGAGCAAACGGTATGAATTCCCCGATTTGAACAAGCATCAAAAGACCTTTACAATGAGGTGTCACATGATACTCTTTGAGATTGAAATGCTCGAGTTGCAGGTGATGCTGAGGGTAGGTTTGATCCCTCAACTTTCAAATGAACATGCTGAAACACTTTCTTCACTACTGATATTTCTGTATATCTTCGAAAAACATTAGGTTCGAAGGATTGTTCTATTACTAAAAGATAATATCTTTTGCAGATGGAACACCCTACATCAAAAATTTTAGTCGAAAAAGTTGATTCTTAAAGATAATCGACAAACCTTTCTAACGACGTACCCCTCGGCCAATAGTCCCAATAATGACTTCTTCACATAGGGGATAGTGAGGGTAGTGCGTTAGTCTGAGATGTTCAGCGAGGGCATAAACAATGGACCTTCTCTAAACAAAAATCAGCTTATTTCATCGTTTTCTGCTGAGAATACCTTCTTCTAAGTTAGAGGGCCAACTTATGTTAGTAATAAACAGAAGCTAATTTGATAAGATAATAGTAATCCTCTTGGTTCTAAATTCAGCAACGTCCACAATTTGATGTGGTCAGTACCGTACCGCCAGATGATATTGTTAGTCTATGGTCTGGCAGATTTGAATAAAGAACATTTTCTTAATGTTTTTGAAACATATAATCATAACAAAATTTATTGAAATTACTATTCATTACCCGGTTGAAGTTTAAGGTGACGGACGGTGGATTTATAGGCATTTTGGACTTACTCTGATAACATTAACAAGTTTGTAGGCAGGCGTCATTTAGACTTACCAATACATCGATGAAAATACTTACCCGATATATCCGTCTATTCCATTCCAACATTGCTAAGTTCATATACATAGAATGATACGAAATCTTTGAAATGAGAATACCCAAATCACCAACGCCCTCGCCTTTTTAACACCCCAGCTTCCATTTATTCTCTTTTTAGGCAAGCATTCCATAAGTTTTAATATTCAAAAAAGAGACGGAATATACAAAAAGTACGAACGTCTGGAACACTTCTAGAAGTTTGAAAAATGAATTAGATGGCGATGACACAATGCAGGATGTTAACTGACCAAGGCAGAATATACAAGATGAGTTATGCACGAATACGAATTAACCATCTAAGGTTCTGGATATGAGTAGCCCGACCTTTAGCAGTTGATGTGGGGAATTTTCGGGACCAGGGGCGTAGCGGAATAAGCGAAACTGAAAGTTATCACGATATTATTGAATAAATGAAAGAAAAAACATTTTCGTTCTGTCATGAATTCAGCATAGTCACATAATACCTTCCAATATCCGAAAAAACCTCTTCATGCGTAATCAGTTCTCGAGTACTTGGATTATTCTAGAGACCGGAATTATACATAGAATGAATTCTATGGAAAATAGCATTCTAGTGGGTCTCTAATGTCCGTAGCCTAAGATTCCCCGTTAATAAAAGAAAAGAAAAAGTACAGCTACTTTCTATAAATGTATCCAAAGATAATCCAAAGACATGAATGGTTTAGTTTTTAGAAAATTGAAGAAAAGTTAATATTTTCTGACATGTTAATTTTTCATTAAAGATTATTGTGAGAACTCAAATGTCACATCTCGATTATCAGTTCTGGAGGAACATATTTTGCATCATATTGTTCTTAAAAATATCACTTTCATACAATAATTGCGATAATTTTATTTAATTTAAGTGTTTGTAGAAAACATAGAGGTAAAGTGGAAGAACCTTTCATGGAAGGCATTACCGCAAAACATTCGATTATTTAAAGTAATTCTCGAGCACTCAAAATCAATAAATTTATCACTTTTCCTTTTTTTTCTTTTCGAAAAATTGGTATGACTCAAAAAATTTTGAATCTAAAGAAGATGCCCGTTTTTACTTAACCCCTGCCTACATTTACAGCAAGAAGCGAGCAACGAAATCTCAAAACATTGAGTTTTAAGAAATGCTTAGAGAAAGAAAGTTCACGACAGGTTTTCCGATATATATTGAAAAGTTATCGATCGATATGAACTGGATAATGGATCGATTGATGTTTTCAGCACCTACAACATTTTAGTTTAAAATTTTTCCCTACGTGCTTAAGCTTTTCTTTTTTTGCAACTCGACGATTTTTTCTTTGTCGAGGTTACTAGTGATCCACTAAAAACGCTATCTTTCTTAGAATCTTTTTCTCTTTGTGACCATAATTTCTGTATTTTCTCAAAGTTTTCGCGCAAAAGCTATTGATTACATAGTCATAAACAGTATTTTCTTCCTATGATAACAATCTAATCAAGTCTGTGGTCACCTCGATAATCGTATTAGAAAAATTTCCGTTTCACTCTGAGAAACAATTAGCTTAGGATGTAATCTTTAACCAGTTACGCTAGAAAGGATATTGAAAAAAAGAATTTGAAGGAGCCTCAATCTATCTGGCCAAATGCCGCAGCATATAACCCCACTCTATAAATATACAGCCTTATACAGCTAGAAAAACTGAAGTTTTGCTGACCAGGGTCATTGTCTCTAGTAATCATGCTACACGGAGAAGTGCGGATAAGGCAACTATAAGAAAACTATTTACTGAATCCAATTTCAATAGTTCAGCTCTGAACAAGTTGCAGTTGCGATTGATTCATAATTGATATGCGATATGCAACATCATCAATTCCTAAGCTATTTTTGACATACCTGCTCTCGTATTTTATTGTCAAAAACTGAGGCCGTCTCTCGAAACAATTTTGTCTTATGAACTGACAATATTTCACAAAAGAACTCATGTTCATTTCTAAGCGAAACGATTTCAATCTACGCCACTGGTAATTTCTCTTGAAGCTTCCGATTATTGCATTTTCAGGCTGCGCCGAATGGCTCTTATAAATTATCAACTGGACAATTAACCCCTCTGAGATGTACGCGCCCAATTTTCCAAGTGCTGCTTTATATCGCGAAATTAGAAAAAGGAGGGACTGCTAAAAATCATTTCAAAAACATAAGTACCCAAAATTAATATATCTACCTACCATTTTCGCGATTTTGAAGGGAAATTTACATTCTCTTATTATCAGAATTTCGAGTTTACAATCTGTCCAGAAATTACTCGCACATTGAAAATTTTAATCTATATCGAAATTTGTACAGACAATTCGATTCATCTGTCAAAAACAAAGCATACGAGAGCAATTTTATCAGTCAAGAACTTAGTCTCAAAATATTTTAATCTATTTTCCTCTTCTAGATTACTCAACAGCCATTCATTTCAGCCGTAAGGCCTCAACTTTACACAACGGTAGCAGCAAATGTTTCCGAAGAAAAAGTAGAGCAATTTGTCCATGTCCAGATAAAAAATATTTTGGCGTCCATGGACGAACGTCTTGTGTTAGCGCTACGTATGGCGAGGCCATATACAAATTTGGTCAAATGTTTATGCCTTCAAGGAAATAATCAATTCTCGAAAGGTGATCTAATAGTAATGTTGAGTATGAAGTATGTTACTTCTTCTACAGGCACATCTTTTTGTTCTACATAGTATTTTCCATTGTTTGTAGGAACACTTCTTGAATAATTGGTCTACAAATAAAGGTAATTCGCAAGCAATCGAACTCAGATTTGGATACGTCTATGAAACTTTTGTATTTCCTATTTGAAAAGTGTTTTAGGCAGCCAATCTCATATTATTCCAACTTAGGTGCCAACTTGGTTATTATTATCATTTTCTATATTGAGAACTATTTTCAGAATGTTATTCCTTCTAATTACCCTTCTTCAACCTGAGGTACATACAACAAAATTGTAAAATCCACTAATACGTCGCTGAATTCTTTCAAAGAAAGTTCTTTTATTTTTTCTACTGAGCAGCTTAGGTTAGATTGGTTTTTCAGCAGTTATCTTTAGATCTTTAACATACTATTCTTCTTGGCATGAGAACCATAGAATTTCCGATTCATTTGCTTCTTTTTTACTCTTTTGCCGCATATTGCGTGTACAAAGATCTCCTGTGTGGATTCCATTACAAAAACAACTCAACCATTACTGTCACTAACAGCAGCTTCTTCAGAAGAAGAAGATAACACTACTGATGTGTTAAAAATTTGAAATAGAGTTGTTAACTGGCATGGGTTTGAATCTTACACTGGCTTCGGGAATTGATTCAATGGTTCCCCTCCAAACAGAAATCGACCTGTGTCTGCCTTATCCGTTAGAGGGATATAATAATACAACTGACTCACTCAACTAAGGCATCTCTAGCAGACACACAAACCTTAAGTTTAACTCGGTTTTTAGTAAGTTTGAAATAAACTGACTCCCCAATATATAACTACGAGTCTCTATCATAGGACACTTGCCTGATTTTGCTTATACTCGACAATTTTAGCAGCAAGATTAAAATTATTCCAATATTCAAACCTTCTGAAAAAAAAGCACATTTGCCAATTTGACATCGGATAACCTGATATTATGTACTGCTTACTGATACTTGATGAAAAGAAAACTAGTAATACTGTATCAACTCAAAAAAGAACTGATGGAACGAAAACTCACGAAATGGAATGGAAAGGAAATTTTTCATGAATTAGTTCGGAGTGACAGAAATTCATTATGTAAGGACAGGAAACATTTGGACTTCAAGCGTGGAACTGAGGAGATACCATTCAGCAAAAGCGTTTGGTCACTCTTGATGGTGAACCATAGGTCCACTAAAATCTGATATTGACGTAATCTTCCTATATCGCTTAATTCTTCTGAGGGCAAACTTACTGTCTAATGCCGTAACCTACATAACATACATATGTACAACAATATCTAAATGCATGTGCATATTCAAAGCCTCATGAATAAAGCGGATGATCCTATCTTCAATTAAATTACTTTGAGCAAGAAGTTGCTGTTTCCGAACATTGGATATCACTCGAAGATCTTCAAATGATGAATAATTCTGCAATAGGTTGGTCTCCTATTATTGCAGGTTACATCGACTATATGAAAGAGTTGTGTTTTTCGGAGATAACCTGCAATCTGGTTTTGCTCTAATTAAATTTACGACTTATTCAAGAGATGTCGATGCTGAATATGTGGTATGATTGTGAAAAATAACAGTTGTTCAATCATATTGTCGTTTCGATCACTTACTGGTAATTTTTGATATTTTTTGAATGGTCTCGAAGGGATAATGAAACCTTATTTCCATAAGTTTGAGGAATCAGTCCCTTTAGGTAGATTCAATGTTCGTTTCAGGTCGCATTCAATTGGTTTAAAGTTTTCCTTTTAGTTCTCACTTTCAATTAGTTTACGGGAGTTTCTGTCAATTTGGCAACTTGAGTTGATAACATAAGAACCAATATTTCTTGCTCGAATAATAATCATCCACAATAGTACTGATGATGTAGAAGAAGCTTTCAGCGAATATCGTCTGGTTGCTGATTGGTTAGACTGAGACTGTGGAAAATTCAGCAGAGCATATGGTACATATCTTACAAGAAAATTTTATATCTGCCATTCATCTACACAAATGCAGGTTGCGTCTGATTACTAATGTGTCGAGCGATTAAGAATTGAGAACTAGATTCGTTCATTTTCTGAAAATTTAATTGGCTACGCATATCGCAAGTGAAACAGAATGCCAGGAATAAAGTCCTGGAGTGTACATTGTAGGTAAGGGATACGTGGCGACTAATTAATGAGGAAATGAAGAAAAGAATACCTGATTGTCTCCCTCTGGGAACATTGAAGGAGTTTTCTTCTATCGTGAGTCGAAAATTAGTTGAACAGGGCTCAGCATTTAGTTGTAGTCATTCAATTCCAGATATCACTGAGCTTGTGAAATTCTACGATATTCCTTAAACCTACACCTCCATTTCAAAAGTAACCAAACTTTTTGAAAACAGAAATATTCCATCCCAAAAGGTACCAAATTTTTTGAAAATAGAAACAACTAGTATTAATTTTGATACTAATCTTTATTATTGATCAACGAATTTATCTACTGCATTGATATATTGATACATAAATTTGCCAGCGCCATTAGGTTGTTAAACGACTTCTCTACTTTTTTGAAATGGTCTTTGGTGCATCGGTCAGAAGCATTTTCAAAAACCACAATCGAATCGTGCTGCTCTCCTTTCATCGTCAAATGAAGCTCAGGGAACAGATAGTCTCACGGAGCTAGCTCAGGTGAATAGGGTGAATGTTGCAAGACAATAATGTCAATTTAGATCGGAAATTCAGTTACAAATGTTGAACGATGTGATGTTGGGCGTAATCCTGCAGAGGAATACGATGAATTATTGCAAGAAATCGTTAAATGACTTCCAAATAAAAGGCTCCTGTGACTGTCTGGCCGCGTGGAACAAATATTTTGTGGATAATTCCTTTACAATCGTGAAAACAAACCAGCATAATCTTCACTTTCAACTTCTCCAAGCAACTTTTTACGGGTTTCTTTCATCCAACGCTCTCCATTCAGCACTTAGCCAATTTATTTGGGTATCATACTGAATACACCACATATCGTCATCAGTCACAATCGTCTTCAAGAAATTTGAGTCTTTTCAAGTACTTTTAATGATGTCTTTGTTATGCTCAATGTGATTAACTTTTCGATCGCCGATGAGTGTGGTACAAACCTCGAATTAACCTTCGTAAGGCCTAATACTTTGGTCAAAATGTGGTGTACAGTTGTTTGAGGAATGCCTAATTCTATTTCAATAAAATTTGCAGATGATATTTTCTTATTTTCGATTAATTTCCTCAATTCTTCGATGTTTTTTTTCAGATAATCCAGTTTTTGGACGGCCTGGTCTTTCGGCATCATTCAGAATGATTCTACCCGATTCGAATTGCTTTAACCACTCGTACACTTGCGTAATGAATATACAATCACCACCATATTCAGTTTATAGCATTGGGCGCGTTTCGGTAAAAGATATTACAAGTTTAACAGGAAAAAATGAAGGTCTTTGTTTAAAACTCATTTTCCGACTGATGCACTAAACGCACTAAGAAATATGACACAATAAATCAAGTTGTTTACATACAAATGTCATTAAATGTTTAACAGCTGTCAATGAAGTACCAAGTTATCGACGGGTACAATACTATAACAGATGGTACTAGTAGTACTGTTCTTTTGAAACTGTTCTGTTAGTTTTGGAATGGTGGGTGTATTAGGGGAGACCGGGTCTGGTGGACTAGTACTCTACTAAATAGTACATATTTCTTGTGTTTTATTATATATAGACAAAAACCATATGAATCGATAGAAAAACTATTCAACTAATAAAGAATATAATATTTATTTTATATTTAAGTAATAAAGGTGATAATTAAGCGCATTTTACAGAACACTACTTCTTAGTGAATGTGCCGCGGGTCCAGGGTAGGTAGACCATATACCTGGGGTAAGTTGACTTAGATATCAATGAGCGGCAAAAAAAGGACGAAATATGAGTAAAGGCAAATTAAACACTTCATTATTATAATTAAGGCTCTATTAAAAAAACAACAAATTGAATTAGGAACATTTCTTTCAAATTCTTCAACAAAATTATTACCTCTTATTTTTAACATTTCTAATTTTACTGTTCTTATCAATTAAAGGTACATTAAATGCACAGTCGTTACATACAACTTCTTTAAAAAAAATAATAACCTTTAAAGCACGTTGAAAACTTGAATTATCTAATAATATGTAACTTGATACTTGTTTCATCAAAACTAATAATCACTTACTTAAACTTAGAATCAGTCCCATAATCATCTTAATCATGTTAGCATCATCAGGAGATGATAATATACTGTATATTATCATCTCCTGATGATGCTAACATATTTAGCGAAACGCGCGTCGAGAGTTAAGGTTAAAGTTTTGATGTAGTGGTGATACAGAGTCTTCATAATCATCTTAGGAAATTGTAAATAAGACAAATAATCAGTCTTCAATGTCGGAGGTACAATGTTTGCATTCAAAAAACATTATATTACATCTCATACATTTGAAATGGGCCCATAATTTACACTGAATCCATTGTTCGCCAGGAATACTATCAGCATAGGATTCCGTGCACTCTAAACAATTCGTGCTATCGTCATCACTGTAGTCTTAATCGACTCCATTTCTCTCACCAGTATCATTAATTCTGTTTTCCTTTTCTTTGCCTTGGATCTTTGCTTTTCCTTTGGCCTTCTCTTTTCTTTGCCCTTTTCTTTTTCTTTTCCGTTGTTCTTTCCTGTACCGTCCGACTTTTTAATTCCGTTTTCTTGAAAGATTCTTTACATTTTTGTTGTTGTTTCATTTTCATAAGATTTTCTCCTTCAGGAGTATCGGTGTATATGGTGCTTTCACGTCCGGACATTTTTCCATTTTCTCAACGAGGCACTCTTTTTGGAAAAGGTCTTATCCCTTCAGGTGTGGCAAATTAAGTAGAGGGCATGTTTAGATAAGATAAAGGAGTCAAACTGAGGCGTATTTCTGATTCTGGAGGATGTATTTTTAAGGTTAACTCTTGGTTCCGCTTCGTATAAAAAATTTGATATATAACAGAAGGAGTGTCACATTCCGTACTAGAATGTAACCGGATCGATAATTGCAGTAGGAATTTGCAATGCTAGCATTGGAGTTTCACTTACTTTATGTGTATCAGGCATTGAAACTTTCTCGATTATAAATGAGCTGATAGATGGTCTTGTAGTGGAAGTTGATGGAACAGCAATTGCACACTCATCAGCCATGGGAGCTAGGAATTGGCCTATCTGTCACGTAAGATCCGCTGAACTCGGAGTCAGGAAATATATTTTCATTGAGTGGTGATATCCCGGTTACTCTGTACCCTGATTGAATATTTTCAATTATAACAGCTAACGGTAGTGACTATTTAAGTAACTCCGGTATATCATAAATTGTTATTGTTTTTCCTGGAACACTAGCCAGCCAGTTGTCACTAGCTCTGTTGAAATACTTTTCTAGAGGTCCGTAAACAGATCTATCTAAAGGTTGTAATTTATTGCTACAGTGCGGAGGGAATGACATAACTGTCACCCCATTTCATTTGAAGTAATCCAACACTTTGATCGACAAGTGGGAGTCGTGGTTATCTAAGAGTAAGAGAATAGGATTTTCTTTACCGGGGTTAACATGTTTCACAAAATGTTTGACGTACTTTATGAATTTTTCCTCTTTCGTCCAGCCAGACAGATTAGCATTACCTTCCGATCCTCAAGGAACCACCTGTAATAAAATGGGACTTAAAGTATACCGGTGGAAAAAGAAAGAACGATGGTACCATATTTCCAGCATCTGAGATGGCTACAGTAACTGTCACCAGTGTACCCCTCTCGGCAGATGCCATTTTACCCAGACTTTTCATCCCACGACAATAATAAGGTGCATGGACGGTAGTAAGACCCGTCTTATCTACATTCCAAATATCGCCAAGGCTCAGATTCATACATTGGTAAACAGCCATCAAGTTAGCGAAGAATCAACTAACCTTGTTTTTATTAAATGAGGTAGCTCTTGATAGACTTGTTGGTTGAGGTGATCGGATTGATAGAGAAGGATTCCGTTTGAGAATAGAACCCAACCTATCTTCACCAGCTATCAATTTTGTTCTCAACGAATCCGGCATAGCTTTGTTATATTTGTTTGCGAATTCATAAGCTAATGTTCGAGTCTCATATGGCGTCGATCCATAATAAATATCAGCTGTCTTCTTAAAATAACCGACTGAAGCTTCCTCGTTTAGATTAGTAAAAACTTGCCTATTTTTATGTATAGGCATGTCATTTTAAAAAATTTCCAAATCACCAAATCTTCGGTAATAAGAAAGATACATCTATGCGGTTTTCATATTATCCTTAGGTATTTAATCACTAAAGACTTTTCTCCAAGAAGTTTATCGTTACGATGCTTCACTTCCGAATAGGGGAAGACGACTTGAAATTTTTCTCCGATTAGAAGCAGATTATCCTCAGGAATATTATTATAAAAGACCTTTGCCTGAACAACATTCCGTTTTTCTTTTCTAGACCACAAAGTTAAAATAATTTACAAAAGTTCCAAAAGTTTTGCTAAGTTGAAATCTGCGTTTACCGTCATCTGAGCCAAAAGATATATTTTTTAATTGTCTCATTTCAAATTCACTTACTAAGAGTTTGTGAAACATACGTCATAGGTTACATCAAAAGGCCCTTTCAATTCAGTTGGAGACAAACATAAAATCAATCTGGACGAACAAGACAGACAGCGTCGATGAGAACAAATATCATCCAAACCATGAAAATATCATATAAGGGATGAAATTAGAGGTTTTCGTAGGAACAAATGTCCAATGCAAACATCGTTGCTCCGTTTGGAGTCTCGTCGACTCCGACGATCCTTGTACGATATAAAATCATAACGAGAGCTCGGCAAATAGTGGATTCTAATTGAAATCCAGACCGTTATTGACCCTGTAAACACTTGTCTGAGATCAATCGAATTGATACTCGCAGACGTAAGGAACGAACGGTCCTGACTATATTGGCCTGCCTTTTGATGAGTTTGTTTTGGAGAGATGAACTTTCTATTGCTTCAAGATTAGTTATATTTCTGCGTTATTAGTTTCGAGGTAATATTGCTGCATTCACAGCTCATTTTCGGGAAATCTCTGAAATTGACAGGCTTATAATTAAGAACTTAATTTTAGGTTTTGTATCTTGGTTTTCACTACATGAGAAGTTATATTCAATGATCATCTTTGTAAATGAAGATTCATATCCAAGGTATGGATCGCAGTGCCATCACATAGGTGAAATGTTGAATAAAATTCTGCCACATTTTGAATTTGCTCTTTGGAGGCTGAGAAAATTATCGAAAATCGTCCAAGTGCGAGCAGGACTCCCTCACCAATTATTTTCCTTGTATTTTCCAGTTGTTGTGACTGAAAAGCCAACGTTCCTAAGAAAAAGCAAATAATTTCACTATTGCAACAAAATTGTTTTGTCATGATGGAAAATCAAGTTTACAATTTTTCGATTTTCTTGGATTCGTGCTATAAGACATTACATTTTCCTAACTTCATGTATCTAGGTCAACGATAAACCTAACAGCATTGCCAATTTCTATTTATTTCAAGATACAATTCTATGTGTAATAATTCAAATAGAAAATGAGTAGTTCAACTCTATAGAGACCGTCAATTCAACGTTTTGTGATCGTTTTCAAGATGTTGAGCACCTCATCGGGATTAAAAGGATCTATTTCAATTGCTCGGGACCCAATTCGAACGTTTTGTTTGGAATTTCCATCTTAGTCAACAGTTTATTCAGTGTTTTGGATAAATGAAAACTTTTTCCGCACAAAGCGGTAAAGTCTCACTATTAGCAGTCACTGAAAACATGATCGCGATTGTCGAGTTTTTGAAATTCACGTGTCTGTCTGGATATTTTGTTACTTTTTTAAATATGCATTTCACTGTGTTCGGATTGTTAACTAATTTTTTTTGTTTTGTTGATGATCAATTCTAGGTCTACACCCTAAAACCTTCTGTTTAAATCAAATAAGTGATTTTTTTATGTCACCTTCAGAAATTTCAGCACCGCTTCGTTTCAAATTTTGACACTGTCGTTTGGTTAACCGATGTCTTGATACAAGTTCCTCTGCCCAAGGATTTCCTGGTAAATTATAAATATGATTTATAGTGGTATTTTCTTCATTTAAGCTGAATATATGCATTTCAGAAACATTTGCAACTCAACAATTGATAATGCGCAAACCAACTTCAATGAAAGAGTTAAGAATGACTCTTTGAGCAGACCAGTGGAACTCGTCAGTTTTGGTCTATGGCGAAGACAGCCTGCAACAACTTTCGCAAGTCATCCTTTCCACCTTTCGTTAGAGATGACGCTTCTATCGCAAAGTTGTGTTTTAGACACATCAATTACAGAGACACCAAGCGTCCTACATGTTCAATCGAATATCTCTGAAGTAAAGTTCAGAGTGAGTACGGTAAGGCGCGTTCTTCAACAGCTGAACCGTATAAAAGCAATAAGTCTTGATGAAATTCCACCAATTGTTTCAAGGAAATGTTTCCCAGAGTTACCACTTGATTTTGATCGTGTTTCAGATATCTTATGAGAGCTAGACGTTTTCGGAGTGTTGGAAAGTTGCGAGAGAACAATCGATTTCAAAAAACGGCAAGAAATGCCTACCCGAAAATCATTGTCCAATCGCTTTGTTGCTCACTATGTTGAAAGCCATGGAAAAAGTGATAAACTAATCACATACTGACTTTCCGTAGAATTGCGTGGTTGGTAGCTTTCTCTCAAGTAGATCGATTCAGGTGGTGGTCGATGGTGTAACGAGTGAATCTTTTCAGGTTAATGAAGGAGTACTCCATGGCTCCATACCCTAGCCAACTATTTTTTGTTGCAGAATTATGATCTGCTCCACTCCACCGAAAATGGAATATTTGGGTTTGTAGATGACTGTACCTTGGTGTCGTCATTTTTCAGTCAGCGTCCTATAACTGCTGAGGAGACACACAAACAAATATATCAACAGAGTATGTAACTGAATTCAGACTTGGGAAGATATCAGAGTGGAGCCGGTTGAACTTGGCAATTTTAACACATACAAGATGCAATCACCAACGTTCTCCAGAAAAGTCACTGCTGGTGAATCTCCACTAATCATGCAAGAAACTCGAATTACCTCAGAAACGAACATGCACCTACTCGGCATCAAAGTCAATACTGGAGTTTGCTGGCATGGCCATAGGTTAGCTATTTCCAATCTGCTTCTGCTAAACGCAGTTGTCTTTTCAAAGCTTATCAGTTCTTCACGCGACTATAGTTGATGCTTTTATACAAGGTACAGGAGGGGCTCCCCACCGAACTAAAAGGTTTGGTCCTGGAACAAATCCATAATCAAGGAAAATTCAGGCTTCTGGAAGAATAACAAAGCCATGTTCCTCTCTCCATAAAATCTTGGCATCCCACTGTTGTTTTAAGCGCCAATTTTTCTAGAAGATCAATGGCCTACTGGACGTTATATTTTGTCGTATTGTTAGAAACAGTTCATTTATATCAACACTTCACCCAGAAAAAAAAACTGTGTTGTAGAGTAAACTTTCATTATCAGGACCCATAGGACTTGCCTATTATACTCACATACATAATATACTGAAATATATCCTTGAACCCTAAGACAAATGTGAAATTTCAATCATTGAAAACATAATAACATTATTTTCAATGTTCCTAAAACAGTTCATCTTACCTCCGCTTGAACGACAAATTAAATTATACGATCCCCCCTCGTATTTTGAATGTATTTTGAGACTTGCGTCACCTCTTATGAAGGCTTATTAAGTTTACTATTTTCTTTGATTGACTTTTGGTACCGTGTCTTACTTATAAAACAGTTTATTTATTTGTATTTGGAGTCTTTTCAGTTGCGTTAGGTGAGTGACGCATTCCTGGTTTCACCTCTTTTGTCAACCTCGCTCTATCTGGATCCAGACGGGTGGATTCACTGTTTGAATACCCATTTGGCTGGTAATTTTCTTCATGTTCCTCTGCTACCTTAGTTCCACTAGGCACCGGCAAGATAACCAGTTCAAATTCCCCTTTTCCTTTTTCTTGAAACCATTTCCGTTCTCCACTCTCTTCCTTCGAAGTCTATTTCTTATTAGAACCATAAATATGTGGCTGAAATCAGTTGCTTTTGAAATAAATTCAATCCAGTATCCAAGAAATATTTGCAACTGCACTTCGTTGGAAGCTTACCTAAGGATGTGGTGTAACCTTTCTTGTGGTCCAATGTTTCATTTCGATTGCTATTTCCAGAGGCTTGATGTGAACAATGTGTGAACTGGACTCGTCATCTCAACCGGAATCTTTTAAGATGAGTAACTTTAGTATTCTTATATTTCAAATTTCAAGCTTTCAGTTTGACGTTCGTTGTGTCATTATCAAACTAGTACAACGTTTCATCAATCAATTGAAATATTAGTGTTTACCTTTTTCTGCAAAGATCGTCTCAAGAGACTCAGTATTGTTTTCCAATTATTCAAAACCACCGAGTGATGGTTCTTGCTGGGCTACAAACTCATTGAACTGAACCAACGGACGAAGACCTATGACTGAACTAAAATTGTGATTTAATATTTTTAAAGAACTGCAACTGTATTAACACTCAGTTTTACTGTCGCCCAACTTGTTTTCTGATGTTTCTTCACACTATTTCTTCTCACTGCTGTATCTATATGAGAAAACATCTGCGGGTGCTTAGTGAATCCCATGAATAGTTTTTTATTTCGTTCTTTAGAGAGTTTATAGTCGATCAATAAACGAAAGCGCATCTGGAGAACTTGAAAGGATAGACGCAGAGGAGATTCGTTTAAGTAGTGCGGAAGAATTGTGGAACAGAATGAAGGCAATCATGGAGGCATCCGAGCGTGAATGTAAGAAAGACAATAAACCAAAAAAAGCAATGGATTTCAGGTAGAACTTGGTGAAAGAGCGTCAAATGATGAAAACGTTCGGATTAACAGAAGGCGATGTACGTAACAGGTATAACAGACTCACCAAAGAAATCAATACAACTACAAAAGAAGACAAAAATGCATATTTCGATTCCATATGTCAAGAAATTGAACAACACTCCTTTAAAAGCGAGCCCAGATACCTATTCAAAAAAGTCAGATATCTAACTATTGCATTTTAGCCGCGAATACTAACTATCAAGGCCAAGAACGGAGAGAAGCTTACCTCCAAATTGGATGTTATAGAAAGATGGAAAACTTACTGTCAGGAATCGATGGCTGATGTCAGTACAGATAGCCATTCGCATAACATGGAAGCAACAGAAGAGTTGGTTACCTCCAATTCAAAAACAGAAAATGGAAAAGGCTGTTCAAAGGCGTAGTGAACAAAAAGCAGCAGGTAATGATATTTCTGCATACTGGAATGGTGAAGGCGACAGGAAACGCTGGAATAAATATTACACCACATCTGCACAAAAATCTGGGAAACGGGGATTTGGCCAAATGAATGGACAGAATCATTATTTATTCCGCTACATAAAAAGGGACTGAGAGACCAATGTGAAAATTTTAAAATCATCGCTCTGATCCCGCATGCCAGCAAAGTTAGCTGCTGATATTGCAAGAGAGGCTGAAACCCTACCTACATCCCTAAATCAGCACAAGTGAGCAACTCATAAATATCAGACAACTTATAGAGAAATGCTACGAATACAATGTTCCGTTGCTGATTCTTTTCCTAGACTACATCAAGGCCTTCGATAAAGTTGTCTGGAATAATTTGTGGCAGGTTCTAGATGAGATGGGCAGGCCAAAGCATCTAACGCGTGTTATCAAGATTCTTTATACAACCAACAAGGCTTTTGTGAGGGTGGACGACATGGTTTCGGATTCGTTTACAGTGGGGAAGGGGGTAGGACAAGGCTGCGTCCTGTTACCCATTTTATTCAACATATATGGGAAATGGATAATTAGGAAGGTGACAGAAGGTTGAAATGTTGGTGTCTCTGTAGCGGGAAATGAAATATCAAACTTACGTTATGCGAATGACACAACTCGCTTTGCATCCTCAGAGTAAGAAATGGCCGATCTGTTGAAACGGATTGAAAAAGTCAGTGAGTAGGTTGGATTACTTCTCAACCGCTCCAAGTGCTCCCTGATGGGGGTTGATAGAGCAAACTCACTTCCTCAATTCAGAAACTTCAAGAATGATATTTAACTAACACCCCAAACAATAAACCTTGCAGCCAGAATAACCAACAAAGGAGACTACGAAGGAGAAATAAAACGCCGATTAGCAATAGCTAAGTCATCTTTAGCCAAATTAGGGAAGGTGTGGAAGAACCATCACATAAAGAAGAAAACCAAAGTCAGGTTGGTGAAATCATTAATATTTCCCATAGCAATGTACGGTTGCGAAACCTGGACAATCAACGCTGCATGTTGAAGACGAATCGAAGGATTTGAGATGACATGCTACCGCTAAGCTGCTAAGCATCCTTAGGATAACCTGGTCTGCTTATAGTACAAACGTCTCCATCCTGAAAGAACTGAAAATAGATATCCAAGATCGCCTCTTAACAACTATACAGAGGCATCTTCTAGGATTCGTTGGGCATATAATACGGCAGAATGAATGAGAAAAACAGACGATACGGGGCAAGATAGAGGTGAAGAGGCGAAGAGGCCGATCACCAAATAGATTCATCTAGCAGGTGAAAGACCTCACAAACTTATCTCTCTCAGAAATAATGAGAGACGCAGAAGAAAACGAAAAATGGAGATCTATTATCAATGGTGATACTGACGCATTATAAGCCACGACGTTCGAAATCGAACAACGATGGTAATGATGATGAGGTGATCAGAGTGGAGATCAGGGTTTCACATCTCGAGATGTTGCAAGCTTTTCTTCATTTCTGAATAATAGTTGTTTGTTGGATTTTTTCTATCTAGCTGAATTGCATCCCGCATCGATTTTCTTCTCTCTCACCAAAAACAAAATACCTTAGCCTTATCCCATCCAAACTAATATGTCCAAATTTGCTTATATTAAGGTGGAAGATCTGGATACCCTAAATGCGGATGAAAGGCGTCAGATTCATTTAGGTCTATCAGCTCAAGCAGATTTTGATCCCAGCTTCATCTAAATCTCTGATGTTCATACGTTTCATGATAATGAGATCTGAGAAAATATAATCTACCGTTGTCCAATTGATCTGGCGAAATTAATGGTCTAAGTAGAAATATAAAAATAACTTTAGATACACTATCTCTTATCTATTCGCAGTTTTTCCCCGCGAAACGTAGTAACGTGAACAAGGCATTCACAACGCGAAGCGGCGTGACGAGATCATTTGATATAGAAATTTTAATATATAAGAGAATCATTGAAAAATACCCTCAATTGTCTTCCTTTCAATGATCATACTATTGTCTACAATGTACCACACTGATGCAGAAATATCTGAGAATACGACTTCTTGTTTACTTTGAAATCTTGAATCAATGAACATTCATTGTACTTACATTAGGACTTGATCTGAAGAATTGAAGTTCTTCCTCAAATTGTCTTGCGACAAACATAATGAAAATACAAAAGTAAAAGTAACACATTTAGAAGAGACTCATACGATTTATTCAAACTGTTAATAGTTTCTCACTCCGTTGCATATCGATTGTACAATCTCTACTTTATATAGCTCCAGTAATCCACATCTGAAGACCAGATACAGAAATGTATATTCAATACCCATTGATAGTTATTCAAGTGGCAAACACATTATCTCGAACACAGAGAATAAGACTATAGATTGACTAACCAGGACGCTTTTTCATCCAAACTACAGACGATATCTCGCGACCAATACGAACGTTCGATATAAACAAGCTAATATGACAAAGTTCCTCTCATAAGTTTATCGGGGAACAATGGAACTCAATTCCGGTGGAATACAAATGCTCAATCCATAATATTAAATCTGTCTTCCATTGTCTAATTGCGATGAACGGCGATCGCCCGAGTTGTGTGCCTAAACCCAGTCGTCGGTGAATTATTCATGGAGATGTTGTTGAAGCAGATCCGGATCTCTCAGTTTTGCAATTTGAGCGACAGTTTTGCTTTTCTTGATTTTGGATTTCATTCGAGCAGGGAAAAGGCCGATTTGAAAACTGTACAGTAGAAAAGTAAGGGGAGTATTTGCTTTTTCAACTTCTTCTGTTTACTGGGAGGGTAGCTTTATACTAGACGGCGTCAGGTCAATACTCATAGGAATATCTGAACCGAAGATTCATCAACTACATACTAAATGGCCTCAGAGCAATACCCATAGGAATACCTGTACCGAAGATTCATCAACTACTGTATTGCTGCTAAAATTTTTTCAGGACATGAGGTTCAGGACGCTAGTCCTTCCTGTCAGAGAAACTCTTTGCTTGGAGGTGCCTTGTTAGATGATGAAAGATCTGTCAATATCCTAGAATGATGGACGAACGAATACAAAATAGTGTATATAGAGCTAATAGGCCCGACCCAGAAGGAAAATAGGATACAAAAATATTACAATCCACATAAATAGTATATAAATCAATACTATCCTTGAGGTGATATTAAGTATCTTCTAGTCTGAGATGAGAATGTCACCAAGCACATAGGTTGCTCTTACAAACAGTATTTCGATGTGTTCTTGAAATAACATACGCAGTGCCCTAGCTGATAAAGCTGGAAACGCGACTAGGTGAAAGATACTAGTGCCTTCCGCTCTACCACCAGGACAAGTAAATGCACAAATGTCTAAATACCACACCTAGGAATATAGAACTCTATTGGATGAAGAAGTAAGCTGTACATTTTTAATTTATAGAGTGACTCAACTTAAGGGCCACAGATGACATTCATATTAACTGGATACTGTTCGTTGAGGAAAGCGACTGGCCCTTTTGCAAAGGGCTCGCGCCCTTGCAAAATATATAGAGTATTGTGAATGCTCGATCGTCACCACTAATACGGAGTATATGATCAGTAAGAAATGGGTGACTGAGTGCTCTGAGTAGCATTACTAGCTTCTTCGAGAAGTTGGAATTGCTGACATTCTAGCCGTCTGCAGGAAGAAAATGAGGCGTAAAGACAACCCCATGGGGTACATCTGCAGCGGCTTATTTCGCCCCCTCCTACCTATACATTTCTCCAGGAGCTGTTGTGAATGCTGAGAATGTGAAACCTTTTCTGAAATTGCCCCTAATCTTTTCTAAGGGTTTTAATTCATTTATTTTCCTAGTCTGAAGTTTTGAACCTATCATTTCGTCCATGGAGGAGAATATTGAAGCTCAGTATATTTTGAGTGTCAGGTTCGCTCTTTTATGTCGTGGCTGAGTGTATGAGATGTTGTTAATACTTGTGAAAATTCTTTCTTCGAGATGTTTCTAGTTGTCAAGAATTATGAATTAAACGAAGCGATCATAGGCATTCGAGTTGAAATAATAAAAACAAAATATTTTTTGAGTTTCGAGAACGCATTGAAGTCAGTTGGACCAAAATTGGATGAATACGTGTCTTCTTGAGTTCTTTTCAAGTTGTTTGCCACAAATTGTAATGTTCAAATAATGTTCCAGGTGGGAGGAATCCAAAGTGGAAAAACAACACGATAGTTGTAGATGATGGTCAAAATAACTTTTTTTGGTTTCGATTCACATTTGCCTCGATATAGACTGGAGTTACATCTTCAAGACAATTGAGGTGTTGGGCATCAAACGAGCGTTTCCTGAGGCCTAAATAGGTTTTTGAGTATTTGATTGAATTGATAAAAGTTATGCTGATGTATTCAAGATCTCCAATAATCAATCGAAGGTTTTGCAAGATCACATCCTTGAGTTCTTCTACATGGTTTACAGCAATTGATGTCGCAGGACTATAAGAGCGCTCATCGTTTTGAGCCCTTTCACCCTATTCTTGAAATAATTGATGGCAATCAATTCACACTGTGACAAAATGCTTTTCATATAATTTTCAAGGTTGTGTTGGCAAACATCACCATACCCAATAACAAATGAAACTCGAGTCACGAAATTTGATAGATTTCACTACAGATTGTGCCAACATAAGAAGGGAAGCATGCATTGGAATCACCTCTGCAGTTTTAAAGCAAAAACTCTCAGGTACTATTTTAGGAAGTATCCTCACATTTCGAAGAAAACTCGAGATTACCCTGGGAAAACAGCTAACAAAGATCAGCGATTGAGCCAATTCAATTTTAATTTTATCATCAACCGTTAGATTAAGAGTCATTACTAAATAATGAAGGGTGAAACTCATTTTTCTGCAAAAGCTGTCAACTAATTCGAAATTCTGAAGTTCACAGCGCTTAAGAGAGCTTCGAATAGGAGAATGTTTCTAATATGAAGATACACAATATCTATAGTATAGCATGTACAGATTATTATTCATTATAGATAAGATGATTCCATTCCCTTCTCTGTCCTCGATGCTTGAGGAAAATTCATTGGTGAATACAGATCGCACCTAGCATCTTTCATCCCGGATTTCAGGATTTTATGGAATTTCGGCATATGCTTATATCCTGCTATCTACCAAAGTAGGTTGGAAAATATTTTGCCATTCATCTGGCACTTTTTAGTACCTTATAAGGACATATTCCATTTTTTTTTTATTGAATGGTTGAATATAAAGTTATGTTCTTTCAAGTAGGAACCATAAATGAATTTATTTTGAATAGAATATACATATACATGGCCACAGAAATAAAAATTTAACGGGGTTAAATCTGGTGAACGAGCTGACCATCTTACTGGTCCTCAGGTTCCCATTCAGTTATAACTGACATGCTAGTTCAAAAGTTTAGTCTGGTGCTATCTTGTGTCATATTGTTACTAACCTTCTTTGAGCCAAGAGAATTTAATACAAAACCCTCGACTATGTTTTCGTTTATAGTATTATGATAAGGTTTTCCACGAAGATTTTTGTCAAAAATATCTTACGCCAAAACACTGTGATTATTTAACCCGCAACAAACATTAAAACCGATTCCTCTTGGTGTTGAACATTTACTTCAACAAGATGATTACAATCGGATCAGTAATGTTCTTTGTTACGACTGCATAATCTGTCACTAGTCACTCTCACTTTCACTAATCCATATGGTATTCTCTTGACTTTTTCTATTAAACCATTCTAGTTATCGCTCATAATCAAGCTGCAGAAACTGAGATGTTGTAACAGGACTTCCATTGTAAATTCTTTGTTATATTGTTTATTGTAACTTTAATCTGTGAGTGTTTCGAAAAACAGTGTTTATGAAATTGTGTTTCAATCTTTGAAATATAGACTAGTGAGATTGCCTCCTGTCAGGGGAACTAACGGAATAATAATCTGAAGCAGCATCAGAATCCTATTCACTTTGAACGTAACTTTATTATATGCGAATTTATCAAACATTCAAATATTTGCGATGTTTTGTGTAAATTCCTACCAGCATATCAGGTGGAACCACAGAATATTCAGAGAAATTTCTTTTCTAGAAAAATTTACAATTTGACAGGCATGCTATATGGTTGGTGTAACTGAAACTAGGCCTTGTGTTTTTTTTGTATTAAGAATATCTTGATAAAATTTGGGAATCGGATAAAAGACAAAATTTTGAATTTGACAACATTAATATGTTCGACATATTGTTATGTCCGGCTTAACCGGAAAACAATACCGAATTCTGTTTTTCAAATAGGACACCCTATATTTTTTGGTTCCTTTTAATTGTTCATCTCATCTTACGAGCTTTCGACATATTTTTGAAAGAAGAACAAAACACAATTTTTTACTATCATTCTCTCAAACACAACATCGCACACAATTGATGGTTCCCCTCACAACATTATTTAACTGTTCTGCTGTTATGCCTGCAATAGCCTGTCTCAAACGGTTCTCCAATTCTTGTTGGTTACTAACAGGTGTTTGGTAAACCTCATTCTTCAAATTGCCCCACAGGAAGAAATCTAGTGGACTCAAATTTGATGATCTAGCTGGCCATCTTATGGGACCATTTTCACCTATCCATTTTTCGGGAAAAATTTTGTCGAGATACCGAGATATCTCCCTTGTGTTGTGAGGGGATGCACCATCTTGTTGAAAATATATTTCAATCACTACAGTTAATGGCAACTCGTCTAATTCATCTTGTACTTGGGTTCTCAAAAATTCTTAATATCTCTCCCTGTCAATGAACCTTCGAAAATTATAGGCCCTATTGAATATCTTCCCATCATCCAAATCCAGACATTGAATCCAAAACGTTCTTGGAAGTTTCCATATCGATATATGTGCTCTTTTTGTTTCGACCAGTACACGGTAACGTGATTCGTCACTGAATAAAATCTTTGTCTGATATTGTGGAACATCCTTCATTTTCCTAAGGTACTCGTCACAGTACTGGAGTCTCCAGTACACAGTATCATTAACATACAGGTGTTGGTATAGTTGCTATTTTAATGAGCGGTACTTATGTGTTTTAAAATTCTTCATGCGCTTTGGTGGCTAATTTCAAGCTCCTCGGCAATTTCCCTTGTTGATGTTGATGGATGAAAAAACATCAACAAATGTCAATACGTCTATTTCGGTATCTTCGTCGAAAACGAAATCCTCCTCACGAAATCTTCGTTGAACTATAATTGTTCTGCTTGAACGCTATTTTGCTTGCACTCTCCATAAATAAGGAGCAAATCGACTTTTTCACTTTGGGTGTATTGATGCATACTCAAAACTGAATTCTATAATTCGCAATGTCGATAATTAACAACAATGGAATTTAGACATGTCACACTAATATTTTTATCAGAATATTATAAGTATGAACAAAAATTTTCCCTCGCCAACGTAGTTATTATTATTAGCGAATGGAAAGCTCTCCAAAAACTGCCTAGGTATTCTCCACTAGAACTCCGGAACTGTTACGGATAGATTGACGTGACTGGTGAAGTAAAAATATAAGAAAATACTGGTTCTGTAATACAGGGTGGCGCGACATGGATATCTCAGAAGCAAACCTACTTCTTGAGGAAAAACTGAAATTTAAAACTTTGACACCCAGTAAAAAATCAACAATTGAATTTTTAGATACAATCTTGTATTTTCGTGATAGGAGATGTTGAGCTAAGTCAATTGTCACAGTTCATGGCCTTCTAGAACGAAAGATGAAAATTGCAAAAAAAAGATGGTGATTTGTTTTTCTTTCAAAAATATGTCAAAAGGTCGTAGGATGAGATGAACAATTAAAATAAGCAAAAAAATACAGGGTGTCCCATTTGAAAATCGAAAGTTGGTATCGTTTCCAGCATAACCGGAAACGAAGCGACAAACATATTAATGTTATAAAATTGAAAATGTTATCTTCTATCCGATTCCCCAATTCCATCAAAATATTCCACATAGAAAAAAAGTTACAGGGGTGGCCCTAATTTCGGTTAGATGTGGTATATTAAGAAAGAAAGATAAAAAATAATCGTCCTTTTTCATCCAAAGGGTTCACATTTGGAAAACACAAATTTATATTTTAATTCAAATATCATTCAATAAAAAATTGTTTCGAATACACCCTTGCATTCAAATCATAAAGTGTCCGTAGATTGTTGAAATAGTTTTCACCAAACTTTGATAGCAACCGAGATATTGGCGTATGACAAAATCCAGAAAAATCCAGAATAACTCGAAAACAAAAGAATATAGATGTGACCTGTTTTTGCCAATAAATTTACGTCGACAATCGAGGACTTAGATGGTTCGGCCATTTTTCTCTATTTGAAGTATTTCACAGATCTACCGTACTAAAACTATCGTACTACACCAAAGTTCTTCGTCCATAATACTGTATAATCGTGCTTGTAAGCATTGGAAATTTTCTTTAAATGCACCATGATATCATGCAACTTATCTTAAGCCAAAAGCTTTCAGAATATTCATCACAGATGACTTTTTACTCTTCATCCCCTTTTTGCTGAACAATTTTATTGCAGGGTAATGTAGGAGTATTTATCTGTTTATGTGGTCAGTTTGGGTATTAAAAAGAGAGATCTAACTGTTGAGTACCTGTATAAACCATTTGGATATTCTCATAAATAAACATCTTTCTACCTCCAAAATTGAAACCAAACATATTATTCTAATATCTTGATAATACCATATTCAATTATCTACAAGTCGATAGAAGGTACAGACACCGTAGTAGAATTTGATGGTCTTTTATTTATTTATTTATTTATTGTTTCAAAATATAGGAATCCCTACAGAATAGACCCAATTACCGGGGTTCACAAAAATGATAACAGAAAATTAACAGAAGTGAAACTGTCATACGAAATGAAAATTATAACTTTCATAAAAATTCAGGAGAGAAAGAAAAACTCAGCTAAGACTACAGAATCAAGTAAAATATCATGAAAACTAAAAACTACTACAATGAGCATGATTCAGATCTAATGAGATATGCAATAACATTTTTTTGAAAGAAGAAAGAGGTTCATGAAAAATATCTAAACTGGCAATATGCCAATTGTACACACGCATAATTCGCAAGAAAACAGAATGAAAAAATGAGCTTGTACGGGCCTTTGGAACATAGAAGAGTGCTTTTCGATGGCTAGGATACACGGGAACATTGAAAGTGAGATAATTGACAAGCGGAAAACTAAAAGAATGATTGAAAATTCGATAAAGTAATACAGTGTCGAAAAGGACTCTCCTCTGCTCCAGCCTTAAAATTTTGTGATTACGCAAACTTAATTGATAATTATGGTTAGGACTGAAAGATCTAAAGTTGAAACTTTCGACAAACTTTCTCTGGACTCGTTCAATTCTGTCAATATACTTGCAATAAGGAGGGGACCAAACAGGTGCAGCATATTCCAAATTACTCCTCATCGACGAGAAATATAGCATTTTTAAAGACCTTGGGTCACTGAAACTTTTAGTAATTCTTAGAACAAAACCCATCGTTTTGAAAGCCTTAGAAACTATATGATCAATATGATACTCAAAGGACAACTTAGAATCAAGATATATACCAAGAACCTTAATTTGGTTTACCCTCCCAATTACAAGCCCATCAACAGAAAAAAATAGCATCGACGTTGACATTCTTTGTAAGCCTTATATGCTTACACTTATCAATATTTAATTAAAAATACCTACTTTGACAAAAAGAGAAAAGCCTGTCAAGATCAATCTGAAACCGCAAAATATCATCATAGGACCGAATAGCATTGTACACTCTAAGATCGTAGGCATATAAATCATGTTTTGTATGGAGAAAACATTCCGAAATATCATTAATGTAAATTGAAAATAAAAGGGGACCCAGATGTGACCCTTGAGGCACACCAGAGGTGACACGAACGAAACCGGAATGAGTGCCATTGAGTGCAACATACTGCAGTCTATTCGACAGATACGATTCTATCTATTTCAGTGAGGACCCCACCACACTAAAGTCCTCTAGATCCCACAACAAAGTTGCATGATGTACCTTATCGAAGGCCTTAATCATGTCTGTTTAGACGGCATCAACTTGAATACCATCATCGAAACTACTACTTATGAAATGAACGTAAGGAGTTAAATTAGTTGACACCGACCTATATTTAAAAAACCCATATTGAGATTGAATCAACTTGGAACCGGATGAATGAAAAATTTCATCAGTTACTTTTGCTTCAAACATTTTACCGAAATAACTTAGAATAGAGACAGGTCGGTAATTACTCATTCAATTTTTCTTACCTTTTTTGAAATAGGTACGATCTTTGCCGCCTTCCACTTATGTGGAAAGACACCTTGTACTAAAGATTTGTTAAAAATAATTTGAAGTGGAGTCGTCAAACTAGCGGAACACGATTTTATAAAAATTGGTGCGATGGAACGATAACCAGCATTCTTCATTGTCATTCACAATGCCTAATTATATTCAACCGAAATTTATTTTAATAATACATGGAATTCTATAAAGGCTTGAAATTTCAAATTTTTATAGTATTTTACCTGAAATTTTCTAAATTGGGGTATCCTTGTGAACTTGGTAATGATTGATCATCTATGAGAAATATTCTTCGGGATTGCACAAAAAAAACACAATGAAGTGATCTATGGGAATAATGAACTGCAATATATTTATTTCAAACCCATAGTTCACAAGTCTAAGTTCATCCCTTCCCTCATCCTGTAATATCTAAAAGTAGATACTGCTATAATCCAAAAGTTTGCCTCATTCAGAAATCCGTTGTTTGTACAGCGAAAACGTCTATCACGTCTGTTTACACTGTACAACAAGAAACATCTGCAGTTCGAGCTACACACTAGATCACACGTACCATCAACATTCCCCAAATATATGTATGCCCTTATGGAAAAATATTAGTTGCGGTGTGTTCCAAATTTTGTTTACCTTAGGGATTTTCTCGCTTTAGCACGATTGTTTCTTGGTCCGTAAATGTTCCTGATCGTGTTATCCCTCTGTGAACTTACACTACACCTTTATGTTTGAAAATTTAATGCCTGGTAAACCTTGGGTCAATAGAGGGTTGTTAAGTAGGTATAGACCAACTAGTCAAGATGTGTAGAAGTTAAACTGAATCTATATTCGTCATTCTTATGTTATAAAAAGTTAGTGGAAAATATCAGCCTCAAAAGATTGAAGTATGCGTAATATTATCTACCTTTTTTCTTATTGAGAAGAGAGATAATAATCGAAAGTAAGTACTGAAAATGAGCATTAATCTTCTGTTTACATTAGAGTCTAATCAAGTTTGTATTCTCTAGGATCAATGGACAAGGATATATACCATTGGACCAGTTGTCTATATCACTACAAATGTAACAAAGTGAATTCGTTCGGTTCAAGTTTGAAATTTGAATTGTCCATTTTGCTTGTTTGTAGGGCACATTGACTGAACCATCTCTTCTGGCTCATTATACGAGAGACTACACGTTTCTATTTAAATGAATCAAACTAAGAGAGAGAATAAAAGGGGAATATTAGGTGGCAAGTAATAAATGCTGGTATATAATTAAAATACACTCATCGAAAGAACCTATAGGGGATTTTACATCATTTACAACATAAGCAACATGAAATATCCGATAATTACATACCTCATACACAGTATAATTATAAAATAAAATTTCCGACAATAGTAAAAACACAGCAAAATTACATTTAACGGCAGTTTATATATAAACTGAAAAGTTTTATTTTACTTCCACGCTAATGATATGGTATTACCACTGTGATTATTTAAAAACTTCCCTCTATCCATTTGGTGAACTGAGAATCGATTTGTCAATCGTTTTTGGATTTATTGTATTCCGTCCTTGTACCACTACTCGAAAATACTTGATTTCGCATTTGAAGGTAAAGATGAAACTTTGTTTTATTCCAATTGTAGCCTGAAGAACGAATGGTTCAAGAATCAGGTCTCCTTTTCCCTGAGGGAAAACGAATACGTATCTGTCCAGCTGAACGAAATCTGTTATTCCGCCAATGCTTACATCACCCCAGACCATCACAATATCTCCTTGGTGGATGTGAACATCCCGAGCATTTCTGAATCACCAAATATTTCCATGCTATCCTCATATGAGATTATGTATCCGGAAATAAGTCGAACGTGTATTTTGTGCCAAATAACACAGAGCTCCAGTGTTCAATGTGATCTCGAGTCCAAAGTACTCTCGTTTTGCAATTTCCACGTACCAATGTGGACGCATGGCACATAGATGAGATTCATGTGGATGTTTCTCAGCTGTACATTCAGTTTTAGGTCAGGGTACGACCAGCGTGTTCCATGACATTGTAGTAGGGGAGAACATAATGCTAAATGGTGATGAACTCATGTGCCGTCTGGACCTATTGAATTTTAGAGCGTAGTTGAAAGAATGAAACCGGTTGTGGTTGTGGGTATGACATCTGATTGTTTCCAGTAGCAAGCAGGAGTGCCTCAGGGATCCATTCTTTCGCCAACCTTGTTTCTGTTGCAGATGAACGATCTTCTGTCATCTGCTGAGAACAAGATCTTCGGTTCTGCAGACGAGTGTATACTGGTAACGTCTTTTAGTAGTCTGCGGCCGATTACAGCTGTGGAATCTCAGCGTCAGAGATGTCAACAAATAATTAACTTAAACTTTGACTTACAGAGGTTATCGGAGTGAAGTCAGTTGAACCTAGTGAGCTTCAACGCGAGAATGACGTAAGCAACTACGTTTTCTAGAAAGGTCCCCGCTGGAGAACCTGCTTTAACGATGCAAGGCCAACAAATTGCATCCTAAGATTTGATGAACCTTCTCCGAATAACGGTTAAGTCCAGGTTGAGCAATAGCTAAGTCTACATCAGCTAAACTTAATTTTCTTTTCAGAGCCAAGCGATTCTTCACGTCTTCTCAGCTGTTGCTTCTATATAAGGCGCAGATTCGGTCTGCTTTGGAATATTGTTCCCATAAGTGGGGACCTGCACCCAAACATTCGTTGCAGAGGTTGTATAGTGTGCAAAAACGGGCTGTGCGCCTCATCGACCACTCGGAGATTCCAACCGCGGGTGGAAAACAAGTTGCTAACCTTTTTCTGTTTCACAGATACTTCCACGTAAGCTGCTCCAAGGAGCTGAAAGACCTTGTTCCGGGAAAACTCATGTTTTGCCGCAACACTAGGCTGGCAAGGAATTCTCATCATATGGCGATACATTTAGCGACCTTTCGAACCTTTCTCTATAAGAATTCCGGTGTTTACAGGGCCAGTGAGCTATGGAAATCGCTTCTGTCCAACATCTTCTCAACAACCTACAATTTGGCCCTCTTCAAGAAGCGAATAAACATACACTTCAATTCTTCCCAGGCGCCCACTCATGTGGTGTAACAGGTTCGTCTATTCCTGGGAAGCGCGCATAAAAAAAGATCATATAATGTTTTCCTTCTCAGCGGTGGGGGAAGCGTTGAAAAATATAAACAAATAGTTACATGAAAATACTCGAGCGGGTCAGATATTGATAGTTAGGTACCCTAACGTATCTCTGATAATTGAGATACGCTAATCTGCCAGTTTGCAGGTAGCAAGTGGTCATAGGAAAGGAGAGAAAATAGATAAAACTTAAAATATTTCGAGCTTGTCAGATATTCAGAGAAAATGTTATATGAACTAATTGCTCTTATTAAAAAGACTGACCAATCGAAAGTGACGAGAGCTAATATTTGGAAAAATGCAGAAAAATTACTTCAATCAAATACTCAAGTCTGTCAGATTTTCATGCACACGGTTCAGCTTGCTGTTCTTGTCGGGCTACTAAACATCTCACTTCTATTTCGAGGCAATTAAACCTGACGGTTTGAAAGAATTTTTGATTATACATTTCTATTTTTTTCATTTACAAAATGTGATAAATGAAAGCACGACGTAGATTATTGAATTATCGTCGTACTATAAGTCCTCATCGTTAATTTCAACAGATAGTTCGGAAATTTTGGGATTTATTATATTCAACTGCAGGATGAAAGTACCTGTAGATCAGATACTTTGATCACTATGAATAACACTGTGCGTGATATCTTTGATTTATTGATGTTACAGCAGAAAGTTCAAAATAGAAGTAAGCGTCAACAGATCTAGATTGGACGCATCGGATGCATCGCATCCAGTGTATTTTTGAATGGTTGATATAGAAACTAATGTAACTGGGTCCACTTACGCGTATCGTACGGATCGATCGAACCGGCCTGTCGGTAATGCCGATGCAGTTACTAGATGGGGAAGTTTTCCGATTCATATTGCTTGCTACGAAATGAGGCCATAGCTTGCCAGCAGTATTGGTATTCCGATTACTACGAATATGAGGAAGTACTGCCTAGAAACATATCCGTTCGATGCGATTCATCCGATTGGGATTTATGGACCTTCAGTTTTATCGTACATTGTCAGACCCGTTAGGAGTACCGACTTTCTAGAACCGTTATATTTTTCCTTTATTGTTCTAGGTGTATATTCTCTGGTATCTTGTTCATAGAAAATACACTTCATTTTATCATCACTCATTTTGGTACCGATATAAAATTCACAAATTGAAAAAAAAGTGGAAACGGTGCAAGAGAGTCAGAAACTGAGAGAAAAGCTCTGAGTAGAGAATAGTATCTACACGTTATCGTTAATAGAGAGTTTTTGCACCTCTTATTTTGAGACTTTGTTATTTTCTGAGCATGCGCTCATAGTATCCGAAAACTTTATTAAGGATAACAAATTGCCGTTATTACGGCAGAATAAGAACTGGTTATTACTCTCATTTACCGTGTGCAAGGTTACCGTGTTGAATGTATCTCAAATGATTCTGGCCAGTAATAATTCGGATTTCGACGGAATTTCGGGAGCACTTTATCCATGTTTTATTATTTTCAGCCAACTTCTTCTATACTGACGCTCAGCTTACGATGAAAGCTATTTGAATGAAATATGTAATTATGTAACCTAGCCGTAGTAAAATGACAAGTTACAAACTGACAATTGAAGTTGAATAACTACATTATTTAGTATGGTTGCAAAAACTCTTTCTGAAGTGACCTTTAATATCGTAAATGTAATTAAAGTTAACGGTAAAATTAAAGAAATTGCAAAAACTCTCAATTGTTTACTTCTTCTGCTTATAAAAATCGGTAGATCTTAGTTTCGTCGTTTTTCTCGTCAGGTATTCAGAGAAGATGTTATACCGAGACTAAAATGGCTCCTATTCAAAAGACTGGCCAATCGGAAGCTAAGTTTTGGAAAATGCAGAAAGAAAATTGCTATAACGAAATACTCGCGTGTAAGATCTTCATAAAGACGGTTCAGCTTGATGTACCAGCCGTGATAGCTAAACAGCTGACCATCAATTTGAGGATTTTTCAATCTGACGGTTTCAATTTAATTCAGATTATACTTTTCTATTTGTTTTTCATTCACAAGATATGATAAATGAAAGCACGACGTAGATATAAATATTTGATATTATAATCTATTTAGAAAAGATATTAAAGTTAAATAGATCTTTGAAGATATTTTTTCAATCTTTATCTTTATTCTATGAATTATCGTCGAACTGTAAATCCTCATCGTCAATTGCCACATGTAGCACGGAACTTCTTATGCATTATTATATTTAGCTCACAATTAAAGTACTTTGATCGCTGTGAATAACACTGTGCGTGATATCTTTGATTCATTGATGTTACAGCAGAAACTTCAAAATTGAAGATCCGTATAGGACGAATCGATTGCATTACACCCAGCGAATTTTCGTATGATTTGTCCATATAATACTAAAGCAGTAAGCCTTATTTCGAGGAAAGTGGAGGGGACGGTTGGAGTTTGAATCGGGCGGGAAGAAAGGGTCGACGCGGAAAAGCGGGGTCCGTAGGCCCCCGCGAATAATTTTTTCCGGTACAGAAACGTCAGAGGAACATCCGAGCGAAATTCGGAGTCCCTAGCGCGAACGACGGAGGCGCGACGATTTTTTGAAAAATTTCGCCGAAACGTCGCCCCGGGCGAACGGAACGTCGAAACGATGAGATTTCTTCGGAATCTAACCTGGACGACGAAAAAGCCTCGAGTTTCGCATTTTGCGCCGCCATAGTTAGATTCTCATAAAACCACGGGAAAACGGAAAAATCTTCCATCGAACGGAGGGCTATCGGCCGACTTTCGCAAATTTTCGCTCTACTTTCCATATTCCGAAAATCTCAAATAAATAAATAAACAAACCTCGAGCTGTCAAAATACAGGTTTTTGTTTTAACCATCCTCCTTAAACGGGGTCACCGGGAGAAAGGATTCGACCTTCGAACGATTCCTTCATATCTCGAGATCGGGTCCCCGACGAAAAAACGTCATTTCAGGACTTAATTTTCGAATTTGGGACGGTTTTTGAAACCCACATTTTCGAAGAATAGAACGGAAACACGGAGGTGGAGCCAGTCACCGCTCCTTCTGCCCTTTATATCGCTATTCAATGTCGGAAGTGAGCGTTGCCAATGTTTAAAATTTAATGCTCTCTCTCTTCTGAACGAAAATAGTGAGATGGAAATAGTTAGTAACTTTGATTTTCACCAACATAATTTCGGTACTAACAACATCTAGAATATAGTGCTCTCTCTCTCTCTCTCTTCTGAGTGACAATCGAATCTAACCTTATTTCAATTAGTCTTATATTCGGTCTGTCAAAACAAGTGATTCCGAATTTTGTTTGTATGAAAAGTTTGACGAAACTTGAAATAAACTTTTAGAGGTAGGTGATCGTAGTTTGATGTTTATTTTATCCATGTTAATGTATAATTTGTTTAAGGAAAGAAACGATAGACTTTCAAAATTCATAAATTTAACATTCTGTGATTATTCTAACCTAAACAATATGATTCAAACGAAATGTTATAATACAAAGGAATTAAGTAGACTTACAATAATGTTTGAAAGGTAAGTGAATGTAATTTGAGGTTTATTCATGTAATTTAATGTATATTTTGTTAGGCATGCTGAAGAAATGTACTCAGAATTCACATATTTCATTTTTCTTTCATGGTTATTTTAACCTCTATGCATTGAAATATGTCCTGGACAATTTTGTAATGGGTAGTTGTACTATAGGTATTTCATATAATTGTGTAAAATGAGTATGCTTATCACGTAATATGGAAATATGAAGTTGTTTTAATGCAATTTTTCCTTTCATTTTCATTTCATAGTATATTATAAAGATTCACAAGAAAATGAATTGAAGAGAAGTAATATTGAAGAATAGGAATTTCAATTATTAGAGAGCAAGTTTATAAGAAGCTGACTGCTCGAAACCAACTGCCAATTCGACAGTTAAGAATCTAGGAAATTGACAGTTACAAGAAACAGTGAAACTGATATATAGTTAATATCATTGTATTGTATATGAGGGTCCATAATGTAATTTACAAATTTGTGGATCTCATTTCTGCTTTCTATAAGATCACTTCAATTCAGAAGATGTTTGTTCTTTCTGGTAAGCAAATTGTGTAAATTTTGGTCAATTTGAATTTATACAAAATAGTTACATATAGGGCAATCACATAAGGTGAAATTTTTATGTGTTCAGTAGTGATCACTCAAATTTGAGAAGAACTTTCATTTTCTATTTCATTAATATACTTGAGAAGTCATTCTTCCATCTTGCTGTTTCAAACTCATATTTGTTGTTTATTATAATTCATGAATCTTATAGGATTCTTATCTGATCTATTACGAATCAGAACTATTGAATAAAAATTAAAAATTTGAAACTATAGATCTGCTTATATTGATCTTTCTGAAGTATATATTTAATACTTTTGGAACTAGAAATTTGGAATATTGTGAATTAATATTAGAGTTGTTGATGATTGAATTTCTATGCCTAAAGGGTAATTGAACAATTCGTTTTTTGAATCAATGTTGAAATGTTTTTAATTTCATCTTATGCTATCTCAATTGGCGAAAGTTGAGATTTTCAAATTTAAAGTATCCCTTTGAATTGGGATAGTAGTGATAGTGTTGAAATTTGTGTGGTTGATGATATCCATAAAACAATACTGGAAGCTGCGTTACCCTAAGGATGACTGAGGTAATATATGAGAGATTTCCATGTAACATAAAGAACTATTGAGTAAATATATGAATAATGAAGTGAAAATAATAAGGCGTTCAGTATATATAGAGTTGGATATTAAAAGGCGTTCAGTATATTACGTGTTTAGTATATTGGCTATTCAGATATAAAAGGCAATCTTGATGGGCTCACTAATGTAACTGCGTTCACTTAGCCGTATTGTTCGGATCGCACGAATCGACCTGTCGGTAATGACGATGTCATTACTCGAAGGGGAACTTTTCCGATTCGTAATGCTTGCTACGAAATGTGGCCATAGCTGGTCATCTGTATTGCCTTCACTACGAATATATGGAAGTATTTTCTACAGATGAATATGTTCGAAGCGATCCATCCGATACGGATCTGTGATCTCCTAAAAACCCGTTTGCAGCAACCATGTTCAGAAACCGTTACATGGTTTTTAGTTTAGGTGAAAATTTGATAACTCTTTGGTATCTTGTTCACAGAAAACACACTTCATATTATTGTCACTTATCTTTGCTGCAGATATAAAAGTCACAAATCGGAGGCAATGTGAAAACGGTGCAAGAGAGTCGAAAATAGATATAAAGTGAGAGTGAAGCGCGAAGTGTTATTGTTGATGTTTTTACTACTTAAAAAGATAGGTAGATTTTATTTTTCCGTTTTTCTCGCATTAAACCCAGCTTACCTTAATCTAACACACTTGAGTGTGTCAGACCATTGATATTTTTCTTAACTATTCTGATCCCTAGATGGTGGATGGTAGTCAACAGGGTACAAGGTGTTCCCCCTGTTAAACTGCCTACTGCGAGTCAATCACCAAATTCCTTATTTGGCTCATCTACTCTCATCAGTTAGACTGTAGCGTTATATGAGTTATGGTGGACTGATTAAACCCCGAAACATTCACGACAATACTTGGAGATGAGCTATCTTCGACCATATCAATTGCTCGCAATTGCATATCTCCTTCGAGATGATGTCTTTTCTTTATAAAAGAATAGTTGCAGTTTGATTTAAATTTGATTATGATCAAGAATATCAAACACTCTAATGATGATAATGTACATTCTTCATTTAAATTTAAAAAGTAATGATAACATACAATCATTTTCATTAGATAGTTATCCTAAGACTGGCTCGTACAAATGAATAATTCTACTTGACTCCTTGATTATTTTTGTGTGACTAGTAGTTCAGAATTAAAAGAACGATTATGTTAACAACATGGAACGAATAAAAGCAGGACAGACACTTCCACATGAGAAATAAGTACATGAAAAATAAAAGAAGATGCTTTGAAAGCAGCAAAGAAGAAAAATACTTGGAAAACGTGATTGAATATCAAATGATAGTAGCCGATTCAAAGAAATTTAAACAATAAGACTAACGAGATGAGGTTGTACTGAATTTGACACATACCAACAATGGAAATTTAACTGAGAAGAAAGAAATTACGGCGCCAAGGGCGAGATTGTATATTTTGAAATACATGAAATACACGATGTATACTGCTAATAGGTTTATTTTTGTTTAATGTAATCTCCGCCACATTGATGTATTTTTGTAGTCGCAGTTTTAAAAACTGAAAAACATGAATCTCTATCATCGTAAATGATTTGCCTCAAGTATCTCCTCTGTTGTAGAATGCCGATCCCGTAAATTTTTTTCAGGGTTGAAGAATAACCAGAAATAACACATGGCCAAATCAGGCAAGTATGATGGACGTGGAATGACTTCCACCTTATGTTCACCAAAAACATCAAATGGTTGCTTCGTCACGTGTAACGATGCATTATCGTAATGCAACATTACTCCGCAAATACTGAATGATTCAAGCAGGTATATTTTGGTGTACCTGGTGGTCGTCACAGTACGTTGATTTTTGAACTCGATTGTCTTCACTTATTCTGCGTACATAACTCTTTTCGCAGAACTTTGCTCTTTTGTAACGGCTGGGGTTGGGTCATCTTCGTGAATCTATACACGGCTCTCCTAGTGGGTAGGATAACACAAGTCTGCAAAAAAAAGTTGAGAGCTTTTTTGGGTTTTTTGTGTAATTCTTATGTTTTTGGGTATGCTGAATTCGAAAATGACTTTCATTATGTCCTAGCAAGTCACGTTTTCTGACAATGTAGGTGTCTATGCTAAACAGGTTATTATCTTAAAATAAAACATAATTTTTAAAAAAAATAATTTATAATTGAGTATCAAAACTTATTTTCTTATCTAAAATACATTAATTCGTGAGCACTAAACACATTTATTTTCCCCAGTGAGACTCCTTTTGGTACATTTTCGCTTGTGGGATGCATCTTGAAGGTCTCTTTTAAGCGTTCAACAGTAGTCTGCCATCATTGAGACGCTCTATCTTCCCTGGTATCTTTTTTCCATCTCCTTAATATCTTGTTGAAATCGTTCACCTTACTCTTCACTCACGTCTCCTAAATTTTCTGGAAAATAGTCGAGGTGGGAATGAAGAAAATGTACTTTTAAACTCATTAAGCAACCTAAAGCTTGAAATGCTTTTAACATTCTTTTGACGATTTGTTTGTAGTTAGGGTCTTTGTTATTGCCTAAAAATTTTGTTATAATTTCCTTAAAGGCAATCCACCCTTCTCTTTGAGGATCCATCAAGGTTGTGACGAATAGTGGATCAGCCATAAGCCGTCTAATATCTGGTCCAACGAAAACACCTTCCTTCAACTTTGCCTCCGAGAGGCCAGGAAACTTTGATATTAAGTATTTGAAGCAATTTCCATCTCTTGGAAGTGACTTCACAAAATTCTTCATCAATCCCAGCTTTATGTGAAGCGGTGGTAAAAGAATTTTATGTGAAGGCACCAAAGTTTCATGCAGGACATTCTTTTCGCCAACTTTAATTCCCTCGCAGACCAACACTTTTTGGTCCAGTGATTTGTTCGGTCTCTACTATCCCATAGACACAAAAAGCAAGGGAATTTGATAAACCCAGATTGCTGTCCGAGCGCCATGCCCAAGATTTTGAAATCACCGCACACTTGCCAACCGTGGTCTTTATATTTCAATTTACTAAGAATCAATTCCAAGTTCTTGTAGGTTTCTTTGAGGGGTACGGAATGGCCTACAGGAATGGAAGCATAGAAACCGCCGTTGTGAAGCAGAACTGCTTTAAGGCTTTTTGAAGAATCTATAAAAATACGCAACTCTTCTAGGTCGTATAAGATCTTAAATGTATTCATTAAACCTTCAATATTGGTGCAAGAAACCAACTCGTTCTCTTGGGCAAAGTAGGAAGTAAACTGCTTTTCACGATATCTAAGCCAGGAGGAAGACACTCCCGGCAAAAATAAGTTCCTGCTTTTGAGCCTTGATCCAAGCAACTCAGCAGCGTTTTTGGGAAGATTCAAGTATCTCACCAAATCATTAAGCTCGCCTTGGGTAAACAATTTTAGACTTCTGTTATCTTCAAATTCAAAAGTTGACTGGTCATCGGGTGTAGGTACAGCACCATCTTCGTCAGAACTTGGAACCTCTTCCAAGATAGCAGGGACTTTGGGCACTGGTATTTCGGTCCCATGAGGGATGGGACGAATAGCTGATTGCAGATTGAAATATGAAATTGACTGCTTCCGTTTTGAATTATACCCTTTCACATTACACGAACAAAAGTAACAATCATCACTATGGTTCTTTTGCTCGCGCCATACCATAGGAATCGCAAATCGGAAAGCTTTTTTCTTGCACTTAAACCAATTTGGAAGGTTTTCAACACATTGTTTGCAGACTTTATGAGGTGCCCATACTTTATCCTGATTTCCAAGTTTGAATCCAAAATACTTTTTTTACAAAGTCCGTAATATTAACTTGTTGCTTTAATGTCATATATGCTCCGCAAAAGTAACAGAAACTATCCGAAGAGTTCACACACTTCCGCACAGACGGCATTGCACTGTATTGAACCAAGATCTATAAAACAATGATGGGTTAACACGTAATTGTCCCGCGCCACTTCTACACTATCGGAACGCGCACGTTCAGGACTCAACATGTTTATACTTGTTAATGTAGGTCAAACAGGGTGTTCCTTATTTAGAAATTAATGATAGTTATGTCCTGTAAACATTTTAAAACAGTAATCAAAATAAAATTATACCTATCATTTATACTACAATTAAATCCCTTTTTAGCCCAAAAAAATTCCGTTTTTTGGAATAAAATCTTGCGTTTTGTAAAATAACCTTAGATTCTGGAATATTTTTTGTTTTCAGAACACCTAAATACATGGAAATCAGTTAAAATTTCCAGACAGCATTTTTGTTGCAGACCTGTGTAATCGAAATATAGAATGTATGTTCCATCACCTGTTACGACTTAAGACAAAATACGATCACCACCATAATTCAGTATTTCTAACGTACCTCGAGAGACTCTTATTTGCTCTAATATTTTGGAAATAATCTAGTGTATAGGGCATTCGACCACTAACAATTTCTTCATATGGAGATGCTGAGTGTAGAATTGATTGTGCAGATACAACACTAAATGTTACCGTGAACACTTGATGATCTGCTTGGATCATACGTCGTAATTGCTCTATGATATTAACATTTACTGGCGAACGGGCTTATCAGCACAAAGCGATATCCGTCCTCTTCAAATTCACTATACCACCGAGACACAGATGCCCGTGATGGACTTTCATCACCAAAAGCACTAAATCTATTCAAGACTTTGTTCTTCAGTTACACCAAGTTTGTTATGGTAGTAGATCATAGCGCTCATATGTTCTCTGAGGAACTCCATGTTTCGCTTAGAAATAGTCGTTATCACGTTCAGTCTGTGCGAGCAGTGACTTAACTGAAGTTAGACCTTGACTAATAAAGGGTAAGGGATCTTGAAAATGCAATGCGATCAGCTCTAAAGCCTGTAGTTTTGTGGCATCTCAGAATATACAGCGTAGCCCTTTAATGAATAATTTTTTCTCTCTTTTACGGAGCATGTTTCAAATTTTTTTCTGAAAATCAGTCCTGAATTTGCATAATTTCTGTATTGAAGCAAAGTATTAATCGAAATTGAAAATTAAAATTTATTTAATTACTTGGGAAGACTGTGTCACTGGCAGTTGGTAAAAGATCTTCTTCTTCAAGTGCCATCTCCGAGTCGAAGGTTGGCAATAATCATCGCTATTTTTACTTTAGAAGCGGCCGATTTGAAAAGTTGGTTCGAAGTGCATCCAAACCACTCTCTCAGGTTCCTCAGCCATGAGATTCTTCTCCTTCCTATACTTCGTTTTCCCTGTTGCCTTGGATAATCAGCTATAGGAATTTATATTTTTCACCTCTCATAATATGGCCCAGATATTCCAATTTACGTTTCTTGAGTGTGTTAGCAACCTCTCTTTCCCTGCCTATGCGTCTCTGAACTTCTGCATTTGTTACTCGATCCATCCATGATATTCTAAAAATCCTCCTATACACCCACATTTCAAATGCTTCAATCTTTTTAAGAATTGCGGCATTCACTGTCCATGCTTCCGCTCCATAAAGGAGAGTAGAGAAAACATAACATTTAGCTAAACGATGTTTTAATGCCATACTTAGATCTTTACTACGAAAAACTTTGTCCATTTTTATGAAGTTGGCTCGGGCTTTTTCTATTCTTATTCTTATTCTTGGGTGTATTCATTTGTGCTGTTCACCATTGCTCCAAGGTAAGTATATTGCTCCACTCTTTCTACATTTCTGCCGTTTATAGTTAGACTAACATTTACTGAATCTAACCCATATTCCTCACTTTAAGTAGATACTCTGGTCATTAGTCTCTGCAGAGCTTCGATACTATCCGCTAGGATTACTGTGTCGTCCGCATATCTTATGTTGTTTACCCGTGTTCCACCAACTGTTATCCAACATTCTTCGTTTTCCAGAGCTTTCTTAAGTATTTCTTCAGCATATGCATTGAAGAGTGTCGGCGATACAACGCATCCCTGTCTTACCCCTCGTTGTATTTCAATTTCTTCTGATGTGTGGTTGTCCATGCATATTATAGCTTTTTGCTTATAATAGAGATTATAGATGATCTGTACGTCTCTACTATCTAGATGTTTTGATTTAAGGATGTCTATCAGTTGATCATGACGAACCTTGTCAAAGGCTTTATTATAGTCTATGAAACACGCTTAGACCACTCTGTTGACATCGAGACACCTTTGAATCAACACGTTGAATGCGAAAAGGGCTTCGCGGGTTCCCAATCCCCTTCTGAATCCAAATTGAGTATCGCTTATATCCATGTCAAGTTTATGGTATATTCGATTATGGATAACCTTGAGGAGCAGTTTGAGAGTGTGTGACATCAGACTGATTGTACGATGATCACTACATTCTCTAGCATGTGGTTTCTTTGGTAAGCAGATGAAAGTAGATACTAACCATTCTCTTGGAATATTTCCAGTTCTTTATACTTTATTGAATATATTGACTAAGAGACCGATATGATTGTCGTCAATTAATTTGAGTATATCACTTGCCAATTGATCTGGTCCGGGGCTTTTCCCATTTTTCATGTTCTTTAATGCATGTTTCACCTCTTCTTTAGTAATATCTGGGCCTATCTCTTTACAGTATGTGTTAATTTCTTCTGGTTCAGTTCTGTTATCCATAAATAATTCTTCTGTATATTCCTTCCATCTTTGTAGTTTATCTGCTGTATTCATTAAGATCTTACCCTCTTTATTTACAAGAATAGTGCTTTGATTCTTTCTCTGTGTGCCTGCAAGCTCTTTCACTTTTTTGTGTAGGTTGAACATGTCATATTTTCTGTCTAAGTCCTCAATTTCTTTGCATCTGTCCTCGTACTACTTTTCTTTTGCTTGACGAATTTTTACTCTAATTTCCTTTTGTAGTTGTTTCTACTTTTGAGTGTTCTGGCTTTTATAAAGTCTTCTCTCGTTCATCATTTTTAATATTTCTTCAGTCATCCACTCCTGTTTCTTCTCTTTATCTTCAGTTAGAATCTCTGTACAAGGGTTAATTATATTTCTTTTTAATTCCTCCCATTCTTCGTTAATATTTTCGTGATCTATTTGTATTCTATTTAAGTTTTCATAGATTCTGTTCTGGACTTGTTCTCTAATGTTTGGCACTTGTAGTTTTGTTGTGTTGATCTTTGGTGTAGCTTTTGGTTTTTTAAGAATTTTTAGTTTCAGCTTCAGAGTGGCAACCAACGGATTGTGGTCCGAGAAAACGTCGGCACCAGGATATGCTTTTACCGACTGAATGGCATTCTTGTATTTCTCATTAACGAGAATGAAATCAATTTGATTTCTAACGATCTTATCATTAAGTCCATCTGAAGGAGCGCGCCATGTATTAAGTCTTCTCTTCGGCAGTTTGAAGAATGTGTTGGTAATGATTAGCTTCTTCTCTCGACAAAATTCCACAAGGCGGTCTCCTCTCTCATTTCGTTCTCCTAATCCATAATCTCCAACCACTCCTCCACTTCTTCCGCTGCCAATCTTCGAGTTGAAATCGCCCATTTAAACTGTAATTTCTCTATGATTTACTATTTTTAGAGCTTCTTGAAGCTGTTGGTAAAAGGTATTCAGTTCTTCATCTGTTGCCTGTGTTGTTGAAGCATACACTTGTATTAAATTTAATTTCGTATGGGTCGTTTCCAGTTGTATTATCATCACTCTCTCAGAAATTGGGACAAATTCTACGACTGCTTTGCTGGATGTTTTGTCTAGTATGATAGCTACTCCATGTATATGTTGATTGTCTTTGTTTCCAGAGTAAGAGACTGTTTTGTTGTTTGTTGTAAGTAGCCCTGAGCTAGGCCATCTAGCTTCACTAACACCTAGGATATTGATTTTTAGTCTGTCCATTTCTTGCATAATATTGTGCATTTTCCAGGTTGGTACATACTTTGAACATTCCATATAAGACTCCAATTGAATATCTCGTTTTCTGAAATTTCACGACGATAGCTTTGCACCAATAGTTCCGCTCACGAACATAACGTTTAGCAACACTATATGAGGCATCCTCTCTTACAAATAATAATACAACCGCAGTGTGGCACGAACTCGAAACACACCTTTTCACATTGTAACCAGGAAGATTGATTTCAATATTTTCAACATCAGAAGTAGTACGACTTTGATTGAATAGAATGATGGCAGGTTTGTAACATTTGATATTTGATATGACCTAATTCCTATGTGCCTGGAAGCTTTGTATACTTGTATAAATCATGTCGGTTCCATCAGGATGTTGCTCTAGAGTTTTTTTTTGTGAGGATCAACCCTTTGATACAATAGTTGGTTTTTCATTCATATATCTGATCATTTTCGAGTGATCACCCTGACAAATTATTTCATTCAGCTTATTTTGACACTTGCATAGTATTTCCTTTGTCTATAAGTTTGATCTGGGAACATTTTCACTTTAGTTCCCCTACTTTTCCTTTCCTTGAGAACTCTTTTAACAACTTAAAAGTTGTTAAGAATTACCTTAACGAGACGACTCTTACCTGATGATTTTTGGCACACCCTGAAGACTCTAATACTTGCTAAATCGATGTTAAGATCTTTCAGTTGGTCCTTAACACAGTGTCATACTCCCTCCTTTCCTGACTTTTTCTTTGCCCGAATCGCTCACATTAGCCATCATGATGTTGGAGGCTATTTTCTGTCTCTCTGATATTTCTGTTATAAAATCCTCGCTCTCTATTTCATTTTGGGATTCGCAGCTTTGATTTCCATTTATCTTCCAAAGCAACTATTCTCCTTTCAACCGTTTCATCTGAAATTCCACCTTCCCTGACTGAGTTTTTAAAAGTTGTTCAAAATCTGGTAGAAACTGAGGAACTTATAAAATAATGAAGGTAAATGCTGTATGTCAATCGGTTTCTAACGCAGTGAGAAATTTTATAAAAAAATATTATGAGCAATCGAAAAGGGTTAATTAAGTCGCTCGACTGAGTTACCCGAAGGGCTGCACGCGGGTAGTACTTTACTCATGACTGATTAAAACGTTCCATTCTATGAAAGAAAACTTGTAGGGTACACTTTTCCTTAACCTAACAATATGAAATTTAGCGAGGACACGAATAATTGAAAAAAACTGAAAACCGTGAATTTGCAGTTACATTTCGAAACAAATTTTCTTTGCTGTATTGGAATTACTCGCTTTTTCTGAGGAACACGTGAAGATATCGAGTTAAAATTGATATTCAAGTCCACACACACTTGAACCTGTGAAAATATCAAACCTCTAAGTCAACGGAAAATACCACCATGGAAATAAAAACCTATAGGCTAATTTCCATGTACCTAGAATCATGAAATCTAGAAAGAAGAAGTGCTATCCCAAGTAAAAGAATACGAAAATGTAGATTTGTAGTTACATTATAAAATTAGTCGTATTCCACAATGAAAAATTATGAATATAGCTCATTGCTGGTCCTCTGGAGACATTGAATACACTTTGTTATTCTTCCCATAGTTGGACTTCAATAAAATACAATCAAATGAAGAGAAGTTGTGTTTTTATCAAACTGAATTTCACTCAGAATTTATTGATATTTCTACGTATTCCCTATACTCTTCTATTGAGTTCATATTGCAGTATTATATCAACGATCAGTCCATTGTTTTGTATAACCTAACCATATTCGTTGGTACAAAAGAGTACCCAATTCTTCTCAAACGTTCTACATTAATGCAGCTTTCTGAGTTGTTCTCATGCATCCCTTGCAGCCTGTATATCCAATGTTTACCGTTCTCACTGCTACGCTTAGTTATATATCACAGTATAAAAGGTTTATACATCCGTGTTTGTATACCAGAGTCATAATGCGGATTTGTATTATACTTGGTGTGTCTGTTCGTGTGATTATGAATGGGTCTGGTGGTTTTATGTCACGGTCTTTCATAATCAATCTTGTACTGTCTTTGGGGAATTCGAATATAAACATTTCCTGGGCTCTCGGACCCCATCTTTCGGGTTTTAATGTTTGCCACCATCTCTAGAGCATTTTAATTACTTCAGCGGTCCATTAGGATGAAGCCGAATCAAAATTGTAAGAGGTCGTTGAAAAAATGATATGCAACGTTTATAATTTTCTCTCTTTGAAAATGTGAGTTTGAGGGCTTGCATAAATGAACGTGTATTCATTCAAGTGATATTTGCTTGTTTCAGTGACGCGTAATATTTGTATAGGATTTAGAAATATGAAAAAATGTTATCTTTTTTTTTAATTTGCAACTTGTCATAGGTGTTTTATAAGTTTAATAACCTAAGTGAATTGAACAATGGAATGTAGGCTATCTATGGACACTCACATAAAAAATCCGTCAGTGCGTTATCTTTAATAGCGTACCGAGGGTTTCGTAGAAGCTTGTAGGTATATGAATAGTTCAGCTCCATGATGTCGGCAATGCAATGTTTGAGAGAATTGATGAAATTTAACTTCACGTTCTACTATGATTCACCACCAAATAATTTCGTTTGACCAACCCCCATATCGTAAAAAATATTATTTTTTTTCAAATGACGATTTTTGCTAATCCTCTCAAAAGTTGACAAACAAAACGACAAATTTGTGAACTTTGTTTTCATTCTGTTGGATGTGGGCGAACTGAGTCGAGCCACATCACAGGGTGTTATGCGTCGAGTAAAACTATGTCTAGAAGTGGATGGTCATCAGTTTGAACAATTAGTATAAAATTTAGGAAAAAGAGTTTAATTCGTTTTGATATTTTTTGATCTGATCTTGAAAATTCGACAACTGCAGTTTTGCATTTTTTCTCTCATTCTATCAATCATCAAATGATGAAAGGACAGTTATTTGTTAATGCTCTGGTTACTGTCTATGCACGTGCAGGAATCTAAGCCGCCTTTGCCAACTTTAGCTGAATCAACTACCAGAATTTCAGAACGATAGCAGTGTTAGCTCTCCATGCACGTCTTATAGGCCTCTCACCATGAGATATCCTGTATACTGCTATAGTAATCAATACTTGAAATGGGGTCCTCGTCACTTCCACTTTATGTTACCAGGTACATCGTGTGGTAACAATTTCCCAACCATGTACTCCTCGGCACCTTCACCTTCATCTGAAAGTAAGGTTCAGGCTGTATTATCGCAAAATTGTATTCGGCGTCTTTATCATCATCTTCAGATTTTGCCGCTGTACCTAACAGAGTACATACATATTCACAAAACTTTCTTTTTATTTATTTGATAGATACATGTGCACAATGAAAAACTGACATGAAATAATAATTAACTTTATTGTATCACTAAAACATACTGTAGTTATACAGGCTGTTACATAATAGTATGTCACAACTTAAGGAGGCAAATCAAAATCTAATAGAAATACTCGATATGTATGCCCAAATTTGCTTTTATTTATAAAGCTCGTCTTCTGAGACTCAATTTATTCTTATTCATTATCGAACTAAAAAAATAACAAATAAAAACTAACAAATTGCTGGATGAATAATTGTTTACCATCTAGTAATTTCTATCAATGCTAGACATATTATCGTTATACTTAGCCACCCCTTTTGGATCATTGTTTATATGCTAAATCCTGTTGGGCACAATAATTTTCGGCTTGTACTTCTTCGAAATACGTAGAACATCCCTGCGGTTCCTCCATTTGGAAACATACCTTTCTTTTTCTCTTTCAACAGTGTTGACCTTCCTTCAATTACGTATTTGTGACTTCTTCGGGGTTTAGCTCTGTTGGACCTCAAAATTAGAGTTGTATGAGTCCACCTTTCAAGAAGTCAATTTTCGGTAGATTTGAATTCAATTCATCGTTTATTATTTTATACAGGGTGTTACATAATAGTATGTCACAACTTGAGGGGGTACATCTACGTGCAATTTTAAGAAAGAAAGTTCATATAATCATAGGTCAGCAAAAAATTTGAAATGCGAGCTATTTTTTACAGTCTCCATTATTACACGTCCTAAATTTCAACTGTAATTTACAAGGTGTTTTTTTTTTCCGGAGCAATGTCTTCTATTGCCCTCTCAAATTTTTTAACAGTACGCCACTGATCAGTGTACAATCAATTTTTGATCTTCGTTCAATTTAGAAACTTTTTCGACACTTGTAATTTTTCGTACCTCCAACCGTTTTCGAGTGAAAAATTATTGAATTTGAATTATTTGAATATTATCACGCACTGTTCGAAATATATATATCATGTCTTATCGTGCCACAAGAGGTTATTATTCGATTTCTCAATTCTTCTCTACAGTGTTCACTGGAGTGGTAAAAACTAAACTTTTGAGATATCCCCATAAGAAAAAGTCTGAACTATTCAAGTTTGAGGATCTAATAGGCCATGGTTCAGGCCCACCCCGACCTATTCATCGGTCGTTGAACGTTATATTCAAGGATTTCCTAGCTTCTCCACTAAAATGTGGTGGTGCACCATCATGCATGAACCACATTATGTTTCTCATCAAAAGTGGAGCATCCTCGATCAATAAAGGTAATTCCTCCTCAAGAAATTGCCGATAATCGGGACCGTTTAGTATGTTGGGTAAAAAAATGGCCCAATCAAATAATTTCCAATTACTCCGACCCAGAAATTTAGTGAGAATTGTTCTTGATGATGAGATTTTTCAATCAAGTGCGGGTTTTCCTCAGCCCAATAAGGATTATTGTAAAAATTTGTTTTCGTATGCGAACATTATCTCTCTCGAAATGAGCATTTTCACTAATTCTATCTAAGAACCATCGGCAAGAATTCAGTCTTGCAGGAAAATCTCGAGGAAGCAAAGTTTGGACGCGTTGAATATGAAACTGGTACAGTACAAAGTCGTGGATAGTCCTCCAAACTAGAACATGTGAAATATTCAACTGATTTCCATTTTTCTTGCGCTCACATGAGAATTCAAATCAATACAATTCGAAACTGCTTCCTCAATATCTGGAGTTCTCATAGCTTGAGTTGCACCTTTTAAATGATTATTTGCAGTAAACGTACCAGCTTCCCTCAACCTTCTGTGGATATTTGAAAATGTTCGCCTGTCTGGTGTTACTCGATTTGGAAAGCGCACCTAATATAATCGCTTCTGTTGTGTTTCCGTCAGCCAGACCGTAATGTAATGGATTAGGCGTTAGTAAAATTACCCATTTTTTCTTACAGCAATCACTTCAAAAGTCTTAAAACTAATCGTTAATTTAATAAACGATTCGAGCAGACACTGGTTCAACTGTAGCAATTGTCAAAATGAATAAATAAATGAAAAAATCAAAGTTTACTAGTCATTTTTTTTAATTAGAAGTATTTTCAGTTCAGCGAATGTATACAATTGTTTAATGATTTTTTGCTCGAGAACGGCTCGAGATTCGAAAAAAAATACAAGTGTCAAAAAAGTTTCTAAATTGAAGGAAGATGACGAAAATTGATTGTACGCTGATCATTGGCATTGTGCAAAAAGTTTGAGAGGGCAAAACAAGGCATGGCTCCGGAAAAGAAAAAAACCTTGTAGATTCTAGTTTAAATTTAGGACGTGTAATAATGGAGGCTGGAAAAAATAGCCTGCACTTCAAATTTAGGCTGAATATCTCAAAAACTGCAGGAGTTTTGAAGAAAAAACCAATTTTTCCCGGAAATTTCAACACCTTGCAGCTCCGTAACGAAGCTTTTGCGATTATCTGAACTATTTTTTTAAATTGCACGTAGATTTATCCCATGAAGTTTTGACATACTATTATGTAACACCCTGTACGTTTACCAGAATACAATAAAAATATTTAATGATATACAACGAAATTGTTAATACTTCGACAATTTTTTATCTAAAGTAAATCAGGTACAGAGGCGAGTAATGGGCTAATAATTCACAAACTGTTCGTATTCAAGCCTTTCCTAATTCTAGTTCAGTGAATCACGTATATTGCATTGAACGTTTTTCGCGTTTTCCGATGAGAATTTGCGGAATACTTGGTCTGAATAGGGCTGACAGTTGCCTGTATCTTTAGAATGATGGATGGTTTTTTCCCTTCTGCCGGCATCACTTGAGTTATCACGTTTCTACTTTACCGATGCATATGTAAATGTCTAAATGTCTGCATGTCAATTTTCGAAGCCGAAGCTTGTCAATTAAAGTCTTATTGATGGGTACGTGGTTTTTCATTGGGCGTGATTCTGTTATACATAATGTGTTTCCAGAATTTATTATTCGGTTGTATATGACTACTTTCGGGGAATAATTTCCTGTTCTTTAATTTCCAGCGTTATGAAAGAATGTTTTGGAACAAACAATCCGAGAAATTGATGATATATAGGGTAATCTGTACAGGGTGACTCGTATATTTGATCACCTAGGTAGGTATGTAACTGTTAGAGATAGAAAAAATGAGTGCCACGAGCTGTTTTTAGGGTTCCTTACTCCAAGAGGCAAAAAGGAACTCTTATAGGATGCTCCGTTGTCCCTGTGTCTGTTTGTCAGCCTATATGTCGCTGACGATACTATTTGCAGGAACACGTGTTGTTATAATGTTGACTGATACCGAATACTCAAGTTGACAATATGTTCTATGGCAACGAAATCCAAAGATGTCGTCTATAAGAAGTATCTTGGGAACAAGGTTATCGATCAATTTCAACTTTTCTATTTCAAATTACTTAGTGTACTCAATATTTCTTTCTATTGAAGGGCATCTTTTTTCATCAAGATTTGTCCTATCTTAAATTAACTCCAATGAGGTATGATTCTTTCATCAAAGTTTTCGGATTTGTAGTGTCATCTTCTTTGTCAAAAGAAATTGCAGTGTTGAAATTATATTAATTACTGATTTATTAATGTGAATCGTTTTATAAAAATTTTCGAAAATACCGACATAAAATTAATAATTGTGAAGTTGTTCATTACAATAAACTAAGATCCCCATATTTATAGATATGGCTAAAAGGCATTGCAGCAACTGTGAACAGAAAACAGATTTTAACTTATTACTTCGGTGAGTTTAAACGAACTCGAGACGAAAATTCATCTTTTCCTGCAAAGGACGCGGAGAAGGATTATGGTAAGTACTAACGCTTATAAAGCAGGTTAGTGAACTAGCAGAATACCTGAAAAAGTTGATCAATGAGAATTAATTCTGTAACAAGGGGAATTCGGAATCTTATGACATGCACTATTTTCTTTATAGTATACAGGAGCTTACGACTGTTGTAGAGGTCAAAGCAGGATATTTTAACATGGCTGTTGAGTCATTTCATAGATTTCAGGTCAACTGAATATTCACAACTATTGAAGTTGTCAATAGCCTTCCTCTGAAACACAGCAGGGAAACCATGGATAGCGTTTTTATCAAAGGAACTTATGACGTTATGGGCCACATGTTACTTCATTTCGTTATGTAGACCTGATATATAAACTTTCGATACTAAACAAATTTAATTTTCAATTTGTCTCTTTGAATATAAGAAATATGACCCCAGAAATTAACAGGTGAATTTCCACCTCTAATGAAGGAAATCTTTAACCTCCACCACACATTATAGATGAATTTTGTCATCTTTCAGAGACCTTTTGTCACAAAATTATTTCCAATTTGGATCAAAATTCAATCGACTCAGTACTTTTCACGGGATCCCCACTCAGCACCTTATTAGCAGATATTTTTATGATCAATCGTGAAAAACCTATAATGGATAATGAGTTCCATATCCAAAAATAAATCAGTTTTTGGTACAGATACGTTGGTGACAATTTTGTGAGTTTTCAAGGCTCGAACAGACAAAAAGACCAGTTTTTACATTTTCAAATCAAAATGCATAACAAAATAAATTCCACTGCTTAAATTGAATAACTCAATGAATTTCCTAAACATAACCATCACTCAACTCAATAATAATCTCATCTACAACATATATAGAAAAGAAACATTTACAGACTCAAAAATCCTAATGATTTCATCACAGATAAATTAGCCGCTTATAATTTGATGAATAATCAAGCCTTTTTTATGTCCCTAACATAATAGACCAAATGCAGCAAAGGGATAAAAGCTAATCAACATTTAAAATAGTTAAAGATTCATTATTTCTCAAAACTGTTAGCTGTACACACTTGAAAATAACGTAACTGTCCAAACCGGTCGTGTCTATTGAAAATAAACATCAAATCAGTCAAAAGTATTTAATTTTGTTCATATAACTACACACATGTCATGAGATAGGAGAAAACTGTATCGAAAAAATCAAGCTTTTCAATCAATGCCATCGGCCGTTTTTTTTTCGCATTTGGCTACCCACTCAACACTGGCAAGAGAAATAAATCCTTCTATGGTACAGGGGCGAGGTGATGAATTTGAACATACTTATTTTACGTTTACGTGTATTTGCAATTTTAGCAGTTCAATAATTCTTGTTGTGTCTTGGGTGAACAGTTTCAAACAAATCGCCCTGTACATGAAACACCTTTTAGAATATTTTAATATCAAATATCAGCTCAAGGCATTGCAATATAATATTCAGAGAGTAAAGTAGAAAATCCACAGAATTCCTTCAATGTAAATCATTTCGAAACCATAAATTGCGGAAATAGCATTCAGCGGTCCAGAAACTTGTCATATACACAAGTACGAGGTCAGGGAGAGGCTGTAAACAGCGTCGCGTCGCGACGCGTGTCCTACACATGTAGACAGGAGTACAATTAATGTCCTACGTAATGCACGGACGGTGCGGTATTGTCTGCTCTTGTTTATGGGTTATTGGAGTCAATATAAAAGCCATCGATTCCAGGACAATTACACGGACAATTGTATACCGTATATGTTCTTGTGTTCTTGGATTGGAACTCGTGTTCGACTAAACACCGGTGGTCGTTAGGTTAATTGGCCTAATTTGGAGGCCATTCGAATGATCTATGCACTATGCTCATATCGAATTTGTAGCGCATGAAACATAGCACATTATTACCAACATTGGGGGATGTGGTATTATTTCTGATTAGAAATTATCATACTAAGTGTGGAAAAGATTCCGCATAATTTGTGAAATTATATGGAAGTTTTGATTTGATGTAGTTTCTTACTTCTTGATTGAAATGGTCGATGTTTTCTCAGAAACATGGTGTCTAAGTTGGATATTCGGTTTCTTTATGTATTGGCAATATTTTGGAATTTTGCTTCTTTCGAATCTCCAGTACATGGTGTCCCATTTTCGATGTCTTATTACAGCAGCTACGTGATACAGTGCAAGCAGAGGAAAATGGCCCCCCATTTCCGATTCTCGAGGTAAAAACAGATTCCAGCCTTCTTTTTTCGCTTTCGAGTTATTCTGGATTTTTTGACACTCTAGGACTTCGGCATATGCCAACATCTAGGTTGCTATGAAAGTTAGGTGGAAATTATTTGGACTATGGGACTATCTTGAGTAAAATGCAGGGATGAACCCTAATGCTTTTGCTGCATGGTTGTCGAATTATATTATAAACTTGTGTTCTTCTCAACGTAATTCGTTGGTGGATTTGCAGAAAAAAAATAAAAAATAAAATGCATTTGACATGCCTGACAAATTTCTCAAAAATGTTAAATTTTTCAGAAGAGAACATTCTTCGGACATTGTCTGGTTCTATCTTGTGTACTGGAGCGAATTTTAACAAAACATCCCAAATGTTTTCATTCCTATTCTATGCTAACAACAGTGAAGCCTATAAACGAAAAATATTTTCATTATTCAAAATGCAATTCACTGGAGCTGAACAATTTCTAATATTTGTTTCAACTCTTCTATATCTCTATGGGTTTAATTATGAAATAAATCCTTGACATAACTCAAGAGAAAAAATCTAACGGAGTTAAATCTGGTGAACGAGTTGGTCACCTCAGTGGCTGGAAATGTATTAACCTCCATTGAGCAAAAGGAATCTTATCCAAAAAACCCTCTACTATGTTCTCATTTATTACATAAAAATAATGTTCCCACGAAGATTTTCGTGAAAAATGACGTACGCCAAAACACGGTGGTTCATTAACTCGAACAAATCATTAAAACCGGATCATGTTGGTGTTGAACATTCACTCCTCAATAAGAATTGGCATCCGACCAGTAATGTTTACTCTTGCATTTGAATAATCCGTCACTTGGCACTCTCACTTCTTCGGTTCATAGGTACTGATAGGATTCATCCTTTTCTATTCACTTTTCCTGATACCTTTGGCGAAATTTTAGCTTTCGCTTATAATTCCCCAGATGTAGAAACTGCAATACTCCTCATCTCATAAGGTTGAATCTCATTTTTTCTGATTATTCATGAACCTGCAATTTTGGTATCGCACTTTCTGCTGTATTCAATTGCTTGTATGCAGTTGAGGTATTCGCGGTAGCAGCTTCCAATACTTTCATTGTAATTTCTTCATTCTCTTGTTAGTTGCAACTTTTTTCTATGCTTTGAAAGAATTAGTGCTTAAGATTCTGTTTCAATCTTTAGAATATAAAGTTGTGAGGTTGCCTCTTGTTAGAAATACGAACAGAATAATTTTTTAAATTCAAATTTTTCAATCAAAAAGTTTTTATTTGAATTTGGGAGGCTTTTACTTGGTACCATTATCAATAATGAAAACAAGTAATGCTTCTTTGAGAAATTTTACTGAATAATTGTGATTAATGCGTTCCGCTATACCGTAGCTATCTAAAACGAACGAATGTACAGAAATTATGACCACTTTATATAAATAAAATGAGAATAGAAAATACAAATGTTCTTGAGGAATTAAAAGCTTATTGAGTTTCTCCTTCTTAAGTGGTTATTGATGACAGGTATATCTACTAAAATTAAGGAAAAGGAATCATCTCTTAGAAAATAATCATTCTTTCGACCCACAGTTTGGAATTTTATATACGGATAATAAATATTGGAAAGTATATTCTGAAATTAACAAACACAAACACTCAGGTCAACTCATTAATGAACAAGTCAATTTAAGCCCTTCACTATTGAATCTGTTCTGGGAGCTATCTCTTTCTTAACTTTATTGGATATACCTGTCATCAATAACCACTTAAGAAGAAGAAACTCAATAAGCTTTAATTACTCAAGAAAATTTGTATTTATATTCTCTTTTTTATCCATATATAGTGGTCATAATTTCTGTACATTTATTCATCCGAAGAAGCTACGGTGTAGCGAAACGCGTTACGAATCACAATCATTCGGTGAAATTCCTCAAAAAAAAATTAATTGTTTTTAAAGAGTTTTCAGCTAATTATTTGTGAATGATCAAAATTTTGATATTCATTGTTGTGAGCAGAGAAATGAAAACTATTTTCAGCTAAACTTGAGTTCCTCAAGTCAAGGACGGTGATGGGGGGGTCATTCTTCTCTATTTGAAGTATTTATAATATTGTTTACATAGTTGCCCTACTGAAAAATCGAAAATGGGACATAGTGTGGGAATTACTTTAGCATGGCAGTTTTCCGGAATCTCTTTCCGCTTTCGACTTATTCAAAATTCCTCAAACGTTGGGAAAATAGAAGTTACAAAAAGATGACTTCGATATTCTATTTTTTGCAGCAAAATTCAGTGGTTTGGAAAAACTTTTATTTTTCAATACTAATAATAAGCGATTTTACTTTTGTTGCATCAATGTGTTTTTGCTTTTCAAAAATTTATTACATATGTAGTCAACTTTTGCATTCATTATTGTTCAGGAAAAACCGAAAATTGTCTCAGCTTCATTCATTCGGAACATGTCCAAGAAGGATTCATGTTGTTCCATGACTGAAAGCCACAGATTTTCATAAGTTCTGTCCTAGGCCATAATTATTTCTATGGATCGATTAAATTCAGACTGTAGTAATTATCAATAATATAAGAAGTTCACAATTCTTGTTCTGCAGATTCTGTATTATAGAATTCAGTTCTAGAGGAAAGGGAAATGACACTGAAATTCGAAATTTTCCTTCCCAGGTACATGATGAACATCAATATGTCTAAGTCTAAGGATGTTACATTGGTAATTCAGAATAATTACAAAAGGGTGCATGTAAAAGAAGTATATTATTATTGAAAATTAAATTCATAATATTTTTCGAACGAAATAGAACGGAAAAGTTTCAAAGGTCTCAATTATAAGGAAAAAATTTCAACCATCCAGCAGGCCTTTCTTTCTACTCCAAACGGAACATCGGGTTTAATTGGTTCACAGTAGAAAAATTATATCAACTGATAAACATAGTTTTATTCATCAAAGTAAGTATTTATTTGAAATTAGAAAAGTTTTTGGACATGACCAATGCTCAATTATTTTTATATTTGTTAGAGGAACAAAGGATGTGTGCGGTATACAATACACTGAAAGTTACCGCATGTGAAATAATATGTTCAAGGAACATTAAAGACATTCGTGTATATTTTTCTAACGAAAAACTGATATTTGCCTACTCCTTTGGAGAACATAGATCATTATTTTCCTTTATGGGCAAAGAAACTATTTTCATTCCATGTCAAATCTACAAAAATATTTGTATTTATATGAAAGAGTCATAAAAAATATATCAGACTCGGCTATCCACGGTATATTATCGCTCTCTATAGCCAGCATCCAAGATATTATCCAAGAGGGTTGTCCAGGAATGTTTTATATGGTTTTGGCGCCTTGTAAATCCCAAGAACCATAAGACGTTGTTACATGTGCATACATCCTATTATATATACTAATGTTATTTCTTGTTCCCGTATGTCTCGATTGTCGTACCCTGGATTCGCCCTATAAGATATCCACAACTGATATTTGCTACTTCGTCGAAATCTCGAATGAACTGAACCTTTATTAATCTATGAGGTCACACAATTGAAATTCTTTTATGTTTTCTTCTTCCAGCTTATCTTGAGTTTACGTACATCGCAGTTTCAGTTGGCATGCCCCGATTATCAATTTCTGCAAATGTTTCAAGCTCAAAAATGGAAAGAGAGGAGAATGATTCTCTTTCAATTTTTGCCAGTTTGCATTTCTTACATCTCTGTTCTTCTGATTTCCATCAATTCCGAATTGTGTGAGATTAGGTTCTTCTGCTTTCTTCAATATTTTTCTAGCTAGTTGGGCATTTGCTGGTTGTCCAGATGTCGGTGTTTGTCAACCGGGCATGTCTCTGAAATTTCAAGATATATTCGACGAAGTACGAATTATCAATTGTGGATATTTTGTAAGGTGAATATATCGATACATGCCTCAAAAAGAGTTGACTTCAGCATATTAGTGCACTTGTATAAAAAATCTTTGAAATAGTGGAGCAAGAAAAAAGAGATATGACCTAAGAAATAAGACAATTGAAGAAATAAAAGCTATAATAGTCATACTTTCAATTTCTAGCAGGTAAATAGAGAAAGAAACTGAAATTTCGATATGCCATGCCCTCGGTATTCTAAAAAATAGGAAGTTCACGTCCTACAAAATACGAGTACTATAGCCGGCTCGGTGAACCCAGAGTTACCTGGGTTCAATCCCCACAAAGTCGGTGCGATTTTTCGGATTCTGGGAATCGCTTGAGTGTCCATCTTTCGGAGGAGATGTAAAGCAGTCGGTCCTGACTAAAAGAGATGTGTTGGACATTAAAGATCCCTTCCCTCGACACGAGAGGGGTTCGGCAAAATTCCCGGGTTAGTGAGGTGACAGAATTCCCCGGCGTGTCGTTAGCCGAAAGGCAGGAATAGAGCACGTTAAAGGAAAAACAAACAAACAAATACGAGTATTATAATTTTTAGAGCTAGAGAATTTGCTGAAAAAATTTTGGAAGACGCCCAGAAGTTTCTAGAGAAATTAATGCACCGTTGAGAATATTTAATCGCCATACTGAGCATTTTTGGTTTGATGTCAATCCCTAGCGCCACTTGATGTGCAGCATCGAGCAAGATGTAGCTCTAATGAGTGGTGTGCCCTGAAAGATAGCCGCGATTTAGCTTGAACAAAAGCCGAATTATAGGTTTTATGAAGAAATCATCAATCATAATGTTTTTGGAGGAATTGTTGATGACCTGTCCTAAGTATACAAAAATGGAATACTTTTATTTTCAACGATTGAGACCATTTTCGCTAAACAAGGGCTGACCAGGTAAATTCGAAATTTGAGGAGGAATTGGATAGGAACTAGAGGTCGAGTGGGATGACATCTTTGTTCTCTTGACTGGAATGCCTTGATTCTCTTAGCAGTTTTCATATTTTCGATTCTCGTCATGGTATTTCTAGGAGACGTGATTCATGCATTGAAAACAATTACCAAACCAAAGGTAGATTTCATAAAAAACACTCCGATTTCGAGTTTTGTCTAACGATCACAAAACCTCTTTCTCATCATAGGAATTTTGCTAGTGGTAGTTGATAGGGGTGGGGGTGACTAAGCAAACGTTTAAATAAATAACAAAAATTGTACCGATTCAACCAAATCGATTATGATCGAATCTTCTTCACGAACGGAGATCGGATGGATTCATGAAAATCTGGAATTTTTCCGAACGTTTATCAATTTTAATTGGTCATATGTGATTTTAGAGAGTGAACAAATACGTATCAATGAACAGAATGGAATCACCTTTTCAAAAATTTATCACACGACCGCTTTCCTCTGTTTGTATCGTGTTGAGTATATATGTCATAATGTTATGAGCAGCTATTTCATGTTGATGTGGTTGTGCGAAAGACTTGTGAATGAAAATATTGTATGAAATCAAAAATTTGATATATTAACTCATATTGGTAAACCCAGACTGAATTTGAAGTCACTCTTCTCATCTCATAATTTGAACGTAGCTTTGAGAACGGATATATTTGAAACAATGAACCTTAAATTCAGGAAGGAAACAAATCAGGTGTTTATAAACTATATTGTGCAAGTTGTGATAAAATACATACAGGTAGAACTTCTATTATTTTCAATATTAGGATATCTGAGCATAAACGCAGTTTTGACGAACAAAAATCAGATTCTCACTATGTAAGTCATCAACTTGAAGATAATCATACTTTTAATAATAATTTTTATATTTTACGAAAATAATATATTGAAACTGAAGCTTTGGGGATCATTGGAAATCAATAAACAGGAAATATCTAGAAATTAACTGATTAGTCAATTGAGCCTAAATTACTCACCATTTCTTTACCTTTTCAGTTTTCGAAAGAAGCAACTTTGTTTGGATTTTCCTCCTATTTCTTCAAGGGCTCAGTTTCAATATGTAATATACACTCCCAACAAAAATTGTCGCATCACCCTACTTTTACGACAATACTATATAAACTTTTAGGTTGGTCATTCAAGAGTCGCTTGGTAACTTTCAGAAGTGTAAAATAAGAAAATATCATTCAAAAGAAATGAGTTTATGATGGAAAATATCAACAATTTTCGAGTTAATGAAAAATTAAAAATTCTATCATCTTCAAACATTCGATCAATCAACTAGCATCGAATGGTTACTAATCATTTTCAAAATCCAGTGTTTCCTCCCTGGGCCCTTATTACTGTCAGTATACGTCTCGGAAGCCCCTCGAACAAATTTTGTATGTATTCTTGAGTCACTGATTTACAAATTTCAGGAAGCAGATATTCTAGTAGTTGGAGTTTTCTGAATTTGCCACCCCATGGTGTCCCAAACATGTTCTATGGGATTCGAGTCGGGACTTCTGGCTGGCCATCTTGAAATATCAATTTCGGCTATTTGCAGAAATTCTGCAAATACTCTAGCTGCATGAGGCCGAGCATTATCATGTATATAAATGAATTTTTCGCCAATCGATGGACCAAAGAGTACAACATGGGGTTCAAGGATATCTGCGATGTATCTGGCCGCTGTCATTCTTCCATTATTCACTAGGACTAACTCAGTTCGACCATGGAAAGAAATGCTTCCCCACACCATTACTGAACCCCCTCCGAAGTTTTCGGTTTGCCGGATATTGCATTGCTGATACCGTTCCCCAGGTCGTCTGAATACAGGCATGCGTCTATCATTTGATACTAGACAGAACCTGGACCCGTCGGAAAAGAGAACATTCGGCCATTCTGGAATACCCCAATTTGCATCTTCCCTCGCAAACTGAAGTATTGCAACTCGATGCTCTCTGGTGAGACGCGGGCCGGTAGGAGCCATCCTTGGTCTGATATCGTTTTCTCTGAGCCTGTTTCTAACAGTTTGCAATGGAATATGCACATTTCTGGAAAGTGCAAGTTCATTTTGTAGCATTCTAGCCGTACAGTGCCGAACTCTTAGTGCAGTTAAACGAAACCAACGATCATCAACTGGTGTTGTTATCCGATTTCTTCCCTGTCCGGCCCTTCTTCCATATTCTCCTGTTTTGTGGTACCGGTTAATTGCTTTTGAAATAGTGCTTTGGTTAACATTCAACAAGTTAGCCACGTAACGTTGGCTTCGCCCCTCCTCTGTGTTACAATTCTTACCACTTCATGATCACTCAAATAGCGTCCAGGACGTTCAGCAGCCATTACAATAAATTCTAAGATTCGAAAATCAACAAGAAACACAGAAAACTTGCATTGATATAGCGTCAAAACTGAAGAGAAATTGAATGAATACTGATAGTCAAATAAACTCATTCTTGTTTCAGACCAGTTTGAGATCATATGGAAACAAATGTTACTACATAGATAAGATTTTTTCCCCTCATATATCCAAAAACATATGTTGACAAAGAAACTGCGATCGAGCTGCTTAATCGATTGTGGAATGCAGAATACCAGGTGATGCGACAATTTTTGTGGTGTGAGTATAAGGCACAACATTCTTTCAAACGTACTTCTATCAGGAATAGCAACAGTGTGGTGAAACGCGTCATAAGTTTGTCAATATAGTGAAATTTGAACACCATTGTTTTATTAATAATGAAAAATAGTTTTCTTGTCTTCTTATCCAGGCCACAAAAGTTAATTAATTTTGCGAAGTCTATATAGCTTTGCTAAGCTGATTCCCCTGACTGGAAACAGAAACCAACCTTTACCTGAAGGCCCTGCCGAAGCGATGAGTTTTTATGTTGTTAAGAAGCAATTGAACTATATAATACTATCATAAGAGAGTTAAATTTCTTATTATCATCATGATTAACTATCATGTCGTAACGGCGGAACCAATTACCTATCTGGTTTCCACGTTTATGTTTGGGAAAAATTTAATGTTTCTGACCTTTTTTTCACTAAAATATATTTCTTTCACATGCATCTTGTTGAAATCATTCAGAATGGAATATTGTCTATATACTCATATCGATGTTATGCAGTTACAGGAAGTATAATTTCGAAATTCAGAAAAAGTTTTTGTCTGAAATTGCATTGAGTAGAACTTAAGAAATTCATAGTTTTTAATCATAGAACCATATTAATGGTTCATTGTCATGCAAGGTATGCATGAAATGGAGACAATTTCAAGTTTTTCCTGGAAAAAGGATAGTGATATATTTAGAAAAGTCAATAAAATACTGTATCTAAGAAAAGTAGAATCGATTTCGATTCTTATTTGAAAACGAGCATATTTGCATTATAACTCGAAAACCGCTGAGCCTAAATTTTTGAGTGACTTTGACAATAACCGAGATTTCCACGAATGATGGTTTTTCCAAAATTCGAGAAATTTTGAATACGTCTGGGTCGGAGAGATTTATCAATAAAAAGCTTGAACCACTAAAATGTTATGTGAAGAAAGGATCGAGAAATAATAGGAGTCTTTTTTTCAACAATCATATTTCACCGAGCAGTCCTACAAAAACAATGAAATTTGCCTACTCAGTACATGAACAACCAAATTGAGGTCTCATTTCGGAGTATAACCACTCAGATGTTTCAAAATACCAAAGAATTACTGAAAAAATGACCAAAACGTAGGTTATTTTGAATACCTCTAATAATTTTCCTATAAGTTAAGTGATATTTTTGCTCGTGTTGAAATTTAGTCATAATTATTTATAAAAATAATGAAAAATGGTTATTCGTTTCATTACGTGAGGAAAATTCTTAATTTACCTCGAAAAATATCATTTATTTTTATTGCCAAGGTTTAGAGTATAATCGAATGGTAAATTTTATCAAAGTCTAATTTTATTATGAAATTTCTCATGAAAATTATTGAAAATCAATTTTATCTCCACAACAGCAGGATCTAGGTATTAAGAGATTTATACCAATCGATAGGTTTTTCATTCATCATCAAGATTTGGTTATTACATATAGGTGCCATTTGGAATGAGGAAATGATGACGTTTGAATGATGCTCAACTTTGATATTCATGAATGAACACCCTGTATTATTTTGGAAATTTTCGAATTCTAGAATTGAAGAAACATAGTTTTGATATGAATCTCACTAATGGATTACCCTGTATAGTCGATAAAATTTTATCTTGTAAAGGTTTTATATAAAAGCTGTTGAAAAACTCATATCAAAAAAATTGATGGTTCGTGTTTGTCGAACGCTTCATGAACTTATTAATTCGATGTTATCTCACCTCTTCTATAAGAAATAGGAAGTCCGACACGAATATCCTGTAATGAAATATATCTCTCCACAAATTCCAACGGGATATTAATAATTTTGAAGTACAGTACGAACGCTGAACGCTTCGAGCAATCCATAAAGAACAAAGGTGACTGTTTGACGACAATTCTTCATTTCTGACGGTCCGAAGATGCCAGACATGCTTACGGAAATATCGCGCAAAAAATTCAATATCTGCGAACGTATTGAAGTTAGTCAATAGACGTCATTCTGCCGGTTCGACTGAAATTCCACCCCGTGAATGCAGGAGAGGATTTCATCTATTCATAATTAAATTTATGTGTTTTGATTTAGGTGACTTGAAAGTATTGAATTGACCAGAATAGAAACGTATCTTTAATGTTCTTCAAGTAATTGCCTTCAACTTCCCTTCGTTGCCTTCTCTAACATTACACCTTCAAACTCAACTCTTTGAAATGTAACATTAATAGAATATAGAATTCATTTGTTGAACATAAAAGAGTCAATCGAGATCTCCTTTTGCAGTGACATCACAAAAATGGTGATACTGAATTCAACCCAAGTCAATTGCTAGACTATGCCTTGAAACATTTATACTTACATTTGAGTTGAACACTAGAAGTGTTTATATTAATCAATTGATCGTAACAGTGGTGGGTACCCCATTGCTCTTTTATGTACCCAGTTAAATTCAAATCATTTATAGAAATGGCAATATCGTTGAGAACGTTAACGCCCCCTGTGATGGTGATGACTCGCTCTTAATGAAAATTTCGACATTCCAGGAATTTTATACATTTTCAGTTTATATTTAAGATGTGGCAGTTTCAGTTTAGTTGCTTCGATTCTTGCTGAAGCAGGAAACCACCAGCTCCTCACTTAAATAGCTAGAATTTTATTTTCTAACGTTTCTGTTGATGTATATGATATTGGGAGATTTTTTCAAATATTTCAACTCAGGTTGTGGAATTTCGGTCGATTTGCAGAAGCAAAAAAAAGTTTCTAGGTGAATTTTGTTTTTTCTTTGAACGGAGAAATTTATATTTAAATTCTTCAACAATTAGACCTTTTATTGATCCTTCGTTTCCCTATATTTTTCAACAATTTGGTGTGAGAATAAAAATAACGGGAATTGTTATGACGTTAGGACAGTTTTGCTCTTTTCTGGATTCCGAACCATAAAACAGAAAAAAGATTGTCTGTCTGCCAATACTTTTTTCTTAGGAACAGTTCTAGGAATGGAGTTGAAATTGAAATTGAATATCTAAATAAGCAATCTGCTGTGGAAAAATTGACATTAGCCAGTCGAAGAATACCGCCATTTATTTTGCATTCGGCGGCATATTTTGATGGTCGCAATGGAATTAAAATCTATAAGATACTTCGCTTTAACAGAAATATGAAATTTCTTTGAAAGAACTTTTTTTTCTCTGTGATAATGAGCTTATTCGCAATTTCTCAGTAACGCGTAAAACTACCAAGTTTAGATTGAAACCAAATATTCTGCATGCTTCAATCTGTGATTTTTTCTTCAATCAACACAACTGCAAATACGACTGCTTATGTCGCATTGTTCTGTATATTTTGATATTCACAAAGGACCAAAACCTATAGGGCACTTCCCATCATTGATCTAGAAACATGAAATTATCTTTTAGCGCCGATAATACGGCAGTTTATCTTGTTTTCAGCTGCATAATTTATCAATCATATTGGAGCTAATTGCTACAGCGTATTTCCTGTTTTCTTGAAATAATGAAATTTGACAATAAACAATGTCTTATATCCCAAGTAGGAAGAAATAGACGGAAACTAAATACTTATTATTATATCACAGCAACAGTTTGGAATATTGATTTTAATCGTATCTTCACCGGAATGCTTAGTCGTGTTGAGTTAAAATTAATTATTTCGGCGTATTGTCCTAAAATTATGAAATTCTTAGAAGCCATATCTTAAAGATCAAGTAAAAAATCTGCAGACCGATAACATGTTAACAGAAATAATCATGGAATTGTGATCACCAACTCATTCGCGAGGAATAGTAATGATTCCAAATTAATCGAGAACTATGAAATGCATCACGTGTTAGATTAATCATACAAGAACAACTTTCACTGATTTCAGCTCATAAGAACAATTGAGACAGATGGTTAACTCTGCGATATCGATTGGAGGTATATATCAGCGATTTTTGAGTTATCAGATTTTATCGGAATATTTTAAAGTCGACTCAGTATTATCTAATATCTCTTTTTGTATGTATTTCGACATTTTCTTGACTGTTTCGATGTATAATTGATAAAAACGTGAAAACTTCAGTAGTGAAATAATCATCATCTTCCAATTTTGGTTAAAGCTGTCACTGAATATACCTAATATTAGTACTATTAATTAATAAAATGATATACGTTCTAGATCTTATAATAAACACATACACAACAGATTTGGCTTGATTAATTTGGCAAAGGTATCTCTTTTTCTTGCTACAGAATTGATTTTGCTCGTTTTTGTTCTTGCTGCCCTGGGATGGATTTTGTTTGTCTTTGTCCTTAATTTTTTTCACGGTTAACTTGGATGGCTTTTGCATTTTTCTTAAAAACAATTATATCTTATTTTTGTTACATTTTATTTCTATCTCTAATTATATTATACAGAGTGTTACATAATAGTATGTCACAACTTGAGAGGGTAAATCTACGTGCAATTTTAACAAAAGAAGTTCATATAAACATAGGTCCACAAAAGCTCCGTTACGGAGCTATAGGGTGATGAAATTCCTGGTTTTTTTTCTTCAAAACTCCTGTAGTTTTTGAGTTATTTAGCCCAAATTTGGAATGAAAGCTATTTTTCACAATCCCTATTATTACGCATCTCAGATTTTAACTGAAATTCACAAGCTGTTTTCTTTTCCGAGGCCATGTCTCCTTTTACCGTTTCAAACTTTCTTGCAGTACGCCACTGATCAGTGTTCAACCAATTTAGTCATCTTCGTTTAATTTAGAAATTGTTTTGACACATGTAATTTTTTCGTATCTCCAACTGTTTTCGAGTGAATTGTATGTTATTCGCTAAATAAGAAAAAATAATAGAAATACTCGATAGGTATGCCTTTCATTTTGATAGCTCGTCTTCTGAGACTCAACTTATACTTATTCAATATCAAACTGAAAACAATAACAATTTAAAACTAAATAAATTGTCCCCACCTGCAAGAAAAATTTTTTCATTGTTTTTAGTTTCATTTTACTAATAAAAGATCTGGTTAGAATTTAGAATAAAGCTTTTATCACAATAGTTATGATTACACTTTTTCTCCAGAACACGTTCACAAACTGTTATTCCTGGGGTATTTCTTATCGTATTACAAAGGGTTATTATTCGATTACTCAATTCGTCAACAGTGTTCACTGCAGTGGTATGAACTAAACTTTTAAGATATCCCCATTAGAAAAGTCTAAACTATTTAAGTCTGGGGACCTAGGAGGCCATGGTTCTGGCCCACCCCGAAAATTTGTGATAGCAGTTCTAGTAAAGTTAGCTTCGTCTGTGAACATTATTTTATTATCAAAATGAGTATTTTCTGTAATTTTATCTGAGAACCATCCTCAGAAATTCAATCTCGAAGGAAAATCTCGAGGAAGTAGAGTTTGGACGCGTTGAATATGAAACGCATACAATAAAAAGTCGTGGAGAATCCTCCTAACTAGAACATGTGAAATATTCAACTGATTTTCAAGTTTCCTTGAACTCACATGGGGACAAATCAATACAATTCAAAACTGCTTCCTCAATATCTGGAGTTCACATAGTTTGAGTTGCACCTTGCAACTCTGCAAATGATTATTTGCAGTAAAAGTACCATTTTTCTTCAACCTTCTGTGGATGTTTGAAAATTTTTGCCTGTCTTTTGTTACTCGATTTGGAAAGCGCACCTGATATAATGGCCTAACTTCTGTTGTGTTTCCGTCAGCCACACCGTGATGTAATGGATATCAGCCAATTCGGCGTTAGTACAAATAAGCCATTCTTTCTTACAGTGATAACTCCAAAAGTCTTAAAACTAATCGTTAATCTAATAAACAATTCGAGCACACACTGGTTCAACTTTAGCAACTGCCAAAATAAATGAATAAATGAAAAAAATTTTTAAAGTCAGAAGTGCTTTTAATTCAGCGAATGCATACAATCGCTTAATAGTTTGACGAAAATTGATTGTACGCTGATCAGTGGCGTACTGCAAAAAAGTTTGAATGGGCAGAAGAAGACATGGCTCCGGAGAAGAAAATACCTTGTAGATTCTCGTTGAAATTTAGGACGAGTATTGATGGAGGCTGTAAGAAATAGCTTGCATTTCAAATATGGGCTGAATATCTCAAAAAATGCAAACGTTTTGAAGAAAAAACCAATTTTTTCCGGAAATTATTTGAACACTTTGTAGCTCCGTAACGAAGCTTTTGCGGACTTATAAATATATGAACATTTTTTCTTACAATTGCACGTAGATAAACCCTCTCAAGGAATAGCTCTGCTAAACTTCGCCTCAAGTGTTATTCTGTTAGCAAGATAAAATGCTCACAAATAAAGACTTTTTATTATTGTTATTATACTGTGAACGAAGATCCATTCCTTGAAAAGGGAATATTGCTGATTATATATTATTAGATTATTTACTTAGTCCTGTGTATGGTTTTGCTTATTACATTAAGAATTCTTCTTGTAATCATATTCGGAGTACATGACATTACTCGCATCATGTTTTTCGTTTTTTTTCTGTTTCATTTTACTAATAAAAGATCTGGTTAGAATTTGGAATGAAGCTTTTATCACAATAGTTATGATTCCACTTTTTCTTCAAAACACATTCACAAACTAGTTGTTAATGTTTTATGAACGACACCAATTTCTTCTCACTTTCCTCACCTTATACTCTGGGACGATCTTTGGGAGCTTGGGAAATGAACGTTTATTTATTTTACATACATGCAAATGCAAACATTACGACATCATCGAATATTTTGTTGTAATTTTCTTTCATTCGACAGAATGAATAAATACAAAGTCTTCTTTCCAGCTTTAGCTGAGTTAGAATTTTTCCGTTTCAAAGTTTCAAGTAAACAAAAACAGAGGATTATTATACCGTTGGATTTTCGCTATTTCGGAGCTTGGTGTGTTCATTCGGTCGAACTGCTAAACTTCAAAACATCTGATTTGTTTATTTCAATTCTCCATCTTGCTGAACGAAGAGTTGCAGTTCGAATTTTTATCAAGCCCTAATTTTCTTCAGTTTCCGTTCGTTTCGTCGTCATTCAAAAGTGAATCGAATCTTGTATGTGAGAGGAATTTTCGATATTCTTAATAGGTGAAGATTTTTGGTCAGTCAGTCGATAATATACCGAAATTTTGATAAAAACTAAATAATGTGATTTTCGTTCGCTGGTTTAGAACAGCATTTGGCGCAGGAGAAAATCACCTGAACCAACGAAAGGCATGATATATACTCTGAATATTCAGGTCACTTGAAAGGGGTAGTCACCCTCAAAATCGCCGATAAATTTAATAGAATGATTTTGAACTGTTGGAGACTGAAAGTGGGTTACATGGTTGAAGATGTATGTATGCATCTCACCATACATCTTATTTTACATTAATATTTGTATACGAAAAAGCCACTCACGGGATGGTTGCAGCAACTGCTCACACTCTACCATAAATGCAACCATGTTGCCTCTCCAAAAGAGGGCTAGGCGATGTTCAGTCTCTACTCAAACGAGTTTTTGGGCCGTTTCATAACCACTGACGACACATCGATACATACCAGAAGACAGGAGACCAAGAAACAATCAAAACAGTGTGCTTCTTGGTTGAACGCGCACCAAAGAAGCCCAATTTTGCATATAGGTCCACAAAGCCGTAGCCACCGTTTCTGAAAAAGTATGAAGAATACCGGCGAATATTATTCAGAGCTTTTGGACAAACTGATATAGCTTCGAAGCGAAAGAAGTATTGTTTTATCAAGGCAATACACGTGTAATCACCATAGTAAAAATCTATAAATAGTCTACAAAGTACTATCCTACCAGTATATCCTCCAGATATACTCTCCTGCAACTGTTTCGTGTTTCTAAGCCTGAAGAAATTATTGGGTGGTGAAAATTGGATCGAAGGAAAACAAACGCCTATTTTGAGGACTTTGATTGAAAATCATCTGGAAGGAGTAAGAAAACGGAAAAACATGCTGGAATTTTTTCTGAAACAAAGATATTTCATTCAAAAAGTAACTGAATTGGCAAATTGCCTTCGTATAATAGGTACTGATACAATTTTTAAAGCCGTGGATACATGTGATTATATCGACAAAAATGATGCTAAACGCTTTTGGTTGCTCCAATTCAGCAGCCGCAGAATGCTATTGCTTCGTTTCGCTATCAAAAGAGACGGTCCTGTTCGGGGGCGGCGTAGTCTAACCTCTGCTCGTCTACAGCTGTCAAATATACGAGGGGGCCGTGTCAAAGCTCTATCTGACTGATGCCAAATATGTGGTCCCGGCTTCTTCATTTGAATTCCATTTTCGAATATTAAGTGCAATTTCCTATTTACACTCGGATTCTGACAAGCCGCGAGGTATTTCGAATATACGGATAATTTGCATTCTGTTGTGTTGAAAAACTGCGATAAGCACTTGAATTGTCATACGGGACTCGCTATTTTAATTAGATTTTCATTGATAATTCCCAGCTTTATGAAATGTGGCTAGTCGATGAGGTTTCATTATGTCGATTCTATTTAGTGTCATACTTGCGCATTTAAATGTAATTAATTTATTGCTGTAGAAGTTCATTCCAATGACATTACAACATAAAAGATATATCATTCAATGAAGTTTCTCTTACTGAAATTTGTATAAGACTAAATTTTATAATACATTCCCATGATATCTCTCTTTGTGTAGTAAGAAATATTTCTGTATTTTTCAGAATATCTAAGGTTGTAGAGCCTTTATCCATAGGGTATACAAAATTCTGGACATAGAAACCAAAAATATATTGAACAAAGAAGTAGAAGAAGAAATAGAAGAATATCGAAGGGATTTCGAAAATAAAGGTAAATAACGATTGAAATATTTGTCCTTAAACCAATAATCGACAATACTATAAATCAGAATGTACCACTTCAAATAACGGGTATGATCCAGTAGATAAGAGGAGGTATTTGAGGCACTGAAAGAGATAAATAGAGGAATAAAATTGAGAAGATATATATATATATATATATATATATATATATATATATATATATATATATATATATATATATATATATATATATATACATATACAGTCAACAAACTCAAATAATGGCTTATGTGGACGGTATTATACTTCGAGCATGGTAAAGACACTGCATCATTTTAGATCAGCAGCAAAAACCAAAGAATTAAATTTAAACGAATCGAAAATAAAATATATGGTAGTGGGGAAGGAACAAGTGGACAGCAACAGAAACTTGGAAATTAGAATTGATGGAACAACACTGTTTCAATAAAGTTCAAAAATATGACTATTTGGTGTAACATATGAAAAGTAATGGTGAAGAAGACAAAATACATGAAACGATTACGAAAGGAATCAAAAGTACGGGTTGCTTACTAGGAAATTTGGAGTTGGAGAATATATCTCGAAACGCTGAAATTAAGAGCTATAAGACCAGTGGTACTGTATGGTAGTGTGGAACGTTAATAAGAAAGAGAACAACTCTTCAGAGATTTTCGAGAGAAAAGTATTGAGAAAGATATATGGAGGTACGAGAATGAATATAGGGTGAACGAACAACGAACAAGAAGAACTTTATGGAAACCCTCAATAACGAATATAGCAAGAAGTCAGACAATAAGAATAGGGCATATAACGCGATTACCAGAAGAAAGAACAGCAAAACGAGTACTGGAGAGAGGAATAACACGGAGACGAAAAAGGGGTAGGCCACTGACTGATTGGATGGAGGTAGTGAACATTCTAACACTTGGGGAAAATCTTTCGCCAGTCCGTGAATCACATCAACGATTCGTAACGAGCTAAATAATCCCGTTGGATTTGGTGCTCTGGGCCTCTTTTTCCAGGATGAAACATCCTGTCGGTAAATATTTGATGAGACAAATGATGAGTTCCTAATAAGGACGAAACTGCAGTTTGCCTCTTCGTTTCTCGGCATCCTACTTAATTGAACTATTGTGGCTCTTGGGGGCTACGTGCATGGGAGGCAGATTCGAGAACTAGCATAATAAAGTTCCCCAAGCATATTTTCATCAGAAATGACTATACGAGGACATGGTGGTTCATTGACGCATACCAAACATTGAAGCCGAATTGCCCTTTAACATCCCTTTCTCGAAGGGGATTGAAATCGGACTTGAATTTCATTATTGTGATTGAATAATCTATCACTAGTCACCATAATTTCATCATTCCATTGAAGTATACTTGCAAAACTCGAGATTTTGGCCTAAATTTTCGTGATACTATCTGCAAAATTCTTTCCGACACTTATATTTCCCTGGCTTGAGAAACAGAAATTTTCTCATCTTATAAGGTGAAACTTTTTTTTTGAGCATTCGTGAAATTCTAGATTCTGATATCGCACATTCTGCTTAAAGTGGCCTACATGAAATTGAGGAATTCGCAGTAACAGCTCCCAAACTTCTTCGTTACCTTCTTATTGAATCTTGTTTCTGTGAGTGCTTTGAAAGAACCATTGTTTTTGAGATTCTGTTTCAACCTTTTGAGGTTTCTCCTATTAAGAAAACAAACATTAATTTTCTGACGCTGCTTCAGAATTATACCCATGCAGAACGTCGCAGTCTAACATTTTTCGAAGTTTTTAAATGTCTCGAACAGTTTTTAATCAAAATGCTCTCAACTAAATATTTGTTAATATATAGTGTGAATTGAGTAATGGAATAACTTTCACATTCATCGTTGTGACCATAGAACTGAAGTCATTTAGGATGTTTTGCATACTGGATGAAGCCACGGAATCTCGAAGATTTGAAGAATTTTAATTTCAGGAGAAATTCAGATTAATGAGAAAATTGGTCAGACATATATATATATATATATATATATATATATATATATATATATATATATATATATATATATATATATCATTTCAGATAACCAAGCTAGCACTGAAGGCATTGGGTGTCTTATAACGTCGCTTGTGGAGCGGGAATGTTCTTCAGGTTTTCCCAGATTGCGGAAGGAAAAAGGTTTTGCCAGAATCATTGGCCACTCGACAGGCTACCGTGACACTACAGAGCTTAAACTGCGATATTAATAAGTTAGGTTTCTGGGAGACTTTCTTACACACCTTGCCAAGAGGAGGTATAACCAATCGTACAAGTCACGTGCGAATGCCTGTCTGGGACCAGGATGATGTTTGTGAAACTGGAATCCTACAAACTAGAACTCAAGGAGCTCATGAAACTCTAGTTTACTTAGCTTCAAATTTTTGATACATAGGAGGAGTGAAATTTAAAATATGACGCTGGTGTTCAGTTAACATCTCCGTAAATATCTATCAGTACTATCTCACCCTTTTACTCGAAATATCGATGACACTTTAGGCGGACTGGGAGGTTTGACGAGTTTTGGGATATTCTTCCATTCCACATAGTATACTTTCTTACAGCGTATTTTAATCTACATCAGCGGGAGAAATTAAGAAATAATATATGAAAATGTAGTATTTTAGTATGCTTCAAACGAATATATAAAAAATAAATACTGTAGAGAAGTTACAAATCAGAACTACGGGTGTTTTAGGAAAAAAGAACTCGAGATTTTCAATTTCGTCGAATCTAGTGAATGAAGGTTCGAGGAGAGTGAAAAGGGAAAATCCCCTTCTTACTTGTCATATATATGGAAAATTTATTCGTTTTGCTTGAAAATGGGACTTAAACGACCCCTGGAATAACCGACTAGGAGCATCCCGGAGTAGTCCAGAGGAGAAGTTAATCTTGAACAGCAATCCATCTTGATAGCACATGGAGAGTTGAAGGGCATTCGAGTATAAGTACACGGGTAGTACGAAACTTAGAGCGATGAAACATTTCGATTGTTGATTATTAATACGTAAAACTGTTTCCTGCTTGATTTCGGTGATTCAATTTAATATGACATAATACTAAAGATATTTTTTAACAGTAACGATAAATAGTTTTGATATAATTCCTCATACTGCGTCATCATTGGGATCACACAAGCAAATTTTTTCTGAATGAACAAAATGTGCTATCTGATTCAATACGTCTCTGTGATGAGCCTTTCCTGACATTCATGTATACTTCAGGCAATTTGTTGTAGTTAATGAAAACCCAATGAGACTAATTCTAGCATGAGATTCCATAAGTCGACTTACAAAATGTGATTTCTGCCACGGATTTGATGGTTCTGAATTTTATTTGCAAAAATTACGTGATTCACATTGAGAAGTGCAGTTGTCTCTAACATGAGTGGTGTACATATTACATTAATTCAAGATAACCCTTAAAGCTCAGTTCTATTTCTTTTTGATACTCTTAATTTCTGTATTGTTTAGCAACTGAGGAATATTGCAGCAATAATTGAAATATGACAGAATTATTGTTGTATGAATTAAGATTTTGGACCACGTGATTAAATATTTATCCACTCTGCTAATCAAATATACTACCTTTGATATTTTGTTGCTTAATCTAAGGCAGGGGTGCTCAAATAGTCGATTGTGAGTGCTTTTTGGGTAGATCTCGAGAAGAAAAAAATTCTTAATAAATAAAACATTCGAGAGTTTCATTCACGCCGATATAAATGTTGCGCCTGCAGGAAGAATCTGAATTGTAACTTGAAGGCAATACTACATCGATACAAAGTTTATTATTGAATAGTATAAAATGAGTGCAGCGAAGAAATCTAGAACGTACCATTTTAATAACGATTGGGAGGAAGAATATATCTTTTGTATGGTAAAGGATAAGTGCATTTGTCTTATTTGTCGTGCGTCAGTTGCAATACCTAAGCGTGGTAACTCAGAGAGGCATCATAAAACGGTTTATTAAAACTAGGAAAAGATTTTCCGCCACAGAGTGATTCAAGAAACCAAGAAGTACGTGATTTGATATTCTGTTAGAAAAAAGAACAAACCATGTTCACAAGACCAGGCAAACATCAAAAGCTGCTACGATCGCGTCATTTGAAATATCTCATATATTGGCGAACACAAGAAACCATTCGAAGATGGATCGGTTGTGGAGAAAGCATTTATTGAAGCGGGTGAGATTTTATTTGGAGATTTTAAAAATAAAACTGAAATCATGTCTGCTATTATGGAGTTTCTCGTCCGATTGTGACAAGGCATATTGAATTCATAAGTCAGGACATGGCAGATAAATTGAAACATGATATCATGAAATGTACATACTTTTCTTTACAGTTCGACGAATCCGCCGATATGACAGACACTGCCCAGGTGTGTATTTTTATTCGGATGGTATTCAATGACACTTTGGCTAAGGAAGATTTTTTGACAATCATTCCTCTGAAGAGGAAGACCCGTGGCGAAAATATATATGACGTTTTTTTCAATTTTGTGGAAAAGTACAAGCTACCAATATATAAATTAGTGTGTATTACAACCGATGGAGCACCAGCAATGACTGGAAACAAAAACGGTGTTGTGGCATTGTGTCGAGCTAATGAATATTTCCCTTCAATTTTTTCATTCCATTGCATTATACATCAACAAGTTTTGTGTTCAAAAGTTTCAAGCACGTATGAAATTATGGGCTTTGCAACAAAGATTGTGAATTCCATCCGTGCACGTAGCTTGCAACGGCGGCTGAACACACTGATTTAGTTCTTCTCATGGACGTCAGGTGGTTGAGTCACGGAAAATTCCTAGAAAGCTTTTAAGAAATATTGCCGAAATAACAGCTTTTCTAGACGAAAGAGTGATGACACTCAGATGTTGAAAAACGAAAAATGACTGATTGATTTGGCATATTTGACTGACATCACAATGCACTTAAACACTATTAACTTGAAGCTGCAAGGTAGAGGAAAAACTATTATTTAGTTGATTAGCCCAGTAAACGCATTTAAAAGTAAATTGCATCTTATGATAGATCAAAGAGTGGATCGGAAACAATATCCTTCTTTGGAAGATAGGATTCCTCAGTTGAATTATGATACGTATGAGGCAGAATTATTAAATATTTTGGGACAATTCAAAATGCGTTTCTATGATTGCAGTTGGTGCAGATTATATCAGATATACTTCTCAAAGCTACGGCATCTGATACAAATTCCTGGTGTTTTATATCTGAAAATAAATATCCGAATCTGAGGCAAATCCCTTCAACCGACGGCAATGTTTGGGTCAACTTACTTGTGCGAGTCTGCGTTTTCTGAAATGAAGAAAATTGAGTCAAAATATAGCAATCGACTAACCGACGATCATATGTCATCATCAGCTTGCAGTTAGAACTCAGTGGTTACGTACCATTTTATGAAAAGTATGCTGAGGACAAGCAGTGCTACGCTTCAACATCCAAAGTCACTCCGTAGTTAAGTTTAACACCATATGTAACTGTTTTGTTTTGTGATAACCTATAAACTCGCAATTTTGAATAACTATGAGTTTTCCATTGATATTATAGAGAAGAACCTGACTAAACCTAATCCAAACATTTTCTAAAATAATGTATAATGTATATTGTGCGAAAAGCTAATATCTATATATGCTACGGTACACCCTACCTAGGCAGGTAGATAGGGTGTATCGTGTATGTACGTCAATCCAACATCACACATAGTTGCAGCCTCTCAGAGTCGATCGTAAGTAGTCTAAAAATATTGATATAGATCGCCAGCAGTTCAAGTTTGAGCACCTTTGGTCTGAGGAGTCCAGTTGTTTCCAACTCTTGAAACGCAGTTCTGTTTATTTTGGATACTATCAATTTCAAACAGTATGTTCAGAACATGAAGAATAGTGCCAATGATTAAAGTGAGGCCGAATTATTGTGATTAAATATTTACCGACCCTGAAAAGTAAGTATTCTTGCTTAGGTATTTTGTAGGTCTGCTCATGCAGATGAGAAAAATAAGTTATTATTCCTAGGTATTTAAATTCTTTGATTTGTGCAACCTTCTCACTTCCAACATATATTTGTCAATGATTATGTCTTTCTAGAATATCGCACCTGTATTTCATAATCATAAATTTTATAAGGTTTTGGAAGATCCCCCATTTAAAGCATTCACCAATTTTCGAACATCTGTATTAATATCAGGGTGGTCTGAAAAGTTTCCTACCTAACAAAGACACATGACATTTTCTCTGAACATTTTTTTATTTTTCAATATAGTTTCCTTCTTACCCTACATACTCTTCCCAGTGATGTTTCCACCTCTGTAACAGTATTCAGAGTTTTTCTTTGCAAAACAGTGGCACACGAAAGAGATTGCCTCTTCATTTGATGTTAATCTCTGTCCTTCGAGTGCAAATTTTAGATGAGGAGACAAAAAGAAGTCACTTAGGGCTAGATCTATTGAGTAAGGTGGCAACCACCGTAATTCGTGGATTTTCGCCATGGCAACTACTGAGGTGTGAGATGGTGCGTTGTTTTGGTGAAACAAAATTGTCATTTTCTGTAAATGTGGCCGTACTTTCCGCAAGTTCTGCTTTCAGCTTGTAAGGTAATGATGATCATTATGTTCTTAAGATGGTTTTTCCTTTTCGAAGATAATCGATTAGAATAACTCCATGACTACCCCAAGAAACAGTCGCTATCACTTTCTCAGCCGAAAAAAACATTTTTTGCCAATTTTAACAACTTTGCAATCCACTGTTTCGACTGTATTTTTATTGATGGCGTATAATGGTGTACTGAGATTCATCTACAGTAATTGATCGGCGCCAAAACTTGGATTAGGTGCTCTCAAACTACGCTAGTAGAACGTTGGAAATGTTCATTAGAACGCGCTTTTAGTCTTATGTAAGCTAACGTGAGCAAACGTCGCACCCAATTCGCGGATAGTTTTCTCATGTGCAAAAGTTAATTTAATATGTGATAAACGCGATTTTTTGACATGTTCATAACTGCTACATCTTTCTTACTTCAATTTGACAGTCATCTATCACCATTTGGTGAACTTTGGCAACGTTATCGTAGTAGTTGCAGTTTTAAGACGTCCTGAACGTTCATCGTCCCTCAAGCTCGTTTGAATTCAGTTGCCCAAAATTTCACCCAGGCTAAATGATGGTGAGGAATAAACAGAATCCAACTCATCCACAATTTACATAGGCGTATAACTGTTGAAAAACAAATATTCAATAACAGCTGTATTCTCGATGTCCATTTTCACAAAAACACTCACATCAACTCAGTGAAACAACTCTTCCATAATAACTTCACTTCCAAAATGGCTGTAACTTGGCTGAGTAATTGTCAACAGATGGATAATGAAAATTCACTAGCTTTTATTTATGAATGCTATCTTCACGTAGAGGTCGAAACTTTTCAGACCATCCTCGTACAATGCAATAAAGAGTCGTCCGCAAACAGCCTCGTACTGCACTCCTCCAAGCACTGAATCATGTTCCTAATTTCAATAAAGAACAATCTAGGTTGTACCACAGTTTTCTGAAGTACACCGGATGTCAATAGGTTAATGATTTTTTACAATCACTCCTTTATGATTTGTATCTATTATGGATGCTGAATTTTCTGTTATCCTTGTGAAACAGTGTATTGCAAATTCAACGGGAATAAGGTCCAACTCACTTTTTTAACTTACAAATGGTTCAAGAAAGCTCCATATGCCTCTTGGCGGTATGCTTATCTAACCTAACCATTTATCATCAACTTCCAGTAAGGTAATTGTATCTAATGTGATACTGAAAGTTTTATTGACATTTATGAATATCTCAGAGGACAATAATGATTGCGGCATATGCCACCATGCCCATGCATATTCATTACTTCATGTGCATTAACAAGAAATGCCGCCGAATGAAAATGTCGAAATAATTCAAGAAAATTGTTTGATTCTTTGAAGGAATCACAAATACCGAAAAAATATTTCACTATAGTCACAAATAACAAAACTATCAGTTGAGGAAGAGATTTAACCAGTATGAAAAACCTCGAAGCATGGAATGATGCACACTGGAGATTTTTTCGAAAATGTTTTGCAAAGTTATTTTGTTTTTCGCCTTTGTCTTTCACAATTTGCCAGCACCTCATGTGACGACTTTTATTCGAAGCTTTAACATAGGGACATGCATTTTCCCTTGGAACTTGGATTGATTTCCTGTGTCTTGGCCGTTTTCTTCCTTTGAGCGACTTCATTATTTCACGTCCATCTCTCATGTAAAGTGTAGAGTTACTTCTTTTATTGTAATTTTTCATTATGTAATATTACTTCCAATTAGTTATGTCTAATATATGGAAGAGAGCTTTTTTGATCCACTTGATACTTTTTCTTAAAGATGAATAATTGTTTACCGTTCAGTAATTTTTATCAATGCTAGACATATTATCGTTATACTTAGCCACCCCTTTTGGATCATTGTTTATATGCCAAATCCTGTTGGGCACATCAACAATTTTCGGCTTGTACTTTTTCGTAATACATAGAACATCCCTGCGGTTCCTCCATTCGGAAACATACCTTTCTTTTTCTCTTTCAACAGTGTCGACCTTCCTTCAATTTCTCATTTGTGACTCCTTCGAGGTTCCCCTTCTGTTGGACCTCAAAATTACAGTTGTATGAGTCCACCTTTCAAAAAGTCAATTTTCGGTAGATTTGGATTCAATTCATCGTTTCTTCTTTTATACAGGGTGTTACATAATAGTATGTCACAACTTGAGGGGGTACATCTACAGGGTGTTGAAATTTTAGGAAAAAATTGTTTTTTTCTTCGATACTTCTGCTGTTTTTGAGATATATCTAACCCAACCCAAATTTGAAATGCAAGCTTTTTTAACTAGAATTTACAAGGTGTCTTCTTTTCCGGAGCGTTGTCTTCTATTGCCCTTTCAAATTTTTTTGCAGTACACCACTGATCAGTGTACAATCAATTTTTCATCTTCGTTTAATTTAGATACTTTTTCGACTTTTGTAATTTTTTCGTACCTCCAACCGTTTTCGAGTGAAAAATTATTGAGTTTGAATTATTTGAATTGTATTTTATTAGCTAAATGAAAAAAAAATAATAGAAATACTCTATAGATATGCCCAAAATTTGCCTTTATTTTGATAGCTCGTCTTTTGAGACTCAACTAATACTCATTAAATATCAAATTAAAAAAAACAATTGAGAACTAAATTAATTGCTGGAAGTGTCCCCCACCTGCAAAGAATACAGGCCTCTGTTTTTCTTCGCATATTATCACGCACTCTTTGAAATATTCCTGGGGTATTTCTTATCGTGTCACAAGAGGTTATTATTCGATTTCTCAATTCTTCTACAGTGTTCAATGGAGTGGTATAAACTAAACTTTTGAGATATTCCCATCAGAAAAATTCTAAACTATTTAGGTCTGCGGACCTAGGAGGCTCTGGTTCTGGCTCACCTCGATCTATCCATCGGTTCTTGAATATATTATTCAAGAATTCCCTAGCTTCTCCACTGAAATGAAATTAATATGTTGCTCATCAAAAGTGGCACATCCTCGAGCAATAAAGGTAACTCCTTCTACAAAAAATTGCCGATAAGCGGGACCGTTTAGTCTGTTAGGCGAAAAAAAATTGCCTAATCAAATAATTGTTCAAATATTCCGACCCATACATCTAGTGAGAATTGTTCTTGATGATGAGATTCTTCTATCAAGTGGGATCTTCCTCAGCCCAATAATGATTATTGTGAAAATGTGTGATAGCATTTTCTCTAATTTTACCTGAAAACCATCGGCAGAAATTTAGTCTAGAAGGAAAATCTCGAGGAAGTAGACTTTGAACGCGTTGAATATGAAACGGGTACAATAAAAAGTCGTGGAGAATCCTCAAAACTAGAACATGTAAAATATTCAACTGATTTCCAATTTTGCTTGTACTCACATAAGGATTCAAATCAATACAATTCAAAACTGCTTCCTTAGTATCATAGTTTGAGTTGCACCTTTTAAATGGTTATTTACAATAAAAGTACCCTCAACCTTCTGTGGATATTTGCAAATGTTTGCCTGTCTGGTGTTACTCGATTTGGAAAGCGCACATGATATAATCGCCTAGCTTCTGTTGTGTTTCCGTCAGCCAAGACCGTACATGTAATGGATATCAGCCAATTCGGCGTTAGCAAAATTTGCCATTTTTTCTTACAGCAATAACTTCAAAAGTCTTAAAACTAATCGTTAATTTAATGAACAATTCGAGCAGATACTGATTCAACTTTAGCAACTGTCAAAATAAATAAATAAATGAAAAAAATCAAAAGCCTACTAGTCATTTTTCAAATTAGAAATGCATTCAATTCAACGAATGCATACAATCGTTTTTGCTCGAGAAAGGTCGGAGATACGAAAAAATTACAGGTGTCAAAAAAGTTTCTAAATTGAACTAAGATGACGAAAATTCAGATGCACTAAAAATCTGATTCATAGAAATCTCAAGTCTTCAGATGAGTTGGTATGCTCATAAAAACTCCAATGATTATGTAATGTCAACTTCATTCCCTGACATATTGTGAATGATAAACAAATTCCAAGGTGGATATTACAAAGTTGTCAAGATATGCTTAAGGTTGTGGAGCATCCAATAAATCATTCTATTTCATGAGAAACATTAAGAATACAAACAATAATATCCACGATTAGCATGAAACCCCATAAAAGGTTCGGTTCACAGAATGAAATCAAACATTTCGCGGTATATCTTTCAATTTCTGCTAGGACAGTAAGAGCATGATACAGTTTCGACGGCATAACCGCTTTGCTTCAGAGTTGGACGTCTTTTCTGGACATATTCCAGCAGACAATCACTCCTTTGACCGCCGACGTGTCAAAATAACAAATTCATGCAATTCGGTTAGATGCATTATTTAGAAATTTAAAAATGTTTAATACACTGTAAATGCAGTCATATTGAAGCTTCTGAGAAATCTGATCATTAAAAACGATTATGTGATATTATCATTATCTGTTGCAAAAACAGGTCCTAAATATCGGTAAGTAATTCAAGATTATGGTGAAGAAGTAAGTTAATGTTGAGAATACATGTTTATAGCATTCTTCTTGAAGATAACTTTCCAATGAGGTAAAACATATGATATCATGCCGTACGAAAAAAAAAAGTTGGGGTTGTTCCTCCCCGTTAACATGAACAAAATTACATGCCCAATCTAACCAACTAGGAATAGAAATTGAAATCCATAAAGAATTTTACCCGACGTTTTCCTCCATTAGTACCATTTAAAGTCCGCACTATGCATGTCAGATAAATCCAATAGACTTCTTGAATGTCCCCCGTAATTGTGCAAAGAGAATTCCAAACTCTCGACGAGAATGTGAAGGCGCCGTCGATGCACTCAAACGAAGCGCCTGACGTGAACATAGCACCCTCATAAGTTATTCTTCGGGATTGCGATTGAAGTGACGAAAAAATGCGAATTGGCCGGATTGATCATTCCGCGTATATATTTAAACTCTCTGTCTCTGTTCACTTTTTTTGATCTTCACGCTGGTTGATTTTTTCTACTTTATTGCTATAGGTAGGCGTTCATTCCACGTTGAACGGATGACGATGAAAAATATAAGTTTTTAAAATTGAGAATGTTTATAAAATCCTAAAGATTCCGAAAAATTTCTTTGATGCCTAAATTTCTTGATTTTGTCGAAAATTCATTTTCGTTTTTTGAAATCATTAAAATTGTCCAATTACACAATTACATATACCTTACCTACAGAATTCAAATTTCTCCGAATTTTCAAATGATCTCAATCTTTCAGAATTCGGCATAATACTCAAAATTTATTGAAATTCACGTAATTATTCAAAATCCAGTACCATCGGAAATCTCCATTTTCCCCAAATTCATCTATTCCCCATTATTGTCAATACTGACATAACAGCAGAATTCTTAATATCATGCGTTTTATCATTTTCGCAGAGTTTCTAGATTCGTAAAATTGTCAAAATTCTTGAATTTATATTAAAATTCTTAAGATCATCGAAATTTTAAAATTCAGCCAATCCTTAAAATTGTCAAACTGTTCAGGAATTGTTCACATTTACTTAATTTAATGTAATGTTATATCTGTTGTAACTACCTATGTTTGTTAAGCGAAACAATAGCCCATACTAGTCTCTTATTTTAGGCTATTTTTGATTGTGCAACAGATGCATTCAGTATTGACAATGCTGACTTATACTCTCTTCTTTTTGTAGCGTCTAATCGGCCACCAATTTAAGGGGTTACATGGGTTTCCTCGGGCAAAAAACGGCCTTTTTTCAATAATTTTTTACATATAAAAATGAGATATTTTAATGAAATTTTTTTATTTAAAAGATACATATTTAATAAACATTTTGTGAAATTTTCAAAAAAAAATATCAAAATGGCGGTCATTACGACGCCATTTCCGGCAGTCCCTCGGAAAAAAGGTGCCTTCGCGTTGTCAGCAGAACTTCTTTCAGGATCATCTGAAATAAAAATAAAAATACGTCTTTTAGTGAAGACAATAAACTAGGTATTGGACGAAAGAAAAAAAAGAAAATTGGATTTTTGGCAGCCGTTTTTATAAAAAAATGCAAATTTCGATGAAAATTTCGCGACATTTTTTTTAAAAATAGTTGTAATTAAAAGAAAAATCCTTCGTTCAAGACCTTGTAAATGATATCTCGAAGACCTGTGTAAAATTTTATCAAGATCAGTTGAGTATTTCGCGAGAAATCTTGACAACCGACTTTGAAAACATAGTTTTGAGAAAAACGCGTTTAAAGTTTTAAGAGACAATAAAAGTGGGAAAAAATTTTTTCTAACTTACATTGAATCGTCGATTCCTGGGCCATAAAGTAGAGAACCTGCTGCAGCTGCAATGTCCAGGGCATCCTTTGCTCCAGTCTATGACGAATCCTGGCTTCACGAGTCTCGCTGGTAGATTTCTTTTCGGCTGCGGTCACCCGGTTCTCATCCATGTTTCGGGCATATTCATGGGAATTTGGACCAAGTCTTAGGTCCATACCGTGCATAATTAATAATAATGCTGATATCCCTTCATTGAAAACACAAGCAGCGATTAATGCAGCATTTTGAACGATTATCGACCCAGCTGGAAGTATTTTGGGAGTAATTTTCCAAATCAACTGATTGAAACTTTCATTGTTATTTTGTGTAAATCCTCCAACACACCGATCCAGAAGCTCATCCTTACTCAGGTCTTCATAAATTGGTTTCATTGCAGTCAAAACATCATCTGGTAATGGAGTATATTGGTGTTTGAACGATGAGAGAGTACCTGATGCTGATGCTCGCTGCCAGGTGCACCACGTGTCTGGACCTCCAGAGCAATTTTGATGCTGCGGGTTTTTGTCTGTAGAACTGTAGTGGTAGTAAGTTGCCCATATCGCATCCCTCATTTTATCAGCTGAATCACTGTTTCTTCTTATCGCTAAGCCGTAATATACAGTTAATTTGTCAATCAATTTACTAGTCAATTTACCTTTACCAGAAAGAATTTTTTTTTGAGTTTTTTTGCCATTGACTACTTTTTCTTCAACAGTTTCCTTCACTAAATCACGCAACCGGGTTCCCATCCTCTTCTGTACGTGGCCAACGCATTCTTTCTTGTTGACAACAAAATTTTCACCATAAGGTTTGGCTTTGAGAATACCAGAGTATGTTTTAGAATCTCCATCTCCTATATAATTTACGTACCTCAAGCCATGTTTTACAATAGAACGTTTAAATATTTCAATAATTGAAGATACTTCCATGTTTCCAGATGCTCCAGTGTGATTGGCGGTACATTGTTCATTTTTGATGTGTTCTTTTCTCCACTCTTCAAATTCTGCCGTATCTAATTTTTTTTCCAAGACTCACATAGTTTACAGTATGAACATTTAACAATGACATCCAAGACTTTCCCTGAGTGATATCCGATTAGAGAACTGACACCATAAAGTGATGCAAAACCACGCTTTTCCACGTCCCATCACCGGAGACAGTCACATCTGTCGTATCTTCCATGTTGTTTGCTAAATTTGTCAATTGCTTTTCCTCTGTAGCAGCAGAGGAGAACAGTTTCTCAGTAACTATGATAATACATTCATGTATTTTATTAATATAAAAGTCGTATGTTGATTGATTCAAAAAGGAGCTGCTTAGATCCATCAAACCGCAAAACTTCTTGCATCCAGCAAGACCCAAACCCAATACTCGCATAACAAAAATGAACCGCCGATTTAGTTCATACATTCTGCCAATTTGTTGGCATGATAAAATATATTTTGGCATACATCGTTCACATTCTACCACAAGTTTAAATCCCAGACCGAATTTGGAGCATTGTTTAAAATTTACTTTTCCATTACAAAATTTTTCTTCACCTCCACTTTCAATAATGTTTGAACACCATACAAAACACGAAAGTGTAGAAAAAACCAGAGCAAAGTCAATGATCGAATATTGTAGCGTGGCTTCCTCTGGCACGTGCTGTTTGTCATCGCCTTTTAATTTTTTTGCCGACGTACTCGTGAAAGAATTATCATCTGCCTCAGGATTTTTTGGATTAAACGATTGTTTCCTCTTCTTAAATCTATCTTTTCTACGAACACCTTCCGTTATCTGGGTTCTAGACACTTTAAACGGCATTTTTTATCGAATAAAATTCACAACAAACACTTACAAACTCAAAATGAACTTCGTAGTTTAACGAGAAATCACCAAATTAAATATTTTCCAGTAGTTTACCTTTTTAAAAGAAAAAAGGACAATAATTACGGCTAACAATAGATGAGCTGCAGCTGCGCTATACCTATTGCGCCCTCAGCCTATACCTGACCTCTAGCGTCCACCTTTTCAAGGCTGTATCTCCGAAACTATTAGTCGGATCAACTTGAAAATTTAGGACAATATTCTAGAGATGTTATAGAATTTAATAAGATAAAAATAAATTTTCGATTTTTGAAACCGTGAAACCCATGTAACCTCTTAACATAGAATAGACTAACAGACGGACTTCTATCAATGATTAGAAGTGCGTCTGTACTGGAAATATTTTTTTATACTGTTTGTTTCAGGCTTGCCTATACATAAGTTTTATTGAAATAAGCAGTATCATCAAGAATACAATTGACAGGTTATTCAATCAACGTTTTCTAAGGGGCAATTTTCCATCGTCAATAGGTAGCGGTTCTGGGGACAGATTGGTTCAATGGTGTCATGGAGCACATGGTTTTGTACCCTTGTGTACCTTTCAACGACCAAGTCACACAACAGCAACTATAAAAATGAAGATATCGCAGTAAGAAACCTTAGACTTGTCACGACTATGTCTAGATTTCATTACTTTTTAGAGAAAAACAAGCAGCTCCATCGAGGCTTGGCTAGTTTTTCACATCTGAGACCGGCTGAGGGTTCTTCATTAGATACTTCAGATCTTCGATTTTTGACATCAAATGAAATGGCCCACAAAGTTGAATAATTTTTGTGAAGGCGGTATGTCGATCTTTAATAGTTTGGTTGGACTCTTGTGTTTTCTAATCAGGGTTACCAGGTACTCCAGTTCTTCGCTATCCTAGTTTTTGTAGTTTTCCCTTTATGTTACCATTAAACCCTAACTCTGTACCAAATTTCAGCTCTCTGAGTTTGTGGGAAGTTCTAGTTCTATTCTGATGATCATGAGTGATAGAGTGAATGAGTGTCATAAATGCGAAACTTTGCTTTCGCTTAAGTTCGGAAATAAACGATCTACAGACTTGAAATTTTGGATTTTAAGTACGTGATTATAGTTTACTAGATGACGAAAGTTTCAGCGTTCTGGTCTTATCCAGAAGTTTTCAAATAGGGACCGGAAAATGTGGCGACATGGTTACAGTAAAGAATGGTACGGCAGTGTTTGCTTCGAGCTCGACTTTACTGATGTTCTACAATGGTATTTTGATTTGATTTGATTTTTGATAAGTTGATGAAGGGCAACTAATTTGTAGTTCTAAAACGAACTTAATGCAATTAATTAATAAAATTTTGAAAAAGGATTAACTGTTCCAGATCCATAGAAAAATGTCATAAATAAAAGTACACAACATTATTACATAGCTGAAGAAATGATAATGAAATAATATACTTGGTGTGTTATCTGAGAATTTTTCTCTTTTCTCATTCCTGTTTCTGCCCGACTTTAAATAACTAAGTTAACATAAAATCGTTGACATCCGATAATAGAAGGTAACCCAATAATTACATGAAATACCTAAATATTTGATGCAGTGTTATGAAGCTTTCATCTCACAGTGAATTGCATGCAACATTAAACATGCTGTTCGCAAGTTATAGAATCTAGTGGCTGTTAAATCATAAAGTCCCCTGAGTATTGCTAGATTGGAACATAAATTCAATATTCCCAACCTATTGAGATGTGACATTTGTTTAATTAAAATATTATATAATGCCCAACAGTCTATTAATAGTTTAAATAATAATATGGTAAGCTTAGAGAGTTAATTAAATCGGTGAGGTTATAAAATAGGCGGCATGATTACTGATAACAGATCTTCAATAAACATGCGTTTGTAGTTGATAGTCCTACGTATAGAACTGGTAGTCTCTTTTCAGTATTCCACTACATGAATTATGATGCAGCAACTGATAATGATATTCAATTTAGCTATTGCTTGTTGAGTCTCAGTGTGGTGGTTCAAGATATCTCACTTTTTATAGTATACACTAGATAGATAAACAACAAGTAGTCCGGTGAAATTGGACCAAAAAATAGGCGTTGAAGGCACAAAAGTTCGCATCCAGACCTAAGTTCATAAGATTGTTCAAAACATAATTATAGATGAAATGGAAAAGTCATCATCTATCCAGTATTTGAAAAACATTAACTAAGTGTCAGAGGTCATATTAATGGGGTTTTCGCTATTTTCAGCAAAATGGTAAGCTCTATCAATAAATTAAATGAGACCAAAATTGAATATCAGATATTTATCTGTGAAAAAGTTCTGATGCTTTTATTCTTGAGATACAACGATTTAAAAAGCAACTGTACCTGTAATACAAATAAAACATTTGTCTTCGTATCTTTTAGATATTCAAGGGCGTTCTGGCTCTCAGGATATGTAGATGTATGCGTCTCTGTAGTTCCTGTGTAGGTTTTCCTGTACAAACCGGAGAAAGGTAAATATTTCTGCGTGTCTTACGGTGACATGGTCTCCCAGAGCAATCGTAATGTTTGCTCTTGGGCCGTGTACGCCAATGCCTGTACCCATACCGGTACCATTACCGGTCCGTAAACCAGGTGGGGCACTGTAGGATGAGTAAGGCGTAGGGTGTGGTTTCTTCTGATGGAATGACGACCTTGAAGGGTTCGTCGAAGTGGTAGGTTCTAATTTGATCTCCTCTTGTGAGAAGGTCAGGTTGGCGTTCTCTGTTTTTTTTCAAAGATGTGGAGTGTCCAGAAAATGATGTCCAGACATAGGGTGTCGAGGATTTTCCACGAACAAGGAAGACGCGATCTAACCCACCGCAAAGTGCCCAGCATCGAAAAGGGCCGCCAGGAGCCAATCAAGCACGAGGTTCCAGAGGAGAGGATAAAGAAGTCTTCCTGAGAAAATCCCTCGCTGGCGGTCCCCTGGACAGTCGATTCACCTAGGTGATCCTCGATGCACCTGATCGACAGCAGACGTCGAACCTACCGTGCTATGGTTTTGTCTACTTTTCTATTTACAATAGCTTAATCTATCGATTCATAAAGTGTGTTGTCGAAAGACTCCATAGTTTTCAAAAGGAATGAGGTGAGAATAATTGATCTAAAATCTTCGGCGATTTTATTTACGATCTTGCCGAGCTGGGGATTGAAGACAACTCGAACCCTTTTCCAGAGGTCCGGACGTATCCCAAAGCTAGGCAGGATCTTAAAATGTGGATTAAATGCATAACAATCTGGTCCATTCCTTTCATTAAGTGTACAGGGTATATACCATCTGCTCCTGGTGCTTTATATGGTTGAAAGCTAGGTACTGCTCTTCGAACCTTTTTTACTGTAACTACCATGGAGGCTTTGTTCCAGTTTGCTTTGTCAGCATGTCCATCAGATATCTGGATTGCTGTGTTGTCGATGAGAAAACCTGGGAAGTGAACTTCCGCCAGGTAACTCAGTGTTTCATTCTTCGTCTGCGTTTTTACTCCTTCCGGTGTATCAAGACTTTGAATTTTCATCGGTCCCGCTGCAGAGAGAATGCGACGAAGACGGTTTACCTCCTCCGGTATACCCTCTATTTCCTCGCAGTAGGAATGCTATGCTTCTCTTTTTGTACTTTTTGATCAATTCTTTGTATTCTCATGACTTCCTTGTAGTTGTCGCTTTTCGTGCTAGTGCGCATCGTTTTATTTAGGAGGGGTCTGCTTTTCATCCTTTGGGCAGTTAGTTCTGTTGTCCACCGTAGGGTTTTCTGTCAGCCTCTATTGTATTGTATAGGGCAACTGTGATTGTACGCCAAGGTGATGCTGTTTTGCAGTTTCTCAACGGCAGTTTCCAGATCCTCGATGTTTTTTGGCGTCTTAGCTATTGGTTCCATCATTTCCGATAATTGTTCCCGGTATCGGATCGAAACGGTTATTTTCGAGTTCCTTTGAAGCACTGCTCGTTATTTCGGTACATTTGTGATGTCGAAACAGATATGTCAAAGATCGGAGAGTGATACTACTTCTGTGTCCACATTTCTGTGTCTTTTTTATTCGATGTGACGAAAGTTGGTTCATTTCCTTTGTTGAGAAATGTAAGGTTTGTGATGTAGAGATATTCGACTAGCTTTTCTCCCCTGGTGTTGTTGCATCCGCATCCCCATAGAATATGGTGAGCGTTGGTATCACACCCAACGACAAGAGGCTAGTATAGTGTTTTACAATACTTCACCAATTCCTGTAGTTCTTCTGTTGGAGATGGTGTCTGTGAGTCGTAGAGGAAGTATACTGAACCTAATTGTGTTCCCTGTCATTTTGAGGATGGCAGGGGACCCTTCTACGTCGGTGTACTTGGAAGCTGGGTGCGCCATGCGCTTCCTTAGGGCCTTCTGTGGGAGGTAAGTCCAAGATATTGTTCTGTCGGGAACGTAGGGACAAAGGACCAGAACAGCCCCCCTGACTGTTCTTCCCACGTCCATAGGTTCCGGGTCTATAGAACTTATCCTCTGCACTACTACTTGATGCAGAGCTTTCCCCTTTTTCGGCCACCGTTTTTGAACTGGTCTTAGGATTTTTCAGCATATCAAAAGATGCTATCCTAAGGCCAGCATGAAGTCGATTCCCTTCCGACTTTATAATGTCCAGTGAGGCGTCGTCTCTGCCCAATATTAATTGGGTGGAGGACGGATTTTCATTCTTCCCGTAGACTAGCCGAATATTGGAATATTGGATCAGCCCCGTCGACTCTGGAGGTCCCTCCAGAAGCATGCTAAGTTTCGTGAGTTTGGCAAGTAGGTCTCCTTTCTCAGTTTCCTTCAGTCGGGCCCCTTTCGTAAGCTTCAGGGTTTTGACCCTGGCTCTCAGCCAGTCCCTGCTGTAGTTGTCTTCGCAAATAACTGATAGAACACCTGGTGCCACATATGCCACACATGTGTTACCGGAACCAGTTGGCTTTCTTGGCCGGTCTGTCAGCTGAAGGAGGTGTTGGGAGATTGGAAAGGGTTCCGGTTTCCCTAGCTCTTTTTCTATTCGTCTTTTCTGCGCCAGATTCAGTGTGGGGTATGTCACTGGTATTTTTGGGCTCAGCATGTCCGAAGCAGCCTCCTCAGTAGGAGGCTCTTTCCGGTCCCCGCTCACGGCGGTCGCGGACTTACCTGATTTCTCAGGCTTTGCTAGTAAAGACGCAATCGAAGTTTCTAAAAAGAGTGATTCAACTCCAAGAGAAGTTATCACCAATAGAATTGGTCTTCTTGATTCTATGTACGGAGCTCGTAAAATAGCTACCTGCTGAGATAAGCTGCGATATGCTTGTTTGGTTAAATATAATCGAAATAAAAAGCAAGTGTAATCAGTTTATATTCTTCAAACTTTGTGGCTGCTCATCAACATCTTTTTTAGGTTTATGGGTGCTTTGGATCAGTTAGACCCAAAAGACTGGGATTGAAAGAACCGGTTCAGACTTACTCCCACCTGCGCCGGAAAACCTACTAAACAGATTTTTTTTCGACTATAGAAGGAGATTTAGTGCTTAATGTGGTTGCAGAAATGTTTCGTTCATCAAATACACCAATTGCCGAGGCCAGTCATGCTCCAATGTTGAATCACTAACAGTAGGGGATTCGTTTGATAGCAACAAGGAGACATACGAAGCAATGCTATTTAGGCAATTCACTTGCATCCAGGATGAAGAAGAAGAACGAGAAGAAGAGGAAGTAGAAGAATTAGAGAATTATGAATTAGAAGAATAAATTTCCGAATTTTTTAATTTACATCGCTTTTATCCCTTGCTACAATTTTTCATTATTAATTGTCGGAAACTAGCAGAATAACAACAGACCCGTGGAATAGCCCTACCGAGGAAATCATTTAAAGGAAACGCACTAAGTACACTTTTTGAGAGATGGCGTGGAAACGTGTGCATATTATGAAGATCAGAAGTCTTACAACTTTTTATATCGTTATATCTCAGAAACGCCTCCAAGGAAAGAAGTATCGATACATCTTTTTTTGTTGGAACTAATTATATGATAAAACTTACCGGTTAGCTGAAAATCGTTGAGGGCTTTGGATATCATTTATGACGGTCTTTTGACCAATTCTATCAACTTTGAGCTAGGTGTGACGAACACTTCGGATGCTTAAATTAACCGGATTAAACAAGAAACAATCAACAATTCGTTTATTATCAATAGCCCTCTATAAGGAACCAGCTCTCTAGTCTGACAAAATTATTATTGTCGATAAGAACGATAGACTCCGAAAGTTGTATCACTCATATATAAATTAAATAATACCAGTGCAAAACCAGAGTCCTGTGGAAAATCAATATTGAGAGTGCGAAAAAAATCTTTTCTGTCCAGTGGAAATCAGAAGTCTTCAAACAACATATCATCGATTATCTTGACAGGTTCACTTCAGATAACAAATTTATATAGTTAATTTATTAAATCTTTATTTCATATGTCTCATACGTTGCAGAAATACATAAGAATACGATTCCTGTTTTCAATAGACTCTGAAATTCTCATTTAATGAGTGACTCAGAACTTGATCTGAATGATTGAGGTTTTCCCAGCAACCATATTGCGAATGAGGAAAAGCTCCATTAATAATCAGTTTTGATCATAGATAGAGAAGACTCTAATATTCTGAAAAGAACAGAACGTGAACTTGAAGTACGATAGCTGGTGGGATTTTCTAAATTTCTAGGGTTTGAAAATGGCAATAACCTTAACTTTTTGAAATCATCAGGACTTTAGCCATAGAGAGTGATTTTATTTCTAAATATTTGAAGAATTCTACCGATGAACATTGCAACAATACGTACTCTTATTGATGAGAAAGCCCATTTAAGGTCGATAAGAACAGATTAGATAAACTACCATTAGAGAATAAAGTTTTTATTACTTTTAAAGAATGCGGTTAGTATGCATAAATGATCGTCATTCATCTGAACCCTTTTGGAAGCACTTTCAAGTTGATATTCATACAGAATATTTGATTCCACTGACCAATTAGGTATACAGTTTTTGCTGATTCCTTTAGGAATGCACTTGATGGCTGTTTTCCCAACAATGAAAAAGAATCTTGAATAATGATGGAAGAATCCTGTCCAGGCCATAGTATAATATATATATATATATATATATATATATATATATATATATATATATATATATATATATATATATATATATATATATATATATATATATATATATATATATATATATATGGAGAAACTGCCTCGATCAGCTTCCTTTAAATTCGATCAAGATTTCACCAGACCAGCAAATTCACCTAAGATAGTTAAAAACTATACGATAATAAGATTGGTCATTGCTAACTTATAGAAAAATCTGGAAGAGCTCTACAATTAACATCTAGGGGTAAAGATTTCATATCACTTAGAAGCAAACCAATATCAGATTTATAATCTTGATGTCATCTTGCAGAAATAAAAGTGCACTGATCTGAAACAGTTAGAAGAATTCACTACTTGCGACATTACCATTCTCACAGATGTGATCTTCGATCGTATGGTGTGTTCCTTGTAAGATTATTTCCTTCGCCCCATTGAGTCTTGGTAATTTAAAACATAATCATTTCTGCCTTTCGAAATAGATACAACGTTCAAACTCATAAACACAATATCCTCTCTCATCGACCGGGAAGGTCCTAATGACCTTTCCAGTGATGGTTAAAATATTCAATTGAAGAAACACAATTTGAATTGGAGCAAAAGATAGATTACCATTCCCTATGAAGGAAAACTAATCTATAAATACACTAGAATTTCAGGATAAAAATTCTGAAATTCGAACTAATTTCAATGAGTTCATTCGGTGGGCTCAAAAAATTTCTTCTCCAAAGAAAAATATGTCATCGACAAATCAATCAATTTCTATTCTTCGAATCTGAATTCAACTCTGAAATATTTTAGAGACGAATATATTCACAACTCGTAAACAAACATTGCTTCCTTATCTTCGAACATCCCCATGCCTGCTATTTTCCTTCAATATAACCCTATAAAGTAGCAACAAAGGAGCAAGACGCAAAGAAAGTAAGTCCATAACGAAAAGATTCTATCGAAAGAGATTACTGTGAAAATCAATACCGAGCCTGTTAGTAAGCAAGTATATAATAATGTCGGCAACGAATAAAGTTCGCAGCTAAAAGAGCTTATGAAGCTGTGAATTGAGGCGAGCTGGGGACGACTGAAGGGATGCAGGCGGCTGAGAATAAACATTTTTATCAGCCACTTTGTATTCATAGGTTACTGCGATGTCATAATTCTGTCTACACAATCGATATCCCTCAGTCTTATCTTGGGACGAACAGATCGACACTAGGACTTAATTAAAATATACGTGGAGAAGCGGAAGGGGAATTTGGAGGGGATTGAATTGAAGGAAACATATAGTTTTTATTATGATTCCAGCGAAAGCAAAATTTCAGTTAGTAATGAAGCCCTTTTGCGTTTTTTATCGAAATCGTTTTATACTAGGCTACCAATGATAGTTGATATATTGGATTTTTGATTGGTCTCTATAATACTAGGAAAAACCTATTGGATTGCATGTTAAAATTGTTTATGAGAAAATATGCTGCCAATCATACTGAAATTATAATCATTATGACGGATTTATGTTGTATAATATTGAGCTCTCTCAAGAAATTATTTTCTGACATTGCTACCGTCAGTCAGTGGCATAAACAACTATTTTATGTTGATGTGGATGCGTGGAAGAATTATGAATGGTAAATCTGCATGGTACTTCCGCACTCCTGCACATCCACATCATTATAAAAAAGTTGCTTATAACAATATGATACAAGACTCCGATGGTACCGATGTCAGGAAATAATTTCTTGGGAGAATTTAATATTATAAAACAAATAGTGGGCAATTATGGCTATAATGTTTATTATTCTAGTATGATTAACCACATGATTTTCGTGAATATTTTCAACATTTTATCCATGAAGTTTATTCAAGTATTGAAGAGACCAATAAAAATGTAAAAAGTTACTCAAATTAGTGAACCCAGACTGAATTAGAAGTCTTTCTTTCCTTTCGCCTCATATCTTGAATATAGCTTTCAGAACGCATGACTCTCTAGGTGGGTATATTAAAAACTGTGTTCGTAAGCTCTTTTGTGAGAGTAAGTATTAAAATTTTTATCAGTAAAATTTTTAGAAATGTTAATATTAAGTTCTCAGAGTACAACCGCAGTTTTGACATACAAAATATATCTGATGAAGCCATGGTGTGGTGAAACTTCTCATAAGTTTGTGAATATAGTGAAAAATTTAAACAGCATTGATTTGTATCATTAAAAATGTATACCAATTTTCATCAAGTATTGATCTCCTCAATTAAATTATTGAATCTAAAAGGTTCAAAACGTACTCATTTATTTTGATGATAACATTATTAACAGAGAATGTCTTTTGCAACGAAATTTGTGTTAATCGTTCTCTTCTAAGACGTAATGATGGTTTAATCCTCTTATAACATAATTCCGTCCCTGTTCACTAAACGGTATCTAAATCCTCTCTTATTGTGTAAATATCATTGCTAGGAAAGAGGGCGTTGCAAGCGATGTAATTGCCTCACGTTTGTCGCAGGCTTGTGGACGTTCATGTCTTTGATATATCCGCCATCTTGTGTGTATACACGCTACATGAAACTTACATGAGCTGCCGGTCTCGCCCCTTCAACATTGGTTTTCCGGTTCGGGCCGGCATGGCTTTCCTTTGATGGCGGACGGATTTTCCACACACCGACTTGTTTATACAAGTCGAACTTGTGTTAGAAGAGCACAAAGAGAATTGGCGATATTGGAAATTCGAGAAGTGTTGGACAAACTGAATTCTAATGAGGGGTGGAATTACAGAGCACAAAGATATTTGCTACAATAAAACACGACTTGGGATAGTGGACATTCATGGGGTTATTTTGTCAGTATGAAGATGAGCGCTCAAGAAGCATCATTATTTTAGAAAATACCAGTTACATTAATTTAAACATTATATTTATACTAACTTATCAGAAAACTGATGGCGTAATTTTCACAAACAGGTAGATAACGGTCTAAGATGAATTCCTTCTTAAGTAGAAAATAATCAAGATTTGTTGATGTTGTTAGATATCGGGCTATAACGTTTATCTCTAAAGTAGGAACTATATACATAGTTGGTCAGAGAGATTGAATATTCTAAATGAGAATTATTATCTATAGCCATCTGAAGAAAATACTGCTCTCAGTTCATTCAATTCAGAAAGGACGATATCAAGCGAACTGAAGGCATTTTTTATAAACAACAAGAAACATTTCCTGATCAAAATTTATCTAAAACTTTCCTGTTTGAAGAGTTCGAAGGAGTTGAGAAATCTATAAGAGTGCATAAAGCTACAGTATTTCATGCTATTTTCTCAGAATCAGAATTCTTTGAACGTTTCGGGAAAACTGTTTTTCGATCACTATTATGCCCTTACAATGATTTGCTGGCTTCTGGTTAAATTTCTGCCGATTTTCGAACAGCTAGGGTTATGACATTTATGAAAACAAGAAAGAATTCAGAAAATCAAAATAACTTTTATCTTATAAGTCTTCTATCTGTTTCTTTCAACATAATAGAGAGACTGTTTTATGTAAGATTAGAACTTCCCATTAATGAAATTTAATTTTAGTCGGAAGGCTGTTTCAGGAAAACAATTGTTCAAATCAGGTTTTGAATCTAGTAACATTCAATGAGTGAAAATTTCATAGTAAAAAAGTAAGAACGGTAGTTGTGTTTTGGATACTTCAGCAGCATATGATACAATGTGGAAGAATAGTCTGATACATAATTCATTATATTAGTAAATGTCTTAGATTGTTAGGATAATATGTTGTCATTTTGGGACTCTCAACAATGCATAGGGATATGTTGTTGCGTTGCTATTGTTTAATTTATAAATCGTTGCAGATAGGAAAAAACACAAAAAGGGTTCCAATGTGCTGAAAGATTCATTGTAAAGCTACTTTCAAATTCTATACTGAAGCAGAGTTTGGAGGCGCAGAAAGAACTCGTGACCTCAGCAAAATTATCGTCGAAGATTTCATAATCGTTTCAGTTGTGTAATATGGACCCTGAAGAGACACCTATGTTCAAAATTTGAACTAAATATCTCAAAAATTGTAGAAACCAGAAAAGAAAAAATTAGGAAACCTAAAGATTTCAAGACTTTTGATTGGTAACGAAGCGTTTGTGGATATAAATTCATTGGAACTTTTCATCATATAACGAGTTGAGAAATCACACCTTACACCTTGTATGTGAGTCTTACTTCTACAACTTCGTATAATTAGTTGATTTATGATGACGATATTGTTGTATTTTATAGTCACGATTACTTCGAAACCATTGAACAGAGCTTGACTACAAATCTAGATATTCTGGACACGGATGTCCTAATCCTTCGAAAATGAAGGTATCATGTTACCATCCGAACAATAATCAACAGAATTGGTACTTGCGTGTATTTTCAAGGAGGTTCTAATTCTATCCAAAGTATTTTGGTGTTTTACTCGGCTGTTAATTAATAAACTGAATCAAGAGTGGAAAACAGGAAACAATATTCAGTGCAAATTAGATGGTTCTATTTGGGATGCTGATGTTGACACAACTACTCTGATATCTCTGCCTTTCTAAAGCTGACTACTGTTCTGTCTAATTGAATAGTTTTTCATTCTCAACTCTTGGGATGATGCTGAAAGAAATATATAACCTCAAGTCGGTTACTATTCTGTCTTTTATTATCACGGTGAACAGCTCGGTTGAGGTGCATGGTGTATCTCAAGCAGAATACGATATATTAAAGCTCAACTACAGTGTAATCTCGATTGCCCAGAAGGCACCAGAATAGTAAGGAAAGTTCTGGTGGGTGTTTGAATGCATCGCGAACTCACCTTGGCGGGGGATGGCCTGGAGTATTCGTATATAGCCCACAACAGTTATATATATATATATATATATATATATATATATATATATATATATATATATATATATATATATATATATATATATATATATATATATATATATATAAACTGGTGATAAAATAATTATTCAAAAATCCGTAGATCAATGAATAATCCTTCCTGACATCTAGTTTCCAAATCAAACCCGCCATGCACGCAGCCCCCAAGCGCCACAATAGTGCAACCAAGCAGGATGCCGAGAAACGAACTATTGTGGCGCTTGGGGACTGCGTGCATGGCGGGCAGAATTGGGAACTAGCTCTTGTCAGGAAGGATTATTCATTGATCTACGGATTTTTGAATAATTCTTGTTGTCACCAGTTTACATATGCAGACTCCTCGCGAAGTTTTTCGCGGAAGATATTTGTACTACCAAATATTTACCGACGGGAGGTTTATCTCAGAAACAGAGGAAAAGAGCACTATTCCAGCGTAATTATTTCGCTCGTTTTCTACTGTTGATGTGATTCACTGAATGGCGAAAGATGTCTCCCAAATGTTTGGAATTTATAACGTTTTCATTATCTGTTTGTTATTGTTCGTATCTTTCTCGAAGTCCGGTAGCGGGTTCGCCGTGTCGGTCCATAGAGGGCGACTCTTACACGTAAGTACGAGGTGCGTCCCTTCTGGAATTGATAGGGTAACCCGATGTAGCTTGGTAGGATGCTGAGAAGTGATATGCGATACTGATGAGCTCCTAATAAGGGCAAAACTGCAGTTTGCCGCTTCGTTTCTCGGCATCCTGCTTGGATGCCATGAAAAGAATAGCCTCCAACAATGATATAATAGTGTCTTCCATAAATAAAATCATCAAACGCAAATAACAAAATCGAACTCACGAATATTATATTGCATTCAGGAAACACTCGAATGAAGATATTCTAGTTTTAATTATGTCGGCACACTTTTTGATGAAATGAAACATTATTTTTCATTACCTAACCTAACCTAACTTAAGCAAGTGGCATATATGAAATTAATTTTTTCTTCAAGCCTAGGGGCAGAGGTAAGAGGTGAGAGCACTACAGTTTCACCTTGAATATCGAAATTGTAGAAATCTAACAGGTAACATGTGTCTATTTTCTCAAAAGAGTATTATTAGGTCGCATTTGAACCTTAACAGGGACTAAAGTTATAAGACCGGGTAACAGAAAAATTTATGGAGTTAGTCCATTAAAGTTTTCACATTTTGGTTTACTGTCCGTTTTAGCAACAGATACGTCGAATTCTGCTTTCTCCAGCGATATGGAGATTTACTAAATATAGTTACAATTAAAAGGAAATTTTGCGTGTTTATTCAGAGGAGAATTCATAACTAACTTCTTCCTTATTAGTTTTCCAAATATCATTCGAATTACAGGTTTGTTAAAAAAAGCTATGTTCTTGAGGTAGAAGAAATTCAATCCATATTCAAAATTCAAAAGGATAAAAATGCGCTACTGATAAAATTGACAATTGTTTGATTCCCCTTTTACTTGACATATCAGTAAAGTATTTTCTGTTTCGTTTAGATTTTTGTGTTACCAGATATCTGTTCGGTAAACGTTTTTCTTAATAAAACATATTATATTTAAATGGCTAGTGAGGATACAATTCCAATATTCATGATCAATAGCAAACATGAATATAAAGACAAATTTAAAAGGACATTCATTCATTTACTTGAAAATAGAATATATCTATTAATTATATGAAATAATTCAGACATAAAACTGGATCTCATTCATTGTAGCAAGAATTATTTTTTGCTATTCTAGCACTACTCCTCAAGCGAGCCAAATTTCAACAAATCATTTTTTAATCAAAAAAAGATAAACTGAAACAATCTGGTACACACAGAATCGAATGTATCGAATGCCCTTCCCCTTATGTAAGAAACAGGTAGAAATTTTGAAGGCAGGTTCAAAGAACATATATTTTTAGACAGGAAATCCTCATTACTTGAGCACATTTAATCAACAAACCACATAATAGTTTTAAACAATCTGTTGACAATTGCAATAAAGGAAGTAAAATGAATCTGAGGGAAACTTAGGAAATTAATAAACTCAGGATCACTCCACATTATACTACTCTCAATAGCCAAATTGAATTCTATAATTTCCCCCTACTTAACATTCAAAGAGAAAATATATGTTGTCACCTTCGTACCTCAGTTAGTGTTCAGTACTTGAAAATGACCTGGATTTCCACAAAATAAACATATCATTAATCTGAGATTTTAATCTAAAACAAGTGGACTCTGGAGTTCTTGTACAATTAAAAAAGTTCTGGAAGAATGTGATACTTGTTTTAACTTTTTTCAATGCAGATTGTATGCGAATATTTAGAGAATTACCTTTGCAGAGGGTATTCGGATTGGGATAATGGTACTACTTATAATTCTCATGGCATAAGTTCATTTGGAATCAACTCTGTTTAGCCAGATAGAACAATATTACTCAGCTGTAGAACAGATCACAGCTTGAGCAGCAGATTAAAGAGTATTAACATCGACATCCCAAGTGGACCTAGATAATTTTTGTAGAAAATTTATTCTTGTGTTCATATTTTCAATGAGTTGACTGATTTTTGATTTGAAGGTTAATGAGGAGTGCAGTAAGGCATCTGTGACCTTTTTGGGATTATGCTTTAGTGGAGAATCGTAGGAAATACCTTCAATTGTTTATCCTTCTGATAATTATTTAGATAAAGATAAGATTCCTCAGTTATCTCCGTTATCTAGAATTTGTTCAAATTTTCTTGATCAGAAATCAAAACTTGTTCAAAGTTATCATGACGAAAATATAGAGCAATATCATTGGCATAATTAAACTTGTTAGAGGAAGTTGCAGAAATATTACTCATAAATAATGGCAAGAACAGGTCACTGTGGAAGACTATTAAGGGTACGAAAACGACGACTTTTCTCTGCAACGAAAACACGAAATTTTCTGGGTGACAACGAACTATCAATCAGCTTAATTGATGTACCAAGGTGAATAACAGTTTTTTCAATCAGATCATCCTTTCACACATAATTCAATTCCTTCCTTCAATTCACTCTGAAATTCTGAATCAATGAACGTTGTGGACTCAAGAAATGATCCGAACAAATGAAGTTGTGAATGATACAAAGCTTCGTCTTTAAAAGGTTTTAGCCTTTGATATAGAAGGTTCCAATATTTTGAAAGTAACAGAAAGAAGTGTGATAGGACGATAGCGATTAGGAACTCCTGAATTTTCATGTGGAATTGCGATAACCTTCGCTTTCCTAAAAACTTCAGGTGCAAATAATAAAAAAAAGACAATAGCCAATAAACAATCCGTTTCCCCAAATTTAAGAATTCGGGGAATATATCATTAAATCCTGCAGTATTACGTTCTCATTGTTTTAAAAATACGTTTGAGCTTTTCCGGTAGGAATGGTTTAGATAAGATGGAATACAAGGTCGGGTAACGACTATGACAAATGTTGAGCAGTGTCTCAAATATTGAATTTTGAATGAAATTTTATGTACAAAATAACTTCGAATGCTGGAAAACGCTTACAACAATACACTCTCATCAAACACACAAACCTACGAATTTTTACCATCGAAAGATTGTCTTCTGGACTAAATTCGTCGTAATATCGGAGGATCGTATATGTCATTGATAAATTTATAACATAAACGAAACTGCGTTTGCATATTGGAATATCGTTTTTGTAAGAATTCCCAATATTTGGACTCGATAATAATATTTGAAAGTTCATAACTTATGTTCGAAATCATAAATATTCAATTTATCTTTTTTTAAACACAAATATCCGTTTTCAGGCCTCAAGCGTCATTTAATACGTTATTCAACATAAAAAAAGAGAAATTTTTCCTCCTCAATTCTCCCGTTTCATTTAATCACATCAACGAAATGATTAAAAATTATGCGTGGGTAAGACACGGAAATTGAACAATTTAATTAGGCTCATTTAATTCTGAAGTGATTCGAAATGATATGCTCTCACGAACATCGTCAATTAGTTTGAACGAAATTAATTTATGTTATCAATATTTTAATAAGCTATAAAAATCTTTATGCTTGTAACTGGTTAAAAAAATATAACCGAAGCAAGAAAATGATTTATGATTAGTAAACAACTACTTTCTAGAGAACCTCATGAAATAGTTTGAAGGGATTATATGTTAGGGGTCTACCTGCTTCTGGTATTTCTTTGAATAATTTCATAAGTGAGTAGGAATGTGTTGGATCACCTGCACTGGGTTACACGGTGAATATACAATGTTCATAAAAAGTTAAAGGTACTCTAGTATTTTCTAATAGAAAGTGAAAGTATCTCTTCGTATAATATAATATCAAAATATTAATGAACAGAATGTTCAATCTTCAACGAGCCACATTTTTTATCCTGTTGTGACTGAAAAAATTTGCCGAAACACGTTGAATGATAAAGTTTGAGGGACATCTTTTAACGAGGCTTAACGAGCAACACCTAAGAGGGGCTCTTCAATCTCTCAAAATGTAACAGCGCAGGGATCAATCGATGCCTCATTTGAAAACTCCTCGAAACGACAGTATATGAGAAGAAGAATTTCAACGAATCTTTTTCGCGAAAAATCTTTTCATTTCCAACTAGTTACATTGAATATTTTGAATGATTTCAAATTTATTGAAGAAAAGGAAAACAAATCAAATTTTGTTTTTGAGGGAAATCTTTCGAGAGAGTCTACGTGCATTATTTAGTAAATTCCTTCACCTAGAGGTTTTTACAAACTACAATAATCTTAAGAAGATTTTATATTTTTTTCATGTTTACAATAAAAACAATGAAGTTAATTGATTTCAAATCTACTGTTCAAGTTGTCTCCCATCTAGTTCCATACAATGATACAATCTCGACTAAGAAAAAATTTGCTTGGTATTGGTCCAAAATCAATACTTCTGCCATGAAGTATAAAGTGCATTTGTCAGAAAAGCAAACGTTCTACAAGAAATGTGGGTTATTGTTGATACGCTCGGCCATAATGTCGCAAAACTCCAATCCTGCATCATTTATTTTATGAATTAATTTAATTTTGTATGGATGAAACTTGTATTTATGTAAAATTCTGATAACGTTAGATTGAGTAACACCGGGAGCTATAACAATTTGTCGTACAGATTGCGTGTTTGGCATAAGTTGGACATGTCCCAATACGGTCACAGCTACGGCTTCATTATTCATATTTCCAATGGGCGGCCTTCTTTTATCCATCACTTAACTCATCTCAATACAATTTTTGTTTATATCGATTTCATGACATACTTATGGCGAACGTTGAGTTCAAGATGATTTTGGTTCAATTCCTTTGCAGCCACTCTGTTAGATTTTTGATTTCAGTAATAAAGGCTAGAAGCTCAACAAGTTTTGAAATTTATACATCTTAATTATTATTAAAATTTTAACACTACAGTAAACTTAATGATTTATTTACCTCGCATCAAATGATCGAAAAACCTATAATAAGATAAAAATTTTGAATCAAATAAGATAAAATTGAATCAGAACAAATGTTTTCAATATTTTCTTATATTTTTAGATAGTCTGGAAGAATTACTTTTATCAAATCAGAAATATTTGCAATTCAAACAAAACAATCGAATCTTTTGAGGTTATTGGTTTGTATAGAGGGCATTGAAAAACAAAACAACAAAACCAACTTTTATTACCGTCTAGAGCGTCAAGCTAAGTAAATTTACTGGTTAATCCACGCAAGTGCTAACTACCACGAATGGTGCCTTTCAAAACAAAAATTGAGTTTTTTCCTTTTCTCAAAGAACATCCAAAATATATTCCAGGAATCTCGTTTGAGATAAACAATAATTTCACTGGTCAACAAAATTTTGTAACAAGAATGTTGCTGGCTAAATTCAAATTACCTACCTACCCTCATTTTATAACCATATTTATTCTGATTCCATCAGATCTAGTTTTCGTGTTACAGCTACTACCCATAAAATTAAAAATTAACAGTTTTTGTTTTACTATCGCATTTAGAGAATTTGTTTATTTGAAGAGCGCAGTGGTTTGTTCTGTTGTTAGAGTGAAGTGATTCTTAAATAATGTCAAGAAAGTGTAAAAATGATCCTGTTCTGTTACATTTGTGGTGACATTACTTTCAAAACTCAGCGAAGGAATTTGACACCATTAGTAACTAAGTTATATGAACAGTATTTTGGTTTTGCCATCGGACAACAAGACAAAGCGTTCCACACATCTGTTGTGTTACATGTGTGGGTCTTCTCACTGGGTGGGCGAAAAGATCTCGATCGATGCCTTTTGCAATCCCTACGATTTGGACAGAACCAACGAACCACTCATCTGTTTGTTATTTTTGTCTTACTAATACAAAAGGTATTACAATCAAAACAAAAAGTAAAATCAAGTATCCTGACCTGCCATCAGTTAAAAGACCGATCTCTCATAGTGAAGATCTACCGGTACCTAAACCACCAGAACAAGCGATCTGTCCCTTACGCCAGAAGTCGAAAAAGAGACATTGGATCCTGACTTTCAAGAAGCTTTCTCATCCACACCTAATGAGTCACATCTTGTATCACAAGGAGATCTCAATTACTTGGTACGTGACTCAAATTTGTCCAAACAACAGGCAGATTTTTGGGCTCTCGATTACAACCTAAAACAAAAGTATGTTACTTTCGCAATCGAGATGAAGAGCTGAAAGGTTTTTTTTTTCACAAGATGATCAGCTTGTATTTTGTAATAATGTCTATGGTGTCATGACTGTCTTGGGTATAGAATATAAAGCAGAAGAGTGGCGTTTATTTCTTGATGGCTCAAAAGTAAGTCTAAAGGCTGTTCTTTTACATATCGGCAATAAACTTCCCTCTATCCCATGAGGTGAGGCTTCTAACATGAGAGAGACTTATGAAACGATTAAATTTATCTAGGAAAATATTCAGTTAAACAAATACAACTGGAAAGTTTGTGGAGATTCAAGGTGATTGCCCTTATTTCAGGATTACAACTTGAGTATACAAAATACTGTTATTTTACTTGTGAGTGGGATAGCAAAAAAATCATTATGTTAAGCAAGACTGGCCCAAAGACAATCTCTTACTCCAGGACAAAAAAATATCAAAAACCCGCCATTGGTGCAGCCAGAGAATGTATTTTTATCGCCCTTACACATGAAGCTTGGGCTTACGAAGAACTTCTTAAAAGCTATGGACAGGAGTGGTGACGGCTTTTCATATTTAAAAGAAAAATTTCCTAAGATGAGTGAAGCAAGAATTAAAGATGGCATATTTGTTGCATATTTGTTGGACCCCCAAATCGGACAATTGATGAAAGATGATATATTTGAAGAAAAGCTTAGTAATTTAGAAAAATTAGCTTGGGAATTTTTCATGAAAGTAACTTCCAATTTTCTAGGAATTCACCGATCGAGTGACTATAAACGTATTATAGCGGAGATTTTATCTACTTATAAGGCTTTGGGCTGTAATGTATCATTGAAAATACATTTCTTCCATTCACATTTAGACTTCTTTTCTGAAACTTTGGGCGCCGTCAGCGATGATCACGGTGAAAGATTCCATCAAGATATTTCTACCATAGAAAAACGATACTGTTGGACATTAAAACGAGACGTTCCTGAAGAAAAATCCAGACGAAAGTCATAAAAGAAAATTCATATTAATGTAGCAATAAATCGAAATAACTTTTTTGTTTATAAAAATTCGAAATTTCTGAAATGTTATAAAATGGTATTGCAAAAAAACTATTCGCATTTGAAGCATTTCAATCTTATTTCTAGTATCCTTATCCTTGTCCTAAACATAACTAGACAAAAGTTTTCATGTTACATGCAGAAATTGTTTTTTTGTTGACTAGTGATTTTCGAAGAAAGAGATTTGTCGAAACTACTCTTCTCATATACCGTTGTGAAGAGGCTTCGAGGAACTTTGAAATGAGGTCCCGTCCAACCATTTCGCTCCACTCACTTTTGAGGGTTTGAAGCACCCCTTTTTAGGGGATTGCTTGGTCAGCTCCAGTTTGTTAGATCCAGGTTCCTCAAGCCTTGATCAATCTTATTTAGGCTATTTCTGAGGAGACAGTGCTCTGTTAATATGGTAATTAGAACTTTTAGTTCTAGCCTGAAGAGTTTAAGGTAAGCCTTGGCTATCGTAGTGAAAGGTCCACTGTTGGCAAGCCGTGAGTGTCTTAAAAAGGTGAACTACTACTCCCATACCTTCAAGTCCAACTTCCGGTTATCACCCATCATTACGGTCTCCAAGATAATTCAAAGCCAAGGAATTATAGTTCGGAATGCCAGGGCTATTCGTCAAGTGGTCAATGAGTCCGCCTTCTCATTGCCCCCAACGTCAGGGACCCATATCAGATAGGGCTCATTTCTTTCTCCCGGCTTAGCGAGGTTAGTCCAACAACATTTCTGCATAATAAGTGACGTGTCATTATCGGATGCTAATCCCTTCAGTGCAACTTGGCTACCCATTTTATTGACCTACTTGAAATACCCCCCAAGCAGAAGCCTAGCACAGTGGTCAATGACGAATATTTCTGCTTACAAGACAGTTACAAACCCGCCACGCCGGAAAGGCTATTCCTTGGCAACAACTCGATCATATACACAGTTCCACTACCTTGGGCAGTTGTGCAACCGTCTGTGAATCAACAGGGCCCTTAAGTAGACGGTACAAGTTGAAGTTGACCCATTTGTTTCTGCTAGAAATGATTATCTGGAATGAATCCTAACGTATATCTGAAAAAGTATCAGTATACAAAAATACTTTGACCCGTTTTTGCTGAAATCGGAACGATGTCAATGGCTATCGATATGAATAAATAAACGAAGTTTGCTTGATGGTAGTAGTAAAATATTAAAAGTTACTCCGTAAGAAATTCAAAAATACACTGACTTCTCTAATGACCCTCCCTCGTACATTTGCCGAAAATAAGGAGCAATAGATTGATACTATGTACAGTCGAAAATACAATTGCACGACTTAGATTAAAATCTTTTTCTGTTTGTCAACTTCCGGGAAATGGTAAAAAGAGCACTTTACGATATCCTAGTAATCCTAAAATTCGAGACTCCCCACAGTTTCCATCTTTCCAAAAACTCTTAATCCCTGCCCCCTTTTTTCATACGGTTTAACGTACAGAATATATTATCGAAATAACTCATTTTTTCAATACAAAAGCCGATATGTATCTGTAAGCCTTATAGAGCTGAAAACCTTCACCCTATAAAAAACATAAACAGATCCTCAGTGAAAACACAGTGAAATGGTACAAGACTGGTAGCACCGCATGGTAATCCTCCAACAATAGGGGCATATCTTCACAGATTCCCATATATTTTCGTGAATGGGATGACGCACGATTTAGTATAATTTTATAGTCGGCTACCTGGTGGTCTTGTGACGGATGGGACCGGTAGCAATAGACCAGTCCAGTCGAGCTCATTCAGGTATTATTATTTCATGTTCTGATAGCGAAGTTTCACAGTGGCGTAGCTGGCTGAACACCATAGAAATAACAGATATCAAATCGAATATTATCCATTCTATAGTCCTTCTTATGTATCCAAGCATAGACCAGAGATATCAAAGTACATGAAATAATCAATATCAGCATGTGGCAACAAAATGTGAGATTTAAGTCCCGTAAAAGTTACTTCAGCAGAAAGCTTTTTCCTTGTGCTGTGTGTTTGCAACACTGTCGCCTAACCTTCTTGCTCTGGTGTTGCTCTTTCCTGTTACTTTTCATTAGACTGTTCAGCAGTCAACCACATAGAGAGTCAATAGATTTCAATTTTTTTAGGGTCTTCAGAGAACATAATTCCTGTTTATCATTCTTCCAATTTTCTCTACATATTATGTGCTAAGAAATATTGGTTTCTAGTTTAAGTGTCATGAAAACTACAATAATTTACTCAATTCCAAAATCTTTCTCATGGCTGTCAATGAAATTTAGCTCTAAATTAATTAGAACAAGTTGAATTTCTCGTACAATATACGTAGTTTCGACAGCATTAATAGAGCATATTCGTCCATTTTTATTTCATCAGAAACATCCTCGTGATGTTGATAGCCGTAAGCCTATTGTCAATATTTTTGCCACATAGTTGGCACCACCGTAACCATCTCATGAAGCCAAATTAGAGTCGTTTATTGTACTCAGTTTGTGCACATCTGCTAATTTTGTTTTTTCACCTCACTTGATTTTTTTATGGATAATATGGTTGAGCAGAGTTCGTAGTAAATTTTGTAATTCATACGGAATTTCTTGTGTGAAATGTCGGTTTTGAAATGTTGATTCAAAACTGGTCTTCTATACATACATGATTTGTTTCGTGCGATCGCTCCAATCACGCCATGACTGAGTGAAACATGCTTAAAGTGAAGGAACTAGTACTTGATAATTGTCGCTTTATCTTCTGAGAGTTAGTACAAGAGCTGAACATTTCACGTTACTCAAGACCTGCATTATACATTTATTCAACGCACCTTAACTGGTGACGACACATGGGTCTTCAAGTGTGGTATGCAAACAAATCCACAACCATCCGAATGAATAAGCCAAAACTGAAACGACAATGGCAAAGTCGATCAAAAATGAGGAATATGCTCATTTTCGTCATGTGATTCACTGTGAAATTCTTCCGCAAGGTCAAACAGTGCATAAAGAGTACTTACTACTTAGGTATTATGAAGTGTTTGGCGGAGAGTATTCGATGAAAGTGGCCAGATGTGTGGAGAAACAAATCTTGAACGTTACACTACGATAATGCATCATCTTACAAAGCTACCACTATGTACGTGTTTTTGACAAATATTGATCTAAGAAGCACCATATTCACCAGATATGGCTCCCTGTGACTTTTCAGGTTGGCTAAACTCATATTGCCACTCGAGAAACGCGTTTTGAGTCAATTGAAGTCCTAAAATGCCAGTCGCGGCAAATATATGTATGGTTGAAGTTAACCAAACCTTTATATTTCACTCCTCAATTTCATCGTAATCCTTCGAAGCTAATTCATTAGTCCCACAAAATCTGACGCAATTAACAGCGCAAATATGTAGAAGGATTGATTCTAGCCGTTGAAGGGTTTCAGAATTATGAAGAATAGTGAGTTGCCGCGACATCTCAAGCGAAATACGCTCAATGCAGATTATATCTTGCGAACGTGGCGACCATTGAATTCTTTGAATTCTGTGCAAGTTTTACGTTTTATTTTTAAATGCTGCGAGATGGTCGGATATCAGCATCGACTTGAATAAATTTGTTAACAATAGCACCTCATCGCGATATCATCGAGTTTATGCAGCGACCAAAACCTATTCCAACCCAAAACAAATGAAATCTCCACCAGATGCCGTCTCGAGCTTCTGAAACTCTCATCTTAAGTCTATCTCTGCTTCCTCTGTATCTTCTCACGTCCATCAGAAAAATATACGACCAATTTCGATGCCCTTCAATACATTATTGTCGGACTACACTTTTCTGCATACGTAACTGCGGATGCCTGGTTGGCATACCAGCTCTCAAGCTGAACGTTGTGACCTTCTTCTCTCTGATTAGATTTGATCATTCCAGTTACCTCTTCAAAAGCATTATTAATGTGTACGATTTCTCCTTTCTGTTATCTGTACTGGTCTACGGCCAGGGTGGCTTTTCATTGTTGCTATCCACTGTGTATGTATGTTTGTGCAGTCTTTGTTAGATACTGATTCCAGGCTTTACCCACCCCATCATAGGGAAAATTCAAATGTTATGTATAAATAATATTATGGATATGATCTTCAAGTGATCAGCAGTCTAATATGCTTGTGACAGTCATACAAATGGCAGCTTCTTCTAGTCTAGTCTAGTCCAGTTCAGTTTATCAGTTGTGGACAGGTTTTGTGTATAGTCAGTCTACTAGTCTACTAGATCATCAGATATTATAAGTCCAATTTGCTTAGACAGGCATCTAGATGGTAGCTTTTTCAAATCATTTGTTTCTTAACGATAAAACAATCGACTGTCGTAATTGTTGCCTCTTTTAAAATGATAAGCCACAAAATGATTTATATACCCGCCACTGTACATTTTTCCTCTCAGAGTATCAGAATCTCAACAAGCTGAGCCGCCTTCGTCCTGTTGCAGGACAGAAAAGTTGGAGCGAGCGACTGATAAGAATCGAGTCGCTGCGAAAGTACCCAAATGATCTCTACCTAGCTTGTACAAGTACGATTACACAAAGTTATCTTGATTGTATAGTCTGAACATCATATGTCACCACGACTGCATGACCTGTAGTTATTCGAGAAAGATAACTTTAGATTATATAAGATGTTTGAATAGAAAGTAGATGACGGAGTTTGCATTTGATAACTGTGATAGAAATTTATGTTTCTTCTTAAATTATACGTAATATTTAAGATCACATGCAGTTTCGAAACTTAATTTTCATATCACCTATTTAAATCGATTTTTATTTGGCCAGTGTAGTGGAATATTGTTAAATTTTGTTTTCTAGAAATGGAAATACGTCATTTCAAATAGTTGTGCAGTTCAGAGCAATTGGTATGTTGAGAGTGTAGGCTCATCACAAATAGTTGTCGCGAGTACTTTAGGGATTAATCAATTCGATATAAGTTATTTGTAGATTCACTACATGCAAACTGGCTATGCTAGGAACAACATACTACCAGAACACTTTCAGTAAGATTCATGAGACTTTCAGAAATTCCTGGTCAACTTAATGTATAGCTCAGAAACGTCTACCACGTACAAATAAGTAGCCAAAACTGTGAGAAACAGGATACCTCAATTCAATCTAGATATTAGTCATAAATCCAGGGTTTCCACATTATGTCCAGACAACACCTACTTTAGTATGAAGAAAAAGTGGAGCTGATTGATGACACAGGAATACTCAGAAAGTTTACAGCTACCTTGAAGCTATAAAGAGCTGTAATTGAAGCAGGACAAACTTTCTATTTATGTATGACATCGCTGTTATAGTCAGAGAGCACCTAGAATAGAATGCTTTAATATGTTTTTGATTTGCTTGCTCCATTACCTGACCTATCGAAAACTTGTAGCACATGCAAGATAGATGAATTTTATCACATATAATACCTTCTTTTTCAAACAAGAAATCAAGTAGTCTAGCTATTGCTACAGCAATAGAATACAATCTTTTGAAAAACGATTGAAAATTTTATTTTCTGTATGTCAAATCGAACTACGGCGGTCTCAATTGATCGTAGTGGCCATACTCTACAGGGTATACCAAGTTGAGTGGCATATTTATGGAGAACTAATAATGCTATCGTTCTGAAATTCTGGTAGTTGATCCAGCTGGTACGAAACTCTATTTCTAAAATATTCTCACCTCAATGACGCATACCAACTTCTGTATATTGATGACTGGTTCGATAACACTTGCTATTTCAATAACAAAAACACCTAACACATAAATCTAGCTTATTTCGTTCATGAAATATCCTAGTTTTATTTGAAAATTGATGATTTTTTGCTTTTCGAAAAAATTGATATATTTCGAGAACGGCGTGAGATACCAAATTAATGAGAGGTGATTTGTAAACAATAACCATGCGGAATATACTCATATCCGACTGAATCTCAGTCAGTATATAGAATGCCCTTTATTCTGCCCCACATTTCGAAACGAAGAAACATCGAAAACTACGTTCTTTCAAATTGTAACCCATATTTTTTTCAATTCATTAGATTTGCCGTAAGAAACTAAATGAAGTTCCTCATACATACCCTCTACCAGAGATTGCAAGTATTCAAGTAATGACCTGAATTTGGCAAATGGGGCTTAGACTTCAACACGTGCATTGACATATTCTAGAGCATAGACAGGCTCATGAGCATAGATAACAAACTGTTATTGTTTTAACTGTCAGCCGAATTAATTCGAACAGAATGGCTTGCTACACTAATCAGCAAATAATTAATTTCATTTTTCATTTAAGGAGATGAGAGACGGAATGTGAATAGAACTTGTAGGGAATCAAACGAATTCAAATATGCCATCTTTGACAGCTCAAAAATTCAGGAGATACGTTACAAATTTTCTTTCGACTGGAACGGTCCAGAATAAGACATCATTTTCATCGTCTGTAGTCAACAATGAAGACAATGAGATGCCGTTCTATCTTATTTTGATGTTAATCCAAGTGCATCCTTGCCAATAGCAGAGCATGATCTGAATTTACCCACGACTGTGTGATATCCTTCTTCTCAGGACACAAGAGGATCCCGATTTTTTGAAAAGGATTATTTGGACGGATGAAGCCAAATTTTCTAATGAGGGGTTTTTTAACAGGAATAACGCATAATTTAGAGCCAACCAAAATCCTCATATTACAAATCCTAAAGATAAATTTAGTTTCAATGTGTTTGCCCTCTGTTGGACAACAGATTTTCGTATTTCGGGTGTGATGAGAACTTAAATGGTGAACTTTATATGGAGATTTGGAGGACGTAGTGGGTTACTTCGTTGACACTTTATCAGTAGCTGAATCGAGGAGTTGTTGCTACCAACTCGATGGAGCGCAGCTTCATCATTTTAACTGATATATTTGAAGATAGATGGATTAGAACGAACAGTGATGGTTAGGTCACTTAACGTCTATGGACTTTAATCTAAGGAGAACGCTGAAAGATGAATTTTATTCTGAACCTGTGATTTCAAGATATGATTTGCATAATAGACTGCAAAATGTATTCATGCAATTTGAATTGGAGGAACTGAGGCGAGCCACATCACAGGGTGTCGAATAGAATTATGTCTTCGAATTTTTTTTCTTCTAATTTATCAATTATCCAATGACAAAAGGACAATTATTTGTTAAGATTCTGGGAACTGTCTATGCACGTGCAGGAATTTAAGCCGCCTTCGTCAATTTTAGCTAGATACGTAAAATTGGTTTTTTCGCCATTACTTGAAAACTTGAAATCTCAGGTACAGGGTATGTATAGGGAACCTCATTTAGTTTTTTACGGAGAATCTAATGAATTGAAGAGACATACAAAAAACGTAGTTTACGATGTGTCTTCATTTCGAAACTTGAGGCGGAAAAAAGAGCACTCTGTATACTGACTGCGATTCAGTCGGATATGAGTTATAACCCAAATGGTTTCTTGTTTGCAAAACACCTTTTATTATTTCGGTAGCCCATGCTGTTCTGGAGATATACCAATTTTTTCAAAACGCAAAATATCGATAATTTTCAAATAAAACTAGGATATATCATGAACGAAATGAACTAGACTTATGTGTTAGGTATTTTTTTAATTGATGTAGCTAGTGTTATCGAACCAGTCATCAATATAAATTAGGCCACCCCTGTAACTTTTTGTATTTGAAATATTTTGATGAAGTTTGGGAATCAGATAGAAGAAAACATTTTGAATTTGATAACATTAACATGTTTGACATTTCGTTTCCGGTTATGCCGGAAACGATACCAGTTTTCGATTTTCGAACGGGACACCCTGTATTTTTTTGCTTATTTTAATTGTTCATCTGAATGTACGACCCCTTCACATATTTTTGAAAGAAAAACAAAACACAATCTTTGTTTCTTGCAATTTTCATCTCGGCAATAGCCGGTCTCAAACAGTTCTCCTATTCTTGTTGGGTTCCAACAGGTGTTCGGTAAACCTCATTTTTTAAATGGCTCCACAGGAAGAAGTGCACTCAAATCTGTCGATCTACCTGGCCATCTTATGGGATTACTTGTACCTATCCATTTGTTCCCTTGTGTTGTGAGGAGGTGCACCCTCTTGTTGAAAATATATTTAATTCACAACAGCTATTGGCAACTCGTCCAATTCTTCTTGTATTTGGGTCCTCAATAATTTCAAATATATCTCCCCTGTCAATGAACCTTCAGAAATTATAGACCCTATTAAATATTTTCCCATCATCCCAATCCAGACATTAAACCCAAAACGTTCTTGGAAGTCTCCATCTTGATATCTGTGCTCATTTTATTGCTACCAGTACCTGGTATTTTGACTATTAAACATCCCATTGAATAAAATCTTTGTGGGATATTGTGGATCACCCTCCATTTTCTTGAGGTACTCTTCACAGTACTGGAGTCGCCTAACACTATCGTTGTGTTGGTGTGGTTGATATTTAAATGAGCGGTACTTATATTTCTCAAAATTCTCCATGTGCTTTGGTGGCTAATTTTAATATCCTCGGCAATTTTCCTTATTGATGTGGATGGAGTAATATCGACAAATGTCAAACGGCTATTTCGGTATCTTTGTCGAAAACGAAATATTCCTCTTCAGCAGGTTGTACCTCATGAAATTTTCGTTGAACTTTGGAGAAATAGGTTCTATTGAAGTCTTTTCGGATAGCGCTTTCTCTATAATTGTTCAGCTTGAACGCTATTTTGCCTGCACTCTGCATAAATAAGGAGCATATCGACTTTTTCACTATGGGTGTATTGATTCATACTCAAAACTGAATTCATTAATCTGCAATGTCGATAATTACCAACAATGGAATTTTGACATAACAAATGATCACAGAATATTATAAGAATGAAAAAAATTTTGCATCGCCAACGTAGTTATTGTTATAAGCAAATGGGGAAACTCTGCAAAAATTGCCTAGGTATTTTCCACTAGAACTCCGGAACCGGTAAGAAAAGAGTAACGTGAGTGGTACAAAAAAAAGAAAAAAATACTCTTCTGTAATACGGGTTGGCTAGATATAGTTATATCAGAAGAAAACCTACTTTCTGAGGAAAAACTGAAATTTAAAACACCCCGTAAAAATGAGCAATTAAATTTTTAGATACAATCCTGCATTTTCGTGATGGGAGATGTTGAGCTAAGCCAATTATCACTAGAACTAATGATGAAAATTGCAGAAAAAAAGATTATGTTATGTTTTTCTTTCAAAAATATGTCAAAAGGTCGAAAGATGAGATGAACAATTAAGATAAGCGAGAAACACAGGGTGTCCCATTTGAAAATCGAAAGTTGGTATCGTTTTTGGCAAAACCGGAAACACTTACTAATATCTTTAAAATATGAATTTGATGATTCGAATTTATAGAAATCTTTCGGTTTTTGTTAGGATGTGTTGTATATAATGTATTTAATATAATTAAAATAATTCATACAAAATTAAAATTGATATTTAATACTAATGAAGAGTGAATGTACAAACAGAATCTTAAATAGAATCCAACCAACTTATTTTATCGAGAAAAATAAGAGATCAACACAAATGAAGGTGAAATGGGCTAACCTACACTGTGCACCTTAAGTTAGAGATATTTTTCTGAAGATAATTGAAATTATATTCGTGAAAGATAAGAATATTCCACAAAAAGTCTAGGGAACACTTACCAATATTTAAAATATGAATTTGATGATTCGACTTTATAGAAATCTTTCGGTTTTGTTAGAATGTATTGTATATAATGCATTCTCAAGAAAAGAAAATAATATTTGACTTCTCCAAAGCACCTATTATAGAAAAAATTTAAAATTTGAAAATGACGAAATTTGGTAAAACACAAAAAATCCTGAACTAATATTTTCGAAACGATATGAAAGCACTTATATTTTCAGTACCCAGAAGGTCCACCTCTGTTATTAATGACACTTTGGCACCGTCGCGACATGCTCAATATTAAATTGTCTATAACATTTCGGCCTAATTCATTCCAAGCCCCTGAACTGCTAATCGAAGATCCTGTTTATGATGGAAGACGTTTTGACGCAGGAGATTTCTTTTTAGGGTGTCCCACACATTCTTGATGGGATTCAGATCTGGGGAGCAGGATGGCCACGGTAGAAGATCGATATCATTCTCTTCAAGAACGTTCAAGACAACTCTTGCACGATCAGGAGGGCATTATCTTGTAGGAAGAGTGGATTTTGACCCATTATTTGGAGGTACGGTACCACTACAGGTAAAACTATCCTATTTGCGTAAGAATTTCCCGTGAGGTTGTTCTGTATGAAAACGAGGTCAGTTCTTCCAACAAGGCGTATACCTCCCCAAAACATCACTGATCCGCCTCCCTGTCTAACAACTTCTCGAGCATGCTGGAGACGGTTTTGCTTTCCAGGTTGCCTCCATATTCGAATTTTTCCCGAATCGGGATATAACTAAATCTAGATTCATCACTGAAGAGAACTGTGTCCCACCTCTCTTGATCCCAGTTTACATGTTCTTGGCACCAAGCTAAACGAGCATCGCGATTTCCATGGGTCAGTTGTTGAACTCTTAAAGGACGTCTGGAGTGGAGTTGACCTTCGTGCAGTCGATTTCTCACAGTTTGGTCGGAAATTTGTACATTATGAACTCGTGATAGCTCTTGAGCTAATTGAGATGCCGTGGTAGTACGATCACTTATGGCTTGTAAAACCAAAAATCGGTCTTGGACGACTGTAGTAATCCTGAAACGACCTGTATGGCGTTCTTCTACGCTACCTGTTTCATTGAAACGCGACCGTAAACGGTTTATGACACTGGGGCTACTTCCCAGAACCCTGGATACTTCCCGTTGTGAGCTCCCAGCTTGGAGCATGCCAACGGCTCGTAACATCTCTTCTCTAGTCAAATGTCGTCTTTCCATGGTCGAATCACAAAACTTGAATCTTTTATTTGTGCTTAAAACAGAAACTAACTGATTTCAAACACTGAATACATGAAATGATTATAAAGCAGCGTCGCATCTGCTGCATTTTTAGTTTTTTATAAAAAAAATGAAATCTGTCGTGGCACTCTACATAATTTGGTGAGAAATTGATGCAGGTGTTCATTTCTTAAAAAAATCATCCATAGTAATCATTCTGGATACGATATATTGATATTCAGAAGTGTTCGCTAGACTTTTTCAATCCATTGAAACATTTATTATAAATATTAATGCATATAGATATTGAGTCCAATTCGTTTTCTTTCTTTTCAAGTTCAAAAGGTTCAATTCCAATAAATAATATTCATAAACTACTCCTCACAATATCTCTCTTGATTCCATTCATTCCTCGTCACATGATATGAAATCATATTATACAGGGTGTTACATAATAGAATGTCACAACTTGAGGGCGTAAATCTACGTGCAATTTTAGGAGAAAGAATTCATATAAACATAGGTTCGCAAAATCTTGGTTACGGAGGTGCAGAGTGTTTTTTCTTCAAAAATCTTGCAGTTTTCAAGATACTCAGCCGAAGCTTGGAATGCAAGCTATTTTTTACAGCCTCCATCATAACACGTCCTAAAATTTAACTAGAATCTACAAGGTGTTCTCTTGTCCGGAGCCATGTCTTCTTTTGCCCTTCCCAACTTTTTGACACTTGTAATTTTTTCGTATCTCCTACCGTTCTCGAGTAAAAAGACTAGTAGGCTTCGATTTTTTTCATTTATTTATTTGGACAATTGCTAAAAGTTGAACCAGTGTATGCTCGAATTGTTTATTAAATTGACGATTAGTTTTAAGATTTTTGAAATTATTGCTGTAACAAAAAACGGCTGATTTTATTAACGCCGAATTGGCTGATATCCATTACATGTACGGTCTGGCTGACGGAAACACAACAGAAGCTAGGCGATTATATCAGGTGAGCTTTCCAAATTGAGTAACACCAGACAGGCAAACATTTTAATATTCACAGAAGGTTGAGGGAAACTAGTACTTTTACTGTAAATAATCATTGAAAAGGTGCAACTCAAGCTATGAGAACTCCAGTTATTGAGGAAGCAGTTTTGAATTGTATTCATTTCAAACCTCATGTGAGTACGAGAACAATTGGAAATCAGTTATTATTTCACATATTCTAGTTTGGAGGATTCTCTACGACTTTTTACTTTACGCGTTTCATATTCAACGCGTCCAAACTCTACTTTCTCGAGATCTTCGTTCTATACTGAATTTCTGTCGATGGTTCTGAGACAAAATTAGAGAAAATGCTCATTTTGATAGTGAAATAATGTTCACAGACGAAGCTAACTTTTCGAGAACTGCTATCACAAATTTTCACAATAATCATTATTGGTCTGAGGAGAACCCCCATTTGATTGAAGAATCTCATCATCAAGAATAATTCTCACTAAATGTCTTCGAAAATTTTTCACTCGAAAAAGGTTGGAGATAGGAAAAATTACAAGTGTCAAAAAGTTTCTAAATTGAACGAAGATGACGAATATTGATTGTACGCTGATCAGTGACGTACTGCATAAAAGTTCGAAAGGAAAAAGGAGACATGGCCTAAGGAAAGAAAATCCTTGTGAATTTCATTTAAAATCTAGGTGTAATGATGGAGGTTGTTAAAGAGACCTTGCATTTCAAATTTGGACTGAATATCTCAGAAAGTGCAGGAGTTTTGAAGAAAAAAAACATTTTTTTCATGAAATTTCAACACCGTGTAGCTCCGTAACGAAGCTTTTGCGGATCAATGTTCATAAAAGCTTTTTTTCTTAAAATTGCACGTAGATTTACCCCCTCAAGTTGTGACATACTATATACACTCTGTGTATATCTGAAAAGGAAAATCAGGCAATTTAGATAAATCACGAAAAAATTACTATATCATAACCACCAAACGAATATTTTTTTCCATTTATAGCATTTTACATAAGAAAGTACCATAGAAAATCTTTGTTTAAAAAAATAGTTTCAATAGATTCCAAGATTTCAATTTATCTTGAAAACGAAGAATATCAACATGATGCGGTTCTCAACTATCTCATTTTTCCCAAACATAAGGCACTCATTTGTTTCCTTGCTCCAGCCCATAACCAAATGACTGTGTACATCGAACTTGGATCACCCTGTACACATACTTTCTACGCCTTCTCTTCAAACATATGCCGATACTCCCAACATTAACAAAAATATATTTGTTATGTAGCCATCTATCAGTACCAATTAAAATTGTGGAAGACACGAAGATCCATTCGGTAAATATCCCAACAAAGCGGGAGCTGGCAAAGATATGTTGGAAGTTATGTCCAATAAGGCCCAAGTGAAGATAACGAAACCATTAACTTCTGTATTCCATTTCGCAGATGTCCCCGACACTGTGTCCATCTAATTTAATTACTGTAAACTCCACTACGATGGTATTACAATAAAATGATGCCAGTGGAAGACAGAGACCGGAAAAATAGCCTTTTACGGCGTGATCGCCTTATTTAGACGCTGATAGTGCTAATGCTTCCGCCATCAGTCAGCTGGCCCTAACGAGGGTAGAAAAAACGGTGAAAGTCAATTGGGCCAATTCAAGTAACAGAATTGAATAGAAATGTATATCATTGAATTCATGTGAAACTTAATTTTCATACCGGAATATTGAAATATTTTCGTTGTTTTGTGGCTATAGTTGAAGCTGTTATATAAATTGAAAGCCGCCGCAAACTTTGTTAATAAACTCCTCGGAAAAATTTAGAGGTCATCTCTAAATATCATAAATCATATTATAAACAGTAAATATAGACATTACTGAATATTTTTATAAAATAAATTTGTCAATATTTGGTGCAGATTTTGGATCTTATGTATAATTGCATAGTTGAAAATGACGCTTGCACATAGAATGAACAGGGAAACGATAGATTGTCCCAATAAAAACTGAAGATGCTCTTGCAAAATTAAGAATCAAGCAGCAGTTGCTGAAAATAATTGAGCTTATGGATTTTCTCGACTAAATCACCGTAGAGCCTTTAAAATCCCCTTGCCCAGTTGCAGTGTAACATCATGAAGATGTGTCGATAGTTCTGAAGTTGGTTCCATTTACTCCCGATCTGTTAAATTTAGATAAATAGCTTAGGATAGACTTTTCTGTTGATTACGTTCATTTATACCTATCACTGAGTTTTACGACAATTTTCGTAGGAAGTCGTCAAACAAACAACACAACTGTCAACGTATCAGAACAGGATGCCTTATATAAATTGATATTGATTTCACAGTGTACACAGTAACATTCATTAATGTTCGGCAATAAATAATTGAGCTCTTGAAATCTTTTTAATTTAGCAGACGACGTCAGATTCGTGAAGAGCATAAAAATATTTTTGGCGAAATTTTCGAGTCACAGAGAACAATTACTTCTTTCTATTTTCCGAATTCTATTTATCATACTGAATTGTAGATTTATCGAGCTGAAAATATGAGCAATCTTGAAGATTATACGATTATTATTATTATTATTATACAATAATATATAGGTTGTATAGGTAATATAGGTTGAGAGATATCTCTATAAACCCATTGATAAAATTAACAATTTAAATATCAAATGAATATAAGAAAAATTATCGAATAAATGCTTAACCCTAAGCTACGAAAAGAAAAGAAGAACAATAATTCTTAAGAAAAACTGAAAAGCAGTTATGACGAGAGAGTGAAATAATTGAATGAAAATTGTCAGATCAGATGAATGAAATACAAGTAATGCCAAAATGAAAAAGGAGAACGAATAAACTCCAACAACAGAATAATTAAATAACTAGTGATTGTTTGAAAGTTGGAACAGACGGGGAAGCAGATTGTTCCACCTCTCGAAAATTCTGTTCACTAGAAAATTTTCAAGAATTGTTGTGCGAAAAGGTTATTTTCTTAGTTTATATGAATGTCCGGGAAGACGATGGTCTGGGTTACAAGTAAACATGTGCTTAAAATCACCAAGATCCCCGCACAAAACCCGATAGGTAAAAATCAGATCACCCCGTACAATTCTATCACTTAAACTGTCTAAGTCCGCAATACGCAATCGATCCACATAGGAAGGCTGACTGATACCGTAGCCAATCCTAGTAGCACGACGTTGCACTGAATCCAGTAGGTTCTGATCTCTAATAAGACTGTCGTGCCATAATCTTCCTCCAAATTCTAACAGGGGTCTTACGTAAGTTTTGTATAGGTTAACAAATACACTTAGAGAAGACTTAGACTATGAAGCTCGGCGTTTGCTTTTCTACATACTGCCAATATGCGAGAAGACCAGCTCAAGTCACTGGTGACAGTAATTCCGAGGTCACTATGATGCTCTACTTTTTGCAAACTATTATTGTTTATATTGTAGTCATATTTTGGTTTTGATTTACCAACATGGGACACAAAACACTTGTCCATGTTCAAAGGCAGCATTCATTCATCACACCACCTGGAGACTATATTCAGATCATCTCGAAGTGAAATCAGAATGCATGTTCTTCAATAAATCAGATGTGTAGATGAGAAAAAGAACGGGACCCAATACTGACCCTTGTGGAACTCCTCTTATAACTGGTCTTTCATGTGATGTTGAGTCACCAACCCGTACAAAAAAACTTCTATGGGACAGAAAGTCTTCAGTCCATTTCAAGAGTTTTCCACGCACTCCAAAATGTTTCAGATTTAAGACGAGCCTATTTTCAGGAATTCGATCAAAAGCACGTGAAAAATCCAAATAAACAATATTAAGACAGTCATTACTGTCCATAATTTTAGTCCAATCGTTCAAAGTTTGAATCAGATTAGTCTGAATGTTTTTTCATGGATCCGTGCTGACGAGAAGAGATAATCGAAATCTCCGATAGAAAAACCATAAGTTGATCGGCAATAATGGACTCCATTATCTTTCCAATCACAGATGTCAAACTCACTGGGCGATAATTTGACGCATCAAGTTTATTTCCCTTCTTAAATATAGATATTCACAATTTCATGTGACAAGTTCGTTATGTAGAGAGAAAAGAAGAAGAAAAATATTTATTTATTCGAATGAAAAATTGGAGTGAAAGGATTGTCGTAATGAGAAATTTTGAATCAAAACATGATCGGAAAGAAGCACCGTATGTGGAATAGGTAAATAGTCAAAACATACCAAGGCATTTACAATCGCCCGTTAAGTGTTAGTTCAGGAAAATGGAAAGAACCATCTTTTATATGATTCAAGAGAGCATGGAAAAAAATCCTTTGAAATAAATGAGACTACTTTTTTCTACTATTAATTTTCAGTTTATATGAATCTTGATATTGCACCGTTTCGAAACTTTTTTCAAATTTAGTTGACGCTACGTATGACAAAAAAGTTTTATGTTGTTATTATCTGTTTTCCTGGATAAGTTTCTAACATCTTTGTGGTCCACTGATCACCTATTGTTTGAGATATACAGAGGAATTCTGTAGGAAAGGCGAATGTTTTTCCTGGTAGTAGTGGGGTCAATAAGATACCTTTTTTTCATCTGATCCTTTTTTTCTATATAGTTTACGAATATTCATTCAGAATTTCGTTTCGTGTACAGTGTGTTATGTTGCATTTGCTAATACAATGAATTTTATGGAGTCTGGCCCTGTTCCAGAATGAAAATTTGAAATGCTGAGTGTGAGACTTTTAGAAAGCATCAAACCTCGACATTTTCATACAAATCAATCATCAACATAGATTTTCAATGCATCATGGTGTTGGCCAGAACGGCGCTTTTTCTTTTTTTGAGTTAATTGAAATGGCATTTGAATAAACTTGAAGAGTAGTCTATGTAGTTTACGGATATTTCAGGTTATGTACAGGATGTTAATTTGATATTCGAAAGTAAATAGAGATTTCAGGAGTTGGACCTTGTACTACAGAAAAAATTGTGAATGGCTGAGTTCGAACAACTAAATAGAAACAGATCTTGAAATTTTCATTCAAAAAAGAGATGCAGATGACAAGAAAGGTTTGAAACCGACCCCTAATAAATAATTTCTACCACCAGTGAAAATATTTCCTTTTACTACAGAACCATCATCAGAAGATCAAAATTCATTAGAAATCGAATAGCAGAATCTGAATATCGTCCCGTAGCACTACAAATTTTAGGACGATTTCCAATGAATTGACTTATGATAGCTACTTCTGTGGAAAAAAACTGAGAACGGGTGATCACAAATATAAATCTTGTTCATTGTCAGTCATTTTTGAGGAGTATATCCTGTGGTGAAATTGAAAAAAAATAAAATTGATTTTGGAAAAATCCTCAGCTATTTCATTCTTACGATTCCATAACCCAAAAGAAAAAATGGAACCACTTTGAAGTCAATGTTTATTCTGCATATTTTGACACTCGAAGAAGAATCAAGGTCTATAGAGTATTTCCACATCATCACTTCCTGATAAGAGCTAATTCTCAAATCTGCCCGCGATGCACGCAGCCCCCAAGAGCCACAATAATGTAGATTTGGGAACTAGCTCCTGTCAGGAAGGATTATTCATTGATCTACGGATTTTTGAATAATTCTTCTTGTCTCAAGTTTACATATGTAGACTCCTCGCGATGTTTATCGCATAAAATATTTATCTCGTCAAATATTTACCGACAAGAGGTTTTATCCTGGAAAAGACGCCTAGAGCACCTAATCCAACGGGATTATTTCTCTCGTTTTAAACCGTCGATGTGATTCACGGACCGGCGAAAGATGTTCTTCAAGTGTTGGAATTTTTCAACGTTCTCACATCTGTTTGTCATTGTTCATTGCTTTCTCGAAGTTCAGTAGCGGGTTCACCGTCTCGGTCCATAGAGGGCGACTCTCGTACGTATGTACGAGATGCGTCTTTTCTGGAATCGTTAGGGTACCCCAATGTAGCTGGTTAGAATTCTGAGAAGCGATATTGGTTTTCTGGAAATGGAAATACGTTATCTCAAATAGATGTGCAATTTAGAGCATCGGTATGCGAAAATGTCGAAATGATGTAATTAATGCATTTTCCGATAGACAGTGGTAATAAATCCAATCAACTTTCATAAACATGAGCTACGTTTTCAGTGTCGTATATGTATTTGATACTCCAGTCGGTACACCAACATAAAGTAGCACAAGTTAACTGATGTACCTAAAATAGAAAATTAAGGAATAATCAACAGTTTCAATATCCAAAACCGAGTGTTGTTACCTGTGTACCAGAAAAATGCATAAAATTTACTGATGTAGTTTATGCTAGAAACAGGTCAGAACATTCAAAACTAATATATTGTGCGATCAGACTGAATGAATCTAACGTACACACAATCAAATTTATATGGATTCACCAGATATTTTGAATATTACCTCAGGGATTTTGGAATTTCCGAACGATTGTTAGAATTGACCGTTTTTGAGATATTTAAATTGAAAAAAGAAATAAATTAAGGTTTATTTCAAGAAAAAAAACAAATAAAAGAAAATAAGATACTCTTTCCACATGTAGTGAAAAATTGAAAATTGTTTTCTCACAGTAGGGGTTTTTTCTCGAACTCAGTAGCTCGTATTACTTCCTCTTGCCCTGATACAAGGCTGAATCAGTCTAAGCATGCTTTGGATTAGGTTTTCGACCTCCTCTGGGGTGATATTTTGCCATTCTCCTATGACGGCTTGGATGAGCTGTTGTGGAGGTCTTGGATTATCCTGGCACGATCTAATTTTCCGTTTGAGATTATCCTATAAATGTTCACACTGCCCCCTTGGTATTTCGGAATTTGTCTTGCTACTAGGAGTATAGCTTGTCTTCCACGACTCCTTAAAACCCGAATCCGGCGGTCGTCTGATAGAACACCAATTCTGGTCTCATCCGAAAAAAGAACATTTCGACAATTCTCAATACTTCGATTTTGATACTCGATATACCAATTAAGTTTGTAAATTTTTTGTTGGCTGGTTAGCCCTGGAACTTTGTTGTACAAACTCCTTAAACGAAGTCTTTGACGTATCGTTTCGACTGATACACTGATCCTTGTTGCTTCCTGAAATTGCGTTTGGAGTATGGGGTCTGAGGCACTAGGGTCTCTTCTTGAAATTCAGCACAAAAAGCGCACGTGTTCTTCAGAGGAGATATTTCTACGACTTCTTCTCGGCCTATTTTGCAGAGATTATAGCTCCACGTATCGTGCGTTGGTTTTTGAAATCACCCGCTGTGATACCCCCATTGTGGCCGCTATATTCCTCTGTGTCACCCCTTCTTTAACGAGAGTAATTATTCGACCCCTCTGCACATCGGACAATCCAACGTAAGGCATTTTCAATTAAAATTATGGGCTTCTTTAAATTTTGAAATTCACAGTCTCAAATCTCATTGACGACTGAGTACAATATCCCGAACTTAGGGTGATAATTCAACATGTTTTAATATAGTATCCAGTTTTTTACAACAAAACCTTCATTCTTCTCAAGTAGTCAAAGATTCATGGTTAAGAACAATCGATAATGTGAAATACCGAGTGATTCCATATAAATTTGGTTTATATATATCCTGTATATATATATATATATATATATATATATATATATATATATATATATATATATATATATATATATATATATATATATATATATATATATATATATATACAGGATATCCACCGAGACAGTCCGTTGAGTTCCAATTACAATATCAAGCTGAAATTTTATACGCGGCCATAACTAGCGATTTCCAATTGGAGTGAAATATTTTCGAAGTTATACCATTTCCGGTTATACCGGAAGTGGGTCATCACTTTGTTATTTCAAATGGCAATCTACCTTTTCTATTATACATCTAGAACCGACATTTGAGCAAGGCATAAAATACCCAAGTTGTTGGCACTTATCTGTCAAAACTTTTGACAGATTTAATAATTTTTGTTATAAACTCGATATTTGAGGAACATTTAAAAAATTGTAGCTCGTAGATCTTTTGCACTACAGACACAATTTTTGGTTGGGTGGATAGAAGAAGGATCAAGGAATTTTTTAAGCAATCCACACATGTCAAATGTTCATTGCGTTGTTTTGTATGATTTTTTCAATTTGGCCTTTTTCAAACAGCAATAACTCAATTTTCTCAAATGGCATGTGCCAATTTTTATATCGTCATCAGATGAAGCTCTTATAAGAACATGATGAGTTGTCCTCTTAGTTTCCTCAGGATCAATATTACGAAAAGCATTATGAATGCGCTCTAGTAACTCTTCTTTACTTCACTCTTGATTTACCCCATAAATAAAAATCAAGGGGCCTCAGGTCCGGAGAACACGGAGGCCATAAATTTTGGTCCTTGATTACCCCACCATCTATCCTCGAACATTTCTGTTAGCTGCCGATCTACAGCTCGTGTTTTATGTGCTGATGCACCATCCATTTGGTAATAGCAATCCCTCAGAATGTTAAGGGGTAATCCATCTAAAAAATTTGCTAATATTCCGCTCAAAATTTCCAGGTATCTCTGTCCATTAAGGTTTTCCTCATAAATGTGATAAGCCAACAAATCAGTCATTAAAATTGCAAAAACGTTCACGCTGAATTTTCTTTTGGAAATCAATAACCTCAATGAAATGTGTATTTTCTGTGGCCCAAAAATGTCGATTTCTCCTGTTGGTTATTCCACTTTGACTGAACTTGGCTTCATCAGACCATATAATTTTTTGCAGAATTGTCTCATCTTCTTGAAGCCGAATTAATAAATTCTCACAGAAATTTAGCCGCTTGGGAAGGTTAGTTGGTTTCAATTTTTGTAGTCTGATAAAAGAATACGGGTGCATGTTAGGTTTCTTAAGGATCCTTTGAATGGAAGTATAACTCAATCTAATATCCATTGATGCTGACTTAAAGGACGCATGTGGATTGGCACGAAAATACGCTAGCGTATTAATTTGATTTTCGTCGTTCTCGAGAATCGGTTTTCTTCTAGTTTCCATGTATTTTATTCTTCCAAATTGCAGAAAATTGCTTCTAATCCTTCGAAATTTTGTTTTATTCATAGGCGCCAAATTAGGAAATTGGTTATTGAATTGCTTGCAAGTTTTATCCACCACTTTTTGACATTCGCCATGAATGAAAAGAGATTAAACATATCCTCGTTTGAATAATCAGCCATTTTATTATCAATCTGGTGTTTTTCAAAAATTTTCACTTCAAATTACCAACAATTCTAGTTGAAATATCAAATTCGAATGAACGAAGTGACAAGTACATTAATTTTAGGCACCTGTCAGGTGAGCGTAGCCAGTTCAGCTACTTGATTCAAATATTTCAAAGCATTCTATGTTAGTTCTTGCAAAATCATCGAAATTCAATATATTCCCAAATTATTTCGGAACTATAAGAGATGGGTATAGTACATGCTGATACAATTTCATCTGAAATTTGACGCTTCATCTGATGGCGATATAAGAACTGGCACATGCCATTTGAAAAAATTGAGTTATTGCTGTTTAAAAAAGGCCAAATTGTAAAAATCCTACAAAACAACGCAATAAACATTTGACATGTTTAGACTGCTTAAAAAATTCCTTGATCCCTCTACCCAAGCAAAAATCGCGTCTCTAGTGCAAAAGATCTACGAGCTACAATTTTTTTAAATGTTCCTCAAAAATCGAGTTTATAAGAAAAATAATTAAATCTGTCAAAAGTTTTGACAGATAAGTGCCAACAACTTGGGTATTTTATGCCTTGCTCAAATGTCGGTTCTAGATGTATAATAAAAAAGGTAGATTGCCATTTGAAATAACAAAGTGATGACCCACTTCCGATATAACCGGAAATGGTATCACTTCGAAAATATTTCACTTCAATTGGAAATCGCTAGTTATGGCCGCGTATAAAATTTCAACTTGATATTGTAATTGGAACTCAAAAAGTTTTTAACGGACGGTCCTGGTGGATATCCTATATATATATATATATATATATATATATATATATATATATATATATATATATATATAAAATATATATATATATATATATATATAGGTGCTTCAACGAAAACTAAACAGAGTCTATATCTACCAAGATATTCATTTCTGATCAAAACGCAAAAACAGGTCGATTTTTGTTTCAAGGGGACATCTTTTTGGGTACCAAACTTGCCTGAAATATCAACCTTCTAAGCAGAGGTTGCAATCCTTGAACATTTTGAATAGGGAAGATGAGTCGAGTGATGACTCAAAAGAAAGGTGGTATCTTTGTCTACAGAATTGAACGAATTTCTATTTTTAATTGAAAACTGTAAAAGATACAGGGTGAGCAACTGAAAGATAGGAAAGACTATTTCCCTGAGACTATTCAAGTTTCAGTGAGGTAAAATGAAACAGATCTATGCTGATCGATGGCAGTCATCATCAAGCACCATCCACATCTCGAATTTCAACTCCTGGAGCAGGGGTGACAACCCTTGAAAATTTGGAAGAGGGAAGATGGATCGAATGATAACTCGAAAGAAAGGTATTATCTTTGTCTGTATTCCCGTGAAAGAATTTTCGTTTTTGATTGAGAACTGTATAAGATACAGAGTGAGCCACTGAAAAATAGAGAGGACTATCGCCCCAAGACTACTGGAGTATTAGTGCGAAGAACTGGAATAGATGGTGTTCCGGAAGATGACAGCTTTTGATCTGGAATGAATCTGTTCCATTTTTTTGCACTAATACTTGAATAACTCAGGGCGATAGATAGTATCCTCTATTTTTCAGTAACTCACTCTGTATCTTCTACAGTTTTCAATCAAAAATGAAAATTCGTTCAGGGGCATGCAGACAAAGATAATACCTTTCTTTGGAGGTATCACTCGACCCATCTACCCTCTTCCAAATTTTCAAGGGTGGTCACCCCTGCTCAAAGGGTTGAAATTCGAGATGAAGATGGTACTTGATGATGACTGCCATTGAAAGGCATGGATCTGTTCAAGTTCACTTCAGTGAAACTTGAATAGTCTCAGGGAAATAGTCTTCCCTATCTTTCAGTTACTCACCCTGTATCTTTTACAGTCTTCAATTAAAAATGGAAATTCGTTAAAGGCGATGTAGACAAAGATACCTGCTTCCTTTTGAGTCATCACTCTTTCCAATTCAAAATGTTCAAGGATTGCAACCCCCGCTTAGGGGGTTGATATTCCAGGCAAGTTTTGTACCCCAAAAGATGTCCCCCTTGAAACAAAAATTGACATGTTTTTGTGTTTTGATCAGAAATGAATATCTTGGTAGATATAGCCTTTGTTCAGTTTTTTTTTTAATTTTTTCGTCTTTTCTCAGGAAGGCATGAAGAAATCAAGATGAGATAGCTTTGAAAAAAAACCCAACCACGAAGGTGGTCAGTGGTCGCACCACCGTGTTTGATGATGTACGCACTCTTACGTCAGACCGTGCAACTGAATATCGTCCGGTAGTGTACTGCGTTCGTAGTTGGCCGCACCACATTGTACCTTAAGAGATATCGATTGGCGGTATCCATATGAGATATTGGATTTTATCGTACGATTTCATTTTTCAATTTCGACCACCCATATTAAAAGAGAACTTAAGTCAAACTTGGACAATATATGAACAAATTATTTACATACCAATATTACTCTACATATGCCTCGGTGAGTCCTACTTGCATTCTGCGAATTTTTCCAGTATACATTACTAAAAATGTTTCATACTGTTCCCCATATTATCATCTTGATTTTTGCAAAATTGAATTCATCGAAGATTTTTTTCGCCATCACGGCAATATCCGGTGGGTTTAGAATATCCAAGTCACTCTCATCACGATCGATATCCACATTATTTCATATTTCGTAATAGCTTTTCCTTTCAAAGTTATTGTCAACAATGTCAATATTTTGGAAGGATTCTACGAAAAAGTGTTTTTTTCTAATACATCACTCTTAGAAGCCCGTAGTATATTGTCCAATTCAGTTTTGAACGTGAAAGAATTCAGATTCGAACCTGAGAATCTTAATCCCTCGACAAAAGTTTAAGGAAGTTACTTCTCTACCTATTTAGTAAACAAGATTAAACCCGTAACGTAAACAGATTGATTTTCACACAGAACGAATACCAAATTCACTATTTCAACAATAATTAACACCCTGCTTAACAAAAAGGAATTATAAGCCGTTATAATGCGATTAGGGCTTCTAGAATAGCCTTTTCCAGGCAACAGAAAAGCAATTGTTACATTGACAGTAAGACACCCTTATAGGCAGGACACATGTGTTATTTTCGTCATTACTGAAGTTGAAGTTCGAACTAAAAGAGGATTATATTTGCCCTGTACAGTCGACCAAAAAACTTTTCTCTTTTCACACACTGGGTAGCAATTTTATGGACGCTGGTCGAGTGTGAAGGTTAGAAAGATTCGAGTGGACCAAATAGAGACTACTTTGATATCTCTACTGTATACAACGCTGAATTCATCGGTCCGTTGTTCACGTTATAGAAAAAGGATCAGAGCTTCCTGACCCACCCACAGGACAATCTGACAAATCGGATCAAGAAGTCGACAATATTGTTGAGGCACACAAAAGACTCGCAACAGATTTGACGGGTCGATGTATTTCATATAAGCACAATTCTATAAAAATGTTGGACGTAGGGACGGCGTCATAAGCTGCTCTGGTTTCAGATTTGAGTGTTTCATTGAAGAACTTGTCCGTGAAGTGAATTACAGAGCAGAAGCAGGTTTTAAGTTCGGGATTTCGCGGAAAAATATGCTACGTTTTCTATTTATTCATTTAGTTTTCATTTGAATAGATATAATGTTTTTGATGATAGATTTTCAATTCCAATTTTGTACAAATAAGAATTTATTAGAGATATCTGAAATTAGAAAATAATTAGAAACTAGTAGTACTTATAATTGAAACAAGTAATGTGTTTTTGTAATTCTACTTAATAATTATGATTCGTAACGCGTTTCACTACACCGTATCTTCTTCAGAAGAATGAATATACAGAAAATAAGAATGAGGATATAAATATAAATGTTCTTAAGTAATTAAAAGCTTATTGGGTTGATTCTTCTCAAGTGGTTATTTATGACAGGTATATCCAATAAAATTAAGCAATAGATTGCTTCCCGAAGAGATTCAATAGAGGCGAAGGGCTTAAATCGACTTGTTCATTGATGAGTCTACCTGAGTGTTTGTATTTATTGATTTCTAAAGTTTCCCAAAGATCTACCTTCCAATATTTATTATCTGTATGCAAAATTTCAAACTGTGGGTCGAAAGAGTGATTATTTTCTAAGAGATGATTCGCGTAATTTGAATCTGATTTCTTATTTGAAAAACTGCGCTTATGTTCCGATATTCTAATACTAAAATTTCTATGTGTTCTACCAATGTTGAAATTATCACAGTCATTGCAATTCAATCTATAAACACCTGATTTATTGTTTTTACCTGATTTGGTTTTATTATTTTTATATATTTTCCTAAATTATTATTAGTTTGGAAAGCTATGTTGAAATTATCGCTACTCAAGAATGATTTCAGCTTCTCACTTGTAATGCCAACGTAGGTTATAGTGTTGAATATTTGTTTCAATTTATCGACAGGGTGAACTTTATTCAATGCGATTCTACTTTGTTTTTATTTAAAATATTATTTATTAGTTTGGGATTGTTACCATTATTTTTGGCTATTTGTTTAATCAAATTTAATTCTTTATTGAAATTTTCTGGTGATAATGGGATGTTAATCAATCTATGAATAAAACTATTGAATGCTGACATTTTATGTTGATACGGATGACAAGACGAGTTATGTATTATAATATCTGTATGTGACGGCTTATGGTAAATTGCGAAAACATGTTTTCCATTTTCATTCGAAAATGTTACGTCTAAGAAATTTATCGAATTATTGCTTTCTATTTCGGTTGTGAATACAATTTTTGGATGTAATGAATTTATATGATTTTCGAAAATTTGTAACTGTCTATCTGTTCCTGTGAAGCAAATAATGATATTATGAATTAATTTCTCTAAATTATTCATGAATATTTCTGCTAACAAAGGACTTAACGGATTGCCCATAATCAAACCGTCTTCAATAATTTAATATTTGTTATTGAAATGGAAATAATTTTGATCTGAACAAATTTGTAATAATGAAAGAATATCTGATTTAATGATAGTATTGACTTGATTTTTTCTAATAATTCTTCAACTAAGTAGTAAGTATCTTTCGGAGGAATGTTGGGAAATATATTCTCAACATCGAATGAAATGAGTTTAGAATTAGGTGGTATAATGGTATCTTTGATATTGGCAATTAGTTCGTATGAATTTTTGACCGAAAATTTAGATTTAAAATTGCAATGTTTTATTAGCAAGTCGTTAAGGAATTTTGAAAGTTTGAGAGACAGTGCCGTTACATAAGAAACAACAGGTCTAATAGGGTAATTAGGTTTATGAAGTTTTATCAACGAATATATTTCGGGGATTGTGGATTGAAGTTAATGAATTTATATTTTTCGTGGTCTGTGACTTATGATTTTGCTGTCGAAATCTTGTTTTAAACCACTTTCTGAAATTTTGCGGTAGGATCCTTAGTCGATGTTATATAGTTTCCGGCTGTTAAGAATTCTTCAGTTTTTGAAATATAATCGGTTTTACTAATCCCGATGATGGTGTTACCTTTATCTGCTTTAGTGAATACTAAATCGTTCTTGGTACTATTTTCACGAATTGTTTTATTATCTTATAATCGGAATTGAAATGAGGTGATAATTTCGAAAAGTCTTCTTTGACAATTTTGCTGTTTGATGTTTTTCTAAAATATTATCTTTGGAGTTTTGAGAATGATTTCGGAGTCTATGCCTAACTGTTCAAAATTAGTTTTATTATGTTTTGGATGTAAATTATGTTTGAATCCTTTTTCTAATAGATCTTTTTGTGGTTGTGTAAAATCGGTATCAGTTAAATTAGTGAATCTGTCAAAAATTTATGGTCTGAAAATTTATCAGCTGAAGGTTTGAATGGAGAACTTTTGAATTTAAGTGAATTTAACTCTTTCTGTTGTTTCTGAAACTTTTTACGAATTAAAATTTTGACATCGTATCTGGATTCAGAGTCTAAAATATCAAACTCAACAGGGTGCAATCTAAACAATAATTCCGTATGGATCTGGATCTTCATATCCTCTGAGGATATGAAGATCCTGTACAATAGGAGGGACGTTGCCAACATATATTTGAAGGTAATCCATACGGAATTATTGTTTAGATTGCACCCTGTTGAGTTTGATATTTTAGACTCTGAATCCAGATACGATGTCAAAATTTTAATTCATAAAAAGTTTCAGTAACAACAGAAAAAGTTAAATTCACTTAAATTCAAAACTTCTCCACCCAAACCTTCAACTGATAAATTTTCAGACCATAAATTTTTGACAGATTCACTAATTTAATTGATACCGATTTCACACAACCACAAAAAGATTTATTAGAAAAGGATTCAAACATAATTTACATCCAAAACATGATAAAACTAATTTTGAACAGTTAGGCATAGACTCCGAAACCATTCTCAAAAACTCCAAAGATAATATATTAGCCAAACATCAAACAGCAAAAATTATCAGAGAAGACTTTTTGAAATTATCACCTCATTGCAATTCCGATTATAAGATAATAAAACAATTCGTGAAAATAGTACCAAGAACGATTTAGTATTCACTAAAGCAGATAAAGGTAGCACCGTCATCGCGTTTAGTAAAACCGATTATATTTCAAAAACTGAAGAATTCTTAATAACCGGAAACTATATAACATCAACTAAGGATCCTACTCATCAATGAACAAGTCGATTTAAGCCCTTCACTTCTATTGAATCTCTTCGGGGAGCAATCTATTCCTTAATTTTATTGGATATACCTGTCATAAATAACCACTTAAGAAGAATCAACCCAATAAGCTTTCAATTACTCAAGAACATTTATATTTATATTCTCATTTTTATTTTCTGTACATTCATTGGTCTGAAGAAGCTACGGTGTAGTAAAACGCGCTACAAATCACAATTATTTAGTAAAATTCCAAAAACACATTACTTGTTTTTATTATTGATAATGGAATTGTCAAATAAAAGCCTCCCAAATTCAAGTAGTACTTATTTCTGATCATCTATTATGACAGGGGTGCTCAAACGGTCGATCGCGAGTGCCTTTTGAGTAGATCTGGAGAAGAAAAAAATTTTGTAGGTAGGTAATTGAACTACAAAAATTTATTACGTAATAAAATAACACTCTGTTAACGGCAAAAGCCATCTTCATCAAAGGAAACGCGCTACTTGTCAAAGAACAACCGCGTTTTTTATTCTTGCCGCTTTTCTAAAAATTTCGGGCGTCGCGTTTGAAGGGAACATTCGAGAGTTTCGTTTACGCTGATATAAATGTTGCGCCTGCAGGAATTGGAGTCATTCTGAATTGTAACTTGAAGGCAATACTACGTTGATACAAAGTTTATTATTAAATAGTACGTGCAGCGAAAAAATCTAAAACGTATGATTTTAATACAGATTGGAAGGAAGAATTTTTTTTTGGTATGGTGAAGGATAAGTGCATTTGTTTTATTTGTCATGCATCAGTTGCAATACCTAAGCGTGGTAACTCAGAGACGCATCATGAAACGGTTCATAAAAAGTACGTGATTTGATATCTTGCTTGAAAAAAGGACAAACCATGTTCACAAGACCAGCCGAACAATCAAAAGCTGCTACGATCGCATCATTTAAAATATCTCATATATTGGCGAAATACAAGAAACCATTCGAAGATGAATCGGTTGTGAAGGAAGCATTTATTGAAGTTTTGTGTTCAAAAGTTTTAAACACGGAGGAAATTATGGTCGTTGCAACAAAAATTGTGAATTCCATCCGTGCACAGATCTTGCAACGGCGGCTAGTTGCAGTTGGAAGATAGCGAGTCAGCTGAACACACTGATTTAGGTCTTCACACGGACGTAAGGTGGTTTAGCCACGGAAAATTTCTAGAAAGGTTTCAAGAATTATTATCCGAAATAACAGCTTTTTTAGACTGAAGAGTTGATGACACTCAGATGTTGAAAAACGAAAAACGACTTACTGATTTGGCATTATTCACTGACATCACAATGCACTTGAACACCATTAACATGGAGCTTCAAGGTAAAGAAAACCTATTATTTAAATGATTAGCGCAGTAAACGCATTCAAAACTGAATTTCAACTTATGACAGATCCGCTGAAAAGAAAGGATCTGAACCATTTTCCGTCTTTGAAAGCAAGGTTTCCTCAGTTGAATTATGATAGGTATGAGGCTGAATTATCATATACTTTGGGACAATTCGAAATGTGTTTTATGATTGCAGTTAATTGGCAGATATAGCATCATTTATGAGTTATCCTCTTCCATGTGAAAACATTGAGGAATTAGCTACTGAAAGGGCCAGTCAGTTTAATATGAACTCATGTTCTGTGAGTTGGTGCAGATTATATCAGATAAATATGTCAAAGCTGCAGTATCTGATACAAATTTCTGGTGTTTCATATCTGAAGATAGATATCCGAATCTGAGGCAAATTGCCCCTCAACTGACGGCAATGTTTGGGTCAACATACTTATGCGAGTCTGCATTTTCTGAAATGAGGATAATTAAGTCAAAATATCGCAATCGACTAACTGACGATCATATGTCATCATGCTTGCGATTAGCACACAATGTTTACGTAACATCTTATGAAGAGTATGTTGAAGACATGCAGTTCCACGCTTCAACATACATAGTCACTCTTTAGTTGAGTTTAACACCATATGTAACTTTTTTTTTGTGACAAGCAATAAACTCGCAATTTTGAATAACTATGAGTTTTTCATTGATATTATAGAGAAGAACCTAACTAAACCTAACCCAAACCTTTTCTAAAATAATGTATATTGTGCAAAAAGCTAATATCTATATATGCTACGATACAGCCTACCTAGGTAGGTAGGGTGTATCGTGTATGTACGACAACCCTGCATCACACATACTTGCAGCCTCTCAGAGTCGATCGTAAGTTCAAGTTTGAGCACTCCTAATCTATGAGAATCATCTTTTCTAAGACTGAGAAATGAATTAGTTTGGACATATTTTTTATGCTGAATAGGTGATCGAAAAACACACCTACGGGTTTTTACTAACCAACGTGAGTATGTTATCTAGTTTAACAGCTAGTACACAACAGCTGTTACACGGAAGATTCAGATTTAGGTTAACAGAAGACGATGGTTACTTTTTAGTATTAACCTTTAATTATGGACGTACTTTAACACTATATCAGAGTAATCAGATCTCTAAGGACAACCTCGTAGAACTAATGAGGGAGGTATGACCCAGAGGTTAAAATAACTTGAAAATGCTTGATGTCGTGGCAGAAGATCGCAAGTTGAATGCAAAAGAAACGCTGAGTTTACTGGGATGACATTTTTTTATTCTGAACTCTTAGGAGGAACCGATTTATGTCATGCCACTGTTGTGGCCGCCGAAGATGATTTTATGAGTGTGTTCACTCGCTTCTTGAATGAGACCAAATTTTAAGTTATCGAAACGATGTTCGATGATAGCGAATTCTACAGCACACTAGCCCTGTAAACAAAAGAATTTTCATTGAGAGAAGTGGGTGGCGTTGCTAGTTGGAACGTCCGCTGAGAGGAACTTCCCATGAGCCTGATTATTTTTCTTTGGAAATGGATTCTTTCCGGAACCAAGGCTTTCAGTTCTTCAGTGCATTTACCACGGAAGCATCTGTGAAAAAGGGAAAGATCTTAGTCCAGGTGGTCAATGAGGCGTACTGCTCTCTTTTGGACGCTATCCAATTGATGTTATGAATGTTTTGGTGCGGAGCCCCACAAATGGGAACAGTATTCCAGACCACGTGGAACCTGTTACTAGTATGGAAGCATCAGCTGTGATGGCGTGAAGTACTGCTTAGCCCTGGAGAGAACTTGAGCTTAGTACCCTGAGGTACTCCTGCATCAACTTGAAAAGATTAATTCGTTACGCGATCAATTTCCACCTGACTCTACTGAACTGAAATCAACTAATACAACGACGCAAATTTTCGAACAATTCATATGCGATTCGTATTTTCATCAAGGCTGCATGCCAAATCTTGTCGCAGGCCTTTGAGGTATCAAGAGTTATGGCTCTGTTGATGTCCATATATGCGTTACGTATACAAGGAGGTTACCAGTTGATCGTTTTCTACGGAAACCGTATTATCGATCACTGATGATACAATACAACTCGAGATATTTTATGAGCTCATCGTTTTTCATCCTTCCATGACCTTCAACGGAAGGGGCAACAATGCGATTAGACGGTAATTTTGGGTTAAGCATTTCTTTCCTTTCTTTTGAATCGGTTGTACTTTCCAACACTCCGGAAACGTCTGGCTCTCGTACGAAATCTGAAACAGATGATTAAGAAGAGGTGTTGACTCTGGAGCACATTTCTTCAGAACAGTTGGTGGTATTCCATCAAGACTTATGCTTCCTTACAGTTCAACTGTTGAAGAACGTGCATTAGCGTACGCACTCTGAACATTACTTCACAATTAGTCGATTGGACATATGCTAGGCTTCGGGGCACTGCGTTTGATGTATTATAAAACAGAATCTTGCGAGAAAATTTTTAGTAAGAAATACGCCCTTAATTTAGGCGATGATGAGATGAAACCATCATCTCGAATCAAAAGCAGGAAGGACGATTAGCAAAGTTGTTGCTGACTCCTACGCCATAGAGCAGAATTGACGACTGTAAGAGTCTATTCGCAAATCTTTCATTGAAGTAGGTTTTAGCTTTATTAGTTGTTGAGTTATAAAAGTTCCTGAAAGGCACATATTCTTTTTAGTTTCATTTGTTGCAGTTTTTGGTTCTTATAAGCTCTTTCTTTAACTGCAGAAAATTTTGGACAGTTTTAGAGAACCAAGGATTTCTTATGGGTGTGGAATGTAGACAGCAATGCCTGCAAGAATAATGTCAGAGACGGATTCAGTGCAGACATCGATGTCTCGAAAAACATCATTCAATGGAAAAGACTTGCAGCTACCTCAACTGGCTCGGTTGTAATGCGATATATTCTTGGAATGTTTTTTGTTTATTCTTGTGTAAATTGAACTGAATTCCGTGCCGATGCATTATACCGAAATTGGACATCATCTTCGTTATTTTCAATAACAGTATGTACGTTTATAGTTTGTTATTGAAGAAAAAAATTTTGAATATTTTTACGACCGATAAGAATATATGAATTTTTTGGTTTTCTGTCAGGTGACGTAAAGTGCATCTTTTATAATGTGGCATTTTAGTTCATTCAAAAGTACAAATGTCCATTTTTCAAGTTATTTCATCTAGAAATTTCGAGTAATTCTATCCAGAAAATGATAATCTATAATGTGAATTCTGGTGTACAGAGCAGGTCAATTTTTTCTATTATAAGATGTTCATTATTACAAGCAAAACACTAAGGTGGAAATTCCAATATTTTTTGCATCTGGTTATGAAATTTACATTGAACCTTTTCCCTACTATCCCATTTAACCGATTCGTGTTTGCTGAAGACGCTTTTGCTTAGTATCAAATAATGGAAATTCCCGATAAGTATTTTGCACAATCCCAATAAAGGGGTATTCTGGTCTAGAGCCCTACTTTTTGGTTATTTTCCAAACTAGAATGAAAGGAATATTGAAAACATTTTTAGTATCCATTTTTATACAATATTAATTGATTTTTAATGTATATAAAAAACTTCAACTCAGAAATTCATCCAATGACAGGTCAGTGAAGTGGGGGTTGCCAGTCAAACGGTACTCCATGTAAAAATGTCGCTATCTCTTGGACCTTGGCCGAAAAAAAAATTTTAAAAATAGCTTTTCCACTTGAAAAAAATTTTTACCCCTGTTTTTGACCTTGAAAATTTTTCAAAGTCCAAGGTCCAAGTAATAGAGAGATGTATAAAGAAAATTCTCACAAAATTTTTAAGGAATCGGTCAGATAGAATTTAAGATATCGTGTCAACCACCTCAGCAAAAGGAGTTTCCAGAAAAACGCGTTTGAAATTCGAGAAAGATTTCCAGTAGAATAACTCAGATGATAATATTGAATACCTTTGGATTATTCGGCGATCCCATATCCATAGATTGGACCTTCTTCTTTCTCAAAATAAATATTTTGTGAACTTCTTTCTTCTGAACGAGCTGCTCTGTCTGTTTTTGAAGCAGCAGAAGCTCGTAGATCAGAGCGATTAATCCTCGGCCGTCATTTTCATTTTACTACGGCCGAATTTATTTAGATTTGCGTCGTCGAACGTGCTCCCGGAATTCCATCAAAATCCGAAATAATACTGGCCAGAATTATTTGTGATACATTCAACCCGGCAACGTTGCACACGGTAAATAAGAATAGTTACCAGATCTTATTCTGCCGTAATAACGGCAAATCGTTATCCTTATTAAAGTTTACGGATATAATTTTTAAAGAGCGCATGCGCAGAAAATAACGAAGTGTGCAAAAACTCTCTATTATATCGGTGATATGGGATAAGAGTGAAAAATAGATTTAATGGGAACTTGACTTGATACGAAAAAATTACAAGTATCAAAAAAGTTTTTGAATGGAATGAAGATGACGAGAATTGATTGTGCGCTGATCGGTGGCGTACTGCAAGAAAGTTTGAAAGGGCAAAAGAAGACATGGCTCTGGAAAAGAAAACACCTTGTAGATTCTATTTAAAATATAGGACGTGTAATGATGGAGGCTGTAAAAAAAGCTTGCATTCCAAATTTGTGATGAATATCTCAGAAACTGCAGGAGTTTTGAAGAAGAAACCAATTTTTTCCGGAAATTTCAATACCCTGTAGCTCCGTAGCTTTTGCGGACCTATGTTCATATTAACTTTTTTTCTCAAAATTGCACGTAGATTTCCCCTTTCAAGTTGTGACGTTCTATTATGTAACACCCTGTATACGTCTAATGTCCTATTACGCGATGATTGTTCTCCTCTCTACATACCCTTTGTATTGGGTTAACAGAAAACACGAAAATGCAAGGATATTGTGAATTGACGCTGCTGATATAAATATTACTCAAAAAATTCAGAGAACGAAATAGCGCAGGTTTGTAGAAAGCTTTCTCGTAACTTTTGAAGTGAATATATAAGTGTGATGCATTCGTAGTGTTATCTTATCTATCGTTTCAATACTTATACAAAAAAGTAGAACGAATTCTGACTTGAATTGTCTGATTCTACTTTATTAATTGAAAAAGGAACTTATGTGTTTCATAAAACGTAATCTTCTAGGGATTTGTTGCATATATATATATATATATATATATATATATATATATATATATATATATATATATATATATATATATATATATATATATATAAACAGCTCAAAAAGTCTAGGGAACACTTCTGAATATCGATATATCGTATCCAGAACGATCAAAATGGATGATTTTTTTAAGAAATGAACACCTGCATCAATTTCTCACCAAATTATGTAGAGTGCCGCAACAGATTTCAGTTTTTTATAAAAAACTAAAAATGCAGCAGATGCCACGTATTCAGTGTTTGAAAGTTGGCTCTTTGTTTCTGTTGTAAGCACAAATAAAAGATTCGAGTTTTGTGATTCGACCATGGAAAGATTCTTATGAATTAAAAAATATCCACAGAAGAATGAATATTCCAATTTCCATCAACCGATATGTTCCTATATAGACAACCGAAGAATCTGAATGGAACCACAATATAATTCTCATACATAGGACACCCGGTAAACTTGTACTGAAATACCTCTCGTATCATCACGTACAACCGGTAGCAGAAGGCAAGAAAACAGGGCCACCAACACAAAACTCACAATTGTGCCCCATTAGACGCATATCTAAACGACATATGTCTGTGACTGTTGGAAGGCAAGATGCATCTCATTTTTAGAGACACAGACAGAAGTAATAGATCCCCCACAATCTGTATTATTATGTAGAACAGTTATTATTACACGGTGGTACCAGAGTTTGAATGCAAAACATATACTAGATGTCATTTAGATAGTAGACGTGGTCAGCCTACTGCGGCGTTTTTTGTACGCCGTGGATTCCTACACTGAATGGGAAAGTATTTCTGATATCAGATGGTTAATTTGATTTAGTATCATATAAATCATTGTCAACATTATTTGATCAGTGGGGTTATAATTCAGTCACAAATTGTTTAGTCCAGTGGAATAAAAAGTGAAGAATGTCGTTCTCCAGAAAGCGCAAGTAATAATTTTTGGAATTACGAAAATACGCAAAAAATGTTATATGATGCCAGTTTCCGATCTTATATACTGTCAAAAAAGTACCAGGAATTAGTCAATGAAACACAAACTATTTATTCTTCATCCAAATTTATCGTATCGCCTTCAAAGTAGGCCCCTTTCCAAATAATATATTTCTTATTCTTCTTCTTATGGCGTCGTCTCCAAACGAAGGTTGGCGATCCAATCGGCAATAATTGTTTTCGACACTGCAGCTCTAAAAATTTCAGTGGACGTTCTTCCAAACCACCTCCGTAGATCCAATCGGCAATAATTGTTTTCGACACTGCAGCTCTAAAAATTTCAGTGGACGTTCTTCCAAACCACCTCCGTAGATCATTCAGCCATGAGTTCTGGCGTCGTCCAACCGATCTTTTTCCTTGGACTTTCCCCTCAATAATCAGGCGAAGGATCTCATATTTTTTGCCGCGCATGATGTGCCCGATGTACTGGGGCTTTCTCTCTTTGATGGTTCTCATCAACTCTCGTGATTTTCCCATTGTATTTAGGACGTCGATGTTTGTCCGTCTTTCCATCCTAGAGATACGCAATATTCTACGGTATAGATACATTTCGAAAGCGTCTATGCGTCTCTCCATTTCTGGATTAAAAGTCCAACTTTCACATACATAAGTAAGGACAGGAAAAACATAACAACGAAGTAGTCGCATACGAAGCTGAAGATTAAGTCCGCGGTTGACGAAAAGGTCTCTCATGCCAACGAAATTTTTACCGGCTTGTTCGATTCGAGATTTGATCTCTATTTTCGGGTCACTTTGGTCGTTCACCGTGGCTCCTAAATACCGAAACGAATGCACTTGTTCCACAGGTTGGTTGTTAATGCGTATTACAGCCTCCACTGCTTGCTTAGAAAACACCATACTTTTAGTTTTGTTAACGTTAAGAGATAGTCCAAAGCGTTGGCTATGCTCTACAATAAGGTTCATGGCTCTCTGCAAGTTTTGAAGGTTGTTAGCTAGTACCACGGTGTCGTCTGCGTAGCGGATATTACTAAGTAGTTTTCCATTTATTTTAATGCCTGTGTCTGTGTTTTCAAGTGCTTCTTTGAATATTGCTTTTGAGTAAATGTTAAACAATAGAGGCGACAGCACACAGCCTTGACGTACACCTTTCCGTATTGCTACCTGTTCAGATGTTAGTCCATTAACTCTCACTTGTGCAGTTTGGTGCCAATAAAGGTAATATATTTACGCCAAAGAATAAGCCAATCATTGACACGTTTTTCAAACGCTTTTGAGTTCTCGCCGAGAATTCTCTTCTATGTATTTCTATCGATTCAATACTAGTACCTCGAAGTGGTAATTTGAGTTGTGGAAAAAGAAAAATGTCGGCCGAAGCAACATCAGATGAATACGATCATTGCTCGATTGTACTTATTGAGTTTTTGTTCATAAATTCATTCACAATGATAGCCTTGTGAAATGGTGTATTATCGTGATGTAAAATTCTTGAGTTTTCTTTCCACAAATCTGGCCTTTCCCGACGAATGTGCTCTCTCAAACGCAGCATAACGCTCAGGTAGTATTCTTTATTTATCGTCTGGCCTTCTGGCAAGAATTTTAAGTGCACTACATTGCGATAGCCAAAAAAAAACAGTCAATATTACCTTGATCGATTTTGGTGATTTTTTTTCGCTCCCGGTTTAATTGAAAGGCGCCATTCCCAAGTTTGTGGAAGGATTTGCATGTCAAGCTCATGAACGCATGTCTCATCACCAGTTTGCGTTTTATGAATGTGGGGTCGAAATTGACTCGTTTTAGCATTCTAGAAAATATTAATCATTTCGCCTTCCGTTGCTGCGATCGTGATGCAACAGACTGTTTCCATCGAATATGAATCTAAACGAAATTGCATTCAAAAGGTTAGCTATTGGTTATTCGTTGAAATTGCTACTACAGGAATCATAATTTTTTACTTTTACAATAATGATTGAAACATTCTAGAGAAGAAATCTTTCTTCTAAAATAACTCAACAGATAAAAAATAATAAATTTGAAATATTGCATACGCTGAACTTTACTAGGAAACCACCAATAAATATCCGTCGATTTTTACAGACACACAGCAACACACATTCGTGTACAAGCTAACAGACCTAACGTAGTCATAATAAATCTGAGTAGAATGAGAGATTTAAATATAATGGTGCCTATAAGGAGCCTAAGGTATAGATCATTTGTAACATTGAAATTATACAGTATTAAAAGTCGTCGTTTTTTGATTTATGATGTAATTTACATATCATAAATATGAATACGACTTGTTAGATCTTAATATATTGTTTAATGTCGTTATCCTAGCTACGAGTTCGGGTGGTCGATAGAAATTTCTTCCACAGTGCGTATGCATATTTTGGGAGTTGAATAACGAAAAATATTATACTACTACCATAAAATTTTACTTTACTTCGAGGTTTTCTACTGATAATTTTTTTTAACTTCTTGAAACTTATTTTGCTTCAATAGAACAACCTGTTCTTTGGCTATTAATGTATGCCAAATTCAAAAACTGTCATTCCCTCCCACTTAATGTACAACACAAATTATCATATATATTATTGAAGCCATAAGGCCTTTTTCAGGAATAATCCGAGAGGATGACGGTAGTTTGAACCGGGTGGAGAAGAAGGGACGCGGTGAAAACACGCGGACCGAAGGCCCCCACGAGTATTTTTTTTTCGGAGGATAAGGTTCGAAGGAAGGTCCGTTCCCAACTTGGAGCCCCTAGCTCGAACGATGGAGCCCTGAGGATTTTTCGAAAAATTTCGCCGAAACGTCGCCGAGAGCGAACGGAAACTTCGGTCTTTCGGAAGGCGATCGGAACGATCGATCGAGCAAAAATTCCGAAAAAAAGCTCTGAAAAAGTGAAAACAAAAAAGGTTTCCGAATTTTCGCGAGTGGAGGGGATAAGTTCGTCGCACTTTTAAGTCTATACAAATTTCTCCATCGCGCTCGATCGTTTCAAAACCTGGACAAAGAGCAAGCCTAAAGTTTCGCATATGGAGCCGCAATAGTTTAATCATCGCAAAACCGCAGGAAAACCGGAAAATCTTCGATTCAACGAAGGGCTTTCGGCGGACTTTTGCAAAATTCCGCTCTATTTTCCTCATTCCGAGAATCTTTGACGATCAGAAATTAAATAAATTAATGAACGTCAAATTAAGTCTTTTTCTTTCATCTATCCTACTTATACGAGGTTACCGAGAAGAAGGATTCGGGTGTCGAACGATTCAACAAGGCGCCAAAAAGTGGCTTGAAACTGAAAAATCTTAAATTTGTGGTTGTGTGGCAGGCTAATAATATATTTCACATAATTACTCTTGTATTCAGGTAAATTAAGATCCATATTAATATGCTTTTATCATTTAATTTGACTCAAATACGAGTTTTACTTTGTTTTAGTTTATCAGCTTGCACTCAATTTCTAATTACAAATAAATCATAATAGTAAGAACCTATACAAGAACACTAGATGTACACACCATAAAATTTAAATGGATTCACCCGATATTTTGAATAGTACCTCAGAGATTTTGAAAATTTCGAAGGATTGTTAGAATTGATCATTTTCAATTGAAAAACGGAATAAATTAATGTTTATTTTAAGAAAGAAACAAATGAAAGAAAATAAGAGACTCTTTCCGCATGTAGTGGAAAAATTGAAATTGTTTTCTCACGGAGTAAGTGTTTTTTTCTCGACCTCAGTAGCTTGTATTACCTCCTCTTGCGTGCTTTAGATTAGGTTTTCGACCTCCTCTGGGGTGATATTCTGCCACTCTTCTGTGGTGGCTTGGATGACCTGTTGTGGGGTTCTTGGATTATCCTGGCGGGATCTAATTTTCCTTTTGAGACTATCTCATGAATGTTCAATAGGATTCAGGTCTAGAGAGCAAGCTGACCAGTCCAAAATAACGATTCCCTCTGTTTCAAGATAATGTTGCGCGAGGTTGCTGGTATGCGGAGGAGCATAATCTTCCATAAAAGTGAAATTCTCACCGTGGACACCTAGCTAGAGTCTCACTATGGGATCCAGCACTAGGTCCACGTATTTTCTAGTCGTTACACTCGCAGGAAACGAAATCAAATCTGTTTTGCCTCCCAGAATAATGACACCCCGAAACATCACACTGCCCCCTCGGTATTTCGAAATTTGTCTTGCTGCTCGGAGTCTAGCTTGTCTTCCACGACCCCTTAAAACGGAATCTAGCGGTTATCTGATCCAACACAAATTCTGGTCTCGTTCGAACATTTCGCCAAATCTCAATATTCCAATTTTGGTGCTCGATACACCAATCAAGTCTGTTAATTTTTGTTGTTTGGTTAGCTCTGGAACTCTTAAGGGCCTTCTGCTGTATAAACTCCTTGAACGAAGTCTTTGACGTATCGTTTCGACTGATACACTGATGACTGTTGCTTCCAGAAATTGCCTTTGGAGTATGGGGTGCGACGCACTAGGGTCTCTTCTTGCAATTTGGCACAAAAAGTGGTCTTGTTCTTCAGAAGTGATCTTCCTACGAGTTCTTCTAGGCCTAATTTGCAGAGATTGTAGCTCCACGTATCGGGCGTAGGTTTTTGAAATCACCCCTGTGATACCCCCATTGTATGATATTATTATTATAGGCTTGTTCAAATTTTGAAATTCACAGTTTCAAATCTCAGTGACGACAGAGTACAATATCCCGAACATGTGGTGATAATTGAACATTTCTCATCATACTATCCAGTTTTTTTACAACAAAAACTTCATTCTTCACAAGTAGTCAAAGATTAATGTTTAAAAACAATCAATAATGTGGAATACCGAGTGATTCCATATAAATTTGGTTGTGTGTATTCATAATAATTACAGGGATGAAAAAATTATGAAAACCGTTGCAGAAGTGAGGCCTAGTAAACTGTTTCAGGCTGTGGTTTCCAAAAAATTGGAAATCTATAGGACCACCATTCATAATCAAATTTATCAACAAACATGATACAGAACAAGAACATCACATAGTGTTGATTCCAGAAGTGACGAAATATAAGCCGAATCCTAAAGTGCCTTAGCAGAGTGAGGCTTTCTTTCCTCACAATTGCAAATCAAGGTAAAGTCCTAAATTAGGGGAAGAACCACTTATCAGTTTGAGACGTTGGCAACGGTTTCTCGGCTCGAAATAACTTACCACAGAGACTTGCTAAAAACATAAAGACTTCAAGGGACTGAGGAAATCAATTTGATTTTCAATAATTTTTGATCAGCTTTGGACGAGACGTGTTCAGCTAATATCTATAATCAGGAGAAAACCAACATAACATGCGACCTTAGGCGACAAAAGTCTTTGCAATTCGAAGAAATAAACGGTTAGAAAAAGTCCAAGACCATTCCAAATCGTCAGTCAGCATTATGTCTACAAAACAAAACATCTTTATGAAAATTGGACAAGGAGTGGCCCACTTGAAACAGTGTACGTAAGTAGTCATAGCGGATAATTTGACATGAACCTTTCCAAAATTTGGTTTTTCAAAATGTTGCTACCAGACTTCAAGAAAAACAAAGTGGCAAATAAAAAAGCAGTTGCCATCGGGGATAATTTGGCTTCTCATTTTTCACCTGAAGTTATTGAGTTCTTTGTTGAAAATTTGCAAAGTTCTTCTAGACTGATATAACTTTGCCGTTTCAATCCTAAAGTTGTCTAAAGAATGATACCAACAGGTCATCCAAAAGAAATTCGACCTCGATAAATTAATTATAAATTAATAAAAAAAAAATCTAAGTAATCTTCAAACTATTGAAACACTTGCGATCACACTATCTTCCTTCGAAATTATCAAAATCAAGAAGAAAATACAGATACAGGTTTTTAACTTATCAATTATACAGGGTGCTTCAACGAAAACTAAACAGAGGCTATATGTACCAAGATGTTCATTTCTGATCAAAACGCAAAAACTGGTCAATTTTTGTTTCAAATATCAACCTCCTAAGCGGGGGTTGCAATCCTTGAACATTTTGAATAGGGCAGATGGGTCGGGTAATGACTCAAAAGAAAGGTGGTATCTTTGTCTACATCGTCCTGAACAAATTTCCATTTTTAATGGAAAACTGTAAAAGATACAGGGTGAGCAACTGAAAGATAGGGAAGACTATTTCCCTGAGACTATTCAAGTTTCAGTGAGGTAAAATGGAACAGATCCATGCTGATCAATCATCATCAAGTACCAACCTCATCTCGAATTTCAACCACTGGAGCAGGGGTGACAACCCTTGAAAATTTCAGTAGCTCACTCTGTATCTTCTACAGTTTTCAATCAAAAATGAAAATTCGTTCACGGGGATGCAAACAAAGATAATACCTTTCTTACAAGGTATCACTCGACCCATCTACCCTCTTCCAAATTTTCAAGGGTGGTCACCCCTGCTCTAGGGGTTGAAATTCGAGATGAGGAAGGTACTTGATGATGACTGCCATTGATCAGCATGGATCTGTTCCATTTTACCTCACTGAAACTTGAATAGTCTCAGGGAAATAGTCTTCCCTGTATTTCAGTTGCTCACCCTGTATCTTTTACAATTTTCAATAAAAAATGGAAATTCGTTCAAGCCAATGTAGACAAAAATTCCACCTTTATTTTGAGTAATCACTCGACCCATCTGCCTTATTTAAAATGTTCAAGGATTGTAACCACCGCTTAGGGGGTTGATATTTCAGGAAAGTTTTGTACCCCGAAAGATGTCTCCCTTGAAACAAAAATTGACATGTTTTTGTGCTGTTTGATCAGAAATGAATATCTTGGTAGATATAGCCCCTGTTTAGTTTTCGTTGAAGCACCCTGTATATGTTCGCACTTCGCAGTCCAAAATCATATTAACTGTAGACTCTACATTGTGTGTATTGCAATCAGACCACTAGATGCGACGAATGCGAAGTTGCCGCGTTACTCAGCTAGATTAGATAGTGCTGTGACTGTAAAACCTAGTAATATAATAAATTCGTTACTTATTCGAAATTCCGTCATTCTAGAACAGAACTCCGAGAAATAGCAACGTTTAACAAAGGAAGTAACAACGTTCAATTCAAAAACTCTCTGTTGTTGAATTGTAAAAGATTTCTAACACACACATATCCGGAGCTGTCAAAACTCAATATAATGTTGAAATTATTAATCTTTCGACCCCACAAAAGACTATTCATTTCAGATTTTCACCACATATTTCAAGTAGTAGCCCAGAACGTCGAATATAAATAATGCCCAGAAATTCGAGAGGTATCGATATAATGGTTTCGAGATATAAGAAGGTTAAAGATATTGCCTATCTGTGTAGAGCAAAACGACAGCCTGTGAATGGTGAATAGTTTCTCGAATTTAAAAGGGGACCACCTGTGTATTACTGGCCCTAATCTGCTAAATAAATAACTGAATTTCATCTTTTGTGTGCACGCTGTGTTAACAACAACAGTGGATGCTTTGACTGGAAATATTATTCAATTTTAGAATAATGAATATGTTTACACATGTTTAAGAAGAGATGAGAAAAATTAGCTAGTTTTCCTTTTCTATACAGGGTGTTCCAAAGTGAAATATCTGCATATAACTTTCATAACTTTCACTTTGGATGAAATTAAATGTTAAATGAAGCAGATTCAATCATTCAAAACCTTTTTTTTTCAACTGCCGTAAAGAATTTAACAGCGGGGGTGAGTCAAGTATCTTCATATAACTTTGACTCACCCCCAACATTACTAATTTTCATGACAGTAAATTTGTATTGAATATTGAATATTGAATATTAAACATAAAAGTAATATGTTCACCTTTAACAAAGTAGAAATATCCACTTTTAAAAGAGTGAAGATGGTTTGTCTGCGAGAGTTATTAAGGATTCATTTAATGTAACTCTAAATAGATTTTTACATTCAGTGCATAGATCATTAGCCAGTGGTATGTTTCCTGAAAAGTTAAGTATTCAACAACTGTACCTGTAGAAAAGATACCAAATACATGCAATGTGTGATTTCGGCCGATAAATGCAGTTCCATTCTATGAGAAATATCTTGAATTAGTTGTAATGGATTTCTGTGATTAAATTTGGTTGTGAACAAAAATCATTCGGGCTTTAGGTGGGATCACTACTGTGAATAGGTGATATTAGATGTATGTTGAAAGCTATCGAAAAGGGCTTGTGATTTCTCTATTAGCACCTTAAAGTGGGTTTGAAAGAATAAATCGGAAGCTAGGGTAGAGCGGGGCTGATAGTCCCAAATTGCTATCAAAAGCGTCTTATTTTGAAAGTTTCATGCTTTTTCTTATGCAGATTCACTGAAAATGTTATACATTCTTCAGTTTATCAAAAGAACAATCAAGAGCGTGATTGCTCATATAGTTGCTGAAAAATGAAATAACAAATTCAAGAAGAACTTTATGAATTTTTTGCCCTGAACACGAGGTAAAAAGTCCATTCATGGTTATTATCGTCTTAAAGGGTATACTTTGATTATTGAGACGAATAATCATTGAAATGATAATGAATGAATGAATGAAAGGAAAATGAACCAATGCAATACAACCAACATCAAATATATACAAATTATTGAGGAAACTCAAACGATACCTACACATCAAGGAAAAACAATACAAATACGCCTTTTATTATCACGGTATACCTAATATGCTAAAATTTCCATATTTTCTACAAAATCTTCTTCTATCATTACTGTTGCAATTGATGCAGATGAAATAATTGGAATTTAGAGCACAGCGTTCATGGGCCCAGTTCCTGCAAATTGAGCATTGTATCCAATGCTCTTCTGACTTGCTTTCTGAAAAAGGTTCGGACCATAAAGGACAAAAACACCCCTCATCATCCTCTGATGAGGAGCTTTCTTCTCTTGGTATTTTCATTTGAATCGACTTTCCCCTATAATTCATGTTGATTGCCTTTCTTACCTCAAATTCTCCTTCTTTCATATTCTCATTAGAGGAAGATGAAGGGCAATTTTCGCCCAAAACTCTTCACCAACTCGTTTTCCTTAATTTCGACTTCTCTTGTTCTTTTCACAAATAATTTTTTTCATGAGTGTCAAATAAAATTGTAAATGGCTCTTTTGATGTGCATGGTTGAGGAGAATGGGGAATAGATTGCTGTGTAATTATATTTCAAGGCAATATATCAGATTCGTCTGTACATGGAGCTAAGTCTTCAAAAATATTGGAAGTGTTTGAACGATCTGTCACACTAATTGAATAGAAAAAATGCCAGATACCTTGAATGCTTTTATTATATTGACGGGTGAAAGGGCCAATCGTAACGCAGTTTGGACTAGAGATGGGATGTTGTAGATTGTCTTAGTGTTTTCCCTATTGCTTCTCATCCATGAGTCTTGAGCCTCAGACAAATTGGTTTTGAACGGACCAAATACAGAAATATTAAGGGCTTGCAAACTTTGAGAGCAGTGTGAGGGGAACGACAACATGACTTTTCCGTTTTCTTCAGCTAACTCCAGTGTTCTGACACATACATTTGAGGCATGGTTATCCAACAGTAGAATGACTTCACTTTCTTTTGAAGACTGATACAGTGTATAAAATGTGTAATAAAGCAATAAAATTCTTCGTCGGTTATCCATCCACTTCAATTTGCTTTGCCAATGCTTTCTGGATGACCATCACGCATGAAGTGGTTGTGATTATTTTTTCTGGCAAAAAACATTGGTAGGATGTGAGAACCTATAGCTCAGACTCCTACTACAAGGGTGACATTTGTTCATCTTTCTCTGGAAGAGACAGATCCAACAGTAAGCTTTCTTTTTGCAGCGACTATCTTGGTAGGTGTCAATACAGTTAAAACTCTAGTTTTATCTTCATTCCATACAGAAGAGGCTGAAATTTATACCTGTCAATCATTTCTGCCAACTTATCGAAATAATTTTGTATTTTGAAAGGATTAAATGAAGTTGCTCGACTGAGACTACTGAGACATCTTTTTCTCTTGTCAGGAATCAGGTATTTTAATTGAAAATTTAATAGCATAATCATATGCTACACGACGTACCTTAGGCCCAAGTCCATGAAACATCTGGGTAAGTCAAAGAATGAAATCGGACAAACTGTTCTCTTGCTCCTCCATAAAAACTTGACGTGTGGATATGTAACCATAAGAAACATTGTCTGGATCACCTCTATATCGTGCAATTAATCGTTCAAGGGAATTCCTGCATAAATCGTAGTCTCCAGCAACTTGACATATTTATGTTCATTGATGACCTCATTTGCAGCCAATTTCATAATATTCAGAGGTGAAGTCCCTCTATCCGTTCTCTGGTAATGACGAATCTTGAAAAGTAGAGAAATAATGGAGTCATTACTTATGTGCGCTGAAAATTTCTATTGAGGAGTTGAAAGCCTACCAAGGTGCAAAAAGTCCCATCAACGTACTTCTTGCCACTCACAGACTTCAAGAGATATTTGAGGTTATGAAATGAAATCGGAAAAATACTGGATGAAAACGTTATTATTCATTATTTACTAGGATAATAAGCTTGAGTTGCAAACTTATCTAAGTCCTTTCTGGTTACTGATTTCGTAGCTAACAGGAAAACAAACGTCAATAATTATTTTACTTTCGTATAAGTAAAAGACTGGTGGCTATAGTTTATCTTCTCAACACCTTTATGCATCCAAGCGATGTTCTACACTGAATAACATATGTTGGTACTTTTTGGTACCGCCCCACTCTTTTCTTAAAAAAACTTAATAAATAATTGGATTTAAGCGGTTAAAAATGACCGGAAGATCGCAGAGAATGAAATTTAATGGAATAGTGTCAGAAGAAATCGAAATTTATGATGAGGATCGGCAAGGGACAGCATTGGAACCAATTATTTTCATTATGTATATTAAAGACATTTTTAAAGTAGTTAAAAATTTTGAAATGAAAATATTTGCAAATAATTCTATAGTTTATATTGTTGATAATGATCTCGAAAAATATTATCACTATTGAATGATGATCTTTCCTCGCATGAATGACTCTTTGATAATGATTGAGCTTTGAATGTCAGTAAATGAAAATTCAGTGTTATTCGTAGAGACAATACAAAAAGAGGATTCATATAATTTATGAATGATATCTCGTCAGAAAAGACATCTGTTATAGAATATGTAAGTTTTAAAATAGATGAATATTTAAATTATGAAGCTAATGGAGATTATGTGATGTCTAAAATGTCGAGAAAATTTTTTTAATATTATCAAAAATGTCAGTCTCTATGAAACTATTATTGTACTTTTGCTTCATATTCTCATTATTGTTCAATTATGTTATTTAATATTACGATTGCAAAGAATTCAGTAATGCGTATCATTTTGAAAAAGTCTTAGGCATATTTATTTATTTATTCATTTATTATATACTTGATGATTTAAGAGTATCGGATGCTATATATAATAATAATATGATAAGAAATGAAATTGTTCCAAATATATTTACAGGGTGCTTCAACGAAAACTGAACAGAGGCTATATCTACCAAGATATTCATTTTTGATCAAAACGCAAAAACAAGTCAATTTTTGTTTCAAGGGGGACATCTTTTGGGGTACAAAACTTACCTGAAATATCAACCCCCTAAGCGGGGGTTGCAATCCTTGATCATTTTGAATGAGGAAGATGGATGGAGTGATGACTCAAAAGAAAGGTGGTGTCTTTGTCTATATCGCCTTGAACGAATTTCTATTTTTAATTGAAAACTGTAAAAGATACAGGGTGAGCAACTGAAAGATAGGGAAGCCTATTTCCCTGAGAATATTCAAGTTTCAGTGAAGTAAAATGGAACAGATCTATGCTGATCAATGGCAGTCATCATCAAGTACCATCCTCATCTCGAATTTCAACCCCTAGAGCAGGGATGACCACCCTTGAAAATTTTGAAGAGGATAGATGGATCGAGTGATACCTCGAAATAAAGGTATTATCTTTGTCTGCATATCCGTGAACGAATTTTCATTTTTGATTGAAAACTGTAGAAGATACAGAGTGAGGTGCTGAAAAATAGAGGAGACTATCTATCGCCCTGAGCTATTAAAATATTAGTGCAAAAAAATGGAACAGATTCATTCCAGATCAAAAGCTGTCATCTCTGATCTAAATGAATCTTGGGGCGATAGTCTTCTTTATTTTTCAGTGGCTCACTCTGTATTTTCTACAGTTTTCAATCAAAAATTCTTTCACGGGAAGCAGACAAAGATAATACCTTTCAGGATAATGGCCTTGACCTTCTTTATATTTTCATATATATATATATATATATATATATATATATATATATATATATATATATATATATATATATATATATATATATATAAAATATAAAGAAGGTCGAGGCCATTATCCTGGTGAACGAAATGCGTCTCATAGAAATAACAGAGAAAAACATGAAACAAGTACTACGAAGCACAAACAATTAGGTTACATCTGGTCCCAACAAGATCCACAAGAAGCTATCCAAGCTGTTTCAAGACTGCCTCCACGACCCTTCTAAAATACCGGGGTGCTTCACGCTTGGTGTTATATACATGCTCCCTTGAAGAGAAACATTCCCAGATCCACTCCATAAATTATTAATTGGCACTCTGGCGCTACACATTAGTGGATACGTGAAGAATAATCACATTCTCGCCCACGAACAAAGATACTGTCGTTAAGGAGGAGGGTGTAAGGAGCTGTTGATGGTAGATTACATCCTCACGAAGCAATCACGTAAAAAGTCCGTAATCTGTCAGTAGACTCGATAGATTACAAAAATGCAATTGATAGCTGCTGATTAGGGTGTTGCGATTGTACGGAATATATAATCCAATAATACAGCTGTTGCAGCATCTAATGAGTAGCTGGAGAACATCCCTACACATTCCATCTGAAAACGGGCCCTTGGCAACCGGTGAGGTACTGATAAGAAAGGGGATCTATCAAGGCGACCCCTCAATCCCCTTATTTTCTGTCTTGCAATGTATACCCTAAGAACTTCATTAAATAATAATGGGTACGCCTAAATCTCTCATAGAGACAAGAATACTTAGATCACTCACCAGCTCTACATGGATGATCTTGAGATACATGCATCTAGCACAGACCAGATGAAGGGACAGCTGGAAATGGTTGGGGCTTTCAGTAAGGATATAATAATGGAGCTAGGAATCTAAAAATGTGCTGTGGATAACATAAATAGGAGGAAAATCGTCGATGAGGAACCAGAGATGACATTAATGAACGATATACATTCTCCATGGTTAGGTGCCGAGGACTCTTATAAGTACTTAGGGATGCAACAAGCATTGCAGATCAAGAGCGAAGAAATGAGAAATCTTCGCAGCGAAAAGTTTTTCAGCCGACTGAAAGAAATCTGAAATCCAATGTCAATGTTCAAGGTTATTAACATCTGGGATATGCCCAGTACAGCATACTCCTTTGGCGTACTGAGATGGTCGGCCACGGACCTCAGAGCAATGGACACTAAGGTTCGTTTTCGTCTCACTAAACATTGCATGTATTATCCGCATGCTTCGGTGGCGTGATTATTTCTACCCAGGCGTGAGGGAGGAAAGGGTTTGACGAGCCTGGAGGCTGCAGAGAAAGTCATAAACTTGAAAAAGTATCTTGTTATCAAGTATACGCCCCTCTTTCAAACCTTGCGCTTGGCTAACAACAATTTCCCGGCTCTGAAGCATAACAAATGCGAGATTTTATCTCCAAGTTGCACAGTTGCTCAGTTGAAGGAGGAATATCATAGCAAGGCCCTCTATGGTCGATATCCAGGAAACTTCGTTAGTGCACAAGTAGATAGAGTGGGGTCAGTCACTTTTATGCGATCTGACTAACTTTTCGCTGAAACGGAAGATCGTTTAACCGCCATCCAAGATCAGGTGGTTCCAACGAAGGCTTACATTGAAAACATAACAGGGAGTGATATAACTCTGACCTATGCAGAAAATGCTCGAGAACTCGGAAATTATCCAACACATCACATTTTCTATTCGAGCTCCGAAGGATTACTTTGACAGACATAACGGCATGTCGAAGTTTTACCATCAAGCTATGTCAGTGAAGCTGGGCTTCACTGACATAGTTCAGATATCGGTCACATCAGGAGGTGTGCAAACTGCACTGGGACACCACTATTATGACTGATAAGCCTGTGGCCCATAACAAGCGTAAGTGAAATACCCAAAGATATCCAAAAAACACTAAGAACAGCTCTGAAAGGAATTTCACCGATAATACTAACAGAATCAGTAAATTTTCTCATCAATATGAATCTCGGACCTCCAGAACTTTACGGCCTCATCAAAAATCACAAATACAATGTCCCAATACGTCCAGTATTATCATTCATGAATAGATCAGTATCTAAATTGGCAAAAGAATAACATGTTTTCCAACATTCCAGGAGACGAATACCTCCTATTGGTCTCAGACGACCTAAAAAAATCACACGTTCGATTGCAAAGTGCTGGGTAAGTGCAGATAAAGTGCTAGAGGAAAATGTTAATTGTCAGTACGTTTTAAAAATCTGATCGAAGCACTACAGGTAAAAATCTCTATGATTAATGAGAGAAAAATGCCAAATGAGTGATTGGGACGAAGAGGTATGCATTAAAAAGTGCAGAAGAGAGTAACCGAGGAAAATGAGGAACTGGGCTTAGAGATAATAGTACGAAAGTGAAATGCGAGAAAAGGCATTGTACAGGAGAAAAATTCAGAAATGATCGCGTTAGTCGAGAAAAGGAGATGCGAGCGGAAGGAAAGGCTACAGGAGAGTTCGGAAGGAAAGAGCTACAGCAAAGAGAGGAAGTAATTGCCGAAACAGCAGAGCGAAAAAAATTGTAGGGTAAAATTTTCAGTGGAAAAGGTGGTAAGTTAAGGCATAAAGAAGGCGAACGAGTATTGGCTGGTGATAAGAGACTTGAAGGGGTTAGAAAGAGAGAGAATGAGCGAAGGAAAAGTTCTTCGGAGTAGAGTGAAAGAACCGAAGATAATTGCTGAAAATGATCTAGGACTATGAGAAGCATAATAAGAATTCATGAGGAAGAATAACGAAAAGATATTGTGTGTAAATCAGAGAAATAAGGGACGTCATCCAAGATCTAATAAAGGGAACGTTATGAAAACAAGACAGAAGCACAAGCGTGAATGTGCTGTATGAAAAGATAAGATATAAGAGTTTAGATCTGAGCGCAAGCACAATGCTGAGGTAAGGGCAGGAAATGTGCACGAGAAAAATGTAAAAGGTGAGAGCCTTGAGAAAATTTCAGGATAGCGCTGCAGAGGAATATCCCGATGATCAAAATGAGAGCAAAATGCCAAATGAGAGTATAGAAGGATGAGTTATGCTGTAAATATAGAATAAAATGCGAGAGAAGTTCAGAAGAGAGTAAACGAGGAAAATCAAGAACAGAGTGAATAATGTGTAAGTGATATGCGAGAAAAAGGTTAGAGGAGTACAGAAGAGTTCAGAAATAAATTCGTTTGTTCGAAATAAGGAGATGCGAGCGGAAGGAAAGGCTTCAGGAGTGTGTGGGAGGAAAGAACTACAGGAAAGAGCGCAAGTGATTGGCGAAATGACGGAGCGATAGAAAATAGAGGATCAAATTCACGGTGGAAAAAGTGGTAAGTTAAGGCAGAAGGAAGGTGGAAGAGATATGACTAGTGATAACAGACCATGAAAGGGTAAGAAAGACAACGGATGAGAAGGATGAGAACGGAAGAAAAGTACTTCGGAGTAGCGTGAAGGAACCTAAGATAATGGCTGAAAATGATCTAGGAATATGAGAAGCACAATAAAATTTATGAGGATGAGAGATTGTATGTAAATCACGGAAAGAAGGGACGTCATCCAAGATCTGAGATAGGAAACGATATGAAAACAAGAGACAGAAGCACAAGCGTGGAAACTGCTGTATGAAAAAGACCTAAGAGTGTACGATAACGAAGTGCTGGAATAAGTGCTGGAAAAAAGCAAGAGGAAAATGTAAAATGAGAGTGCGTTGTGAACATCTCAGCAAAGAACTCCAGACCACAATCCTGATGGTTAATGAGAGAAAAATGCCAAATGAGAGTTTGGGAGGAGGTGGTTGTATTAAATATGGAACAAAAATGACTATGAAGAGGCTAGAAAGACAGACAATGAGAATAAAAGAAATTTTCTTCAGGTAGTGTGAAAGAACCGAAGATAATCGCTGAAAGCACTTGAGCGTTTTGCTCAAGTTGTGCCTACACCAGAATTATTTCAAATTCAACAATAAATTCTATGGACAACCTCACTGTCTACCGATGGGATCACCATTGAGCCCTCTAATAGCTGACATTTTCATGCCATATATTGAATAAATCATATTCAATTCCTCCGTATCCAGATAAGTAAATTCTTGGTATAGATATGTACACGATATACTTCCATGTTTCATAGGAACCGCTAGACAACTAGATCAATTTTTAGTTTACATCAATAACATTCATCCCAAAATTAAATTCAAAATAAAGACAGAAGTCGATAATCAGATTTACTTTTTAGAACTAACAATCATTCATATAAATAACACACTAACTTTTGATATATATCGAAAACCCACCTCTACTAATATTTGTATCCCTTATGACTCTACGCACCCAAAATCTCAAGAATACGATGCATTTAATTCAATGATTCATAGGGCTTTCTCTCTGCTATTATCTGAAGAAAATATGTCTAGCGAAATGTCAACTATTAAAGAAATAGCTAATAACAATGGTTATCCCTCAACTATAATAAACAAAATGATTCGAAAGAAACAAACACAAAATGGCATATCATTATATTCACCCACGTATATAATCAACTGATACAGATAAATATATTTCATTAACATATTTTGGCCTTATCAGCGAAAAGATTGCAAATGTCATTTAAAAACAGAATAAAAAGAAGCTTTCAAGACCCACATGAAACTCTCCCTGGAGCTTTTTGATAGTGAGGATAAAACTGATAAATTTGACAATACTTGAGTACATAAATTGTCCTGTATGAATTGTGAAGGCGTCTATATATGTCAAACTGGTCGTTCATTCAAAACGAGATATAAGGAGCATCAGTCAGATTACAATAACCAGAGAACAGACGAATCTACTTTTGCTTCACATTGTATCGAAAATAGCTATCATTTTACACCTATAGATCAACTTAAAATTATTCACAGAATACCTCAAGGAGCAAAGTTAGATTTCTTGGAATCAATCGAAATTTTCAAACTGCAACAAACCTCCCAGAGATAATAATCTTCTGAACAACCAGTATGGCCCGGCTTATTCGTCCCTATTTGAAATCTTTAAATAATATCTGCTCTTATCATAATTATTTTATTGCCTCTTATTTGCACCCTTATTAATTTTGTACCTACCAATTTATATATGTATGTATTCTCAACTGTAGTTCAATACTTATTGTCAGCTGAAGATGGCCGAGAACTTTATAGAACTTGAATCATTTTGATTCTTATTCATAAGACCACCTGAAGAGCCTAGTATATGATGTCCTTATCAGAGATATTGCTCAATAAAATAATGCATGACTCTAATGAACAGAAGATCAACCACATCTAACTCATTTTAGAATGAGAGATATCTTTTGAAAGATTGTAAAAATGCATCAAAGTTGAAACATCTAATAAATAAGAAGGTAAATTGGTTTGGAAAGAACAGTTTACAGGACATCCCAAGCACTGGTGGGATTACAGCACGAACTCATATAATCTTAATTAAGAACACTATACTCAGGTCCTCCAACTAAACCTAACAGTTTGGGAATGAAGGCGTCCTAATCATGTTCCAAATCTCTCTTGCAATGTAACTAGAAAAACTTTCCGTACCTTTGCGCATCTGTTACAATTTTTGACCAATAAAGTAACTCTATATATTGCTTGAACGCATATACTAGAAGAACAGATTCAAAAGATTGCAATGGCATAGCTTAATGAAAGCAAGTGATCATTGGGTTCACACGCTCAATATGTTATACTCTCCACACTTTTTCCATACAAATGTCTAAGATTTAGTTGAATGTCCTGAATACAGTGTTCTTGATCTGATGCAGCAGCATTTTATTTATAACAAAAAATCCAAATCAAAATTTAACATTGGTTAAACAACTTTCTGTGATTAAATATACCTTTCTATGACCAATATAGGTTCTCTCCATAAAATCTTATCGATCGAAATCCAAAAATACTCTGAAATTCTCCCTCCATTACAAACTTTTCGAGACAATACGGTTATGTGTAAATTAACAATCCCACTCGAAGTTGGTGATAAGTCATCAGTGTCAACTACGTCAACACTTTGGCAATTAATCATCTTCTTGAAGCTCGGCACCCCACATTTCGTGCCACGTATCACGGTGGGGTCTAGGTAAGACTTGTTTCTGTTCTATCCGCTCCAACAACTTTAACGTAACGCAAGAAAGACCGAAACCGTAATTTATTACAGATCTTAGAAAATATATTTCATAAGTTGCGACGAATATGAAGGGTGTGATATTTAATTAATCGAAACTGTATATTATCTATCGAACTATAATATCGTTCGACCAACGTTGCCGTGAGGAAGGGTAACAATAATGGAGATATCATTGAGATGGATATCAGAGCAGGTATTTCCATATTTTCATATATAGTGCCTTAGTCAATCCGTCAAACTGATGGTGGCAAATCCATGATATCCATGACAATATCCACAGTCCTGCAACTTTCCTTGCCTTTTCTCCAACTTTCACCTTTCAAGTCATCAGAGCAAATAAATATGATATGATCATTACACCGAAGTATGATTTTGAATTGAAAATCATGCAGTACCCTTCAAGAAAATACAGGTTATTTCTTAAGTACGCTTAACCCGGCGTCATGGGGGCTGGGTCAAAATTACCCGCACTTTTGTAGTTCGCTTGTAATTTTACAACGACGCGCGCGACGTTGCCGCTCTTCGCAGTAGCTGGAGTTGTCGAGTCCCTCTACACGTTTATCCCGCGAAATCAGTTTGGCAAGGGCCGCGTTGAGAGTTACAGTCACGGGAAAAAGGTAAATATGACCCATGCCTGTATTCAGTGTAACTGTTTTAAGCCATGTATTTCAATTACTGTTTACATGATTTATTGTTGTTTATGATGCTTTGTATTAGTGTTACTACATTGTTTTGAGGTTTTGACGTTTTTTTATTTTTACGGTAGGTAGTACGAGTAATAATGGATCGCGAAGAACTGGAAAGACGTCGTATTATGGCGGTACTTGAAGAATCGGATTCGGATGTTATGCCGTCTGATCAGGAATCTGGAGAGGATGATGACCACGTGAGTGAGTGCAGTGAAGCAACCAATACGGAGCAAGAGATTTCGGATGACGACGAGGTTCCATTGGCGACAATTAGACGTAGGGTACAGTCTGAAGCAAATCTGCATCAGGAGGAATATGCATCAACAAGTTTGTCGACTCGTGATTGTGAGATCACACGGCAATATTTTGGTAAAAATGGTACGGCTTGGTTTCGAAAGCCTCTTCGACAGAATGTTCGAACAAGAGCTGAAAATATAATCCACCAGTTGCCGGGGGTAACTCCGGAAGCTAAGGCTGCTTTGTCGGAATTTGCGAGCTGGAACCTATTTTTTACTGATGAGATGTTGCAACTTATTCTAAAATATACAAATGAACTTATTCGTCCTAAAATAGCATTGTGCAATAACTTATCAAAATACACACATATAAAATAATGTAGTATGGCAGACTTGAAAGCTTTGTTCGGCCTTCTTTACCTTGCTGGCTTTAACCGCTCTGGTAGACAAAACTTGAGTGACTTGTGGTCTACTGATGGCACTGGAGTAGACATTTATAGATTAGTAATGTCTAAGCAGCGTTTTTATTTTCTTCAAAGCTGCTTGACGTTTGACCACCTTCTACTCGCGAAGAACGGAGACAATTTGATAACTTAGCACCAATTAGAGAACTGTTTGAAGCCTTTGTTGAAAACTGCAAGAAATCTTATGTTGTTTTGCCAATACATTCCATCAAAGCCTGCCAAATATGGATTAAAAATATTTGCTTTAGTAGATGCACGAAACTTTTACATCAAAAATATTGAAATATATCCTGGAAAGCAGCCTGATGGTCCATATTCTTCAAGTAACAAGCCATTTGATATAGTAGATCGAATCGTGCAGCCCATATCCAAGACAAATCGTAACGTGACGTTTGATAATTGGTTCACCAGTTATGAACTTGTTCAGCATTTGCTTAGTGAACATAAATTGACGTCAGTTGGTACCCTGCGTAAGAACAAGAAGGAAATACCACCTGAATTCACAAAATCGCGTAAAGGTGTTTTTACCTCTCAATTTGCCTTCCAAAAAGAAATAACTCTTGTTTCTCATACACCCAAAAAGAACAAGATAGTGTTGCTGATGTCAAGCCTTCACCATGATGACAGTATTGATATTTCTACTGGCGAAAAGAAAAACCAGAGATAAACACCTATTACAACATAACAAAATGTGGAGTTGACGTTGCAGATGAGTTGTGCGATTCGTATGACGTGTGTCGTAACTCAAAGAAGTGGCCGCTGACAATCTTTTATGCCATGTTAAACATGACGGCAATTAATGGACTTATAATACATCGCATAAACAATAAGTCAAACATAAAACGACGCTGTTATTTGAAAAACCTAGGCCTTGCTCTTGTTAGTGATCACTTGAAAGTCCGCCGGAATGTTCAAAGTTTGCCACGAGAACTTCGTAAAAAATTTGCCAATTTTCAGGGAATCTACAGAGGAGCCCTCAGCAAAAAAACAAATGCTCGTAAGAGGTGTCAAGTGTGTCCTGTAAACAAAGATCGCAAAACTACACACGTATGTGAAAGATGCAACAAGCATATTTGCCCTCAACATATAGTGCCTTTCTGTGCTAATTGTATTGGTAATAATGAGTCTGACTAATTTATTTTTATTATTTTATCTAAGAAGATATATAAGGGCTTTATTAGAAAACCAAAGACTGGTTAATATTTTTTGAAAGTTTTGCTAAGGAAAGCCAAATTTATTGATTTTTAGTGAATAGTTTTCAAAACCTTGTTCCTATTAATAAAAGTTTGTATTTTCACTATGTTTATGGTTTTGTATTATCCTTGTAATAGTAAATTATTGCATGTTACAAAAAAAATATCGTTTTTCTCAAATACATACAGAAATCCTTATCTGGGTAATGATGACCCAGCCCCCACGTCCGTGTAACAATTTTCCACCCCCATGACGCTGGGTTAATATTTAGGATGGTGATTCCACATCTAAAATAGAGAAGATTTATACATTTGGCACAGCATGTAGTATTTAATTTTTTCAAGACAAAAGCAAATGGCAAACTCTGGAGAAATCCTCAATTTAGGGAATATGTTGATGCTAGTATTTTTTCATCTACTCTTTTCCGTGTTCTCATAAAAACTTTCAGGAAAGTCTAATTCGCTAATAACACAGGCGTCGGACGATTTTGATGCCGGGGATTTTAGACCTGATCTTAAGTATATCTAACATGCAATAATAAACAGAAAATAATATTTTATTGGCATTCTTCTTCGACCTCTTCGTCAACGAAGATTGGCGATCATCGTAGCAATTTGAACCTCGGAGACTGCCGCACTGTCGAAGGTTTTTCAGCCAGGACGTCCTTCTCCTTCCAGGTGCACGCCTCCCTTAGATTTTGCCTTGGATAATTAGTTGTAGGAGCTTGTACTTTTCATTTCGCATAACATGAGCAAAGTACCTACTGGAGTCTCCGTTTTTTTATTTTTGTGAGTGAGTGAGCTGAACACCACGTCCGATCTTGCAAAGGACTTCTACGTGGTCTCTCCAAGACATTCTAAGCATTCTCTGGTATATCCACATTTCGAATGCTTCAATATCTTCTCTAGGCATTGAGTCAGCTTCCAGCCTTCCAAAAGTTAGCAACTTTTGCATCTTGATGAAAACTCCTGGAGCCTGTTCAATTCTTCTCTTTTTCTCTGGTCTCATTTCCCATTTACTGTTGACTAGGCAGCCGAGGTATTTAAATTGCGTGCAGCGTTCGATTTGCTGGCCCCTCAGTTGTGGAGCGGCAGGAATGTCTCCGTTTTTGCCAATAACCATGAGTTTGGACTTCCTAATATTCATTTTAATGTCCGCGTTTACTCAACCTAACAGTAATTTCAGTCCCTCAGCTGTTGTAGCTATAAGAACCGTATCGTCGGCGTATTGTAGGTTATTTATTAGTTCCCCATTCACAAAGATGCCTTCCTCGACTCCTTCTAAAGCTTCAGCCATTCTTTCCGAATACAGATTAAAGAGCGTTGGCGAGAGGACACAGTCCTGCCTCACCCCGCGGTTAATTCGAATGTTCTTTGTTTCTTCATGCTCAATCAGCACTGGCGCCACTTGATTCCAGTACACACTTGCAATCGTATTCACATTTCGATCATCTATCCCGACTTTTATTAGAATTTCGAGGAGTGGGACATGTTTCACCTTATCAAATGCCTTCTCAAAGTCTATGAAGCAGGCAAGGACGTCAACATTCATGTCCATGTTTCTTTGAACTAATACCTGCAGACAGAAGAGATCATCCCTTGTTCCGAACCCATTAAAGTATCCAAATTGCTCGTTAGACACATGTTCATCACATTGACGATAAATTGTCCTCAGAATTGTCAAACAGAATTTTATTGGCATTAAATATCAAGAAATTGCCTTTTTATTGATTTTCTAGAATGAAACTGACATGGGAAATCTCGCATGATTCCCAGTCGGCCATCATATGAGTGCTCCACCTTTCTTGGTATCTATTCTCCATCGTTTTTGGGTCTTTGTGGACACGTCCTTCTTTTTTTCGCTTAGATCTCTCAAATCGTATTGGAATTGATCTAGATCACTATTGAGATGTGTAATTTTATACTCATATTATGACCTTAACCTCTGAAACGAACCATCATTTCCTTTTCTTATTCTGCATTGTCAGCTTTAAGGATTTCCGAGGAAATTTTGTGTTACTGTTACAGAAAATTTCCAGATCATTCATAAAAATTAGTAAATTCTGTCAATAATTAACAAATTTGAAGTCCATCACATATACCTGCATTTAGTTTTTCAGTACTTGAACCTGGGAATTTCAGTGAAATAAACTGAAAACATTGAGCATTTCTGTCGAGAGCCTCAACAATTTGCTTCATTCACTCTAATTTTCTATGCAATGGAGAAAGAATGATTTCTTCTCTTGAAACTCATTTATGAAATTTTCTTTCCCAAGAAGAGCATCCTTCAGAGGCCAATGTATTTGCACATTTCTGAATAAGGAATAAGACTTTGTGCTGAAGAAATATTAGGGTATTTCTATTCATGCCGATTGTTTTTGTTGGTGCCCACTATAGTAATACAAAAGTAACAGTCGTCATAATGATTTTTGTTTTTCTCGTCATACCATACGCACTACGAACTTCAAAGATTTACGTGTCTCTTTCTTCCATTGTCGTTCAATTGTATGTTCAATGCATAGTTTACATACACTATTAGGCACCTACATTTTATCTTTGTGTAGAATTTCAATACCGAAGTATGTAAAATACAAGCGACTCAGTGTTTATTATCGGTTTACGCTGATGTTTCAGTGTTTCTCCATAAACATAACAAAATATATCTGGATTGTTAACACCAATTCTGGTCGTACTAGCCATAATGAAATAGTAACATAAACGCGATGTTTTTGTAATGATGACTGTTACGAGTTGAAATGACATATGGCAATATACTGTATATTTACTTTCCCAACAAAAATGGAGAAGAACTAAAGATTATTCTAGAACAATTCACAAATAAGTTCGATGTAATGGTCTTAAGTGGAACATTTCATGTAGATAGAAAATCATATAAAGGTTATAGGGGATATTTTTAATAATCACTATGCAACAGTTGGTAAATAGGTTAGGTTAGCTTAGCAGCTAAATTATACAAGTCTAATAAGTCTCCGTTTGGGAACAGCTTTTGTATTTCAGGCCAGCATGCGAACAGGAAGCGGATAAATATTTGAGTGAACTAAAAAAAAATACGGTACCTGGTTACGATGGCTTGACCTCGTAGACATTAGACGAAATTGAAGATCAGATAGTTCCTCCTTTGATTAAACTCAACAACCATAGCATAGAATCAGGGATTTTTTCAAGCGTATTCAAAATAGGTGTAATGTAGCCTCTTTTTAAAATAGGTGATAGGGAAAATGTCATAAATTATAGATCTAGAACCCTTATTTCTAATTCAGCAAAAGTCTTGGAAGATATTATAAAAAACGAATTGTCTATTATTTTGATATCTTGAATATGATATCGAACCAGAAGTTCGGTTGTAGACGGGAAAAATGTAACTGGGACACCCTTTTAGGATTAACGCTATGGTTCAACAAAGACTGCGAAAGAGCCTCTGCAGCCAAGAACAGAGCTTACAAGTCATGAAAGATGAATCCAACAGAGGAAACAACAACAACCTTCGTACGGATACGGAACGTATATAACTTAACAACTGCATGAGCAAAGGTCAAGGGTAACTAATAAACTCCTTGAACAGGTATAGCGGGACTAGACAGTTCTGGTCTATGGAGAAAACTGTCGAGTTTCTGCAAATCTGCGTTTCCACCTCTTGTTAGAGAAGACGGAAGTATACCTTCATCTCCGAAAGGGAAGGCCGATCTCTTTGCTTTCTTGTTCTCAAAGAATTCTGAGCTAGATTCATCTAATGCAATACCACCGAACATTCCACCTACATATTCTTCCATGGTAGAAATCAAGTTCAGAGTTCGTACTGTGAGATGGGCTCTCGAGCAGCTGAACTGAAAGAAGGCAGTTGGTCTAGACGAAATACCGCCAATCGTCCTGAGAAAGTGTGCTCCCGAACTGACACCTATTCTCAACCGCCTATTTCAGATTTCTTATGAAAGTCAGACTTTTCAGAGCAGCGAGAATTCAACCGATCCCAAAGAAAGAAAGAAGTCCTTACCCCGAAACTACCACCCTGTTGCACTTTTTCATTATGTCTAAAGTAATGAAGAGAGTCATAAGCCATGAACTCATCAAATACTTTGAGTTGCAGGGAATTATTAACGATCGTCAGTATGGTTTTCACAGGCAAATATCGACAGGAGATCTGCTCGACTACGTCACTCATGTTTGTACATCAACGATGAAAAAGCATGGGGAATCTAGATCAATAGCCCTCGACATCTCTAAGCCTTCGATAGGGTTTGGCATGCAGCCTTGTTGAATAAATTTGCGGCATATGGGCTTCCCGAAAAATCTTGTTTCTGTTGCAGATGATCGATCCTCTGTCATCTACAGAGATCTTCAGTTTTCAAGACGGTTGTACCATGGTTTCGTCTTTCAGTAGTCTGCGGCCGATTACAGCTGCGTTAGAGATGTCAACAAATTAATACTATAAACTCTGACCTACAGAGAATATGGGGCTGGGGTCAGTTGAACCTGGTGAGCTTCATCGCAAGCAAGACGCAATCAACTAAATTTTCTAGAAAGGTCCCCGATGGAGAACCTCCTCTAAAGATGCTAGGCGAATAAGTTGCATCCAAAGATTCGATGCACCTTCTCGGAATAACAATAAACTCCGGGTTTTGCTGGCATGAACGTGTATCAGCAATAGCTCAGTCGGCATCAGCTAAACTTAGTTTTCTTTTCAGAGCCAAGCGATACTTTACGTCATCTCAGCTGTTGCTTCTATATAAGGCGCAGACTCGACCTGCTTTGGAATATTGTTCTTATGTATGGGGATCTTCCCCCGAACATTTGTTGCGGATGTTGGATTGTGTGCAAAAACGGGCTGTGTGCCTCATCGACCGACCGGAGATTACCCGCGATCTCCAACCGCCGGCTCTCAGAAGACAAGTTGCTGACCTATCTCCGTTTTACAGATACTTCCACGGAACATGCTCCAAGGAGCTAAAAGACCTTGTTCCGGGAAAAACAACACTAGGGTGGCAAGGCGTCCTCATCGTATGGCGATACATGTAGCGACCACTCGAACCTCTCTCTATAAGAATTCCTTTGTTTCCAGGGACGGTGAGCTGTGGGACTCGCTTCCGTCCAACATCTTCCCAACATCCTACAAATTGGCCCTCTTCAAAAAGCGAGTAAACAGACACCTCAATTCTTCCCAGGCCCCCACTCATGTGGTGTAAAGGGTTCGCCTATTCCTGGGAAGCGCGCATAAAAAAAACGAAAAAGTTATATGAAGCTCTGAATGAGTCTAGTCCATGCATCTTCATTTTCGTCGATTTTGGCCAACGTTTTTGACACTGTGTGTCATAGATTGTTGCATGAAAAAATTCGTGCCTGTGGATCTCGTGAAGGGACGTGTAATATCATTGAAAATTACATCAGGATTCGGAAACAGTGTGTCCGAGTCGATGATTAGAAGAGTGGTTTCAGGGATGTTGAATGCGGGGTTCCACAGAGCATAGTGCTTGGTCCGATTTTGTTTATTATCTATATGAACCCACCTAACGATCCATTGAAATAGGTAAACTCAGATCTGCAGAATAATATTTTCCACTTATTAATCGGTTATCATCATCTGAATAAGGAGTGTAGTTGAATGTATTAAGATTCAAGCAATTGTTAATAGAAATCCCTAAACTCATTAATTTATTTGACTAGGAAAATAATCCACATGCCACAACAGGAACCAGACATATAGAAGCTTTCTCTAAATTTTTGGGTAGCGATATTTGTTAATTTCTTAATAGGTCCCCAATTTTTCTATCAAATATTGATGCAGAAACCTATACAATTTCAGAAGATCATTCTCCAGAACTTTCAGAAGGTATACCGCTCCTGCTATGCAATTAAATCTTATACAATCGTGGCGATGCACGAGTTCATTCCAGTCTGATGGCTTCTTAAAATTTGAATGAAAATCTCCATGCTGTCGAATAGGGCGACTGGGACCACAACCCAGACACCTGATCTCATTCAGTTAGATTTTTTAATTAGGAATCATTTTAAATTCATCAGTTTTGTATGTCGAAAACTGTCGTTTTTAAACTTATAAACCACATTATTGATGGTATCGTAATTATTAGAAATTTTTGAACTTAATGTATAACCTCCGTATTCAAACACAGCCTTAGAGATATTCTCAAACATTCCCCGTACATCTCCGATGATAAATTCTATCTATATTATACCCACTTCTGTTCACAACTCAATCCCTAGTCTGAATATTTCACACCCTCGTCGCTGGGGTATATTGGATTCATATGACTAACCTAAAAGATACCTCCTTAGGGAAATGTGCTCCACTTCCTTTCAAAACTGATCATCAATTTTCTTATTAAATATTACAGAGATTTACTGACAACATTATTCACACGGGTTGGCAGAGATTGATTTAACATCTAGAGCTCCACTGACATCTTTATGAAAGGACATTAAGAATGAAATTATGTTTACGGAAACACATGAGAATATTAAGTTAAGATGAACTTGTTATGTGGTAAGTAGGTTTCATACCTACTGGGTTTGAAGAAGAAGTAAGAGTGATTGATTCAGATTAATTACATTCTGTGGTGACCATCGAATGAAAATGAGTTTTGATAGGAAAAAAATGAGTGTTACCGCTTGAAGTGAAAATAGAAATGCTTGTTCATTTACGTCTTGAAGAGTCGTTTGCATCCAGATCATGCTCATTCAATGTTAACAAATCAATGGTACGATCGATAAAATAATATAACTCCAACTTCACCGTCAGCGAAAATTTTTCGTGATACAGCAATAGAAAGAATGGAAGTAGCGTTGTTATATGGATCGAAGACAGCAACTTGCATAGTCGAATAATTCAAGGTGCGATAATCATTACTTAGCATTGAAATCGTTGAAGAAACTGCATTTGCAGACACTGCTGCAGCAGAAAGATATTCAGAAGAATTTGCAGGCCTAGTATGCATATGAAACTGCACTTTTTTGAAGGAAAATGCCAAACAAAATATTCATTTCCAAAATCGAAAAGCCTGCCCCTGGATTTAAGACAGCAAATGATACATTGCTGTTCTAATGCATTTGGCGATTGTGTCATTAAACCAGTGATACCTAATAGATCGTTAAATCATCGTACTTAAAGAATCAAAACAAGAACGACCAGCCATTGTCGCCGCGTTTTTATTCTTGCCGATTTTCTAGAAATTTCGGGCGTCGCGTTGGACGGGAACGTTCGAGACTTTCGTTCACGCCGATATAAATGTTGCGCCTGCAGGAATTAGAGTCATTCTGAATAGTAACTTGAAGGCAACACTACGTCGATACAAAGTTCATTATTAAATAGTACAAAATGAGTGCAGCGAAGAAATTTAAAACGTATCATTTTAACAACGATTGGGAGGCAGAATTTTTCTTTTGTATGGTGAAGGATAAGTGCATTTGTCTTATTTGTCGTGCTTCAGTAGCGATACCTAAGCGTGGTAACTCAGAGAGGCATCATAAAACGGTCCATGAAAAATATGAAAAGGATTTTCTGCCACAGAGTGATTTGAAAAAATGAAAAGTACGTGATTCGATATCATGTTTGAAAAAAGAAAAAAAAATGTGCACAAGACCAGCCAAACAATCAAAAGCTGCTACGATCGCGTCATTCAAAATATCTCATATATTGGCGAAACACAAGAAACCATTCGAAGATGGTTCGGTTGTAAAGGAAGCATTTATTGAAGCGGGTGAGACTTTATTTGGAGACTTTTAAACAAGAACAGATATCATGCCTTCTATTAGAGAACTTCATTTATCTCGTCCGACTGTCACAAGGCGTATTGAAGTCATGACATGGTAGATAAACTAAAGCATGATATCATGAAATATACATACTTTTCTTTACAGTTCGACGAATCCACCGATATTAAAGGTACTGTCCATCTGTGTATTTTTATTCGGATGGTATTCAATGACATGTTGGCTAAGGAAGAATTTTTGATAATCATTCCTCTGAAAGGAAAGACCTGTAGCGAAGATATATATATATATATATATATATATATATATATATATATATATATATATATATATATATATATATATATATATATATATATATATATATATATATATATATATATATATATATATATATATTTTCTTCAATTTTGTATAAAAACTGCAAGCTAACAATATATATATATATATTAGTGTGAATTACGACCGATGGAGCACCAGCAATGACTGGAAACAAAAACGGGTTTGTGGCATTTTGTCGAGCTAATGAATATTTCCCTTCATTTTTTTCATTCCATTGCAGTATACATCAACAAGTTTTGTGTTCAAAAGTTTTAACCACGGTGGAAATTATGGGCATAGCACCAAAACTTGTAATTCCATCCGTGTACGTAGATTGGATCGGCGGCTCTTTAAGTTGTAGTTGAAAGATTGGCACTCAGCTGAACAAAATGATTCAGTTCTTCACACCGACGTCAGGTCGTTGGGTCGCAAAAAATTTCTAGAAAGGTTTCAAGATTTATCGCCCGAAATAACAGCTTTTCTAGACGAAAGAGGTAATGACACTCAGAGGTTGAAAAACGAAAAATGGCTGATTGATTTGGCATTTTTGGTTGATATCACAATGCACTTAAACACCATTAACTTGGAGCTTCAAGGTTAAGGAAAAACTATTATTGAGAAGATAAGCGCAGTAAACGCATTCAAAAGTAAATTGCAACTTATGATAGATTAACGAAAAGAACGAATCTGAAACATTTTCCGTCTTTGAAAGCATGGATTCTTCAGTTGAATTATAATACGTATAAGGCTGAATTATTAAATATTTTGGTAGAATTCGAAATGCGCATTTATGATTTCAGTAAATTGGCAAATATAACGTCATTTATGAGATATACTTTTTCATGTAAAAACATTGAGGAATAAGCTACTGAAATAGCAAGTCAGTTTAATATGAACTCATGTTCTGTTGAAAATGAGTTGGTGCAGATTATGTCAGATATACATCTCGAAGCTACAGCATCTGGTACAAATTTTTGGTGTTTTATATCTGAAAATAAATATCCGAATGTGAGGCGAATCGCCCTTCAACAGACGTCAATGTTTGGGTCAACTTACTTGTGCGAGTCTGCATTTTCTGAAATAAACCTAATTAAGTCAAAATATTGCAATCGACTAACAGACGATCATATGTCATCATGCTGGCGATTAGCACTCAGTGGTTACGTACCATGTTATGAAAAGTATGTTGAGGACATGCAGCGTCACGATTCAACATCCAAAATCATTCCTTAGTTAACTATATGTAACTCTTTTGTTTTGTGACAACCAATAAACTCGCAATTTTGAATAATTATGAGTTTTTTCATTGATACTATAGAGAAGAACCTAAGAAAATCTAACCCAAATCTTGAGTAAAATAATGTATATTGTGCGAAAAGCTAATACTATATACATAGGTAGGTAGGGTATATCGTGTATAAACGACAACCCTGCATCACACATACTTGCAGCCTCTCAGAGTCGATCGTAAGTAGTCTAAAAATATTGAGGTAGAGTGCTAGAAGCTCAAGTTTGAGCACCCTTGCATTAGAGCTTTTGAGAAAGTGAAGTGTAATGTCATTTAGTCTTTTGAATAAATTGTTGTTCGCTCAAAGTATTTAAATTTCGTTTATGTTTATGTCGAAGTAATTTTGTTAAAAAGTAAAACAATATATTGTGCTGGCGTTTCTTGAGCTATTCAAAAGCTAACGTTTTTCTTTATTCAAGAATGTTTCAATAAAAACATTATAATAAATATCGAAAGTTGGACAATATATCTGACAGACTTCAGATATTCCAAATATTTTGATATTTATGTAAATGTCATGATATTTTAGCGTTCCATCGTAAACTGAAATGATTCAATAGCTAAGTGTTTTTAACTTTTCGAATATTGTTTTACCAGACGTTGTATGCTATTCCTTGTAGCAGACATAAAAATACGAATATACCTTCATGCGATCAATTTTTAACTAATAAATGCCATACCAATACAAAAAATGTAAGCAACTCCTCTGAAATTAGTAATACGAATGATGTCTCAATCAAATATTGAAGAATATTTTTCCCGCCGCCTATGATCTCAAAACGATGTTTTGAAATATGGCTTAGAATCACTGCGGCCTAGTGTGGAAGTAGAGTTGTTAAAAACGTATCACAGTAAACATTTCATTATTGAACTTGTTTTAATGATATTCTTCCGAGCATCCTCATTCTTTGAAACATCGTTACTTTCTCTTTTGGAATTTGCTGGTTCTTCCCTAAAATATGAGAAATAATCTTGAAATACAAATTGGAAGCGCTAGAGCTCTAATTTTCGCGCATTTTATGTCATGGCGACATAACATCTCAGAACTTACTAAATCAAACTGGTATTCAGCAAACGTTTTCAAAGATCAGCACATTGCATACGTTGTCATAGAAAGTTTAACGCATAGGAAAGAAGAATAAATTGAACTATAGCTTATTCTCATTTGTTACATCCCTAGCAAGACAAAGAGGGTGTGAGTTGAAATCCCTCGAGATGAGCATTCCAATTGGCTCCCGGACGACTCGATTCTTGCAAATCTCATCGAGGCAACCGCGGGTTTCGAGCTAAGCTCCAATATTACATTCAACCCGAGTATTTTTCAATGTTTACATTTCGGGGTTTGCTGAAATGTAGATTGCGAATGATGAGACCCATTTTGCGATATATCTACAAGCCGACGTAGCTTAGATCTTCTTGAATAAAGCATTTTCTTACGGTTCACCTTTTCCGCGACGACGGAGAGCAAGGAATATGGGGAAAGTTCAGAAATGAAGAGTAAGAGAGACGTCAAATTTAGTTTTACAGACTTCATCGCATCCGATGCTGAAGTCAGATTGCATTCTGAGGATTGAGTTCATTCGATATCGTCGTTGCAGGAACTCAATCTTTGTGAGAACAGGAGGAATTTTTGTTTTACAAAAATGGTTCAGGAGATGTTTCGAGTAATTTTATGTTGAAATAAATAAAGTCTTGACTGAACAATATGGGGAAGGTATGGGCTTTCACGAGAAACGCGAGTCAATTTGATTTTATTTTTCCAATGATAAAATTCAATTATTTTCAGGGTTCCGTACTACAATAGAAAGATGGGAATCCTTATAGGATCATTCTGTTGTACGTCTGTCCATCTGTCTATCTGTTTGTTGTCCTTCAAAATATATTTTTCGGGAACAGGTAGGTTGCATTTTTCGGTATATTTTGACATTCGCGAGGAATCATAGCCTTTAAGCTGGAAATTGGAAATTTGTTCAGAAGCAACTTTATATAGCATGAATGATATCAATTTGAGACTGACACCAAATACTCAAGTCCCAAGTCAAGTCACTAGGATTTATGAAAAATGAAGTTTCTCAGTCAACGTAATCGGTAAATGTGGCGGTTTATGACGCATTTCCTGTACATTTTAATACTTGCAATCATTAATTCATATTGGTCTACAATCATGAACTTTGTAAGCCAATATGAACTGGTGTGAAAACCAATGGCATAAGGTATCAAGCTGTTGGAAACATCTGAAAATCGATTCTTTGTTTTGACATATTAGAAAAGATCAGTTAACGCAAAGGATTATAATACTATTAAATTATCCAGCGATTTGAGGGAATGTCTAAGGCAAGAAATTATGAATATAATTGAAAGCTTGAAGCAATCTCAATTTGGTTTTTGGGAAGGCGATATTAACCACTCAGATGCTTTAGACAGGTGTTAAACTAAACGATATCGATATTGTCGGTAGCTATCAGAAATAAATCGTCATGTACTGAATTTCATCAGAAAATTTCAAGATTCACATTATTAATATTCATTATAATCTCTACTATGTACTTTCAAAACTGCTTGATTGTTTCGACTTTCGATGAATAAGGGGTGAAAACGGTGGATACTCATGTATTAAAATATATTTTAATCCTCTATTTTGGTTAAAACTGCTACAAATAATGTCGGAAACATACGGACTGAATTTCTGAATGGAACTTGAAATATTCATACTAGGTGATTCACCACCATTCTTGAAGATTTCATTTTATTCAAACAGTATTGTATTTAGAAAGTGAGGATCTACTTCAGCGATTTATTTTGCAGTAAACAGGGCGTCCCAATTTTCTATAAAAAAATCTTGGGTGGTTTTTTGAGATTGGAAGACCACTTTTTTATTGAATATTGTAATTTTAAAAATATCCAAGATTCAAGGGCGGCCTAAATTGCTATAATGTCTTTAAGTAATAAATTTTATTGGTGAGTAGTTTCGGCAGATCATTTTTTTCCATAAAAATTCATGAAAATAGGCTCCTAAACAAGATCATCGCATGCTCCTTCGGCCAGAGGGATGAATACTTTTTCCTTTCGTTTTCTTATTGCCCAAGGATAGTTTTATTGATGAATTGAAATAGAGTATCCTCATTTCATACAGGAGTGACTCAAAAAATGTATTGAATATTGTAATTTTAAAAGAGCATCATATCTTGAGTTTTTAGATTTATCTAAATGGGTAATATCGCTTACAAAAAACATGAAAAACCAAAAACTGCTACAGCTGAAGACAACCAGTTATCAGTTTCGATGACAGTGACAGAGAACCCATATAGAAGCCAAAGAGAGATTTCTCAGTTAACAGATATAAGTCGAACTTCCGTTCAGAGAATCTGGAGTGAATGAATTTGATGCATATCATGTACAGATGCACTAGGAACTGAACAATCGAGACTATGAAAATTGCAATTTTTGCAATTGAACAAGTGACAAAGTAGCGGAAAATCCAAATATGTTCAACAGAGTTCTTTTCTCGGACGAGGCAACTTTACACGTGAATGGGCTTGTTAACAGGCACAACTTTCATTATTACGCCACGGAAAATCCACACCTCATGAGTCAAATAATCACTAGCATCGTTGGTCCTTGAATGTGTGGGCCTCTATAGTATATGGATATCGAATTGGGTCGCACTTTTTCGACGGGCACCTCAATAGTGAAATATATTTAGATTTTCTGCAAAATCATCTACCAATGTTACTTTCGGATGTACCAGAGCATATAAGACAAGATTTGTGGTTTCAACAGGATGGAGCACCAGCACATTACTCACATCAGGTTAGGGAGCATTTGAATCATGTATTTCCAAATAAATAGATAGGACGTGGTGGTCCTGTTAGATGGCCAGGTAGGACCCCGGATATTACAAGTCTAGATATTTTATTAAGTTATATTGAGGGCATCGTTTACCAGATTCTTCTACAATACAGTTGGATAGGAGACAGAGAATAGTCGACGCCTTTCAGTCAGTTAATCCGCAAATGTTGTTGGGAGTTCAACGGTTTTTCCTCAGAAGGATTGAGTTGTTTGTACCAAGAAACGGGCAACATTTCGAATACTCATTGTAGATTATCTCACCAAAACCAATCTCTTGCGTATTTCATACACGCATAGCTTAAAATATCTCCATGTCTCTAATCAAGTATAATGATATGTACTAATAAACTTTTCTTTCGCAAAATCTGATTTTATTATTTTAGTTTATTTTTATATGGTCGAAGATAAAGATAAGGTTACTTCTGCAAAAATATGGCACAATATTCTATGCGTTGATATGAATAATAAAATACAGGATGTTCTATTTGGAAAAATCAAGATATGATATTTTTAAAATTACAATATTCAATAATTATTTTGGGTCACTTCTGTATAAAATGAGGATAATCTATTTCAATTCATCAATAAAGCTATCCTTGGGCAATAAGAAAACGAAAGGAGGAAAGGATTCATCCTCTCTGGACCAAGGAGCATGCGATGATGTGAGAGCCTATTTTCATGAATTTTTACGGAAAAAAAATATTGTGACGAAACTACTCACCAAAAAAATATATTACTTAAAGACATTATAGCAGAGTTTAGGACGCGCTTGAATCTTGAACAAAAAAGTGGTCTTCCAATCTGAAAAACCTCCCTAGATTTGCTGAAGTAGATGTTCAGTTTCTAAATACAATATCGTTCGAACAGAAATGAAATCTTCAAGAGTGTATGAGCTACAGAGCGCCGCGCCACTGGTGAATCAGCCAGTATATCTTCAAGCTCTTACGGCACCCTAGGTGTTTGAGTCCAGCTCGCTCTTGGCGTTTTTTGTTTTTTCACTGATATTTGTCGAATATTCGATGTCAACATTTTCATAAAACGAAACAGAAAGAAGTTGAAAGGGGTCAAAATATGTCGATTAGATAAGAAATTCATCTGGTACTCTCATGGATCCAAAACCAGCATCAGTGCTATCTTAAAACGAATTGCTGAGGGTGCTTACTATAGAGAGTAACGAAATTGTTAATGAACTGGTTAAATGAGCTGCTTTAGTCACCTCAATAGGTCCTAACCTGTTCTGCGGTTTGAAGAAGAAACTATATAGGCAGCAAACACTAGTCAGTGAGAAAAATTCTGTAAGAAAGCTTCAGTGAGCGAAAAAATGTTGGTCAGAATATATTATACAACTTCTCAACTTATAAATGATTTCAAAACCACCTAACAGGATATTACTCACGGAGACATTTTCTTAGAAATATAGTCGAATTGGAAAGGAGAACATGTAGAACTTGAAATGGAGGTAGTTTGGAAAGGCACTTGAGCCAAAATCTCATCTAACTCCCTGCGACGTTCTCTTTAACTTTCTGTCGTTAGAATTTTCGTACACTCTTTTTTATTGAGTGAAACTATAGTCTTGTTAAAAGGAAATATCACTTTCGATATAACCATTTTACAAATTGAATGTTAATAACTTTTTGTGTAATCAAACCTTGAAGTTGATGTATGGATCGGCGCATGTAAGTATAGTGAAACAGATGTATATATCGTTATTTCCGAATTTTCAACCCAAAGAAAAAACAATCTGATACCATTTGTCTAAGCTAAAAACCATGAGGATATTTTGATAAAGATCACAAGGATAGTTTTATTGATGAATTGAAATAGTATCCTCATTTCATACAGGAGTGACTCAAAAATGTATTGAATATTGTAATTTTAAAAATATCATATCTTGAGTTTTTCAGATGGAACACCCTGTATTTTATTATTCTTGTCAACGCATAAAATATTGTGGCATATTTTTGCAGAAGTAACCTTATCTTTATTTTCGATCATTTTCGAAATATTCGATTTATTGTATAAATTTCTGATAAAAATTTCGTAATTTTAAAAATATCATATCTTGAGTTTTTCAGATGGAACACCCTGTATTTTATTATTCTTGTCAACGCATAAAATATTGTGGCATATATTTTAAACCACCAATAAATTAACTTTCTTGCAGAAGTAACCTTATCTTTATTTTCGATCATTTTCGAAATATTCGATTTATTGTATAAATTTCTGATAAAAATTTAAGCGAAAAAAAACGTTTAGCGAAAGCAGTTTCGCATTTATGACATACGCATATTAATAAAATTAAAGAATTCTGGATAAGACTAGACTGGCTTTTATACTTATACTCACGAGTTTACAAAAATAAATAGCGAATGGGCAATACGAAAACTGTTGCTAATGTACAAGAATCAGAACCGAAAAAAAAAAAGATTTGTAATAATAAAACTACTCCTAAACCGAGAAAAAAATGTTGATTAAGAAAATCTAATAAATTAAATCAATACCCACGTTTCCACAAAAAGAAGTGAAAACCCACCAAAAACATTCTGTGAAAGACTAGCCAAGTCTCGATGGAGCTGCTTGTTTATCTCTAAAAAATAATGAAATGTAGACAAGGTCGTGCCAAGTCTAAGGTTTGTTAGTGCGATTTCTCTATTATTATAATGTCGTGTGACTTGGCCGTTCAAAAGATACACAAGGTTTCAAAACTAGGTGCTCCATGACACCATTGCACGAATCTATCCCCAGAACCGCTACCTATTGACGATGGAAAATTGCCACTTGGAGAACGTTGATTGAATAGCCAGTCAATTGTAGGCTTGATGAAACTGTGTATTTCAAGAATACTTATATATAGGCGAGCCTGAATATTAAAAGTATTAAAAGTATAAAAAAATATTTCTAGTACAGACGGATTGCTAATCATTGAAAGAAGTCCGTCTGTACGTCTATTTGATGTTAGATCGATGGCCGATTTGACGCTCCAAAAAGAAGAGAGTAGAAGTCAGCATTATCAATGCTGAATGCATGTCTTGCATAATCAACAACAACCTAAAATAAGACAATTGCATCTAATTACCAATGCCAGTATGGTCAGTATTATCTAGCTTAACAAACATACAACAGATATGACATTACGTGTAAACAAAATTGACTTGTACCTACCGACCAACGTATAGAGAATGTTCAACGGTTAAGTTACACAACATTAACTATAATAATAAAGAAATCGCACTATGGAACCTTAGACTTAGCACGACTTTGTCTAGACAAAATTTTGATCAAGAACTTCTCCATATGATTATAAAATTTTTGAAATTGAAATGCACTGGTCACGACCTCTATTTTGTGTCCTCGTAAAATAACCTATGTTAACGATATTTCATTATCGAAGTGATTAAAACTGATATTTTCTATTACTATTTTCCGAAATGAAAACATCAAAATACTCTGAGATATCACAATCGTCGTAATATATACCCTTCGTAATATCATCATCCCCATAAATTCCCTAAAGATCTCTCTTATCACAAATTGCCTTATTCTCTTACCAGGAGTACCCGGTTCAGAAACCCCCAGAAGGTGGCGAATAAGCCTTGGAGAATAAAAAGAAAATAAAAAGTTTCATTGCAAATCCAGTGGGTCGCGTTCCTACTTCCTGCGACATCTCATTTGACTACGAGCAGCCTACTTGATACTGCGCCGCGTATCATGAAATATTCATCAGAAAGCCGACACTCTCAACTATATTAAAAATCCCAAATAAGTTGGCTGGCGGGCGGGAGGTGATGAGAATGCATCGCCAACTGCGTTTATTCATACGGAAATAGATTTTGTCTACAATAAGCTATGTAGAGTATAGACAAAAAGTATATACTTTGCCTGACAAACAAGGTATTTACTATTTCGAAATAAAGTAGTGATGGAATGTCAAGAAAAACTGGTGAATGTAATTATTTCTAGGCATACTTCACCTGAAGATGTTTATATTTTCTTATTGAATCTGAAACAATAAGTTATGACAGCTGACTCATCAATACTTTCTGGCTGTGGCTGGTGGTGAAGAAGAACTTGTATATGTATATTCCAGACACCTTCGATGAAATTTACATCTGGAGAAAGTGGGTGAAGCGATAATCATCAAATTCATAGAGTTTAAAATTATGTTTAACGATACAGGGTTTCCAAATTAAGTTACAAATAATTTATTTTAGTTTTCATTGGAATACTATTGTCGAATTGCAGTGAAATATATCATATAAAGTAACATATTCTGATTGACTAACTGACAGATTCATCAACGTTGAGGAAAAACTACCGAAGCTAGAAACATGATATTTGGACTAAGCCTTCCGTCAGTGACGTCCTAGGCACAATAGGAAGGATTTTGCGAAATTCAGCTCCTTAAGGTTACTTAAGGGGCATCAATGTTTGTATGGAACTTTTTTACATTGTGGTCAGATCTGTATGGAATTACGCAGTATTGATCTTTTAAGTGATTTATAAATCTTCAATTCAATACTTTCTGAAATTCGATCATTTAAAGTGTAAAATTAGGCATTAAACTATGTATTGAAGAAAATACTGAATGGGTATTTCGGCTTGAAACTGAACCTTGAAACACCCAGTTTCGTCACGTACTTCCGCTGTCCATATTAACAGAGAATATTATAGCTCTTCCAAATCTATCAAATATATTTGTTAATGCGTTCATAAAAGCAGCGATCAAGCATCATTCAGTCTAGAAAATCCCACCAAAAACGTTCCAAGTCACACAACTTTAACTATAACAATAAAGAAATCGCACTAAGGAACCTTAGACTTGGCACGACTTTGTCTAGACTTTAATCCTTTTTAGAGATAAACAAACAGCTCCATTGAGACTTTTCGCTAGTTTTTTACAGAATGTTTTTGGTGGAATTTCACTTCTTTTTGAAGAAACGTGGGCATATTGGTTCAGTTTATTGTATTTTCTTATTCAACAATTTCTTTTCTGTTTAGGAGTAGTTTTTTTATTATTGGAAATCTTTCTTTTCTTTTTTTTCGGTTGTGATTCTAGTACATTAGCAACAGTTTTTCGTATTGCCAATTCGCTATTACTTTTTGTAAACTTTTAAGTATAAGCATAAAAGCCAGTCTAGTTTTATCCAGAGTTTTCCTTCAGTTTTATTTATATGCGTATTGAAGGCAGAAGAGGAGGCATTCGCCCAGCAGTGACTGAGGGACGCTATAGGCTAGATTAAATTAGAAGATGAATTTTTGCGATGACAGTCGATTTTTTTCAGCTGAGACCAACTGAGGGTTCTTCATCAGATACTTCAGACCTTCGATTTTTGACATCAAATAAAGTGGCCCACCAAGTTGAATATTGTTTGTGAAGACGGTATGTCGATCTCTAATAGTTCGGCTGGGCTCTTGTTTTTTCTAATGAGGGTCACTAGATACTCCAGATCTTCGATTATCCTAGTTTTTATAGTTTTCCCTTTATACTGCCATTAAACCCTTAGAGGAGGGGGATGAGATCGAACTGTATGGAAGTGGTCATTACATTAGTAGTTCTGAAGTTGGTTGGAGAAAACTAGCGGTCCCAAACACGAAAGGTTTCCGATAATAGTTCAAATGTGTGTCCATTTAGAAAACGGATAGATTATATATTTTCATAAGAAGATCCAACAAATTGACTGGTTAAGTAAGCAAACCGCAGAAAACATAGCATATTTGATTTAGTAGAAACTTTACGTTTAAAATCTTTCAAACAATGTGTTGAAACTGGTTTATTGATGGTTTTCTGGGAGTGAAGAAAGATCCTTCTTTGGGTATTGCTGTTCACCTAAATAACGCCGAATGTTATCATTTCAGCTGGCCCAACATATTTCTTACACAGGAAACTATTATTAATGCTACTTATCACACATATCAGTCAGTATTTGAGGTTCTAGATTTATTAGGGGATGACCAGCATTGTGACGCCACTATGGAAGAAGCTGTTCTTTGTGATTTGTCGCTCAGACTACATGACCTTTCTTCCGTATTCTTCTTGTTTTGTCAATTATCAGTAGCCAGAGGGCCTTGGGAAAAAATACAAAGATAGCCTATCGCAGGACATAAAACAAAAGTAGGATCAGAATATCAAGACGATGTTTGTCTGGTTGTGAATGAAGTTTACAATTAATGTTTGATTGCTATTAAGGAAACAGTACTGTCTTTAGGAGGGCAACTTTTAATTTAAACTTTGAATTATTCACCACAGCCATTGAGAAATGAGAAATTGTTGCAAAACAGGCTATCTTGGATAAATTACTTACGACACTGATTCATTGGCAGATATAGTGTCTAATAAAGAAGTGATGCCAACTGAAGAAAAGTGCTTCGTTAACGTCAATAATAAGTTACTCGAGAATTTTGAGAACATTTCAGATGATGTATTTTTTTAGATGGTCTTTGGGATACCAGTATGCCGTTTGCTCTAAATCTGATATTAGATAAAATACGTACAGACCCTGGAATAGCTTCTGCTGTCGCCTCTTCTAGCATTGCTTTGTTAAATGGAGCTAGGACAGCCCATTCAGGATTTAAGCTACCTCAAGCATACTGAAACACCTATATGCAATATCTCCAGAGTAGCACGGCGCAAGTCAATAGTATGAGATGAATGCATGATGGCCCATAAACGAGGTGTCAATGATCTTGCAAAAGATATAGGTGCCAATAATAGCAATAGCATTTCAGTTTTGTTAGCTGGAGGCTTTCGGTAGACTTTACCCGCAGTACCCAGGGTTACACGAGCGGTTGAGTTAAAGTGGTCCTTGAAGACGCCATACTTGTGTATTCACATACTGAAGCTTTATTGGAAAAAAACATGAGAGACCATTTGAGAAAGTCATTTTGAGAGATGAACAGTCTGCTGGGCAGATTTGTAAAATGTTGCTTGAAATAGGAATGAGCTATTATCCTACAATTGGTATTAGATATACTATTCCGCAAAGTTGGCAACAGTGATGACATCACATAACTCACTACTAACACAGATTACTCTGATGTCGCTCAAACAAAATATATATGTCAGCATGCTATTTTGACTCCCAAGAGTGAAAACGCAGCCACGATTAATCACTTTTTACTGGAGTCATTTGCAGCAGTTATACAAGTACTGCATAAGTACTGATCCAAACGAATCAGGTATTCCACCACATAATTTTCATTTAAAAATTGGAGCACGAATTATGTGTTTGAGAAACTTTAAGCCTCCAAATTTGTGCGATAGCACCAGACGGCAGATAAAAATTCCCCATTGCATTACAATCAGGGCTACTATAGTCACTGGTTGTGCTCAAGGGTAAACTCTATTCATACTTATAAAACGATGTCCATTTGAATTTAAAAAAGTGCAATTACACTAAAAGTATACTTTGCCATGACAACAATTTTACCAATTTATTTATTTTTACAAATTTAGTTTTCGAAGCAGAATAAGTCTCGTTCTAAAAATAATAGTAAATTACTCACCTCAGTATCTACGTGTTCGAAGTCGCGTGTGAAAGCTAGTTAAATATAGTTTCCTTTACCTAATTTTCGAGTTATCTATTTTTTTAATTTAATTCTGCTAAAACAGTTGGATATTTCAATACAAATTCTCAAACAAAAATAACTTTCTACACCTAAATAGAAATTGTGATCGAAATAGGAATTAGATTGTCTTTCAAACAATATTGTAGGTAACTATATTCAAATTCAAGGATCAATTTCGACGTACTATGTGAAAAATATTTCATTCCAAAAGAAAATATAAGAATGATGTGTCACACATTTTTCTATGAGTTATGTATAAAGAAAAAACTGGATTTCATATTTCACTGGCATCACCTGCAACATGCACCACATTTGCTCTCTAAGTTCACGAGCTGCCACTGGTAGAACAATACATCTTTACTGAGAATCAAATACTCTATTACTAAGAATAGCTTAGAATTGATAACCGGAAACTAATAACAGAGCACCATGAATTGAAGGAGAAATCAACTGCAAACATAATTTACAAACCCATACTATCTCAGCTGTCAATTCAAATCTCAGCTGTCAACCTCATTGTAGCTATTAGCGCCTCTTTCAGTTAGATTGAAAACCATTTAAACAGTTTACTCATTTCCATACAGATGTAGATATTACTGCAATGTTTAAAGTTCCTAACATAAACGTAGTTGCCGAATGTAAGTTGACTGGGATGAAGTGATGAGTAGGGACTTGGAGGGTAGGCCCCTATCGGGTGCGTCTTGCTTCACACCTCCACCCGACCTTTCTCACTAAATTACAATCTCCCGTGTCTTGCGCGATGTTTGCCCAGCAAATTTAAAAGTCTAATTAAGGTTAAACACTCTCCCGTTCTATCTTGATTATGAGATGCTGGATTCACTGTTTCTTTTTCAACCTTGGTGCACAGTTAATATCGACGTTGATAGCAAAACAGTTCATCAACTAATACCATGAAGCTAATATGATTCTTCGTGGAATGTGTTTATTGGAAACTAACCGACACAAGAGAAGTTGTTCAGTTCAAGTTTCCATCAACTTCTAGATTTTTCTTCAACGAAGATATAGGATCTTCGTTGTATCATTAATTATTCCATTATAATTGAGAATTCAAAAATTGATTTTTACAAGTTGTTCTAATCTTTTCCGATTTGTTTCCGCAAGTTTCCTGATGTTTTCAGTCCCAAAAACATTTGGAAAGTCTGCATCCACTGATGATTCTTGGTTATAGCTGCACCAATGTTTCAAGTTATATGGCATCAATTTCCGATTTTAATAAACCCATATGAAGAAATCCATGAGATTCGAATTAGATGACCTGGAAGGCCAATCAACTATTCCTCTTGTACCAATTCATTGACCTGGAAAATATCATCCAAGAATTGTCGCATACAAGTATAGAAATTTGGAGAAGCTCCATCTTGCTGAAATGTATTTCTAACTCAGAGAGTGTTTCATTAATCTCCAAGATTTTAGTCTGGGATGTTTTTAGTTTTTGCAACAGATGCAAATAACAATCATCGGTTTAACTTACCAGGGATGAAATTTGCCGGTTTTTTCGATGAAAAAAAACACCTAATGTTCAGAGAAATCTCAAAAAAATTTTTTATTCCTAGTTTTGACCATTGGATTTTACACATTTCGTCCATCTCTCAGGCAAAATATGGATACGATCCCAAAAAAACTTTTTCTCTCTCAAGGCAAACCACTCGACGAGCCATTTTTCGACTTCTTCAAAATTAGCGAAGTACTGCTCTGCAAGGGAGTGTCCCATTGATGCGAAAAGATGAAAGTTGAAGGGGGTGAGTTCTGGAGAGTACGGTGGGTGCGATAATATTTTCCAAACAAAGGGTGTTTTTTTGTCTCTCAAAATGGTCAAAAAGAAGACCAAATGATGGGTTCATCCAGCAGATGAGACAGTATTCAGGCAATTCAGCGATGATAAAATGGAGAACATGTCATCTCCAACTGACATGAATGAACTAAACAACAAAATAGTCAACATCATCAGACAGGCAAAAAACAAATTCTGTCCGCAAATGAAAATGTGCAGAGAATAAGTCCAGAAACTAAAAAAAATAGAAGAACGGAGAAGCAAGGCTAGCAATTTTAACACGGAACCACATAAGATGAAGCCATCAATAAGTAGATATCGAAAGCTATTCGAAAGAACATAAGACAATACAAAAATAAACAAATACTCCGAACCATTGAGGAAAACAAAGGTGTGAAGTTCACGAGGGAAAAAGTACAAATAGCAAGAAAGAAATTTTTCAGCTTAAAGACGAGAACGGTAGTATAGTAACGGATAGAGATAAACTAGTACAAATAGTGGAAGAATTCTACACAGCCCTATATAAGTCTCAAATATATCAGACAAGAGAGGAACCCCTACAAAAGATTCACAACCAAGGATCCGTAGAAATACCCGATATATCTTGTGATGAATTATACCTTGCACTTCATAAAATGAAAAATAACACGGCTACTCTACAGGATGAGGTGGAAACGGAGGCTATAAAACTGGGAGGACCAATATGATAGGAAGAAGATCCTAGAACTTTTCAATCTATGCCTATAAAATCAGAAAATCCCAACCTCATGGAACGACCACTCCGAGTGCTCTATAAAAAAGGAGACAAGACAGGGCTAGAAAACTACAGGCTAATCAGCTTGCTGAATCATCTTTACAAGTTGTACACCAGAATTCTTACAAAGAGACTACAATCGGAATTTGCGCTCTATCAACCAAGGTAGCAGGCTGGATTTCGAGCTTGTTACGGCACTAACGACTACATACGGTGCTTGAAAACCTTGATTGACAAGACTATTGAATATAATAGACCTTTAGTCCTGACATTTATTGATTTCCACAGAGCGTTTAATACGGTAGAATTAAAGACCATTATAAAAGCAATGAATGAATGCAGAATCGACCATCGATACACAGATATCATCAAAACTATATACAACAACGCCGGAAAAACGATCAACCTTCACTCTCATACAAAGAAAATCAAAATAGGAAGAGGCGTAATACAAGGTGATACTTCATCGCCTAAACGATTAATCACTGTCCTTGAGTATGCTCTCAAAAATTTTAAAATGGGAAAACAAGGGCATCGGTCTCGATGGAGAAAAACTCAATCATCTTAGATGTTATCCTACTTATCTCTGACAATCTAAGAGAAGCCGCTATTATGATCCAAGAACTGAGAACGCAATACAGGCGGTCGGACTGAGGATTAATTTTGAAAAACAAGGATGATGACCAATCTAGTCCCCAATACGCTATTATGTGTTGACAACAATCAGATACAAATGGTCCATAGCTACATATATCAGGGACATGAAGAGATGATCGATAGAGACAACCAAACAGCAGAACTGCTCAGAAGAACAACATTAGGATGGATAGCATATGGCAAACTTCAAACTTCGTGATGTCTTCAAGAGCGATATTCCGATCAAACTGAAGAGAGAGGTTTTAACATGTGTGTTCTATCCGTTCTAACCTACGGTGCAGAGACCTTAATCCTAACCAAAACATCGGCACGAAAAAAACAAAAAACACAACGCAGGATGGAACGATCGATGCTGGGTATATGTCTAAGATACAGAGTTCGAAACGAGGTGATTCGCAGAAGGACAGATGTGGATGATGGCAGGACATATTGCAAGATCGAACGACGGAAGGTGGACGAGGAAAATTCTGGAATGGTGACCAAGAGCAGATAAGCAAAGCCAAAGCCGACCTCCAACCAGATGGACCGATGACCTGAAAAGAATCCACACAAATTGGATGGCAACCGCACACAATAGGAAATGCCTCAGGGAGGCCTATGTTTAGCAATGGACAGTTCAGGGCTGAATGATGATGAATGTGTCTCTAACCTGTTTAGCGGTATGAGGCAGCGCGTTGTCATGTTCCAAGATAACTTCGGGCCCAATCCGACCGTTTTTCGATCAACGTTTGATTCAGATTGATAACTTGTTGTCGGCAGCGATCCGTGTTCATCGTCTCACCAGGTTTTAACAACTCGTATTACACCACACCACACTGGTCCCACCAAACATAGAGCATTGTCTTACGGCCAAAGCGATTTGGACTTGCAGTCTATCGGCCGGCATTACCAAGTGAGACCCATGATTTTTTCCATTCGGGTTCTCAAAATAAATCCACTGTTCGTCGCCCGTGAAAATTTGATGCAGAAAAGATTTCCTTTTGAATAGTTGAAGCAGCATTTCCAAACGGTTTTTCGATTTTCTATTTGTCTATCGTTCAGCTGGTGTGGCACCCATTTTCTATGGGATCTTTTCCATGCCTTTCAAACGTTGGTAAATCTCTCCTCGAGTCACATTTTGTTTCTGCCAATTTTTGTTGCGATTGGGTTGGATCAACATCCAATAACGCCTGCAATTCCTCGTCTTCGAACTCTTTCGTTGCACCAGGATGTTCATTGTCTGCCAAATCAAAATCTTCACTTTTAAATTGACGAAACCATGTCTCACATGTTCTAATCACTGGAGCATTTTCAACATAAGTTTCTACCAGCAACCGGTGAGCTTCAGCTGTTCTTTTCTTTTGATGAAATAAGAAAAGCAACGAATGCCGCTAATGCGATTTACTTGGAACGAAACTCGACATATTCACTGAGGTAAACAAATATGACGATATTATTTTGGTGAAATGTGCTTGCGTATTTTTGAAGATTAATGTCAATAGAAAATAATGACATACATGCCAAGTCATAGAAATTTGTACATATTGCTAACGACATCTACTTGTAAAACCGGTTTTCACAATTTTTTCCAGTCTTTCAATGTCTGAGGCTTTTATATGTGCCTCTTTGAGTCAATTAGAAATTTGGCCATCTCAATACCGAAAATATGACTATTCACTTCACAATTAAGGATGAAGTTGCTCCCATCAGAATAACATATTCTATGCAGAAGACATTGATTATTGTTCTAATTTCATTCAGATTTTCTTTCAATTGAAAGCGATGATCAGGATCGTATTAATTCATTTCATGAACTAGCTTCTCTTTAGAAGTGAAATAGTTTTGCCTCAAGATCCTGTAGAAAATTGCTGTCAGTTGCACGTGAAACGTTTTTGAAGTATTTTTGGTGAATATTGACATTTCAATTGCTTCGTTTCATATTTTTACGTGCAACTCCATGACTTTCGTAAGTCTTCGAATCCATAGTTAAAACTTTATCAAATCAAGTTTTTGTTGAGGCCTACAGTATATCTTAGATACTTGAGGCTGCAAATAAAATCATGGGAATTGCAAGTTCTCTAAGAAATGAATGAAATCAAGTTATACCGCCTCCATGAATATTGAACGCCAATCTCATATATCTTCTTCTCATACGTAGACACTTCAAGAAACTGCTCTTTAATGAGATCATACGTTCTCGAACTGTTCTTCCATTTCCGTGAGAACTATTGGTTCAGACAATCGATTTTTCCCATTTTAATGTCGATACTAACTTAAATTTATGAAGTTGTCATCTTGGATGAAGTCATAATATAAATCGATGACCGTGGAACTACCAGCTATAAACATCGAGGCAATAAGTTTTTAATATGAGAAAAGGCAACATCAATTCAATATCGGTCCACGATATAGCATTATGCCGTTATGTTTCAACAGACAATGGGTTCTTGATCATGTTTTTAAAGCAGTGTCGTCCATTTTCTTGCATAAGAGGCATTTATATCATTTTTAGTTTAATTGATTATGGTGGTGAATTGAAAATTCCATTCATGATTGATGTTGATGATTTGTTATTGAGCTTCATATTGTGTAGTATATTTTTGTACCATTCCTGAGGATAGATGCATTGATTTACCGTTAAGGGGAAGAGTTTTGTCAAACATATATTTAAGTCTAACACAAAGATATTTAGGATTCAAATTTCAATTTAATGGACAATCATTGGAAAAAAAACTCTCTGTCAATCTTTTCGATTCGGATTGAAACATGGTACGTCAGTTTTCGAAGTATTAGAACATAGATAGACAACTCTATCTGAAGAACTTGTTTAAAATTTTTGCATCGGCTTCCAGAACGTGTTCTATAGTTTAGAACAGGGGTGCTCAAACTTGAACTTCTGGAGATCTACCTCAATATTATTATTATTATTATCAACTCTGAGAGGCTGCAAGTATGTGATGCAGGGTTGTCGTACATACACGATACACACTACCTTCCTACCTACCTAGGTAGGGTGTACCATAGTATAAACAGATATCAGCTTTCTGCACAGTATACAGTAAATTAGTCAAGGTTTGAGTTAGGTTTAGTTAGGTCTTTCTCTATAATATCAATGAAATAACTCATAGTTATTCAAAATTGCGGGTTTATTGATTGTTACAAAAGAAAAGAGTTACATATGGTGATGAACTTAACTAAGGAGTGACTTTGGATGTTGAAGCGTGGCACTGCATGTCCTCAGCATACTTTTATAATATGCTACGTAACCACTGAGTGCTAATCGCAAGCATGATGACATATGATCGTCAGTTTGTCGATTGCGATATTTTGACTTATTATTTTCATTTCAGAAAATGCACAAGTAAGACTCGGACAAGTAAGTTGACCCAAACATTGCTGTCAGTTGAAGGGCGATTTGCCTTAGATTCGGATATTTATCTTCAGGTATAAAACACCAGAAATTTATATCAGATGCTGTAGCTTTGAGATGTATATCTCATATAATCTGCACCAACTCATTTCCAACAGAACATGAGTTGATATTGAATTTACTTGCTTTTTAGTAGTCAATTCTCAATGTTTTACATAAAAAGGATAAGTCATAAATAATGCTTCATTTGCGAATTTACTGCAATCGTGAAAACGCATTTCGAATTGTCCCAAATTATTTGACAATTCAGCCATATACGTATCATAATTCAACTGAGGAATCCTTGCTTTCAAAGACGGAAAATGTTCCAGATCCTTTCTTTATGATCTATCATAAGTTGCGATTTACTTTTGAATACGTTTACTGCGCTAATCATCTCAATATTAGCTTTTCCTTTATCTTGAATCTCCAGGTTTAAGTGCATTGTCAGTCAAAATGCCAAATCAGTCAGCCATTTTCGTTTTTCAATATCTGAGTGTCATCAACTTTCTCGTCTAGAAAAGCTGCTATTTCGGGCAATATTTCTTGAAACCTTTCTAGAAGTTTTCCGCGACTCAACCAGCTGACGCAGTGTGAACTAAGTCAGTGTGTTCAGCTGACTCCCTATATTCCAACTGCAACTTAAACAGCCGCCGTTGCAAGCTACGTGCACGGATGGAATTCACAATATTTGTTGCAATGCCCATAATTTCCTCCTTGTTTTAAAGCTTTTGAACACAAAATTTGTTGGTTAGATTAGTAATGCACACTAATTTATATATTGGTAGCTTGTAGTTTTCTACAAAATTGAAGAAAACGTCATATATATCTTCGCCACGGGTCTTCCCTTTCCTGTCATATCGGTGGATTCGTCGAACTGTAAAGAAAAGTATGTACATTTCATGATATCATGTTTTAGTTTATCTGCCATGTCCTGACTCATGACTTCAATACGCCTTGTGACAGTCGGACGAGATAACTGAAGTTCTCTAAAAGCAGACATGATTTCTGTTTTATTTTTAAAATCTCCAAGTAAAGTCTCACCCTCTTCAATAAATGCTTCCTTCACAATCGATCCATCTCGAATGGGTTTTTGTATTTGACCAATATATGGAAGATTTTAAATGACGCGATCGTAGCTGCGTTTGATTCTTTGGCTGGTCTTGTGAAGATGGTTTGTTCTATTTTCAAATAAGATATCGAATCACGTACTTTTAGTTTTCTTAATTAACCGTGTGCCGGAAAATCCTTCTCATAGTTTTCATGAACCGTTTTATGATGCTTCTCTAAGTTACCACGCTTAGATATTGCAACTGACACACGACAAATAAGACAAATGCACTTCTCCTTCACCATAAGAAAAAAATCTTTCTCCCAATCCTTATTAAAATGATTCGTTTTAAATTTTGTCGCTGCACTCATTTTGTACTATTTAATGATAAACTATGTATCGACGTAGTTTTGCCTTCAAGTTAAAATTCAGCATGACTCTAATTCCTGCAGGCGCAACATCTATATGGGCATGAACGAAAGTCTCGAATGTTCCTGTCAAACGCGCTGAACGAAATTTCTAGAAAAGCGGCAAGAATAAATAATGCGGCTTTCCTTTGACAAGTATCGTGTGTTACTTTGATAAAACCGCCTTTTGCCGCTAGCAGAGTGTTATTTCATTATGTAACAAATTTTTGTAGTTTAGAAAAATTTTCCGCTCAAAAAGAACTCGCGTTCGACTGTTTGGACCTGGTTTAGAAGATAACGCGACGTAAATATCGAGCAAAAATGAAATTTTCAAACCACGTTGTAGGAATATCACACGTACAAATTAGACAATGGTGAAAGAAGAACAGATAACTCTTGGAGAATATTATTGATAGTGCGAAAACGACTTCTTTTCTGTCGAAATAAGAAGCCCTCTGTCGGGCGAAAAATTCTTGATTAGCTTAATAGTTTCACTATACTGGTTATTCAAATTATATGTTGGTCCACGAAAATTTTCTTCAAATAATCTAGATCAAAAAAGTAGAAATATTTCTTTTCTTCAGACATAGTCTTTTCGAACACATGCACATCTATGCAAAGCGTTCAAACGAAAATTCGACTCCTTTTTCAACTCTGGAAAGATTGGTTCTAGCAAAAGAGCTAAAGCAGATTAATCTTGTTTCAAGAAGAACTATTTTTGATGTTGAAATCAACTCCTACCCCTCAGTTTTTTCCAGTTCAAAATTTATTGTATGAAAAATTGGTCGAGTGGCACTTTTCTGAAAAGGTTTCAATTATCTACTACAAATTGTTTTGTCGCAAGGAAACGTTTAAGTTTGTTAGAAGGTAGAAGGTCAATCCGAAAAGAGTCGAAACAGTTTTCATTATTATTATTATTTTTGTTATAACTGAATATAGAGAAGGGCTGAAGAAAGGTCCTATTAAAACCAATTAACCAGAAAATGGAAATAATAGGTGCAAAACACTTGGCAGGCTTAAAGGTAAACGAAATTTGGGAATAAATCTATAACAAACAGAAGGATCAAAAATTAAGATTCAAGCGAAGACATTTCCATCAATCCATTTCTTGATCACTCTTACTGATGGCGAATCAAAGACTGAAAGTGTTATGTCTTTTCAAATACCCAAAATACGATTAGATAGGAAATATTCCCTCTGTCTCGTTTTGAACTCGTCCTTCATTATTTTCAGACCATGGATACGTTACCTTATGTCACAATTTCCCGGAAAAAAGTAACCCAGGCCAGAATACTTGAATTTCACAATCCCAACTGAGATCACCATGAAGTGGAAACAGACCGCACAATGCCAGTTGTTCGCATACGAAGGACGAATAGTTCATATAAACGTCACACGCATGACTCGGGGTGGTTCGTTCTCGAGAATTTAATGATCGAGAACTAGTAGTGGACGCCACACATGACCCAAAAATTGCAAGATTGGCACATATGTCATAAAAAGTTTGGAAGCTGTTTCGAACAAATATGAGTAGTCTCATGAATTAGAAGAGCAATGTATTGAAACGTTCACAGATTTTTGTAATATGTTACACAAATTCAAATCACTTATAACAGCGACTCCTAGATCAGCATGTGATTACACCAGCATTAAGGTATTACCGTCCATGAAATTTGTTAGGAGCAGGTGACTTTCAACGACATGAACACATTTTGTAGCGTTCAGTGATAACAGCTAATCGTTCCCCACTTGAAAATTTTGTTTAAACTATCCTGAAGCTTGTCAAAATCCGTTAGCAAGTTTGCATAAATTTTGGTAAAAAAAAATTGGAAATCTCAATCTCAAGTGCAAGATCCGTGGAAAACATCAGAAAAATAAAAAGAAGTGGCCCAAGATGGAACCCTGTGGGACACCACTTGACACAGTTCTTAGTGACGAAAAGAACAAGTAGTGACCCGGTCAATTCATCTATCGAAATCAAGATAGGTTATGTATGTTGGTAATACCTGATATAAACAGTAATTCTGTAATTTGACGCATTCTTACCCTTTTCGAAAACTGCTGCATTCGAAGTATCTTTCCAAGTATTGGATAAATGAGAATTCTCAAACGAAGCAGTCATTAATTAAGAGAGTGACACATATTTCATTTGCTTTACTTTTCAAAAAGAAAGACTTTAGCAACGTAATTTGAGTTCAGTTCTGATCCAATCTTGTTAGTGTTAAATTTGGCAAAATCTCATATACAGCCAAATGAATGAAAGATGAAGAAAATGAATCAGCTAGAGTATATAACTCATTTTCAAAATAATAGTTGTGCTAAAGCAAAGAACGGTGTGAATCATTCAGGAAGACCTGTCAGTAAAGTATGTAAAGTTTTGATTAATACATTTTGAACAGCCGGTTCGGTTGAGAATAATAGAAGATACACGTCCAGTACGAACCGAAGCAATTGAAGTGACAGTAGTAAGTCATTTGCAAATGGAAAAACTACTTCCTTCGGGAGATAATCTCGTGTAATACGCGTATTAGCTACAATTGTCCACATGATCATGAAACATCCCTAATTTCCTGTAGCTGCTCGGTTACTCCGTAGCTATGAAAAAACAAATCAGCATGGATTTGATCTTTGACTTGAGCATTCCTACTTTTGGGCCTTGGAGAGATAGCAGTATGCCACTCCATGCACTAGCGTTAGGTCTCTGGGTCGTACTCAAACAACCAAGACTAGTCAACAAGAATGTGGTGTTCCATTTTCAATTGAACCCCAAATATAAGACCGTTTTCCTCTCTAAGATATCTTTTTGGTCTTGGGAAAGATTTGAAGATTTTTCTAAATCATTTTTGCACAAATTTTTCTCATCTCCAACTAGTTGGTCAAAATCTGATGAATTTTATTTCAAATTCAACTGTTCCGAAATCACTCTGACTGTCAACCGTCGATCTGAACGCATAAGATCCCTGACGCTCCGTGGTTTATCTTCAATCGACTTCCTTCGTACTAAAAATGCTTTCAACCACCGATAAACCTGAACCCTTGACAAAACACTTTCTTCAGAGGCCTGCCGAAGTTTTTCACATGTTTTTGTTGCTTTGTGTCCAAGTTTGAAGCACACCGTTGGTCAAAATTGTTGTCACTCAGTTTTAGAACACTGTCACACGAAAATTAACGCTTTGGACAAACAGTAGTGAGTTCAAACTCATACTGGAGGCATATCACATGTGCATCTGACGCTGCTCGAAACGTCTCGTCTTACGCGTTACTGGGTCAGAAGCGACGTTGCCAGTCACATTACTTGATTTACAAACTTTTTATATCAATATTTACATATTTACTGAAGGCATTGATAAATATTATCGAAGTCAATTGTGGAATTCCCAGATGAGATTCTTCAGCTCAGGGATTTCTGATATTCCGACAAGTGTAGCTTCCGATTATTATACTTTTAATATGCTTGTGTGCTTTAAAATAACAGGAATGATTAATTAATTTCCATTTTATAAGCCTAAGCAATGCTGAGAAAATGCGAATAAGTTCGAATTATTTTGTAATGCAACTACAAATATACAGTTTTCGTATTTTTAAACGACATTGCTTTTTGTTAAATTTCATGGTTCTCGGTATACGGCATAAATAGCGGTATATCTCGGTTGCGTTAACTTAAATGTTTGATTTCATCTCGACTGTGTAACGAGTGAGTCTTTTCCGGATAACGCAGGAGTACTCTAGGGCTTTATACTGGCGCCAACGCTTTTTCTGTTAAAGCTTTTCTGTTAATGATCTCCTTCACTTCACAGAAAACTAAATATTTGTGTTTCACGAACGACTATATCTTAGTGTCTTCAGTTTCTAGTCAGCGTCATATAACTGGTGAGGAGACACACTGACAAAGATATCAACAACGCATTTCACTGAAATAAGACTTAGACAAAAGGTGGGGGCGGTTGAACTTGGTCAATTTTAACAAAACGAACAACACGCAATCAACAACGTTCTCCAGAAAGTCACTGCTGGAGAACCTCTAGCTTCACAGTCAACACCAGAATTTGCTGGCATGACCATGTGTTAGACATTGCCAAAGCTGCTTCTGCTAAGCTCAGTTTTCTTTTCAGGGCTAGGCAGTACGTCACGCCATCACATCTGATGCTTTTATATAAGGCACAAGTGCCACCTGGACTTGAGTACTATTTCCATGTATATGGCTCTGCACCCAAACATTCATTACAACTATTGGATAGTGTCCAGAAGAGAGCAGTGCGCTTCATCGATCTCCAACATCTCGCATAAGGGCGAGAGGTTGCTGATCTTTCTCGTTTCTACAGATACTTTCAAGGTGAATGCTCTGAAGAACTGAAGGGTTTGGTCCCGGAAAGAATCGATCCAACTGGCAAAGCCACGTACGTCTCTCTATGAAAATTCTTTGTTTACAGAGCTGGTGTGCTGTGGAACTCGCTTCCATCGAACATCTGTCCGATAACTTACAATTTGGCCCTCTTCAAGAGGCGAGTGAACGCACACATTAAATCATCTTGGGCGGCCACAGTTGTGGCATGAGTTGAGAATAAAACAAAAGCAACAGATCGAAGGAATTGTAGAACAGAATACCTCTCATCAATTTTAATTCGGTAAATTCACTTGTTATTTTGAATGTGTTAAATTCTTTCATTATAATAAATTTTCTTTTCATGATGTAACTACAAACATACAGTTTTCGGATTTTTCTCTGTATACATGCTGAAAGAGAGCATTCCTCTCAAAATCGCATGGTTCTAGGTCAAAGTTGAGTACTCTATAGGTTTTGATTGTCTCGTAATCTTGAGCGCAGAGTAGAATGTAACACAAAGAGGGCTCTATTTTCCGTTGGCGTTGCTGAAAAGTTTGTTCTCACTGATTAAAGTGATGCAGATATCAGTATCTGGTACCAATTTCAACTTGATATTTTCAGCCGTTTCTTAGAAAAAGCTAGATACGTTCGTTACAGCAAAAATTTCGTTTTTCATAATGTAACTGCAAATTTACAATTTTCTGATTGATTTTTATATCTGTACTATAAGACATTGCCTCTTTCCAAACTCCATATTGATAGATTAACCGCAAGCGCCCTCTAGAATTTGATCCTCTTAGAACTATCAAAATATGTCACAAAATGCAATATAAATGGCCGTATCTCTGGATTATGGTGATTTAAAAGCTTCATTTTTTCACTGCTGCAACAGATAACAAACCTGAGGTAGAAATTAATTTCAACTAAATGCGTTTCCTGGAAAAATATGAATACGTTCATCAGCATAAAGATTTTTGTGCTGTACCTGCAAACTTACACTTTTCAGTGTTTTCTATACCACATGTAACTTCTTCTGTATTTGGAATATTTTGATGAAATTTGGGAATCAGATAGAAAACAACATTTTGAATTTGATGAAATTAATGTTTGACATTTCATTTCCGGTTATGCCGATTAGGTTAGATTTCAAATGGAACACCCTCCATTTTTTTTGCTTATTTTAATTGTTCATCTCATCCTACAACCTTTTGACATAATTTTGAAAGAAAAACAAAACACAATCTTTCTTTTGCAATTTTCATCTGTCGTTCTAGAAGGCCATGGACAGTGACAATTGGCTTAGCTCAACATCTTCTATGACGAAAGTTTAAGATTGTATCTGAAAATCTACTTGCTCATTTTTTACGGGATGTCAAAGTTTTGAATTTCAGTTTTTTCTCAGAAAGTAGGTGTTGTTCTGAAACAACCATATCGGGTCACCAGATATTACATAAGCAGTATTTTTCTATCTTTTTTTTATACCACTCACGTCACTCTATACTTAAAAGTTCCGGAGTTCTAGTGTACAATACCTAGGTAATTTTTGCAGTTTCCCCATTCGCTACACATAATAACTAGGTTGGCGATGCAAAATTTTCGTTCATACTTATAATATTCTGCGATCAAAAAATTATCAGTGTGACATGACAAAATTCCATTGTTGTAAATTATCGGCATTGTGAATTATTGAATTCAGTTTTGACTATGAACCAATACACCCAAAATGAAAAAGTCAATATGCTCCGTATTTATGGAGAGTGCAGGCAAAATAGCGTTCAAGCTGATCAATTATACAGAGAGCGCTATCCGGAAAGACTTCAGCCGAATAGAACCTATTTCTCTAAATTTTCGTTAAAGTGTAACCTGCTAAAGGGAGGATTTCGTTATCGACGAAGATACCGAAATTCGTATTGACATTTTTAATTTTAACCCAACCACATCAACAAGGGAAATTGTCGAGGAGCTTTAAATTAGCCACCAAAGCCTACGGAAAATAATTTTGAAGAAAAATAAGTACCGCTCATTTAAATATCAAATGCACCAACCCTTGTTATTAACGATAGTGTTAGGGGACTCCAGTACTGCGAAGAGTACCTTAGGAAAATGGAGGGTGATCCACAATATCCCACAAAGATTTTATTCAGTGACGAATCGCGTTTCACGAACAATGGGATGTTTAATAAGCAAAATATTGGGTACTGGTCGCAACAAAATGAGCACAGATATCAAGATGAAAACTTCCAAGAACGTTTTGGGTTCAATGTCTGGATGAGGATGATGGAAAGATACTTAATAGGGCCTATAATTTCTGAAAGTTCATTGACAGAGGAGAGATATTCGGAATGTTTGAGGACCCAACTACAAGATGAATTTGACGAGTTGCCATTAGTTATTGTGAATGAAATATGTTTTCAACAAAATGGTGCACCTCCTCAAAACATAAGGGAGGTCTCGCGGTATCTCGACGAAACTTTTCCCGAAAAATGGATAGGTACAAATGGTCCCGTAAGATGGCCACCTAGATCGCCGAATTTGAGTCCATTAGATTTCTTCCTGTGGGGCCATTTGAAGAATGAGTTTTACCAAACACCCAATCCAACAAGAAATGGAAAACCCGTTTAAGACACGTTATTAAAGGCATTACGGCCAAACAGTTAAATAATGTTCTGAGGGAAACCATCAGCCGTGTACGTGAGAATGGTGGTATTTATGAACATTTATTATAATTATTTCGTTTTCGATGTTCACTCTTTTGTTATTACCTTTGACACCTCGTAAATAATGAGCATTTAAATTTTTAGATACAATCTTGTATTTTCGTGATATGAGATGTTGAGCTAAGCCAATTTTCACTGTTCATGGCCTTCTAGAACGAAAGATGAAAATTACAGAAAAAAAAGGAATGTGATTTGTTTTTCTTTCAAAAATATGCCAAGTGGTCTTAGGATGAGATAAACAATTAAAATAAGAAAAAATATAGGGTGTCCCATTTTAAAATCGAAAGTTTGTATGTATATGTCAAACATATTAATGTCATCAAATTCAAAATGTTGTCTTCTATCCGATCTCCATCTCGTATATGTAATATAAGACACCATTTCATGTTTCTAGGTCAATTTTTTTCTTTCAGAATATACCACGAAAAATAACACAAACGTCCGTACCTTTGGATTGCATTCCAAAAAAATTTGACGTTGTTACAGTTGCAAGAGGTTGCCTGGATATTCGGTATCAATTTTAACTTTATATCTACACGTGTTTCGGAGAAAAGTAACTTGACAAACAGAGAGACACGTGGTTGAAGAAGTGATCTTATAAGTATTCCTTTTTTCCCATTTTGGAATACGGAACCCTAAAAATGAGATCGTAAAAGTTTGTTTTCATTCGGATTTTCATAAAACGGTCAAGACGTTCTCTCATTTCCTTTCACTCCGATATTTTCTCTAGAAAACTCTGTAATGAAGAGCCACCCTGAAAGTATTGCAATAACTTATCAGAGAAGAGGACTTTCCGATGAAATGCCGACCTGTTTTTTTTCGATTTTCAAGTCAGATACACTTAAGGAGGAAGCTGGTCCTCCAGATTCAAAACTCACATGTGGGAATCTCTTTCTGGTACGGACTCCAGTCTTTCTTGATATTTCACTGAAATTAATACCCTGTATAATAGTTTGACTTAAGAATAATAAAATACTCGAATAAAGAATTGAAAGATATTCTCAGCTAAGTGATTCACCACACATTATACCTAAACCGATTATTTTCGTTGGGGGATGTTCCAAATCAACCTCTACAATAACTCCACTCGAATCGAAAATTGACATGTTTCAGCATTTTTTCGCTAGTATCATTTTTTCCAGAGGTAGAGGACGGTTGAATTTTTGTTAGAATTCATTGCATCTACGTGAGTGAGATACCTTCTCCCTCTATTTCGCTCATGTAAGCCAGTCACGAGAGACCTCTACTGAGTCTGCTCATCAAACTTTGTGAGCGTTTAAACGTTTCATGGATAGCTATTGTGATTCAATACATCATTTATTCAATCTGTTTTGACTTCGAAGAAAGTTCTAGAACACATTGCGACATCAGTAGAAATAAGTTTGCAGACTGTTCAAAAAATGAAAATTAATTGCATTTAAGCTTGTGAGTTTAGGTTGATAACAGAAAGAAGTGAATTTTCAGCACAGTCAGCACGATCAGTAGGGCCCTATTTATTTGAGATTGGCTTCCATCAACGTTCAAGATCTTATTTTCCAAAGGATTTGAATATCTTCTTGAATAGTTTTTAGTACTTCTAATTGATTGAATAAATTAATGAATATACAACGACTTTGAATCCTATTTCATTAAGTGTTTTTGGAAAAAGTTTTATGATGACAACATTTATTTCGAAATATATATTTAAATGAATGCATATTCAAAAATTTCGAATAACGTCAAGGATTATCTAAGAATATAATACTAAAAACATCAAAATGCCTTTAAAGGAAACATAATATTAATATTTTTAATGGACCGAATATTCTGATTTTTGAATCTAAATTGAACATGAATGCTTATTGAGCAAGCGAGAAAAATTGCACCTATTCTATTTTCATTCTTATAACTCCAAAAATCATCTGTGAGTATAATACCAAATACATCGAAATTCCTTTTAAAGAAATATAATATTAATTCCTAATTGTTATTTTCGAATCTAAATTAAACGTTAAGGTCAATTGAGCAAGCACGTAAAAACTTTACCTATTTTTTCCTTTTTTTTCACACTGATTGGCTGTTTCAGTTATCGTTTCGACGAACCGTATTTTTCATATTATTTTCATCTATAAAGTTTTTACTTCAATCTTGCCCGTATCTATGACTGTAAAATCAACCACGATAAAAAACGGTGCATGAAAATAATTCGAAACGACTTCTAATTTATTACAAAATGCAGATCGCCATGAAAATCAGTATACATAAAAATCATTCCCAAGCGAAAAATCAAGAAGCAACAATAATTGTGGGCATCAGTTCAAATATTAAATTCCAGTCCTATTGAATTTTTCCATCATAAATCTTAGTTTGATGGTACCAATCATTTTCAAGAAATAATGTTCATTTCCCTTTTCGGCCTATTTGACCCATTGCACGCCACTGGAAGAGTATCGAAAGATGTATCAACAACAATGGGTTTCCAAACAAGTTTACAAATCAAATAAAAGACCATGTACTCTTACATACTTGAAGTATTTTGAACACGAACCGACTCTATCGGTACATATTGTTTATTATATTTGAATGAGATGGCGCAAAGCCGGAAAACAAATGACTAAACGACCCAGGAGGTCAATTTAGCCATACGTCAATGTTTCAAAATATGAAATTTATGGAAATTTCACCATATAATGAATTCTACTGTAGTGACACATTAGTTTAGTTGCCTTGGGGTGGTTTGTTCAGATTATTCATTTATTTCTTGCAAAGAAAAAGAGAGTAGCAAAAAATTGGATAACGAAATTATAAAACACGCGAAGCCTACTTTGTTCCTCATTAAATTGTCAGCTCAGGAAAATGAGGAGAAGTAGGTGAACCAAACGTAATATTTTATGTGATTCAAGGGAATAGGGAGAAAAACTCTGAGGAAAAACTCTGTCTCGTCCATCGCTCATACATGAGTAAAAGCTAGTCTATCAGGGTGCAGATGGATAGAAGAAGATAAGGGAGTATTCCCAACCGGTGTCTATAGAATTAAAAAAAAACGAATTTATAGCTTACAGACTTCGACTTGTTCATCAGCTGTACGTAGATGATACTGATCGTCGATCGGATTTCTTCAATTGATTAATTGATATGAAAGAACAAAATGATGGTTTCCGGAAAAAAAAATTGGCCAAATGAGGCACATTTTACAAGTTCGAAATTGTAAATGGACACAAGTCGCGGTTTTCGAGCCAAAAAAATTGACATATTCTTCCTTCTCGAGAACGCCAGTGAAGGATCGGTTTAATGTTTCCTTCATTATTCCGATCAGAAAAATAAATTTTCAAATGTATAAAGAAATATCGACTCCGATAGACACTCCCAAATTGTGGAAACAAAATATATGAGAATTTTGGAAGATACGTCCAACTCGACGAAATATTCGTCCAGCAATACGAGGCTCCAGTCAACAATGCTGATATGATCATAAACTGGCCATATTTTCTCAAAAATGGATTTGGAGAAATGATCTATTTGATGGCCACCGCGATCTCTGGATCCTTCAGTATTTGATAGCTTGAAAACCATTTAGATATCGCGATAAAGGCAGCCCTATACTAACTGACTAACAGTTTCCTCAGCCTCATCACACTAGCAATTTGGACAGAAAGTCCACTTGAATAATACCACAAGGATCATGACCACTTTTTGAATGATTTAAAGCACACTAAGCATTTCTTCTGATATCAAACCCAGGGACCTTTCGAGTATAATCTCGTATGAGATTATACCAGAGGAACTTATCTAAAATAACTTCATCATATTCATTTTCACAGAGAGCTATCAGAGGAGTATGCACAGAACCAAGCGATAAAATCAATTTCCAAGATGTCCTCCTCAACAGGTGGACTCCGAAGTTCTCTGATGAATTGAAAAAAATCACAAGAGAGTTATACTTTTCCCTAACTTCTTTCAAAGCCAATTGTCTGAGCGGACATGTGGAGGAATTATATTGCAGAGAACATGCCAGGTAATTGGGGTAGATCTAATGAACATAATTCTGAATCAGTTCTATGGCGTACATATAGTACTGAACAACAGTATTCAGCTGTAGTTTGAAGTCTAAACATGGTCTCCGCAAGTGGATACAGAGTTTTTGTAGAATATTATTCCTTATTTTCAGCTTTTCATATGTGGGCTAATGAGGAGTCCACCAAGATATTTGAGATATAAATAAGGATGAGTGGAGAATCATTGAAAAATATCCTCTGCAATTAGCTCGTCTTCCTCCAACCTCAGTGTTTGCTCATCATCAACATCCTTTTCGGGTATATTACTAAGTTCAACTGTGACTTGGTTATCAGCTTGACCCAAAACACTTGAGTTGCAAACTGATTGACAATACATTGGAACCAGTTCAGACATTACTCCTACCTGCGACTGAAAAACTGCAAAAAAATACAATTGTGAATGTGAAAAGCAATGTAGTGCTGAATGTGGTTGCAAAAAAATTGGTCTGTTTTGTTCTCTGGCATGTAAAAATCCTTATAGCCGGTCGTGGTCCACCGTTGAATCACCAACAGTAGAGAATTCGTTTGATAACAATGAGGAAACATGTGATGCACCACTGTTGAGGCAATTTACTTGCACCTAGGATGAAGATGAAGAGTAAGAATAATAAGACGAATTGAAAGCAGAAGTATAAGAGAATTATAAATAAGGCAAATAAATTTCCCTATTCTTTTAATCTACACCGGTTGCACCATCTTCAATCCTTGCTTATATCTATTATGAGTCTATAGTTTCAAATCGATTGGAATCATAACAGACCTGTAGAATAGGCCTACATGAGAAACTACGTTTAATAAAAACACGACCCCATAGATGTCGTGGAAACATGCGGGTTATGACGATTACAACTCTTCCAACTTTTTTAATCGTTATATATCAGAAACGGTGGATCTGTGGAACAATATAATTGAGATAACTTCAGTCTAATTTTTAAATTCGCCGAATTGATGGTTTAGATCTGGGGTGCTCAAACGGTCGATCGCGATAGACCAGTCGATCGCGAGTACTTTTTGAGAAGATCTCGAGAAAAAAAATTTAATAAGTAGGTAACGATTCTACAAAAATTCATTAAGTAATTAACACTCTGTTTGTGGCAAAAGGCGGATTTATCAAAGAAGAACCGCGTTTTTATCCTTGCCGCTTTTCTAGATATTTCGGGTGGCGCGTTTGGCTGGAACATTCGGGACATTCATTCACGCCGATATAAATGTTGCGTCTGCAGGAATTGGAGTAATTCTGAATTGTAACTTGAAGGCAATACTACGTCGATAGAGAGTTTATTATTGAATAGCACAAAATGAATGCAGCGAAGAAATCTAAAACGTATCATTTTAATAACGATTAAGAGGTACAATTTTTCTCTAGTAAGGTGAAGGATAAGTGCATTTGTCTTATATGTCGTAAGTCAGTTGTAATACGTTAGCGTGGTAACTTAGAGAGGCATCATAAAACGGTTCATAAAAACTATGAAAAGGATTTTCTTGTTTGAAAAAAGAACAAACCATGTTCACAAGACCATCCAAACAATCAAAAGCTGCTACGATCGCGTCATTTAAAATATCTCATATATTGGCGAAACACAAGAAACCATTCGAAGATGCATCGGTTTTGAAGGAAGCATTTATTGAAGCGGGTGAGACTTTATTTGGAGATTTTAAAAATAAAACAGAAATCATGTCTGCTAATAGAGAATTTCAGTTATCTCGTCCGAATGTCACTTAAACATGATATCATGAAATGTACATACTTTTCTTTACAGTTCGACAAATCCACCGATATGACAGACACATATATAAATTAGTGTTCATAACAACCGATGGTGCACCAGCAATGACTGGAAACAAAAACGGTTTTGTTGTATTGTGTCGAGCTAATGAAGATTTTCCTTCATTTTCTTCATTCCATTGCATTATACATCAACAAGTTTTGTGTTCAAAAGTTCTAAACACGGAGGAAATTATGGGCATTGCAACAAAAATTGTGAATTGCATCCGTGCACGTAACTTGCAACGGCTGCTCTTTAAGTTGCATATGGAAGATAGGGAGTCAGCTGAACACCCAGATTTAGTTCTTCACACGGACGTCAAGAGGTTGAGTCGCGGAAAATTCCTAGAAAGGTTTCAAGAATTATTGCCCGAAATAACAGCTTTTCTAGGCGAAAGAGGTAATGACATTCAGATGTTGAAAAACGAAAAATGGCTGACTCACATCACAATACACTCAAACACCATAAACTTGGAGCGTCAAGTTCAAGGAAAAACTATTATTGAGATGATTAGTGCAGTAAACTCATTCAAAAGTAAATTGCAACTTAAGATAGATCAACTGACAAAAAAAGGATCTGAAACATTTTCCGTCTTTGAAAGCAAGGATTCCTCGGTTGAATTATAAAACGTATGAGGCTGAATTATCAAATATTTTAGGACAATTCTAAATGCGTTTTTATGATTGCAGTAAATTGGCAAATATAGCATTCTTTATGAGTTATCATTTTGCATGTAAAAACATTGAGGAATTAGCTACTGAAATAGCAAGTCTGTTCAATATAAACTCATGTTCTGTTGCAAATGAGTTGGTGCAGATTATATCAGATATACATCTCAAAGCTACAGCATCTGATACAAATTTCTGGTGTTTTATATCTGAAGATAAATATCCGAATCTAAGGCAAATCGCCCTTCAAATGGGGCAATGTTTGGGTCAACTCACTTGTGGGAGTCTGCATTTTCTGAAATGAAGATAACTAAGTCAAAATATCGCAATCGATTAAATGACGATCATATGTCATACTTGCGATTAGCACTCAGTGGTTACGTACCATCTTATGAAAAGTATTCTGAGGACATGGAGTGCTACGCTTTGACATCCAAAGTCACTCCTTAGTTAAGTTTAACACTATATGTAACTCTTTTGTTTTGTAACAACCCATAAACTCGCAATTTTGAATAACTATGAGTTTTTTCATTGATATTATAGAGAAGAACCTAACTAAAGCTAACCCATACCTTGACTAAAATAATGTATATTGTGCGGAAAGCTAATATCTATATATGCTACTGTACACCCTACCTAGGTAAGTAGGTAGGGTGTATCATGTATGTACGACAACTCTGCATCCCACATACTTGCAGCCTCTCAGAGTCGATCGTAAGTAGTCTAAAAATATTGAGATAGATCGCCAGCAGTTCAAGTTTGAGCACCCCTGGTTTAGATAAATTAAATTTTTGATTTTTGATTAGAACAATTGATATGATTTTATTTGTCTGCCAAATTTATAGGGCACATGAAGCAGAGCTGTTTGAAATATATATGTGATCTTTCAATCACTTTACTTTAATCTATTCTGTTAATATTATGTTTCGCTGCTGTGGTTTCCTACGGACGAACAGTGAAATAATAGAAGAATGCTTTTTTTGTGCGGTTATCTGAAGCGATGAATATAGATTGTGTTAGATTCTTGAAAAATCTCAATGGGTGGATGAAAATGAAAGAGAAATATTTAGGGAATACCATTTGAAAACAAGCAAGTTGCGTGAATATATCAAAAACTTTAACCCGTGAATAAAACTGAGTACGCTCCTAGATATACGCAAATGCATGAAAACCCGTGATACAGGCGATATGTGAAACAGACAAACTTTTAACATCACCCGATTTTACAGAAACTATGACAAATATACCTAATCTGTTTGCATCGATCTATCTCTACTGATAACAGAGATAGTCAACTAAACAATACGAAAATGGGACAACCCAGTTAGAAGTAATCCTCTAATGAAATATTATTTTCTTCGGTTTTGTGTAAACGCCTAAAATATAGCGCACAAGACGACTTAAAAAATCCAGTAACAAATTTCTATCTAACTTGACACTGACCGGAAGAAAGCACTCTTTAACGTGTGATATATGGACCAGGTGTTATAACTGTAATGAAGGCAATAACACCTCAATCGACGTCTGACAGTTTTGGCCACCCGCAACCCAAACAAGCATTCAGCCGATGATTTATTAGGGTGCTCGCATTACTTCAATTCAATTCCATGCACACAATTTCATAAGTTCCAAGCGCGCTGATACTTCTCTTCAACAAAGGGCCGGAATGAGGATTTCATTCATTTTGGCAGGTATGACTTCACAATATTTTGGTGTTTATCATTCGAGAACAGGAAAAAGGTGGACCATTCAAAAAACCCATTGATGACGAAATATGCCATCTAAAGCAGAAAATGACTTTATCTTTCTGGAATTGGGACCTTTTTTCATTTTGTGGCTTATTCAGAGACGTTTTGTGAACCTTGGTGAGACTTAAGCAACGTATATGGCTAACTTGAATCGGTGATTTATGTACGGCTTCTATTATTATATATGAAATTGAGGTTTCTATTCGATTCCTTTTAAGTTACTATCATGTGCAAACTTTATACTTTATTACTTTAACCATTAAAGAACTGATTCATTAAATGAAACTTTCGAAACGTCAATTGATTTCCAAGATCTTACGATTTGGTACCTTAGTTATAATTTTTAGAAGAAAATGTTCATTATTGAGTATTTTCATGTTGTCCAACACCAACTTTCGATGTTATAAGATAACATTCTCTGATCTTTTTTGCTGCCGAGGGCATTCCAGAGCAAGGGCCGCTCTCAACAAACAAACGTACCATCTTTCAATCGTTCATGCCACACAACCAGCTTCTGCCGATAACAAACATCTTCGGGATGTTCTCACTGCTTACGTCCATATCGTACAAGACGTTCAAGCACGAAGATATAATGGTAGGTTAGATACCATTAGTTCAGTCCTTAAGTTGTAATTGTTAAAAAAATATTCACTCAAAGTTTTTGCAGAGTCAAAAAGTTTCAAAAACAAGCAAAACAAATTGAAAAAAATTAAACTAAAACAATTTTACTGAAAATGGTAAATAACAGATCCATTCAAAAAGAATGTGCTACTGATAAGAAACAATTTTGTTGTATGTAAGGAACGCCCGGTTAACGCAACGAAGTTTAATTTTTTGAATTCCATTCATACGTACTCATGAAGATGCGCTACCAACAAGAAGCGTATTTTTTCTTCTAGGCCCAACAGATCTTCATGAAGTGAAATCACACATTCTCAAACTCCCAATAGTATATGCCTTGATGTATATGACCTGAGCAGTAAAATTCTTAAGGGAACCTGCGATGTCTTGGCAGTCCCGTTGTGTAGCCTATTTAACTTCTGTTCTGAAAACGGGATTCTTCCAGAAGTTTGTATATTAAGTATATTGATACCAGTGAATGAAAGAAGGGAACGTGATGGTACTGGTACTTATCTAACTATTTCGATCATACCAGTTATTAGTAAGGTAATATAAACTATTCCCAGAGGCAGACTACCAAATTTTCTTAAAAGCAATGGAACACTGCACTCTTCCTTATGAGGCTTCGCAATAAGTAGATCAACGAAAGGAGTGCTGTCTGAGTTGATATGCGAAGTTATCTATGGATTAAAAAAGAGGGATCAAATGACCTTACGTCTATCGAATTTGGTCAAGGCTTTTAACGTTATGCTACATGTACTTTTGTACGAACGCTGTGGTATAAGAGAAAAACCTTTGAAATTTTTTACTTCGTAAATGGACGATGAGCATTTGTGTGTCTGCATAGAGTATATTATGACTATCCTAGTACCCATAGAAGCAGACGTTACCAAGGTTCTGGTACCGCTATTATAACGTTACCGTGTTTACTAAGCTCTCTAACCATAGATGGCTCAAGGCTCTCCGACTAAGTTAGCACAGAACGTATTCAGTTCACCTGATCCGAAGGTTTAAATATCAGTACATTTAGGAGATTCTTTCTTTCCCGCAGCACGCGTTGCCACGAGTTGATTTTACAATTAACCCACGCCGTCCGCCATATTGCAAAACCACAGTTGTCGACCAGCGAACCACGTGTTTTATTTAATTTTACATTTACGTTTACTATGGGTGTTTGTGTGAACCGTTGACATTTTTCTTCGTGACTGTGGCCCAATCCTTGTAGCGATAATTGATATAAATCAATAACTTACCCTGGATATGACAACGCAAGCTTGCGAAAGGTTTATGTTGATCTGTTTCACTCAGTCAGTGCCTATGGTCTTACTCTATAGAGGAAATTTTTCAAAGATGGGAGACTATTTGTTCTTCAGAATTGATGAGTGCGATTGATGGTATGAGAGGAGGCACATTTCAAGACTACCTTCAGGAGTTTCGGTATAACGTGTCTTTCTTCATTGTTTATGGATAGAAAGTTCATTTTGATATTCATGTTAGACTCAAAGAATGAAAAACATATACTCCCAATCATTCGATAAATACACAGCGAAAGAACATTCTAATGACATAACGATACAGGCTTGCCAAGTTGATGAAAGATTCTTCCATTTTGCACTATTATAACAAACTCCCTGTAGAGTGGCGTGAACTTATAAATAATCAACTCAAAAGGAATGCCAAGAAAATGTTGTCTGAAGAATTTCTGTACTCAACAGAGTAATTGTTTTATTGACGTTATGTATATTATGTTTTTATAAACTAGAACTGTAAGTATTTTTGGTTATGCTGTGATTTCCATTTTCATTGTTTCTGTTTCTCGTCATTAACAATCAAAGATTGCGTAGATGATCAATAAAGGATGTTATTACTATTATGGACTAACCACCTAAGTTTCAAATTTGACTCGATAAATCCAACTTTTGTTGTTGGTGTAGATTTATTGGTATTACTTACTGCTCGAACACCAAGAGAAAAAGTTATTTATTTTTTAGAACCTGAAAAGACACAACAGCAATCGAATATTTATTTATCGAAAAGTTTATGTGCTTCTCCAAAATCCCAAATTTACTTACAGATTTACTCGGTTGTGCTAACGTTTCTAAAGAAATTACCTCTAGTCCACACGCTGTAATCACCATGGAATTCGCTTTCTTCTATCTGTATACGGATCTCCAAAAAAAATTACGTTTCGATACTTATCTTTTTTAAAAAATAATCATAAGAAGAAACGAGACCATTTAGCCTTGTTTTTCTCCAACTTATGCTTCTGATGATCAACAACTATCAGGTTGAAGTGTGGCTTGGTAATAAACTAGACCCAGGAGGCTGGGGTTGGAAGTTAATTAACGATATATTGGAGCCAGTTCAAATTTAACTTCCACCTGCACCGGAAAAAGTCCTCAATACAATTTTTTGCTATTGCAAAACAGGGAGTAATGCTAAATGTGACAGCAAAAAGTTGAATCATTTTGTTCATCAGCATGTATTTGTTGTGGAGGCCAATCGCGCTCCAAGGTGAAGTAGCCAATAGAAGAGGATTATTATGATATATGCGAGGACACGTCTGATGCATCGCTCTTCGAACAATTTACTTGCACCCAGCAGAAAGAAGAAGATGACAGCATGGTAGAAGTTCCATTTGATGATTATCAATCACATGAATAATTTTCCCATGTTAATTAATTAACTTATACCACTTTCATCATTTCCAATAGTCCTATTTTAAATTGAATACAATATTTTTAACTTTATGGATCGTGAAATAGGCCTATTGAGGTAACCACGTTAAAAAAACGCGCCAAGTCCACTACCTCATGGGTGGCACGGAAACATGTACACAACATTTTTCAACTTTTTGCACCGCTATATCTATCTATGTATCTATATATAATGGTGATTCTTATGAAAAAAAAGTGTGAAGAAAGTTTTTATAGATAATCGCATAACAAATAATTTTTGTTCGAACTATTTTTATGATAAAAGTGTCCGTTTAGCTGAAAAATACAAAAAACAGAATTTTGCAACATTCGATCTTCAAACATTTTTTTGCACACGTCGGACCAATAGAGATTCTTGACAGATAGTTTGTAACAGTGTTCCCAATATTCATGACAATGTTTAGCTTCGTGTGAATTAATGTAACCTTGTATCACTATTTTGACCGGGCTATCTATGATGTAGTTATCGTATTCGACGCTTAAGTTTCGAAAATTCCAATTTCTTTTCGAAGTTTTTTTCTTGAAACAGGAACTGTGACAAACCTATGCACCTGTATGAAACGCTGAGATTACGATTTATACGGATGGGAACTATAAACTAGTGTTTTCTGTTCAATTGTTTATTCATTTAGTAAAATGTTTGTGATTCGTGAGACTTCCATATTTATTATTGGGAATCATTAATAAGGGACGTTATTTAGTGCAAATGTGTATTTCCTTGAATACAAGGAGAAATATCACCCGGTATAACCATCTACTTCCCTCAAAACTATTACAATATGTCTAAATCACACCCATTCATTCTGCAGGTCCATTACTGGCCCGTAAATTCAGAAAAATGACTGTATAAAGTTTGTAGCCCTAAATTCCTCTCTCACTTTTTATAATGGGAGACAACTAATTTGCCGTTTCTTTCAGAAAGCGAGTTTTCTCAACATTGTGTACAATGTTTATCACCATTAGCCGGATGTAAGAAATGCACAAGGAGAGCATCTCGAGAATATAAAAGTGATATTAATGATGGTAGCGTGATAAAGCGGAAAAAAGAGGCAGATGAAGAAAAATGGCCGCGGGTAAACGCGCTTATTCTTTAAGGAGCGCTTACGAAGTGTTTTTGACTTCAAAACAAACCTCCACTTTTATAAATTACATTTCGTGGTTCACTGAAATTTTACCGAGAAAAGAAAGTTTGGAGAACAATTTTCCTGTGCTTTTTTAGGGATAGGGTGGAAAACCATTCATACCTTAATGTTCATATTGATTAATCGTACCGCCTCTTTTTCCATGAAGTATTTTTATAAGAGTTTGTTGTATTTGCTTCGTGAAATCTTAAACTTCTATGAGAACTCTCTATTTACCAAGACAAGGTATAAATACTTAAATGCTTAGTCATCATAATTTCAGAATGGAGTGACCAGCTTGGTAAAATATTCTTTAAGGAATTGACATTCTTTTTCGAGTTTTTTCGTGAAGGCGCATTGCCGAAACAGATTCAAGCTACCAAATTTGATTTCAGTATTAATACCGTTTTCATTTGTCATACTTTATTGGTCAATAGAAAATTGAAATATATGGAGGCGTTTAAAATGAATTATGCCTTAGAAATAATTCGCTTTCCATATGCCATCACTTTTAGACCGTTTGTTGTACAAAGTAAAAATTTGGCAACTTTGCATAAATTAATAAGTACAAATTCTCGCCGAGGAACAGTTTTACAATAATAAAACCAGTGACGTAGCATGCTTTTGAGTGACCCTTTTTCTTGCAATATGTCTACGCCGCTGGATGTTCTCTCTTTTTGATTTTCGAACACCTCAATCTTTTTGCATGAAATCTTTATCATACAATACATAGTTCATAATATAATTGAGATCCAGACAAGCAGATAGGGTTAATTTTCTCGAAAATATTTCCACTAAAATAGTGAAATGGATTAAGAATTTTAGACGGCAGGGATATGAACATTGAAAACATTTTGTTCAATATGTGATTTATGTCTAGCAAAGCTCTAGAATAAGTTTCGCCATTCTTGGGTAATTAATCTCTTTAGGAATTTCAGGAAAAAGTTGATACCGTCATAAGTTCTATATATGAGTAATATTGATGTTTTATTCATTTTATGGAAATTCATTTTCAACGAAGATGAAATAATATATATTTTTTACTCTCCACAATCTTATTATCAAAAACACGACCGGTTTCGACTGTCAAGTCATTTTCAAGTGGTTAACTACAATTTTTTTTAGACAAAGAGGGGGAAACTCTCCGAAAAGATGCCCCCCGGGGATGGGGCCAATGTCGGATTTTTACCGACTAAAAACCTCCTCTTGGTGTTCCAGCCCGCAGGCTATAGTCTTCACTTATAGAGTTTGGATAGCAGGAGAAATAGTAGATTGACCTAGGTCAAAAACATAGCTTTCGCGGAACGGAGAGGCCTAATCATTTACTAGGGAACATGGTCGCAAGATGATGTCGTACTGTTTTGGCTAACAGTTAGCTCATGCAGAGACTGTAGGATTCTCGTGAATGGTTATGTTTTCACGGAGGTTGCGTTCCATTTTAAGCTTTAATTCGGTAAGTGATGGCATACCGGAGTCTTTAAGTGTGTTGGAGTTCCGGACGTACCGGAATGGCGAGCGAGGCTCGTAAAAGTTTGGAATATGTGGATTCCAGTTTTTGAAAGCTTTTTTGGAGGGATGCCGTAGATTGGAATTACATAGGTGATTATACTATGGATGATTGCATTAAAAGCGAGGAGTTGAGTCTTAGGGTACACTTTCGGATTCCTGAAGAATGATTAAAGTCGCACAACAGCGGCGCGAGCTTTGTTTTGTTCAGCGGAAATTTACTTATTCCAAGTGAGGTGTTTGTCAAGATGGATACCCAGATACTTTACTGAACGTTTTCACGAAAAAATAGCGTCGTGAATTTTGAGATTTATAGGCTCCTTCCTTCTTGAGGAGAAAAAGTAGCTTCGGACTTTGATTCGTTGATCTGCAAACGCTATTTAGAATACCATTCGAGAAGAATCGACAGATGTTTTTGAATTCGTGAATTTCCATGTACAATTTGTTTGCTAGATGAAATAAGTGCAATATGGTCTGCATAGAGGGCTGTGAGGATGTTTGGGTCGGATGGTATGTCCGACGAAAATATATTAAATGAAGTAGGTCACAGCACAGACCCTTGAGGAACACCGGCTGTGATAATTCTCGGGCAGGATATGCTGCTACTGACACGGACAGAAATATATAAGTTCGTCAGAAACGAACAAACAAGATTTGTTCGTTTCTGAAAATCGAGCCTTATCATTTTATAGGATAAACCGTCGTGCCAGACGCGGTCAAACACCTGCTTGCCATCCAACGTAAGCATTGTCGTATGCAAACGTCTGTTGTAGGAATGGGTGAGATATTCGCTGACATGAAGGAGTTGATGTCCAGTGCCGTGATTTTTACGAAAACCATATTGGAAATTAGGGATTATGGAGTGGCTCTCGATGTGTGTATTGATACGAGCTGAGATGATTTTTTCCAATATTTTGCTGATAGAAGGTAGCAGCGATATCGGCCTGTAGCTCGAAGGGGAGCTGAGAGATTTGCCGGGTTTAAATTTACAACTAACACTTTTTTCCAGATGTTCGGAAAATATTGATGTCGTAAAGAGAGGTTGACAATAGCGTTGAGATATATTATGCAGTTATAAGGAAGAATTTTTAAAATTTTGTTCCTTATGTCATCAATACCGGGGGATTTTCCCAGTTTTAAGGACTTAAGGATAGAAGAGATTTCATCCGTCATTGAAGGTGTGAAGTCTGGGGTGACTTGTTCATACTGTTGAACTGTACTCGAAAAAACTTCATGAAATGCTTGGAAATTAGGTGCACTTGGAAATGGGGAGCATTGGCCCTGAAGTGATCGGGCAAAAATATCAGCCTTCTCCGAATCGGAAGTGAAGGTGCAGCCGCCGCATTTAAATGCGGGAGGAAGGGTTGTGTTTGAGTTTTCAAGTTTTCTGATGACTTTCCAAGCTCTCTTGAGGTGATCGTTTGCTTCCGCGATGAAATAACGAAAACCTTCATTTCGAATTTCGGTGAGCCGACTTCTGATCTCGCATTGTTGACTATTCAAAAGAGTTTTGAATTTCTGATCGCGTGTTCGCTGCCAAATTGAGCGTGTTCGGTTTTTTTTGCTTTATCAGCTCAGCCACGTCAGAAGGGAGAACCATGCCATCAGTTGGTTTTGAATGATGAGCTGTCGCTTTTTCAGTGGCGTCGGTGATATGCTTCGTAAAAATTTTTAGCATGTTATCCATATCGGAAATCGGCTTTCCAGTACATAAAAGGATTGGAAGTGGTTGCTCGAAAAAATATTTGATTTTGAGCAAATCAATTTCGGGGATCAGTTGTGGATCGTGTCTGAAATGTGTATTTAGTTCCATGATGACAGGATTGTGATCTGAAGATAGATCAGAGACACTTCATACCCTGGTATGTGTGTTCACGTTTCTTGTGACAAATAAATCTAGTCATTGGAATGATTATGACGATCACTTGGGGTGTGAGTGTGTTGTGAGCAGGCGTCAATCGTCAGGTTATGCGAAAGACTTAGTGAGAGAAGAGAGCACCCGGATGGGTTGTTCGAAGTACATTTCCATGAAGTGTTTTTGCATTCCAATCGCCTGCTACGATTGTGGGATTTTTGTCACAAAATAGGTTGGCGAACGGCCTCTTTTCAAGAGCCTCATTCGAAGTGGAACCTTGTCACCTCTTGCTTTCTACCCCTAGATCCGAAGACAAGGACTAACTGCTATTATCTGGAAGAAAAGAGAAACTTCGATTAGTTAATGAACCAAACAAAAATAACCTAATCCAACAAGCACTATAAAGTGCTGGGTTTTAAAAATAGTAGAACGCGGTCGGTGGGACGAAACCTCGATCAACGGCACTTTTCGTGAAGTGAAAATATCTCTGGCACTGGCAGGCAGAAGGATCGGAAGACGATGCTCTCTGGACGACAGCTGGCTGAACAATGGTCAACTACAATTTTTTTTTTTTTTTTAGACAAAGAGGAGGAAAATCTTCGAAAAGATGCACCCCGGGGACGGGGCCAATGTCGGATTTTTACCGACTAAAAACCTCCTCTTGGGGTTCCAGCCCGAAGGCTATAGTCCCCATATAAAAAGAAGAAAATTGGTGGAAGAAAAAGGTAAACTCGGATGGGATGTCCGAGGGGAAGGCTGGGTGTGGAAACCCGATATTCCGGAACTCGTGGAGTCCGGAGTTAAGCTGGTCTAGCGGATTTTCATTCTGTATGTGATAGATAGTCTGTATGTTCCAATCCGGATGAACGATTTCGCCAGATCCTTATGTTCAGTATATAATATATCTTGCATTCTTTCTTTATATTGGTTTTTCTGAGATATACGATGCTGTCGCATTTATCAACTTCATTTGTTTCTTGGTTCGAATGTTGGACTCTTTAATTATTTCAGCAATCTTATGTTTCAGAGAATGGGATTGTTGATGATGTTTTTGTGCTTCAGAATATTTAGTTCGGCTTGGAATCCAATCATTTCTTCAGTTGATTTAATCCTACTGTTCTCTGGAGTGAAATTTGGCCCTTTCTCTAACAAAGCTATCTGCTTATGTTGGGCAGACTGGTAGGAATTTCGGAACCAGATTAAAACTTTGTAAAAACCCATGTGAGATCACTTTTACTAGTCAGTTGGACATTAATACATCTCCACTACTAAATTTGTAATTAGGCTAGTATCTATATAAACAGGTTTGTTCCCTGTAGTTGACCGCTTGAAAATGACTTGAAAGTCGAAACCGATCGTTGTGGAAAGTATAAAAAAAAGATGCACCCCGGGGACGGGGCCAATGTCGGATTTTTACCGACTAAAAACCTCCTCTTGGGGTTCCAGCCCGAAGGCTATAGTCCCCATATAAAAAGAAGAAAATTGGCGGAAGAAAAAGGTAAACTCGGATGGGATGTCCGAGGGGAAGGCTGGGTGTGGAAACCCGATATTCCGGAACTCGTGGAGTCCGGAGTTAAGCTGGGCGGATGCCCGATTCGGCTGGGCGAATGCCCTAAACATCCAGGTGCGCATCTAATTTTCAATTTTAGCACTGAAAATTGCAAATTTCCTCAATTGTCTAATTTTCAATTATAGCACTGAAAAGTGCAAATTTCCTCAATTGGCGGAGTGGTCCACTTCATTCAGCCGACGCCAGCGGTGGTGCACAGGCAGACGCAAAAGTGGCCGCGACGATAACCTGTGCCGAAGTCCTCTCAAGTCTTGCTGAACTGGGAGTCCAAGCCATGCTGAATAGGAATCCGCTGACGGTGGTGGACGGTCTTCTCAGGAAGGCTTCAACGAAGAGTGCATCTGCAGCGCATAAAATGGGCCTGCGCGGTAACAGATGCCTAAGTCCCGCCTCGCGATGATCTCCGCAGTCGGGTACCCGCTGGAGCTCCTGGGACGACTTCTCTGGACGGCTGCTCGCTGCTGAATCGGTCAACTACAAGGAACGAACCTACTTATATAGATAGTAACCTAACTACAAATTTAGTAGTGGAGATGTATTGATGTCCAGTTGACTATTAAGAGTGATTTCATTTGGATTTTACAAAGTTTCTGAATTTACAAACATTCCAACAGATTCATTTTCTTTCCTTTGTCTCAGTTATGAAGAACTTTGATATTATCTAATGACATTGATTTTTTGTGGTTTTATATGTTCACATATTGTAGAGTTATTATCAGAGGATAAGTGTTCTTTTGATCTGGTTCCGAAATTCCTACCCGTCTGCTCAACATAAGCTGCCGTACACTCATTGCAGAAATTTTGTAAACTCCTGATTTTTGAACTTGTCTGTTTTTTGTTCAGCATTGAACAAAAATCTGCTCAAATTAAGATCATTTTAGAACAAGGTGGTTTTTTCAAATTTGGAAAAAATACTTGCTGGAGTTATTGGAGACAGGACCTGCAGCTGAAAATAGCGTCCTTTTTCAAGCAAGTTTCTTTTATGGAATACAATAATTGTGTTATTTAATGTTTTTCCTTATGTTGGATAATTTTGTCCATAAAAATCAGAGGAATTTTGTTATTTAAAGAAATTTTACTGACAGTGGGATGGAAAAACCTCCATGGATCATTGAATTATGAGCTGCAAATTGGTGATTTAAATGTCTGTGAAGGATTTTTCTTCAAATGTTATGTATGAAATTATTAGTTGATCTTGTTATTGTTGTCTTATTGAGTTATTTAATTCTATTTATGCTGTCAAATTGATGTTGGTATGAACTTCATTCAGAAATTTATCAATTGGCCTGATTGAGCCATGGAAACCTACCAAAATATCTTCTACATATCGGTATCAGAATACTATATGCTTTTTTGCTAAGTGGCTATTTATTATTACTGTTCTTTCTATGTTATCCATGAATATATCGGCTGAAAGGGGCAAAGAGGTGATCCTATGGGAAGTCCAGAAGTTTGTTGTTTTGTTTTTGTGTTTTCGAGCCTAGAAAATTTTTGCACAAGTTCAATAGAATTCAGAATGGTGTATTTTGAACGGAATTTTGTGATTTCAATAAATTTTTGATTTAAGAAATTTCATAATTCACCTGAAGAGGTGTATTTGTATATGATACTACTGGTCTAGCGGATTTTCATTCTGTATGTGATAGATAGTCTGTATGTTCCAATCCGGATGAACGATTTCGCCAGATCCTTATGTTCAGTATATAATATATCTTGCATTCTTTCTTTATATTGGTTTTTCTGAGATATACGATGCTGTCGCATTTATCAACTTCATTTGTTTCTTGGTTCGAATGTTGGACTCTAATTATTTCAGCAATCTTATGTTTCAGAGAATGGGATTGTTGATGATGTTTTTGTGCTTCAGAATATTTAGTTCGGCTTGGACTCCAATCATTTCTTCAGTTGATTTAATCCTACTGTTCTCTGGAGTGAATTTTGGCCCTTTCTCTAACAAAGCTATCTGCTTATGTTGGGCAGACTGGTAGGAATTTCTGAACCAGATTAAAACTTTGTAAAAACCCAAGTGAGATCACTTTTACTAGTCAGTTGGACATTAATACATCTCCACTACTAAATTTGTAATTAGGCTAGTATCTATATGAAAAGGTTTGTTCCTGTAGTTGACCGCTTGAAAATTACTTGAAAGTCGAAACCGATCGTAGTGGAAAGTATAAAACATATTTATTTTCTTCGTTGAGTTCTAGATACATTTCCGAATCAACGTAATTTTCAATACCAATTGTTTAAAATATTACTGAAATGACTAGAATTTCTTTCACGAATGAAAACTTTTCATTTCTAATAATTGTTCATGGTGTATGTGAAGGAACGTATATCCGTGGATCTGAGATAGTTATGAAAGTAAATAAACGGATCTAAGAACTTTATTCAACAGTACTTGACAATGGACATTTGAAAAATTAGATAACATTCGAACATTAGAGCAAAGTTCACTTCTCATTTATTCCAACACTTCCCCTCGAGATGAGAACTGCCGATAACTCGACGAACGCTCCAAATCTTGAACTCTTATCAGCTTAAGGCATTTAACATGCTTACTTTTCGACAGTCCTTTAGTCAGATCATCAGCAGCCATATCTTTTGTCGGAACATACTCTATCGAGAGAATGTCTTGGGCTTCGTGCGACTATGAAAAACAGCATTCAACGCAAGCTTCTGTGCACCGTGGCTATCACTGAAAAGTTTAATATGTTCCAATTTGCCGAATCCTAAATCTTCCAGAAAACGATGCAAGTACACGGCTTCTTTTGCCGCCTCAGTAAGAGCCATATACTCAGCTTCCACTGACGAAAGTGCTACAGTCCGTTGCTTTCTTGATTCCCAAGAAGTCGGACTACTTCCCAGATCGTGAAAATATCCAGTATATGATCTTTTATCATCTAAGCTATTTCTCCAATCTGTATCTACTTAATCTTTTAGAACTCCATCAGTCTTCTTGAATTTCAGACCAATATTTTCTGTACCTTTGAGGTATCTCAGTACACGTTTAGCAGATGACCAATGACTTGAGTCATAGCAGGAATTGAATCGACTTAGGTAACTTACTGCATGACCAATATCTGGTCTCGTGCATAAAGCTAAGTACATAAGTGCTCCGACTAATTCTCTGTAGGGTAACTTCTTTGCTTCTTCACTCTGGATATTTCCATTCTTCTTCAATCTCAAACCTAACTCAATTAGAGTTTTAATTGATTTCGCATCAGTCATTTCGAATCGTTCGAAAATATTCTTTATGTAGCCTTTCTGGCTCATCTGTATTCCATTTTCAGTTCACATCTCTCAGATTTTTGATCTCGAAAATTCCGTACAGATACTTCTGGAATTCTTAAGGCTTCTTTTCTTGAAATAGCCAGAATATCGTCTATATAAATGACTATCGTAAATGGAACGTATATCCGTGGATCTGAAGTTAGTTGTAAACGTAAATAAACGGATCTAAGAACTTCATTTAACAGTACTTGACAATGGACATTTGACAAATTATATAACATTCGACAATCAGAGCGAAGTTCACTACTTGTTTATTCCAACAGTATGTCATAAAATCAAACCAGAACTTGCCTATTTTCAGAACGATTAAATATACCGGACACTTCTCAGGAAAGTGGTGACAAAATTGTCCGAGAAGAGAACTCTCGATTTATCACCATAATCATGTCCCAGAATAAGTATAAAAATTTAAATAACTGTCGAAAATGTCGAAATAATGCCACAACCACAACCCTTCGTGGAATATTCGCCTACAAAATTCGAGAATAAAATTGTTTTATATGATAAAATTTTTTCGTTTAACAGATTTTTAGCAGAAAAAGGCATTCTTATCAGATGTTTTCGAGAAAATGGCTTCGAAGAGTATATGTACTATAATTATTAAAACATCATGACACACATACTCTTGATATGAATGAGAATATTCTAGAAGTGGTAGATGATGATCAGAACAGAAAGGTTCTGAACACCAGATTCAAATCAATATCAGGGCAGAATATTTTGAGCCCACTTTCGTGTTTTCATCTTGACTGCAAGGAGAAAAATATTTGGAAAGTACGAAAAACAATTTTTGGACGATATTTCGCTGAAAACACTGCAGATGATGTGGTTTATGGACGATGGAGCCCAACCGCATTCTAGGCTAAAGAACTTTAGCACACGACCTTCCGTCGATGTTTAGGTAGGAAAGGACCTATCACATGGCTACCTGAAATCTTCTGTATGTCCATTTCTGGGGCCATCTTCACAACCAGGTTTATGCTGTTTTCATCACAAATGAGAAAAAGTAGTTAGAAAGAATAATACATTATTTGCTGGATTAAGATGTTTGTTGAGTGAGAAGATATCAGAGGTGCCTATTCTGTAATTTATGGTCGGGTTCTAGACGCCGACGCCTTAGAACAGGGGTGCTGAAACGCTCGATCGCGAGTGTTTTTTGAGTAGATCTCGAGAAGAAGAAAATTTTCAATAAGTAGGTAATTAAACTACTAAAATTCATTACGTAATAAAAAAAAACACTCTGCTAGCGGCAAAAGGCGGTTTTATCAAAGGAACGCGCGGTACTTGTCAAAGAAAAGCCGTGATTTTTTATTCTTGCCGCTTTTCTAAAAATTTTGGGCGACGCATTCGACGCGAACATTCGAGACTTTCGTTCACGCCGATATAAATGTTGCGCCTGCAGGAATTGGAGTCACATTGCAGTAACTTGAAGGCAACACTACGTCGAAACAAAGTTTATTATTAAATAGTACAAAATGAGTGCAGCGAAGAAATTCAAAACGTATCATTTTAACAACGATTGGGAGGAAGAATTTTTCTTTTGTATGGTGTCAGATAAGTGGATTTGTCTTATTCGCGAGCGTCAGTTGCAATACCTAAGCGTGGTAACTTAGAGAGGCATTATAAAACGGTTCATAAAAACTATGAAAAGGATTTTCCGCCACAGAGTGAATTTAGAAAAAGAAAAGTACGTGACTTGATATCTAGTTTGAAAAAACAACAAACCATGTTCACAAGGCCAGCCAAACAATCTAAAGCTGCTACTATCGCGTCATTTAAAATATCTCATATATTGGCGAAACACAAGAAACCAGTCGAAGATGGATCGATTTTGAAGGAAGCATTAATTGAAGCGGGTGAGACTTCATTTGGAGATTTTAAAAATAAAACGGAAACCATGTCTGCTATTAGAGAACTTCTGTTATCTCGTCCGACTGTCACAAGGCGTATTGAAGTCATGAGTCAGGACATGGCAGATAAACTAAAACATGATATCATGAAATATACATACTTTTCTTTACAGTTCGACGAATCCACCGATATGACAGGCACTGCCTAGCTGTGTATTTTCTTTTGGAAGAATTTGTGACAATCATTCCTCCTGGGAAGACCCGTGGCTTCGCAGCCATATATATGACGTTTTCTACAATTTTGTATAAAACTACTAGCTACCAATATATAAATTTGTTTTCATTACAACCGATGGAGCACCAGCAATGACTGGAAACAAAAACGGTTTTGTGGCATTGTGTCGAGCTAATGAAGATTTCCCTTAATTTTTTTCATTCCATTGAATAATACATCAACAACTTTTATGTTCAAAAGTTTTAAGCACGGAAGAAATTTTGGGCATTGCAAGCAAAATTGTGAATTCCATCCGTGCACTAGCTTGCAACGGCAGCTCTTTGAGTTGTAGTTGGAAGATAAGGAATCAGCTGAAAACAATGATTTAGTTCTTCACATGGTGGTTGAGTGGCGGAAAATTGAGTTTCAAAAATTATTTCCTGAAATAACAGCTTTTGTAGACGAAAGAGGAGATGATACTAAGATGTTGACAAACGAAAAATGGCTGACTGATTTGGCATTTTTGACTGACATCACAATGCACTTAAACATCATTAGCTTGGAGTTTCAAGATTAAGTAAAAACTATTATTGAGATGATTAGCTATGTGAACGCATTCAAAAGTAAATTGCAACTTATGATAGATCAACTGAAAAGAAAGGATCTGAAACATTTTCCGTCTTTGCAAGCAAGGATTCCTCAGTTCAATTATGATACCTATGAGGCTGAATTATCAAATATTTTGGGACAATTCGAAATGCGTTTTTATGATTGCAGTAAATTGGCAAATAAAACATCATTTATCCTTTTTCATGTAAAAACATTGAGGAATTATCTACTGAAATAGCAAGTCAATTTAATATGAACTTTCAATCAGTTTATATCAGATATACATCTCAAAGCTACAGCATCTGATACAAATTTCTGTTGTTTTATATCTGTAGATAAATATCCGAATCTAAGGCAAATCGCCCATCAACTGACGGCAATGTTTGGGTCAACTTAGTTGTGTGCATGTTCTGAAATGAAGATAATTAAGGCAAAATACCGCAATGACTAACTGACGATCATATGTCATCATGCTTGCGATTAGCACTCAATGGTTATGTACCATCTCATGAAAAGTATGCTGAGGACATGCAGTGCTACGCTTCAACATCCAAAGTCACTTCTTAGTTAAGTTTGAGACCTTATGCAACTCTTTTGTTTTGTAACAACCGATGAACCCGCAATTTTGAATAACTATGAGGAGTCCTTGCTTTCAAAGACGGAAAATGTTTCAGATCCTTCCTTTTCAGTTGATCTATCATAAGTTGCAATTGAAAATAGAAAATAATCTTTGTTCAAATTTGATATGAATCCTTTGAAGCAAGGATGGGTTCTCATAAAATCGATTTGAATAAAGTATTTTTATCTTTCTATCTATTATTTTCGATTATTTCTTTTTTATAAAAGCACAAAATCTATGAGTCGAAAATTATGAGGAAACAAGAAAGCTTTTTACCAGTCATCGGAAAAATTTGAAAAATTTCAGCCAATTCGGAATTGAAGGCTAATGAACGAAGGAAGTACTTCGCTAATTTTTAACGCAACTGAGGAAGTGAAAGCGTTGTATTCTAAGAGTTTAATTTGTTATTGGAATTTCCAGAATGGTATTAAAATCTGTTGATCGAACAGATTTTATCGAATGAAATCAATTTTCATTCTCACCATTGGAGGTGACCTCAGCAGGGATAGATAATTTGAAAAAGATCTATATAAATTCGTGGCATTTTTTTTTAAGAGGTTCATCGAATCATGGGTTATTGATACCTTATTCCGGGTCACCCTGTATATACGATATCTATGATTTCTCCTGGAGTACATTCTAGTCAAAAGATAAAGTGGTAGAAGTAGAGGTACCGTAGCAGGTCCACTTAAACGATTTTATTCTTCGACGAATAAGAAAATGTATTTCTATTTCCTGATACAGACGTCCATAGTATCTTCTTTCCATTCTCATAAATTTCCTCAATGTCTACGATTGCTGAATATAAATTAGAGCAGTCCAAGGGTTGTGAAGATTGGAAGGGAAACACAAACTAACCCATACGTGTGTTTATGCATTGGGGGTGCGACACCCTGAATGAAAAGAATTCAATCACTTTCTGTTTATCCCAGATTGTCGTTCGATATTTATTTGTAATTCATTAGATTGTCATTGTAACCTTTTAAAAGCTTCCAGAAATGACGAGTCATCCATATGAATAGATGGACATACAGTGTGGTCGGAATTAGGATAGATGATGGATTGTGACTAACACCCCTATAAATAACAGGAAATAAATACATTTCGATATAGCTTTCCCCCTAAGGTAATCACATGGTAGTGATTAGAAACAATGAGGAAAATGGGGAGGAGTGATGAGAAGCGCCATTTGTTATAAACTAGATGTATCCGATGTTCATGATACGAAAAGAATTTATTTTGTATCCTAATCAAATGGATTTCCTTCAAAAAACGATATATTGAGAACAATATAAAACATATAGCTTGCCATATTATTTGGGCAGATTGAATTTTTCAAACGCAAGATTGGTTGTTTATTCATTATGTATTTTCATTTGTTTCTGTATTATATTAATATCATAAAAACAACAACCATGTAGATTAAAACATCTATTATTTTCTATGAAACTAATTCAAGTAGTAAAAACTCTGATAAAATAAATCTCAATATTTGGGTAGAGTTTCTACCAATTGTCATTTAGTAATCACTCTCTTCACAATCGCCTGTTTGGCACGCTTCCACATGTTTTCTATTGGATTCGTGATCGGTGAATTCCTTAGCCAAGACAAAACAGTTATTTCTTTGTCAGTCTGAAAAGCAATAACATTTTTGGCTTTGTGACACGTCGCCGAATCGTGTATGAAAATGTAATCGTCAGTATCGTAGAACCATTGATGGAGCTGGGGTAGCAGCCGGGTGTCTAGTTTTCTCTCGTACTGATCTTGTTTGATTCCTCTTTGTACGCTGTATAGTCGCCCTGTGTCTTCGTCAGAAATAACAGATAATACCACCAATCTGCACGAAATTGTTCACCAGGGCGTTTATCAATCTATTTCGGAATGTTGACTCGTCGGAAAAGCACACCTGTGAAGTAAAAATTAATGAAAGAAAATCGTTAACGATTCATCGCACTGTATTTACACGATTTCTGTCTGTGAGACTAGTGATGAAGATGACCCATTGCAGTCGTCTTTTTTTCATAGCGTATTTTTTAAGCAGGACAACTTTCCGCCTAATTGTATTCAGTCAAGCGCCTTCGAACTGTTCTCTTGGAAACTTCTTCGTCACCGTCATACAGCATATTTATTAGAAGTACAACACTTGCACATGCATATCTACCTGATTTTTGATGAGTGCGAGGAGTAGTACTGATTAAAATTTTGTTAACAGTTTAACGTGATAACCCTCAATTTTCTTCTCTTAAATAGCAGATAGGCTTCAGACGCTTTTTCAAGAAAATGTAGGGAAACCCAAATATTGTTATTTCACTCCACATATTCTCAAAAATTTATAGCAGGTATTGCAGGAGTACAAAATCTGTTGAGAAGGCGGAAGATGTGCCAAATATATAATTCGTGGTCTGAATCTAGACGCTCGAGAATTTAGAACTCTGTTTTGACGTTCCTGTAAACTTACCAGATGGACTTCTCAGAAAATATAGCATGAGGGTATATTCTATGAGAAAATGTAGGGAAATCCAAATATTTTTATTGCACTCCACATATTCTTAAAGATGTATAGCGGGTATTGCAGGAGTACAAAATCTGTTATTGACCGAAATAATATTGAAATATTTTCATACGCAGTTTTTTTTGCAAAGATATTTTATTGTCCATATTAATTTTAATACGGTTGTTAATTGATTTTGGCATAATAAATCTTGGGGACTCTTAGGAGTGCAATAACCTTGTTTGGATTTATCTACATTTTCTAGGAGTAGTGTCTGAAGCATTTCCTCCTTAAAAAGAAGCAAATTTAAGGTTATCACGTAAAATATTTAACAAAATTTTAGTGTACGCCTAAAATTTGTAACGTTCAATTTTGGCCGTTACTTATTATTTTGGAATTTATGGTCTCTGTAGTTAATTGTCAGATTACTTACGGTATTTTCCTCTCTGTTTCAAGGGTTTTGTAAGATATCTCAATCAGGGGAAACTAAGTCTCACATCATTCATTTTGTCTAGGAATAGTTCCGACTCTCAGAATTTCATAGGCCGCTCCTTACATCATTAGATTACATTTAAATTCATTCTCGAACATCTGAGTTAATAATTCACTTCGAATTTCCAGTTCTTGTAGCATGTTTAACGCATTGTTTTGTTATGTTGGTGAAGTTGAGCTATCAGACAGTTCACTAAAAGTTCTATTTCTTCTGTGAACCTTGATTCGTTCCACCTACTAGTACTGCTTGATCTGGCACCATGTGTACTGGATTGGAGGAGAGATTATCAACTCTACCTTGCTCCGATCTTCAAATTCTGGGAAGCTATTTTCGAATCGCTACTGTTTGATGGTTGTATTAGTCGTGATCAGCCTTATTCGAAAGGTAGCCATATACAATTAGAGTAAGTGTGAAAAGCATATAGGTCTATTTCATATGGGAGTCATAGAATGCACGGAGAGGAAATGAATTCTGATTGGTTCTGGGAAGTTCTACGTTGTTTCGTGGTTGTGCCTGTTGAAGTTTCTAGATCTTGACCAAGGTTAATCTATCAGCTGTTGGATAGTCAAGCGGATGTCTTGCCATTCTGGAATTCTTAAGTGACGCATCTAATCAAAATCAGTGTGTGTTTCTGATTTTCGACATGGTCGGTTAAATTGAATCGTTATATTTGCTAGTTTGTCTATAGTTTCATGGATTTTGAATAGAGACAACAGGCACCTTGTATAAGGGATCGTATTGAGAATTTCGAAGGCATACCTCAAGGCCACACATCACCGTTGTAAGTAACCTTAAGGCTTCTTTATTTCGTTCAACTATTCTTCAGGGATCATTTTCTTTTCATTGCCTGTTGTTCCGGTTTGCTCCAGTGTTGCTCCAGCATTTAGTTCAAGTTTTGAGTTTCGTTTATTCCTGCTTTTGAACTCCAATCGGGTACGATAGTTTACCTCGTTCCTGTCTTGAGCTTCGATCCTGTGGAACTCGTATTTTGTACCTACATCTTGTTCAGTCTGGATTGCGGCAGCTACTTCCTTTCTGTACTGATTAACACCAGTTTCAAGTAAGGATTTTCCATTTCATCAACTGTGTATTCTTACATTGTGTGTAAACCAAAGAATTGGACGCGAGACCTGAGACTACCACCGAAGTCCACTACCGGTGAGATCTACCAACATCTTCATTGTATTGAGAGCCAAGCGGTAGTGATAGAGACATTTCAATCTTGGATATTAAACTCAGCTACCAGTACCACAGATATTTTACTTAGTTCATTTATATATTTATGCATTAGAAATATTCAGTGTGACAATATTTCGTATAAATTATACTTACATCAAATTTTCAACTGACATATTGTCAGACGTTCATGTGCTTAATTTTGTGAAAGACCAAGTCTTCCCTGCGCAGGAAAGGTTTGTCTCTGATTGTTGGTACCTTGAGTAGTACATTGTAGTGGTAAGTGCTTAGTGTTGACTTTGATGAATATTTGCGTTTTATTTCGAGAACCTATATACGTACTTATTGTCAGTTGGATAATATAATCTTGCTCTCATTGAATTTTTACCATATTTTCTTCACCCAATAGTTGAAGAGGCATAGTTACCCTAAGCAAGTTAAAGTGAAGCGAGTTAGTATAGTTAGCAAGAGAGTTTCTGATATTGAACCTAAGTATTTTGTATTTCTTGATCCTTCTCCTGGTAAATCATATTTTGGATTGTAGAATTTTAAGCATTTCTGATCTGCAAGGAGTCTAGTATTACACAAAGGTTATTCACAGATGCTTTGGTGCCCCTTTCTCTAATTGATCCAACGAACCCCCATCTTCGACTGAGCGAACCGATGGCACCAAGGTGTAATAGCATTTGGTATAACGTTGAGATAGTGAATCTACTTATAGGGTTTCAACATAGTAGTCGGTGAATTGAGTAGGTTGACCCTATAAATTAGAAAGATATGGTAAAAGGCATTCTGTATCTTTTGATTATTTCTGCTGGGCTACCGATGTTCACACTCTTCGAATTGCATACTGTGGTTTTGTCTGACAACGTAGTGCTCTTGTGCATAGAATTGATTCCTAATTGAATTATGTACTGAGAATGATAGCTGGTACCACTAGCTCAACCCCAATTCCCTGGCAACATGTTTTGTGCAATCCGCAGACAATCAGTATTGGAAAAAGTTGGGGGAAGTATCACTCTCTTCCAGAACGTTTTCCGATTAGCCGTGATTCGTACTCCACCTGATTTGAGATTGAAATCTCGGAAATCGATTGTGTCGCATGATTTTCTGTGCACTCCTTTCGGTAAGTTCCTCATACAAGATTCATTTATTATGCATAGAAAAAAAGATTTGATATACCTTACATCGTTCGAAAAGAAGTCATGTGCGCAGTATTAGTATACTTTTAAAGTGAAATTCTGTAGATAGTCGAAACGAGTGTGGTGAGTGAGGATGAGGAAATTATAAGTCAGTTAGTCTTGGACTGTGTCATATCTCGATTTCCAGATGGTTTTCAACATATACGTAGATTGTTTTCTTGTTTGGGTTGAAAAATTGAAATTCATTCAGTATTTTTTTTTCTTGTTCATATTTGTCATCCCATCATCCCACAGTCACTAATCGCAGTTCTATTTAAAATGAAGAATAAAACGTTAACACAATAATTGTGTTATTTTTTTTCGCAATACATTTAACCCATTAGTTGTTGTGCCTTTGCATGAGACGATAGAAACGTCATCTCTGATCAAAGTAGGGAAGGTTAGATCTGCAAAAGTTGTGGTTGGCTGCCTTCGCTATAGACCAGAACTGAGAGGTTTCACTGGTCTTCTCCAAGATTCTATTCCTACTCTTTCATTGAAGTAGGTTTTCGCTTTCTTATCAATTGTCGAGTTACAAAATGTTTCTGAAACGCACACATTTAGCTACAGTTTTATCTGATAGATTCTTCTTCCAGTTCTTATAAGGTCTGTTCTTGAGTGTGGCAGCTGTTTGACAGATTTTAGTGAACCAAGGTTTTAGTGGGAAAACTTTTTCCGAGTAGTATAGAATGAAGATGTCCATGTCGGCAAAAATCACTTCAGTGTGACGGACTCAGTGCTAACATTAATGTCAAAATCTAAAAAACAGAGATCATTAAAGGAAGAAGACGGAAAAAAGTTGCGTCAAGTTGTGGCAGAGGGCAAAAGCTCCCGCTTCCTTCCTGCTTCTTCGGTCCTATTTGAGTATTGTAGTTGTGGACGTTGAAGTTTTATGATCACCTCAGCTGAGGGATGCTGTATTTGGATTGTATTTACCTTGTCGCTTGGATACTGAAACAATCTAGGATAGTTGTTATCGTTAGGAGATCGATAAAGACAACATAGAAACATGGTTTCCAACGTATCCTCTCTTCGGAATGGCAAAAACAAAAAGTTCTTTCTCAAACCGAAGCCTTGAGTGCAAATCCTACCCGTTGAAGCAGATGTTGGTAGTGTCTGTTGTCGTGTCTCTTGAATCATATAAAAAACTACGTATAGTTCACCCGTTCCTTTCATTTTCTTGAGCACACCTTAAGTAGACGTCATGAGAGACTTAGCGAGTTTTAATAATAATAATAAGGTCTTCATTTCCAACAGGAAAATACCAATTAAAGGAAATAATATAAAATAATGACTGAATTATTAACTCATAATTCAAAAGCTCCAGACCATGTAAGAAACATTGTGAACCTCAAAGAGACCCATATCATCTTTGCCTCGCCAGGTATATCTCACTGATAGATGTAGAAGAATCAAAGTGAATGTCGCACAAATCAGAAATTGAATTGAAAACGGAACACATAAACATGATTAGAGGCTGCAGGAGAAAGTTGGTTCTTGGGGTAGCCAGCTGATTCAACCATGAGTTTGGTCGCGGTGTTAGAAAATTGAGATTATACAATATTTGAAGACAGTCCACAAGGTTATTCAAAGTGTTGTACAAAAATTTAAAGTCTAGTATATTTCTTCTCGTCACCAGTGATATAGCACCAAATCTATGTAGAAGGGATGAATGATCAAATTCTTTAATAGGATAAGAACCATCCTCCCTCCAAACCAACTATTTCTAGAATTACCTCTGGACAGACTCCAAATGATGTTGATGGCAAAAATAAATTGCCAAATGATAGATACGAACACTTGCTTGCTCCTAACCAAGGCTTGAAAAAGACGAATTAGAGTGAGTGAGCTAAATGTTTTCCATTTCGTATTATAACTCCATACAACTTGGAGGCAGAAGTGAGCAGACTATCAATGTGAGGAATAAAGGATAATTTCTGGTCAAAAATTAGCCCAAGATCTCTTATCTCACTCAAACGACATAAATTGGTTGATAATCGAAAACCCGAAAATTCATTTTTCTCGTAAAGCTCACAACATTGCACTTTGACACATTTAGGTCAAATTCATTGACTTGACAACAGCGATACACAGAGTTGGCAGCTTCCTGGAGCTTCAAACAGTCGGTCTCATTATCTATACTACGGTACAATTGCAAGTCATCAGCATACACTAACTTAGAGACATCAATTAAATTCATAAGATCATCTATGAAGATAATGAAGATAAGTGTTCCCAGGTTTGAATCTTGCGGAACGCCCGAGGTGGAAATATATTATTGTTATCAATCTGGACAAACTGATAACGGTCTGTTAAATACGATTCAAAAAGAGTAACCAGCTATCCGAGATTCCAAACCTATTCTTCAACATCATCAGCAATAGTTGATGACACACTTTATCGAAGGCTTTCTTAAAGTCTCTGTATATCACATCAACCTGCCCTACCTGATCCAGAATTTCGCATATATACTGCGATATTATAACTAAATTAGATATGCATGACCTTTTAGACATAAAGCCATGCTGTTCCACACTAATCTGACTACGAATTTCAGAGTTAAGAAAATTGCATATAACAATCTCAAATAATTTAGAGAAGTTCGATACTATTGAGTTGGTCCATAATTATTAATACATGATGGATCGCCTTTTTGCAGAACAAAAATAATTTTAGCCACTTTCCATTCAGAAGGAAAAGTGCAACTACTTAAAATCAAATTGAATACATGGTGCAAGGGATGTGCAAAACAAAATATACAATTTCTCACTAAAAACTTAGGAATGCCATCAGGGTCCGCAGTTTGCTTATTGCTTAACTTCTTAGCAGCAAGGAGAAAGTCCTCAACAGAAATAGACTTTAAGTTTATGACACTCTGCACAGTAACACCACCAGCATACAATAAGCTGTTATTGGGTGCACCAAACACACTACTGACGAATTTTGCAAAGGATAAGCAATTTCTTTCGGCTTCCTGTAGATTTCGTTTTCATCTTTCATTTCGCCCCGAATTCGTGAGTAACCTTTCTTTTCTTGAATGAATGACCAGAAATCGGATGGATCCAGATTCAATTGTGGCTCAGAGACATTAATAAAATTTAGATAGGCAGACCTGATCTGGAGCTTGACATTATTTCTCAGTTCTTTGTGTCTTCTCAAATGAAACTCGAACCATATTCTTAAAATTTCCCGAACACTTCTTCCTTTCCCAATAGTTTTGAATGATTACCCATTTTACTTACTGTGCTGTACAAAATTTGACATTATGTAATATGACTTCTGTGCGGTTTGAAATATTATTTTATTTAGTTCGAATTAATGAATAACTTCTACAATAAAAGCTATTGAAAAATCAAAAATAATCAAAGTCAATATCAAAAACCGAAAATACAGTAAACCGTTCTTTTCGACTGATGACAACCGAATAAGATGAAACATCTCATCATTTATAGAATGAACCAGGTTTTCAGTATTGGCACTTGTATAAACAATTATAATAATAATATCAGTAGCTATATCAAACGAGACAGCACTTGTGAAGCAACTTTTTTCACTGAAATATTTTTGAAACTAGAAATTACATGAATAATTTGGATATCTACGTCATATCGAAGTCATCTCTGGTACCTTTGTAGATATTGGAAATGAAGCAATGGATGCGACGAAAGTGTGGTTGCCGCGTTAGTCAACATGAGTAATTGGTAGAAATAATGATGAACATAAGTTATACCTACTGTACCAACATTTTATTCCTAGAATTTCGATGCAAGAGATGTGTATATGAGAAATCTAATTTCATATGGTTTATCAGTTTTGGGACTTCCGTACACTCCAATTCTTTAAGACCTTACCGTAGACCGAAATGGAATGAGGAAACGCTAGCTGCAATATAAAATTTAATACCATCTCTCTGGATTTACGACATCCTTAATGGTTTTTAAAACATCATTAAACTAATTTAACAACACGGTTTCAATTTTTACCTCGATTTCAACTGTACGTGTCTCAAGAGAGGATAAAAATCACATGTGGTGGGAAATAGTTTGCCCCAGAGACGGAAGTAACCGGTTGACAATCTTGTCGAGGGAAAAAAATTATGGTTATTTTATTAAGAAAGCCGTAAAAATTTATTTCTGTACACAACTCATCGACAATTATGACGCTATAAATTTTTATATATAACACTAAGTGGTATTTGAAGGGTACTGTAAGTTTTGTTTTTGTTGGTCTGTAGAGAAGGTTTATTGAAAAGATTAAACGAAGTTTTGACGATATTTTGATGTACAGGGTGTCTCGAGTAACGAGGTTTCTCTCTGTTGACCGTACTACAATACAGAATTATTTTGGCCTCTACATGGTGTGTACTTTTGATTTTCGTGTAAATTTATTATTAATTCTTTATACATCAGTTTTGCCATTAACGAGTTATTTTGAATTTTCGACTATACAAAGAGATATAAAGAGTTGAAATAATCTAGACGATTGTGTTCTTGAATAACCTTAAACTGGATATGTAGATGCCTTGGGCTATTTTCCACCACATTTTATCAGAAACCATTATTATAGAGGTGTGATTTTTAAATCTAATATAGCATTAATTTTCTTATCTTGATTGGCATACCTGACTAGTTTTGTGGTTTGATTGAATTAGAAATTGAATATTATTATATATATATATATATATATATATATATATATATATATATATATATATATATATATATATATATATATATATATATATATATATTTTGTTTTTATCACCGTTACGGGTCGGTCACAAGACTGCCGGGCGACTACTCACCAAGGCAGCTCTGTTTGTGGTTTATTTTTATGAGCCCTGAAGGAACTTTCGGACGATTCGGGTGGTACCTAGTATGGCTTCTTTCTGTGCGCTGGGTACAATTTCTGATCTCAGTTTCAACAATTTGGTGTTTTCCTGCATATGCGCTTCTACCAGGCCATTAGTCGATGTTATAAGTGGCATTACCTTCACACTTTTCAGTTTATGAACGTCCCTCAGTTCAAAAGCCAAATCCTGGTATTTAGTTATCTTCTCAGTATATGCCTTGGTAATGTTCTCATCCGCTGGGATATATATATATATATATATATATATATATATATATATATATATATATATATATATATATATATATATATATATATATATATATATATATATATATATATATATATATATATATATATATATATATATATATATATATATATATATATATATATATATATATATATATATATATATATATATATAATTGCGTGTACAACGTTATACCACCGATTCTTCAGCTAGAAATAAGTCGATTTAGACCCACTTACCTATATGAAAAGTTTCTCCGTTTGGCCGCTAAATGTCGCCAAATCTAAAGATTTCTTTCTCATTTTTCTTTTCAGATAATTTGAGAACGACTCGATCGATAGAAACCATATTTGGTAATCGGGTGCGTTATTCACGTTTTTCAGTGATCCACTCAATGACCTTGACGTTTCATAGATGTCTCTAAAACCTCGAACGTGTTTTTAATCAACCATAATTTTTCAACTGTCTGCATTTAAGCAAAATTATATCAGACAATGAGTAGCTGGGCTAATTACCAAACTTTTTTGTCTCTTGAGAAACTTTGATATGATGAGCGGTTCAATCACAAAAAACAGTTTTTCAATTTCATGACTTCATTTCTTCAACCACCTAGCAAGTTAAAAATATCACCTTTGACCATGTTGGCTTTGGATTTATTTCTGTAATCTGGCAGATTATCATTTTATTAGGCTTGACAACAAATTGATGACACAACAGTGTTCCTTAAGTTCTTAACTATGTATTTTATAGATTTTTTATCACTATTAGGCACGGAGATGTACAGTTACTCTCAAATGGTTGATTTGGTTATATGGTGTACGGATTTTGTCAAGGCAATGGAAGTGAAAGCGCGAGAGTATATGCTGAAAGATTTCCAGATCGCGTAGTGCCGAACCACCAAGCGGTTGGAAATCTGGAGGGGCGCCTCCGCAAGTACCATAGAACGCGAAGAAGAAATTTTGGACATGGTAGGAGGAAACCCATAATTCAGCACGCGGCTTTTAGGTTTGCAGTTGGTCGTTCCTAAAACAATGATTCATGATGTCTGGAAGGAACTATTATTTCATCCGTATCACATTCAGAAATTACTTCCCTAACTTTCTGCTGATTTATCCAAGAAAGGGAACTCAGGATCTCCACTTTTTTATTTACTGACGAATGCACTTTTACTAGGACTGGCACTAACCTGCACAATGAACACGTATACAGTATCGAAAATCCACATGTTTTTAGAAGTACACATCATCAAAATCAATTCAAAATTAACGTATGGATTTCAGTAATTGACAATTTCATTATTGGTCCGGTAAAGATCCAGATCGATTAAACGGAGAGGCATATTTGAATTTTTTGCAAGAAACTTTGCCGCATTTGTTAGACACTATTCCAGTATTACTGCATGCAGAAATGTCGTTTATGCACGACGGTGCACCTCCTCACTTCACTTTAGCGGTTCTCGAGTTCTTACAAGCACAGTGTGCAAATCGTTGGATCGGAAGGGGAGCTGATGCTCCCGCAAGTTAGACAGCACAATCTCCCGACATAACACCTTGCGAATTCTTTCTTTGGGGTGCTTTAAAATCTAGAGTTCACTATTCTCTAATTGACACCCGAGAAGAGATGCATATGAAAATTTTAAATGCGGCCGACTCCTTTGAAAATCACCCAGAAGTAATGCCAAGGGGCCAATCTGTATAGACCAATTACCTGTCTTCCAGCTATGAACGAAATCCTCACTGGAACACTGACATTGTTCAAAAATAAATATGTTAGAAAGAAGAACATCCTAGCTCACGAACAAAACGGATGCCGATACGGGTCAAAAGGGTGCAAAGAACTGCTCGTTATTGACGATATAGTAACCAAGCAAGCGAAGGAGAAGCTGCGTAACACGTAACTCCGATTGGTTAGGCTTGTTCTGTGCAAACCATATTGCCTATATTTTAGGAAAATTTCTGGAGTCTTTCAAACCTTTCTTTTTGAAAATAATCTTGGCTACTGTAATTCTGTGTTTAATCTTTTGAAGTTAACGAGCAATTTTTCCAAGTCTCATCCATCGCCTAAATCATGATTATTCTTTCTTGAAGAGTGTAATAGAATTAAAAATATGAAAGAAAAATACAGAAGAGTACCAATGAAAAATCAATACACAGCAACAATACTATTTCTCACTTTTTAGTAAGATGTATATGTCTAGAAGTAACAGAAATTTCAGCATCGGAGTTAATGAACATTTCACTAGTGTCGTCAAGGAAAAAATTAAAACTAATTACCTCAAAATATTAATTGGAGAAAATCATAATTTCCTCCAAAATTTTAAAATCTCATATTCATTCAATAAAAACCTGATATTAATGTTTGGCAATCTCTTGAAATCAATAGATCTAAGCTTTCCAACATTTAATCACAGATAGATTTTCACAATAATTCCTATTCAATTTGTTTCCGGTTGGATAATTCAGATAATAGCTCTGTGAATTTGCCTACGATAGTTTTATTCACTTCCAATCCGATTGTACAATTTCTATATAAAATGTGGAGATCAACTTTTCTAATAATCATCATTTGAGAGGAGTTTGCATCAAGTAAAACCTACTATTTTTGTTGCTATTTAGCAGTCTTGCAATTTAAGAAAATTCAAAATACTTGGAAGAAGACATGACTGAGTTTTACGGAAATTATAAAAACTGCAGTTTAATTTTGACGTACTATCCCAAAATGGGCTAAAAATAATGGCAATTCATTAAACAAAAATAAGGTAAAATGATACACCAGACTTCAGACTTTCTATTATTTTCATAGTCCAAAATGATTATAGTCTGAAAACCTTGATGAACGAAATAGGTCAAAGCTTATAAAAAAATTGAATAGTACGATATAACCAAGAGAATCACTCCTGTTATTCGTAACGCATCCTAGTCTACGAATAATACCACTACTGTGAAATTCAAAATCAAACATATCATCATTCATGCAGTACTTAATTAAATATGTCATACGGTAACCCCTCTTTTCAAGAAATAATCTGAAGAAGAGTTTGCGAATATGCGAAGGAATTATATTGCTGAAGCTAAAAAGCCAGGAATTTTGTGTTGAGCTTATGGTTCCATTCATAATTTTCATAACATAATTAAATTGGGAATCAATTCCATTCATTAAGCATTATTTAGTCAGACAGACATCGGTACCTGAAGTGGATCAAGCTATTATTTGCAGCATATTGTTCTTGTATAGTAGCTTTTGACACAATTTTTTGATATTGGATTTCAGAAAGTGTGAAAATATACCTCAGTTTTCAAATAGGCGATAGGCGACGTTCCCTGCAAAACTTGTTGAGAATATCCAGATCGGCAGGCAAAACTTGTTCATTGATTCGAAACAAAAGAGATTCCTTCGGCATAAATGAACTTAATGGAGGAAGTTCTGGAATATCCTGCATTTATAAATTGAAAAACTTACCTAACCTAACCTAACCATGACAAGAACAGATTCTTATGGAAGACCTCTATTGAAACGACTAGTTTATTCTCCAACGAAAACAGGAAATCCTCTTGTCAGACAGTACTAAAGGGAGCATATGCGAATTTTATCATCAGACCATCATTCCCTCCAGCAAAATATGGTGCAAAAAGTTCCATGAATACGATTTCCAATTTCAATTTACTCCGAAATTCTGACTCAGTGAACGTTGTTAGACTTAGAACTTGATCTGAGCAATTGAAGTTTATCCTGAAACGGTGGTCTTCCTAACATTTTGAAAAAAACGTCAGGTAGACTTACAGAATTATATTCAGATTATTTGAATATTTACCTGGTTTCAAGATAACGATAATCTTGATCTTCATAAAATGAAGAACATAACCTGAAGGAAGTAAATCAATATAATGGCAATATTCATTGCAAATCTTTTTTCCAGGATGCTTAGAAAAATTCACATCAGGAACCAAAGATTTCATTGTTGAATATATTTTATGAATTGTATCAGAAATAACTAATATATTTAGCTGTGAGCATAACAGCCGGCAGCTCGGTGAACATCTAATTAAATTGGATCGATTTCAATGTAAATACAATGTTTCTTTACGAGTATAATATTACGTAATCAATGCCAATTCTGTTCAACATGTCACTCAACAACCCAAGCCAAATTAGATATTCACCGAACAACCGAAACGAATGGCAATCTATAAACTTTTCACCCCTGCAATCCGCAACCCCTCTCAGTCCAATCCAGAATTCCCGCCCACAACTGTGACTAATATCCTAACGGTAGTCTATTTAATGCATATATTTAGCCCATATGCCGGAATGAACCTTGTTAAGTGTGAACTGCAATTTGTTAATGTTCCATTGCAAGCTATATATCGGTTTGTTATTGTGGGGAGGGTCTATATACTCGATTTAAATATACAATCGCCTGTTAGTCAGTTTATCCATTTGCTTTGCTGCCTCTTTTAAACGTTGCCTGCATTAGATTTCGTTTGTCCAGATGGGACTCAACAAAACTGATTATATCTATCCTAGATATTCGGTAATCCATTTTATTACCCTCCAATAAAATATACAATTCCGACCGCCAAGTAAACTGCTCGAAGAAAAATAGGAACGTAGCTGGTAGATAAACTTCTGCTGTAATATTTGATAATTTAGCAAAAATGTATCGCAAACAGAACGTAAATTTAACATACTCGTATGGGAGTTGATTGATAACGGCAAACTATGGTTCTATGAGATGGCGACTGCAAATGAAGACGTTGGAAGGACATATCGTCAGTTATACAAAAATATTGGTGCAGTACGACTTCAAGATCGAATATCATCTAGGGAAGCTGAATAACATGGCTGATGCTTTGTCAAGATAACCAAGAAAGGGAAATCAAAAACACAGAATTGAAGATGTTCTTCGTTCGAAGCCAAAAATCAGTGGACAACAGCTGCAGGTGCAGCAAAAAGATATTGGTTCAATAATTGTTGCTTGACAAAAATAGAAATATCACAGGAGAAGGAACTTTCCAATGAAGGACCAACATTAGACACAGAGGAACTCTTCAATTCTCGAAAATAGTTTTCTAAAGAGGAGAGGGAATTATCTAGATAGAAGAGAAAACTATATTAATCATCCTTCATAGGAGAAAGATGGAGCTCTCAAAAGAATGCATGAAGGAAAATCAGGTGCCCATTCTCAAGTTTATACGTCCATTCAGAAGCACAATAAAATGATATATTTTAACTATTCTTCAGGAGAATAACCATAGACATAACATGTAGAAAATGTAATGATATTATGCAAATATTTTTCCATTTTAAACATCGTGTCGAATGAAGTCGAGTTCTTCTTTAATGAACATTCCATTATTCAACCACAAATTAATTCATATGTTTACATTACATACACAGGTATTCATTTTTGAGTAAGGGCAATGGCAGTAGTTTCATATCGGTTTAAAATTTAATTTCTTTTCATTTTTTGTCCTCTCAAGACAGAAAATCGTCTTTCCCAATTAGAACTACGGAGACGTATCATTTGAAACTTGATAAAATGAACAGAGCAGTTGAGATGCTTAATTGGCGTGGTGACACAAACAGGAGTTGCACTAACGATGAACGCTGGTCAAAGCATTAAGTCGCATTTGTTTGCCCAGTATGAAGTAACAGGGAGTGTAAGGAAACAACACGGAGAAAGAAATCGTATTATAGCAGTTGCACAGGATCGCTTTCTTTCACTGAAATCCTCTCTATAAGATGTAATGAATGACTTGATTAGCTGCATCGAACGAATAACAACATTTTGAGAAGAACGATCAGCAGTAGAGTGCATGAAGCCAATCTTCACTTTAGAAGACCTGGAATTGTCAGGCCTTAAGGAGAGAAAATCATGCAGCTCAATTAGAGTTGACTCAAATCATGTGTAATAGCTCCAATGTTTTATTTTCAGATCAATTTCGGGTTGAATTAATTGCAGATTTTGAGAGAAAGCGCCTGTGGAGACAACCTGGTCATGTTCGAAGGTTTAGAAAATTCCGAGGAGTACAAAGGCATAGAGGAGATACTTGATGGTTTGTAGTAGAATCTCATTCAATTCTGATCTCGTATTGGTTAACAACTATCTGAATGCAAACATCTACATTAATGAAATTTTTCAATCCTTTGTACTACCATATTCTGTACTGGAGAAAATTCTATACATGAGTGATAATGGCTTTTCTGACACTCCTGATACTAAGTCGGATTTCTTAAATCTGTATGAAATGATCAGTTGTAAGAGTACTTTGGCCTGATACATAGTCTAATCTCATTAGCCAATATGACATTTGTCATATTTTCAAAACGACTGTCAAAATTTTTTCGCAAATTTTTCTTTGAATTCAACAAGATCCGCGAATAAATAATACATGGGAGAAGTCAACACAAATAATTGGGTTCATAGTGATTTTAGAACATCTATAGATCATAATCGGCATCACTTAGAAGACCAAACCTGGCCATCGTGGCTCTCTTGGTCAAACAGAGAGGGAATTGTTTTGTTGAGTTTAAATATTGAAGCGATTTTGCGATTATACTTCAAAATTGGCAAGCAAGAACAAGGAAGGGGTTATATTTCAGGAGACTCACACTGTGACGGTAGAACATCTCCGTGAAAGAGGAAATATCGCAGGTTATGTACTTTTTGTTAGTCCTTTTAATGGCCTTGCTTGCTATGTAAAATCTTTCCTTAAATTCAAGTGAATTTACACTTATAAGAGTGAGGTATGATTGTTGAAATATTTGTCAGCTGGTTTTCTTTCTCCATTGTTACAGATTCCTATCCCAAACCCGCTTTCTTTCACCCTTGTCTTCGTCTGGAATCATGAAGTGCAAGATGAGAATTGAAGCTGCTAAGCAGAAAAATCTCTGGTACTCTTTATGTACACACGACAACAACACAACATAAATAGACAAACTATTGCTAGTGCAATAGCGACAGGAAACGAGTTTTTCCTCAGGCTTTTCACTCGTTCAATGAATCATACGCAAAATAGTATGGTTCCTTGTTACATTTCCTGAGCTCACACTTGTGTTTTCTGAATATATATATATATATATATATATATATATATATATATATATATATATATATATATATATATATATATATAGAAAACATCAAAGGACTATTCAGTTTTGCCCTCTGTGAATATCTCAATTGCCATGGAGTGCTTCAGTAAATGACCAGAAGTCTATGGAATACCCAATCAGGGAACAGTGGCAATAGTTTTCATTGATATATTCACCCGGTATGGAGTACCCTCAGAAAATCTACTAAATCAGGGCTGATATTTTGAATCCGCAGCCTAAGAATATATCAGGTATTGAGTGAAACAACAATAATACTTCTATATGAAGCAGTATTTAACAGAGGTTGTAGCAGACAATCAGAAAGATAAGGACAAACGATTCTCATAATGGCTTATAGAATTCCCTGTTTACAACACGACAGAATAGACCCCAGCGAGAATAATTCATTGAAGTGAGATGACACAACAATGCGGATTGATGTTTCGCTCAACAGAAGTTGTGCGGATGGACCAGAAGATATCACCAGAGTCGTTATTAAGCTGGACTGATGTGGCTAGACGAAAAGCTCTGAAGAAGGACGAAATAAACAAAAATAAAACCTGAACAATAAACATTACATCGAATTATAGAACCGTCGAGCTTTGGCAAGACCTCGTACAAGCGGGAAGAGGTTGACTCAATTCTCGAAAGTGGATTCTAAAAGATGGTAAAGAGTGTCTGGTTTTGCATTAAGAAAGATCGTCCAGGTTGAACATAATAACGCGGTTGCTTTGTCCAGAGGACGACTAGGATAAATTAGAAATCAACAGCTGAAATAACTATAGGATCTTTATATTGGCTCAATGGTAGGTCCCATGAGGAAAGTCAATAGACAGGAAGGGAGGAGAGGGTGTAGTAATCGCCAAAAAGTGAAACTCTCATGAAATTATGGAAAATCCTGGAAGATGGTCTTCTAAAGAGAATATGAGAAAGCCGAGATGACAGAAGAGAAAAAGCTACTCATCATCCCAAGAAATAAAAAAGTGGAAGTTTTCAAAGAGATGTATGGTGCTTGTTCAGATACCCATTCCGACCATCTACAAGATCGGAGACGGGTTTTGCTTCATTTAATGCTGTGACGATGTGAACATGATGTAAGAGATATACGTTACAGGACCACTTCTTAACACAGATGATTGCAAGAAACATCTTCTAGTTGCAATAGACTAATTTAGTGAATTTAGTGCCTTTAGAACTCGGATCAAGTGCGAAAGACCGAAACAACACGTTTACACCCCCAATCGTTTGAAAGATTTAAGTTATATTATAACGTATGGTTATAGCAAATCATCAAACAGATTGAGACAAACATCAGCCGATACCCATGATCACTTACAGATCCTCTACTCATCACACGACGCCAGCGAGTCCAATTTTTGGAAGGGAGATAAAATTTTCATGTGACCTGATATTCGACGAATTCTCTCAAAGCGATCCTACGGAATATACATGAATCAGTTAGAGATCGAATCATAGAATCTAACGACAGAATTAAGAACATATAAGATAAAATAAAATTTAAGAGCAAACAGGATTCCATGATGATGATCAAGTCTAGTTATTCAACCCGCAAAACAAGAAATGAGATCGTTGACACGCGATTGACCCTAGTATTGAGGAGAATCAACGAAGTGGTTTACATAATCCAACTCACACAGATGGACTTATGAGGTACAATGGCTCTTAAAAAGAACAGCTTTGAAATCAAAATAGAGGATGGATACCAACAACATAACGTAAACATTGAACGATAGAACCGTAGTACATGGAACTTTGAAAGGATCTTGAACTATCGGGAAAAAGTAGAACTCAAAGGATTCGCAATAATTCTTGGAAGAAAATTCAAGATAGATATCAAGTAATTTCTGGTTTTGCATTAAATGAGTTTTGTACGCATCGTCAAATAAGGAAATATCAGAGTGAATTACGAAGAGAGAATCTGTGGAGGATTGTAAACATTCCTGAATCCGATTTTTCTTTTTTTCTTTATGAGATATTTTTGTGAAAGAATTACATCAGAATAGAATTTTCTCGTATCAAATGAGGTCAGTCACTAATTCAAAACTACCAAAACTCCTCGATTAAGTTTTTTGTTATAATAAAATCAAATTCTATCACAAAAATATCTGCTTGCTGCACCGAGCTGGACATTACTTTACAGCTGTCCCAATTTGGGGTACAAAGAACGACGTCGACTGCACAGTCCCAACCCCACGGGGTAGATGTCAGAGTATCAGCAACGACTCCTATGGCTCGACAAGGTTCCCGTTCCCGCCCTTTCCCTGTAAGACGGGATCGTTCCTGATTGCCTGGCTAGGCTCGTTTGTTATCCCGATTCGCTGACACCAAGTTCGACAGTTCATTGTTCGTGTAACATATCGGTCCAGTCGTATTTTTGCTCGATTTCTGCATCGAATCTCGTGCTTATTCGTCTTTGTTGAGGTCGCTACCACGCCGATTCACTCTATCGAAAGAATAATATATTCTATTGGATTGAATGATGCGATTGTTCCAAAAGTCATTGCTTTTTTATCGGTTAGAACGAATTACGGTTTACTTGACTATACAGTGTGGAAAAACACATAGGGTCATGGCAGTTTTGAGGTAGTCGGGATTCAAGGAAAACGTTTGACGACTTCGATTTTGATTTGACTTTTTCACTTTCTAATAACATTCAAAATAGAGACCCGATTATTCAACTCTTAATAATTGAAATTTTTCTGTAATTCGAAACGGTCATTAGGGTCTTCGAAAATCACGCTTTAAATCACAGATATTCAACGTATCCTCTACACCAGGGGTGCTCAAACGGTCGATTTCGAGTGCTTTTTGAGTAGATCTCGAGAAGAAAAATTTTTTTAATTAGTAGGTAACTAAACTACAAAAAGTTATTACGTGATAAAATAACACTCAGCTAACGGCGAAAAGCGGCTTTATCAAACGAACGCGCGGTACTTGTCAGAGAAAAGCCGCGTTTTTTGTTCTTGCCGCTTTCCTAGATATTTCAGGTGATGCGTTTGACGGCAACATTCGAGACTTTCGTTCACGCCGATATAAATGTTGCGCCTGCAGGAATAGGAGTCATTCTGAATTGTAACTTGAAGGCAAAACTAATTCGATACAAAGTTGCCATACCTAAGCGTCGTAACTTAGAGAGGCATCATAAAACGATTCATAAAAACTATGAGAATTACATTACATTAATTTTCATATGTCATATGTACTCTTTCGGAGAAACCTACGAAGACTATTTATTACATGATTTGATGACTGTTATCTTCTGTAGTTGTCCAAATAACCTAAAATCTAAATATTTTTGTGAAGATTCCTAGGAATAACACCTGTTTCATTGTACTTATTTTTTATGTTATGTGTGTCGGGTATAGCAATATGAATTATATATGTTAATCGATTCTGTTTATCCTTAACAATGATATCTCGCCTATTGTGATTTACAGCGATGTTGCATAGAATTGTTTTATAAAAATGATAAAAGTTTGAATTCTTCATTTTCACAAATAATCTCAGGTTCATATTTGTAACATTTCTTACCCTTAGGAATCAGGTCATGTTTTATTCCTAAATTAAAATTAATAATATTGGCGACAGCATTATGTCTTTCTAAATAATCTGTTAAGGCAAGTACTAAGCAAGATGATAATATATGAAAAATTGTTTCTGAAGAACTAAAGCATCTACGGCAAGAATCATCTATTATTTGTTGGATGATGTGTTTTCTATAATTTCTTGTTCAAACAACCTGATCTTGGATCGCAATTGACAAGCCTTCTATTTCAGCGTATAATTCTACAGATCCTTAACATCTATTTGATGCGATTTCATCAATATAATCATTTTCAATTCTTTAGAGTACTTTCCGTGTAATGCTTTCTGCATCCAACTTTCTCTTTCACATTTATCATCCAATATATCAAAATCTACCTTTTGCATTGTCAAATTCAGAGGTGTGAGATGATAATCTGAAGAAACAACAATTTCATGTAATTTAGATTGTTAATTATGAAAATGGGAACGTAGAAGAAGAATCTGTTCACTATGAAGATTGTTCAAATCTATTAGTCCACGACCTCCAAGATGTCTAGGTAGTGTAACTCTTTGAATTGCATTTTCCTTGTTTTACATTGTAATTTATTCAGATCAGTTTTAGACCATTTGATAATTTCAAAAGAAGATGTAAAAATAGGAACTGCGTAGGAGTTGATAGCTCTGAAAAGGTTTTCACTAGTTAAATGACTATTGATGATAATTCTAAGTCTGTTATGATATAAAGTTATGAAGTAAAATAGGTATATATATATATATATATATATATATATATATATATATATATATATATATATATATATATATATATATATATATATATATATATATAGGGGTTTTACCCCGACGAGTTGCCCATATATCTGTTCATGCAATCAAACTGATTTCATGAAAAATATAAATCCACCACCCGGTAATTAATACCATTGCCAGGCAATGATTATAATCAAAACATATCCTGGAATAATTATATATTAGGATAACGTTAAATGTTATGAGAATATATCAATCTACCAGAATATATACATACTATAGCATCATCAGACAATGTACCAACGAGTAGTGTCAGAGGCTTTCTCCCCGGAAAAATCCAGTGTACGGACCTTAGTCAAGTAACACTGAATGTTATTCATTAATAGTTTCCTTTGTGTGAAGTGGTGAAAGATCGAATAGAATACTGCTCTGAATATAAATATGACAAAATTGTCAGTTAATTATATTACATTTATATAAACAAATAAATAAAATATGAAATGAGATTCTGAGCAGTATAAACTAAAGAAAACCTATGACTCTACCTCATTATTATTTTCGGAAAGAAACCTACGAAGAATATTACAAGATTTGATGACTGTTATCTTTTGTAACTGTTCAAACAAATTTTCTTCAGACCCAAAATCTCAATACTTTTGTGAAGATTTCTAGGAATAACACCTGTTGTGGAAATAATAATCAGTAGAATAAATATTTTCTTCATTTTCCACATTTTTAATCTCGTCGCCAAGCATCATATATTTAGAAATTTTTTCATTGTATTTATTTTGTATATTATGTGTGTCGGGTATAGCAATATCAATTTTATCTGTTATTTGATTCTGTTTATCATTAAGAATGATATCTGGTCTATTGTGTTTTACAGCTCTGTTGCAAAGAATTGTTTTATCAAAATAAAGTTTATATTTGTCATTTTCACAAATAATCTCAGGTTCATATTTGTGAAATTTCTTTCTTTGGGAATTAGGTCATGTTTAATTCCTATATTAAAATGAATAATAGTAGCGACGGCATTATGTCTTTCTAAATAATCTGTTGAAGCAAGGACTGAGCAAGATGATAATATATGAAAAACTGTTTCTGAAGAACAGAAACATCTACGGCAAGAATCATCTATATTTTGTTTGATGATGTGTTTTCTATAATTCCTCGTGAAAACAACCTGATCCTGGATCGCAATTGCCAAGCCTTCTGTTTCAGCAAATAATTCTCCAGATACTAACCATTTCTTCGATGCGATTTCATCAATATAATCATTTTCAATTTTTTAGGGTGCTTTCCGTGTAATTCCTTCTGCATCCAACTTTCTCTTTTAGAATTATCATCAAATATATCAAAATCTACCTTTTGCATTGTCAAGTTCAGAGGTGTAAGATTATAATCTGAAGCAACAACAATATCATGTAATTTAGACGTTCTCTGTTTATCATGAAAATGGGAACGTAGATGAAAAATCTGTTTACTATGAAGATTATTCAAATCAATTAATCCACGACCTCCAAGATGATAGGTAGTGTAACTCTCTGAACAGCTGACTTTGGGTGGTGCTTATGATATATATATATATATATATATATATATATATATATATATATATATATATATATATATATATATATATAAATGAGTAAAACACAAGGTTTAACTTTGATCTACACTTTATTTGAAAAAATTCGACGACGTTTCGCTGACACAGCAGCTTTATCAAGAATGAAAAATAGAATGAAGAGTATGGTATTATAAACAAATCGTAGAACAAGTTGGATGAATAACAGGAAAATCCACACCGAGCCATTGTACAGTTAGTATGAAAGGTAATAAAAACTAATTGAACAAGTTAAGTAGGGGTGAGTAATTCAAATCTACCTGTTCATTCAAAAGCTTGTCCGAATGTTTGTATCTATTTATTTCTAATGCTTCTAGGAGATCTAATTTTGAACTTTTGATTTCATATGTAATATGTCAAAGTTTTTATTGAATGAATGGTTTTTTTATTAGGTGGTTTGAATAATTTGAATCAGATTTATTTTTGTCGAAGCTACGTTTATGTTCAGATGTTCTTATGCCAAAACTCCTATAGGTCCTACCGATATAAATTTTATCAGTGTGTGGATTTTCCTGTTATTCATCCAACTTGTTCTACGATTTGTTTATAATACCATACTCTTCATTCTATTTTTCATTCTTGATAAAGCTGCTGTGTCAGCGAAACGTCGTCGAATTTTTCAAATAAAGTGTAGATCAAAGTTAAACCTTGTGTTTTACCTCATTTATATCATGGATCTACATCAAGTAACGGCCTCCACAATTCAAATATATATATATATAAATATATATATATATATATATATATATATATATATATATATATATATATATATATATATATATATATATATATATATATATATATATATATTTCCTTCTCCAGCAGAATCACTCTACGAAACTGTCATTATTATCGCACGAAGTAAAACAGGATTTTCATCGTTTTTAATAATGACAATGCTTTTCCTCACAGTGTATGGACTTTAGGCACAGAAGTTGGCCTAACTTTGGATGATGGTCCTATATAAATTTTCAATTTCTTTCGAAATTGCTAACGACGACGAATAATATTGCGCATTTATATCATTCACCAAACCAACTAAATAAACTCATATAAATGCTTCTTTCTAATTGTCTCTCACGCTGGCATATGTAACCATGTTCGACTTTATTACCTTCACCGCCATCGCGGTAAAACACGGGGAACATCGACCATCAGTCCCCATATTGTACCCCAAATTGAGACAGATGTAAACCGATGTCCATTAAACACAGACATCCAATCCTGCATTTTAACTTTGCATCCATTGTTGAAACACTACAGGGTGCCAAAGTTTCATTTTCAAAACTAAGTACAATGCGTATATACAAAATAAGAAAAAAATACTTTATGGTGTTGTCCCCTTTGGCAGTTGGTAAGGGACGTAAACAGTAAGTATCCATTTCTAAACCGCCCTGGGGGGCAACATTAATTTCAGTAATAGTTCTTTCAATAAAGGAGATGTTTGGAAATGTCACGCTAATACGACGAAGTGTGAAAACGACTTTTGGCATCGTGACTCGTTTGGCGAACAACCAATAGGATTCAATTCTATCCCGCTCCTTTCCCAGACGTTACAAGTCATATTCAGAATTAAAAAAAGATAATGTATTGGCAGTGCTATAGTATTAAATAATTGAAGAACAAAAGATTTTACAGAAGAATTTACTGAAAGAATTCTGAAAAATCTGCCGATTGCGAGTAGCATTCATTTATCGAAGGTTCCGTAGAAGCTTGTAATTATATGAATATTACCTTCTCATTTTTCTGAGTATGATTTGAGTTATTTTATTATGTTAATGAGTCCCTTAAACATACATTTCAATTATTTGTGTATTTGGTAGCTGTTTCAACCAAGGTTGGAAAGTACATGTTATTTCATTATTTAAGTATTCAAGTATTTCACGATTTGAGTCCATATCGAAACAATCAAGTAGGCGTCAAAATATTTACTGAAGGAATTAATGATAATTATTAAAATTCTCCGATAAAATTCGATAGCTCAAAATCTATTATATATCACCAATCGATATCGCTAAATTGCACATCTAAATCGTACATGTTGCCCATTTGATTATTTTAACTTGGCTTTCGATTAAAATATTTATAATTTATAACCTTCGCAATGTTCTTGATCGTCGCGTTTTTGGAACTTTATCATCTTATGCGAATTGTATGATTTTTTCTATTAGATCTCTATAAATTAACGGTTTTCGGATTTTCTCCGTCAATTGTTATTTAATATTCTACTTCTTGCAGAATTTCATGATTCTAGGACAAAAAATTCTTAAGAATTATTTATGCAGACACACTGTATATTGTCCTACTATTACTATTCGAATTATTTGTGCAGAGTTTCAACCGAGATCAAGAAATTAAACCACCTATTATTAAAAAATGAAACAAATTCAAAGATTTCAAATCTTCTGACTGAATTTTCATCATTTAATTCTTGAATTAGCGATATTTGTTGCTACGGTATGCTGAAATCTCTCAAACGAATATTTTCTATTCTCCGTATGTTTGAAAGAAATTCTGTTTTTCACAAAAGCCTTTCTGAAGAAGTTTAAAAGGCTAAGATCAAATGATCTCGGAATCAATAAAACCGATTCTTTTGTTCCTAGAAATATCATCAAACATGTCATTCGATTTATCGACCAAAGTAACTTTATAAGGTATATCCCAGCTAAAGGAAAATTTTCTAGATATCCATTGACAAATTCGGTTGAAATATTCGAATAAATAGCCACACGATATACATTCGCATCATAATGCAGTTGTTTTATTCCATTCATCTCGCTGTCGCAGAGTGTGATTCTTCCGAATCGAAAAATACGCTTTGAACCAGCCGCTTTTTACACTTTTCATACTCGCGTGGTGTAATACATTATTGAATCGATAATAACATCCTACATTGATTCCTTTTCTAATCCTTCAACGACCGAATTGCACAAGCTCGACCAAAAATTGAAACCATGCTCACCAAGTACGGCATGCATCATCCGCATAGCTCAGTAAGCCGGCTTTATCTACCAAGGGGTGAGGGTGGTAGAGGTCTTACCAACATAGAAAATAGTCATGCTCAAAACCTGATGAACCTCAGGGGATACTTCGCTGGGAGGAATTTACCTTTCTATAAGTCCAGTCGACGACTAGATGATTTGACTCCACTCCAACTGGCTAGAGCAGAAATCAAATTCACAAGCCGTACCTCAAGTGAACTACAACATGAATGGATGTCAAAGGCACTCCATGGACGATATCCGAAAAGTCAGAAAGGTGACAATGTAAATAAAACTTACCTCACTTACTTACCTGACTGCGGGATACTTACACGCGGAGACTGAAGGAAGACTACTAGCCATTCAAGAGCAAGTCGTGCCAACCAGATCATACCAGAAGCACATTGCAGGCGTTGCTGTTCCCTCGGATCTCTGTCGTCATTTCTCACGTCATCCTAAGTCAATACAGCATGTCACTTCATGTCACTTCATCTTGCTCGATTCTTCCGCCAAAATAGTATCTCAACCGACATAACGCGATGGCTAAGATCTATCACCAACATATCGCCTTAAACCTCGGAGAGGTGAAGATGAAAAACCACTTGTACATGCCGGAAACGATAATGGAAGATCAACATTATAAATTGTACTGGGACAACCCTATTTTGCCACAAAATAGGCCAGATGTTGCTGTTTTCTTCAAAATAGAAAAGAAAGCCATCCTTATCGACGTGACAATCCCAGCGGACGACAATATGAGTAGAGTATACACCGAAAAAGTCGAAAAGTACCGTGACTTGGCCTTCAAGATGAAGGAAATATACGGATTGCGATCTGTCATAGTTATGCTACTTATAATATCTGTCAACGGCCTGGTCGAAATCCATCTTGCAGAGAACACCAAGAAATTGGGGATGCACACTTCCATCATTTCCGCAGCTCAGAGGGACGTCATGCTCGGCACAACCCATATTGTTCGGAGATTCCTCAATATGGGGTTGTTCAATTATTTGGTGCTCATCTTGGCGAGTAATCGCCCGTAACTTGAAAACCAACAGGAGAAATCGACATTTTTGGGACACAGAAAATCCAATTGATTTCATTGGGGTTATTGATTTCCTAAATAAATTCAGCGTGAACTTATTTGAAATTTTAATGAATGATTTGTTGGCTATCACATTTATGAGGAAAATCTTAATGGACAAAGATACCTGGAAATTATGAGAGGAACATTAGCAAATTTTTTAGATGGATTAACATTCTGAGGGATTGCTATTACCAAATGGATAGTGCACTAGCACATAAAACACAAGCTGTAGATCGGCAGATAACAGAAATGTTCGAGGATAGATGATGGGGTAATCAAGAACCAAATTTATGGCCTCCGCGTTCTCCGGACTTGACGCCTCTTGATTTTTATTTATGGAGCAAAATCAAGAGTGGAGTGTATCTTATTCCTGTAAGAAGTAAAGAAGATTTACTAGAGCGCATTCATAATGCTTTTCGTATTATTGATCCTGTGGAAACTAGGAGGGCAACTCATCATGTTCGTATACGAGCTGTCAAGTGTATCGAGCAAAATGGGGCCCATATAGAACATTTATTTAGATCGTAAATTAGTTTTTTCCTATGATGTTTGCTATCATTTATTCGTATTAATGTAATTATCTTCGATAATTGGTTTTCGTTTAGTTCCTACAATTTTTATTCATCCGTATTGTGGAAAATTGCTTCTAATGCTTCGAAATTTTATTTTACTCATAGGTTAATTTGGAAATTGGTTATTGAATTGCCTGCAATTTCTACCCACTACTTTTTGACATTATAACATGAATTAAAAAAAGATTAAATATATTTTCGTATGAATAACCAGTGGTTTTATTCCAAATGTGTTGTATTTTTTGGATATTTTCAATCTGAAATAACGACAATTCTTGTTGAAATATCAAATTTGAATAAACGAAGTGACACGTACCTTAATTTTAGGCACCTGTCAGGTGAGCGTAGCCAGTTCAGCTACTTGATTCAAATATTTCAAAGCATTCTCTGTTAGTTCTTGCAAAATCATCAAAATTTAATATATTCCCAAATTATTTCGGAACTATAAGAGATGGGTATAGTACAGGCTTATACAATTCCATCTGAAATTTGACGCTTCATCTGATGGCAATATAAAAATTGGCACGTGCAATTTGAAAAAATTGAGTTATTGCTGTTTGAAAAAGGCCAAATTGAAAAAATCATACAAAACAACGCAATAAACATTTGACATGTGTAGATTGCTTAAGAAATTCCTCGATCCTTCTTCTATCCACCCAAGAAAAAAATTGTGTCGGTAGTGCAAGGATCTACGAGCTACAATTTTTTTAAATGTTCCTCAAAAGTCGAGTTTATAACAAAAATAATTAAATCTGTCAAAAGCTTTGACAGATAAGTGCCAACAACTTGGGTATATTATGCCTTGCTCAAATGTCGGATCTAGATGTATAATAAAAAAGGTAGATTGCCATAAGAAATAACAAAGTGATGACCTTTTTCCGGTATAACCGGAAATAGTATCACGAAAATGTTTCACTCCAATTGTAAATCGCTAGTTATGGCCGCGTATAAAATTTCAGCTTGATATTGTTATTGGAACTTAAAAAGTTTTTAACGGACGATTCCGGTGGATATCCCTGTATATAGATTGTTAACGTACAATTTAGATTTTTTTTTACATTCTTTGATGTGAATTTAAATTAAAAATAATACGAATATAATCTTGTTTATAAGTGACGTAAACCCAAGGTATCACCTACGATACCATCCCTTATATCAATTGGGGAGGGGGAGGATTTTTTTTCGTGGGTTTCAGTATCAATGAGTGGTACTTATTATTGAAAGGTAACAACCATAAATGTGGAGAAAATACTTTAATCTTGAGTCTCAGGAGGCTACTGGTCACTGAAAAAGAGATTGGGGACTGAGGTTCATTTTTCTCTAATTAAATATTTCACCTAGCTGCCGTTATAAAATATGGAAATTTGCCTACCCTGAATACTGTTCTTTATTCAATATCTACACTATCGATTAAAATGTCGGGTTTGATATCTAATTTCCCTCGATAAATGTCGTGTATATATTTTTCGTAAATGAACTTCTATATCATACGTGTTTCGACTTCAGTAGTTAATACAGTCGTCGATGATCATTAATATTCAAACAATGTAATTTGGTGATTGAATTTCCATAGATTCCACGTTTAGATATACCAACTTCCAGATGCTATCATGGATCTACGTAATAAATACATTGAACAGTTCAGCCCTTCAGTTCCATTGATTCGATATTTTAATGAATGATGACATTAAACCTGTTGTAGTTAGACATTTCTATTGACATTTATGCGTAATTTATCTTCCAATTGTGAAATGAAATAGTTTTTATTTCAATAAATGTCTTTCAGAAGTTGAAAATGAGGATATTTTGAAAACCCGGGGCAATTAATTTAATCTAATGCATGTCGAATAATCAAATTGTAGATGTAAATAATTCAGGTGTGAGATAATTGAACAACGCCCAGCTGCGAATTAATATAGCGGGTGTGAACGATTTTGTGACAGTTGAAAACTTCGTTATTTGAATGGATAGAAAAAAGATGTCGAAGAAAAAATTATGAGGATCAGATGAAGTAAAAATTATCATACATAACTGAGTATTATCTTCTCTGTGTTCAATCATCTACATAAGAAAAACTTTTCGAAGTGCCCATGATTTGGTACGAGCTTCGAAACGATCAACTAGTATCTTTATGTTCCATTATAATTTCTGTGCGATAATATTACAAGTCTTCCTCCTCTTCTTATATATATCTCTGCATAATTCTAACGGACTAAAGTCAGGTAAACGTATAGGCTACCAACTTGGACCGGTGTTATCAATTCGAATCTATGATAAGATTATCTGTGGGGGGGGCTCTATCTCTCTACCACCACATCTTTTAACACTCAGCGATTAATACATATCTTCTAATAAGTCTGGAAGATCATTTTTTGAAAATTGTAGGTGATCATTCTGTTATCATATCATCAAATAAAACAGGTCTAGTAACTCAACTTTTACACTCAGCACACCACGTAATAACACCTGAAACAAGCGAGACTCCCGAATAGTAAGAATTTCTTGTAGACTACATGTTGCGACGATACCATTGTTGCGAAAGTTTTACTCGTCATCCCACAAAATATAATTGTGCAAATTAATACCATCATTCAACAAAATATGAGGGTGAATGGCAACATACACCAGATTATTGTTAATTTTTATATCCTCGTTTGTAAATAGTGTTACATGATGATTATATTTAATGTTTGAAAGAAACTTACCCGTCCCCAGTTTCCCTACCACTCGAGGAAATAAATTCGTCAAGGAGTGAGACTATGTTCCCATCTGGCTTTGAAGTGAATTTCGGTCTTCTTGACCCTTGTTTCAGAATGATGGTGAATATTAATGAAAAAAGATGCTAGAAAATAGTCCAAATGATAATAATGAAGTGAAATTTTACTTTCACCAGAATCATTATACCGCGTGGGGCAACTGAAACGAAAAATACTCAATAACTGCTAAACTATTCGTTTCTGGACAAAAATCAGAAATAGGACAATTTTTGTCTGAAGAAATTTTTGAATGAGAAAGATAGGTCGAGTGATACCTCATTCAAAAGCTCTTCTGATTCTCAATACGAATGTGTAATAGTTTTTGAGTTTTGATATATTCGGAAGAAGATACAGGCTGGTTCGTCAGAAGGCGAGTTATTTTCAGTGATTGCAAAATCTGTCGATTTCGAATGAACATTCACCGAAATACTGTTGTATTTTGCGGAAAAATATCTTTAAGCAATGGTGGTTCCACTATACCCCCTCAGACACCCCCTCAGAGTTGCAACCCCTCAAATCTTCGAATTGATCAGTTAGTCTGAGTTATAGCTCATTGCATACGTATTTAGAATTATCTGATTACAGTGAATGAATTTTCAAATTCGATAACATTTCAATGAGGATTCAGTGTGGATCATGGAGAAATTCATACAAAGTATAAGAACCTCTTCAAAAAGAAGCGATGATCGCTCCATATCATCGGTTGAATCGCAAAAAATGTTCCCCATCGGTGGACTGATGGAACGCAGACATGTGAAGACAACCACTAGGGTAATGGCCCGAACGCCTCACGACCGCATACGCAAGCGATCGTCGTATGTGAAGAGCCTCTAACAGCGTGGTATTCAAGGTTGAAATGAAATGAACTCAAGTAAAGTTCTCGTTACAGAAAAATATTCATCCGAAATCACACAGATGAAATGCAGATTTCTCAACAAGAAATGCGGCAGTTTTTGTTCTTTTTTCTAGATTGCTTGTATCTGATAAATGAAGTTCGAATAAGTTTTTTTGTTTATCTAGCTGCTTTTCACACCCACGGGTTTGATCCATACCAGTATAATGGTTTATTCAATAGCTGAAAGAGTAGAAAATATTGAAATTTTTTCAGCAATAATACTTGTGCAAATAGGGCAGCTGCTATTTTCAATGAACGCCATGACGACAAACATGTAAGTGCCAAGTACATTTTGGAATTGTTGGAAAAATTTAGAGAAAACTGGCTCTGTTCAGAATAGGAAAAGAGAGCATGTTCAAAGACCTATACGAAATGAGAAAATGGAAACTGCGTTGCTTGAGCAAGTAGTGATTGATCCCACACTGGGTACAAAAAATAGGAAAGTGAAATTGGTGTGAGTCGAAGAACTATTAGACGAGTTTTCAAACAATACAAATTCCATCCGTATAAAATGAAGATGGTCCAGGAATTGAACGAGGATGACTTCGTCCACAGAGTGCAATTCTGTGAAATAATAAGTGAGCGAATCGCAAACAATCCCCACTTTCTCTACAATATTTGCTTCTTGGATGAATGTACTTTTTTTTAATGGCACTGTAAATCATCATAACTGCCGGTTCTGGTCGGACTCTAATCCTAGAATCTTTCGTGGAGCAGATACCCAATATCCTGAAAATTGAATGTTTGGGTTGGCATCTATGGGAATCGTCTGATTGAGCAATTTTTCTTACCAGCAAAACTGACGGGAGGAATGTATCTTCAACTACTTGAGGAACTAATCAATCCTGACATAACTGAAATTCTGGAAAAAGATTCTAGATATTTAGAAGATGATGTTGTGTTTCAGCAGGATGGTGCTCCCCCGCATTTTGCACTTAGTATCAGTATCTAGATCGAGAATTTCCTGATCGATGGATCGATAGAAGTGGCCCTACAGAACGGCCTCCACATTCTCCCAACATGTAGGTAATTCTATGAATAAGCTCTATTATTTGAAAACCAAACAAACGTGTTCTGGACCTCCATCCAAAATCAGCAGACCTCGCAAACACTGTATCGTTCTCTATTAATTCAACCTGTACCTTCATCACAATGCAGATGAAGCAGAAATTTTGTCTACAATATTCAAGAAATTCTAAAACCTTTTCATTGAGTTATTACTCAAACTAACTGATCAATTCGAAGATTTGAGAGGTTGACACCCTCATCGGAGGGGGTGTTTGAGGGGGTATAGTGGAAGAACCACTGCTTAAAGATATTTTTTTACAACAGTATTTCGGTGAATGTTCATTCGAAATCGACAGATTTTGCAATCACTGAAAATAACTCGTCTTTTGACGAACCACACATCTGTGTTGAGAATCAAAAGAGCTTTCCAATGAGGTATCACTCGACCTATCTTCCCTATTCAAAAAATTGAGTTTTGTGCACCCCTGCTTAGGGGGTTGTTGTAAAATAAAATCACCGTGTGTTAAAAGATGTCCCCTTCAGACAAAAATTTACCTGTTTCTGTTTTTTGTCCAGAATAGTTCTGCAGTTATTGAGTCTTTTTCGTTTTAGTTTCCCCACCCGGTTTAAAATAATTATCGAGACTGAAAAAAAACTGAAACGGGGCTATTCGAATGGCAAACTGTTCAGGGATCTGAGACTTATGAATTGAGAAGCCATTCATCATAAAAATATAGTGGATGTACTATTCGAATATTTCATACGTATGGAGACATTTTGAAGCTAAAGGAAGAATGAAAAAGATGATCCTTACAATATTTTTTCGGCGCTCTTCATGCATTTCATCAAATAACAAAATAATCAGCTATCACATAAAATTGTGTATTTTCATAGAAAAATATGCAAGAACGATTTTCTCTCAAAATAATTTCATCCATATTTTCATAAGTGATTTCTAGAAGTGACTGGAATGCATAGATAATTGAAGGCATTTCTTTCAAATGTTCGTTAAAAAGAACTACCGTGATGCACAGACGTGTTTGGATGTGAGGTACTCTTATGATATTCTTTGAATCCTCATCATTTAATGTAATTACAGTATTTATTCAAAAAGAAACAGGATATATTAAAAATTCGAAATGTCTTTTGATTTTAATGAATTTCGAAAAAAATGCCAAAACGGATTCGGATAAAATTTGGATTTATTATCATGTTCCACACATAGGACATTTTCCGACGAAGGAAATGTTCATTTTCTGTGCGATCAAAATTTAACGAATTATAGGAAACGTGTGCGTGAAATGTATTACAGGAAATACTTCAACGACAAACATAGGCTGTCGTGTTGGTCTCCTCACGAGCGCTTATTGTGAGTTGAATATCAAAAAGTTGTACAATTATTTATATGATGACGTTTATTTTTCCTGTGAGAGCTATTACAGTTCTGCTCGATTTTGTCAAATTGCTCTTGCCATAGTTTTGGTTTCATTATAATAATTATCGAAATGTTGACTGCAGAAAAAAAATGTTTATTGATTTATGGGAATTATATACAATACAATCAAAAATTGCGCGTGGAGGAATATATACGGAATAGAAGTGAAAGTTGTCAAAAATTAAGAATCTGGGAGATTTTCGTGAGAAACAGGAAGAGTGGAAAAGAGAACATCATAGAAGGCACACTGTATCGTTTCTTTGAAGTGAATGAAAGAATGAATGAATGATTTATTTATTTATTCAGTACGTAAGGCCACAAAAGTGTGGATGTACACGTCAAGTAATAAATAACAAATAAATAAAACAATAACATACGAAAACACATATAATGGAATCAAAAGGAAGATCATTAAATCAAAATTCAGCTACAGTGTAATAACTCTTTGAAATCGAATATGTTCTAATCACATAGAAAGAACGCACAGTTTCAAGTATAAGTAAGATTCATAATTTTCACTAATTACAATGAAAATACTGTTACAGATCAATCACCATATGACCCATCAAGCTCATGAGCGCTATGGTCAAGCAGCTGGAAGCAGCAAAGGGTCCCGCTGTGGTATTCTATTGTTTAGAATTTGTCGAATAAAGAAGATATTGCAATGATAAAACAAAACAAAATATCAAAATAAACTCGCGCCTTGAATTCAAGCTTGGATTAGTCCAGGTACTGACCGAGCTTACGCTGCTTGACTCTTCTGACCATGCTTTCATTAATCATCACAGCGGGCTATGTTTGTTTTCTGAGATTTGATTATTTCACGCATACTTATATTGTCCACGTGTTGTGGACATTATCCGTATCTACTGTATGTAATAAAAAAAATAAGCGACGAGTTCGCGAAAGCAACCATTTCAAAAAGCTTCCTCGAGGAAAATTTATAACTTTTCGTATTTTCAAGTCACTGCCTGTCGTGGATTAGATTCAATGCTGCAATAAAGTATATACTGGGAATCTTCACGAAAATATTGAGATTTTGGGTCTGAAGAAAAATTTGTTTGAACAGTTACAGAAGATAACAGTCATCAAATCTTGTAATATTTTTCGTAGGTTTCTTTCTGAAAAAATTATGAGGTACCGTCATAGGTTTTCTCTTTAGTTCATACTGCTCAGAATCTCATTTCATATTTTATTTATTTGTATATATAAATGTAATATAATTAGCTGACATATTTATCATATTTATATTCAGAGCAGTATTCTATTCGATTGTTCATTACTTCACACAAAAAAACTATGAATGATTAACATTCAGTGTTACTTGACTAAGGTCCATAAACTAGATTTTTCCGGGTAGAAAGCCTCTGACACTACTCGTTGGTACATTGATGTCATTGTCTGATGATGCTATAGTTTGTATATATTCTGGTAGATTGATATATTCTCATAACATTTAACGTTACCCTAATATATAATGATTCCAGGATATGTTTTAATTATAATCATTGCCTGGCAATGGTATTAATTACCAGGTGGTGGATTTATATTTTTCATGAAATCAGTTTGATTGCATGAACAGATATATAGGCAACTCGTCGGGGTTAAACCCTTTATATATATATATATATATATATATATATATATATATATATATATATATATATATATATATATATATATATATATATATATATATATATATATATATATATATATATATATATATATATATATATATATATCAAGCTTGACAGGAAATGAATTTGTTGGCCAAAATTTTGATTATTCTACATGTACTAGTACCGTAAAGGTGTTAAAGATGCCATCCGTAGTGCACTGTAGTGTATTTGAAGGTAAAGTTGGTGAATAAAATCATTTTTATAACCATTCTTAAAAATAAATCGATACTTGCGCAAGCATTCTCTAATTTTTCGTACCGTGTTGTAATTTAGATGTGATGCTGAAATACTTTACGTACATATATGTTAATACATATGGAAAAAATGTAGGGATGTTCATTATATCTTTGTTCGTTATTTAACTACTGGTATTGAGAGTTGACAAAATTACTGTAAAAAATAAATCATGGTATAATATGTATCAATCAGCTTAAATTAATGAAACCAGATGCTCCTTTCCCTAAAAATAAAAAATAAATTGAAAATCCAAAGTTTTGGTGAGTACAGCATAAAAGGTATCCCAAGTTGAGTGGCCTATTAGACGTTTATGGAGAATTGACAATGGAATTTAAGCAGTTGATTTAGCTAGTCCGAAACTCTGTTCCTAAAATATTTTCACCTCAATGGCATCTCCGGTTATACTTTAAGTGCATACCAACTTTGTTATTTAATATAAAACACCCTGTATATTGATGACTGGTTCGATAACCCTTGTTATTCCTATTACAGAAACACCTAACACAAAAGTCTGGCTTGTTTAGTTAAAGAAATATTCTAGTCTTACTTGAAAATTATCGATTCTTTGCTTTTTGAAAAAATTGATATATCTCGAAAACGACGAGAGCTACCTAAATAATGAAATTTGAAATTGGGAGGCTTTCACTTGGTAAAATTCCATTATCAATAATGAAAAACAAGTACTGTGTTTTAAGGAATTTTACTTAATAATAATATATTAAGTAAAATTCCTTAAAACACAGTACTTGTTTTTTATTATTAAATAATGAAAGGTGTTTTGCAAACAAGAAACCATGCGGGACATAACTCATATCCGACTGAATCTCAGTCAGTATGAAGAGTGCTCTTTCTTCCGCCTCACATTTCGAAACGAAGAGAAATCGAAAACTACGTTTTCTCAAATTGAAACCCATATTTTTTTTCTATTCGTTAGATTTGCAGTTAAAAATTAAATGAAATTCTGTATACATACTCTGTACCAGAGATTTCAAGTTTTCAAGTTATGGCGAGAAAATTTTACGTACCTACTTGAAGTTGGCAAAGGAGGATTAGATTTCTGCACGTGCATAGACATATCCCAGAGCATAGACAGACTCCTGAGCATAGATAACAAACTATTATTGTTTTAACTGTCAGTCGAATTGATTCGAACAGAATCGCTAGCCGATCATTACAGATAAAATAATCAGAAGATACGTTACAAATTATCTTTCGACTGGAATGTTCCAGAATAGGACATCATTTTCATCGCCTGTAGTCAACAATGAAGACAATGAAATTGCCTTTCTAGCATATTTTGATGTTAATCCACATAGGCAATAGCAGAGCATGATCTGAATTCACCTAATAGTAGTATTCACAGAATTCTAAGACAACATAAAATGCACCTCATAAATTTTCATTGGTCCAAACTCTACGAGCTGGCGATCCACAGCTTGGAATAGAACTGTGTGAGGTCCTTCTTCTCAGAGCACAAGAGGGTCCCGATTTTCTCAGAAAGATTATCTGGACGGATGAGGACAAATTTTTAATGAGGGATTTCTAACCGGAATAACTCACACTTTTGGGCGAACCAAAGTCCTCATATTATATGGGAAAGGAATCCTCAAAATAAATTCAGTTTTAATGTATTTGCAAGTTTGAAGGACAACCGATTTTCATATTTTGTGTATGATGAATCCTTAAATGGTGAACTTCATGGAGTATTTGAGGACGGAAGTAAGTGACTTCGTTGACACTTTATCAGTAGTTGAATCAAGGCGTTGTTGGTACCAACGGTCTGTCTTTGTGGCCTCCAAGGTCACCTGACCTAACGCGTATGGACTCTTTGGGAACGCTGAAAGATAAAATTTATTCTGAACCTATGACTTCAAGATATGATTAGCGTAATAGACTGCAGAATGCTTTCATGCAGTTGGATGTGGAGGAATGGTCATCACTGAGAACAATTATTATGAAATTTAGGAAAATAGAGTTTAATTCGTTTAGATATTTTTTAATTTGACTCTGGAAATTCGGCAACGACTGCAGTTTCGCATTTTTTTTCCTGTTACTTTATCAATTATCCAATGACAAAAGGACAGTTATTTGTTAATGCTCTGGGAACTGTCTAAGCAGGAATCTAAGCCGCCTTTGCCAACATTAGGTAGATACGTAAAATTAGTTTTTTCGCCATAACTTGGAAATATGAAATCTCAGGTACAGGGTAAGTATGGAAAACTTCATTTAGTTTTTTACGGCTAATCTAATGAATTGAAAAATACTATGGCTTACAATTTGAAAAAACGTAGTTTTCGATGTTTCTTCGTTTCGGAATGAGAGGCGGAAAGAAGAACACTCTCTATACCAACTGGGATTCAGTCAGATATGAGTTATGTTCCGCATGGTTGCTTGTTTGAAAAACACCTTTCACTATTTTGATAGCTCACGCCATTCTCGAGATATATCAATTTTTTCAAAAAGCAAGAAATCGATAATTTTTGAATAAATCTAGTATATTTCATGAACGAAACAAGCTAGACTTATGTGTTAGGTGTTTTTGTAATTGGAAAAGCAAGTGTTATTCAGCCAATTATCAACGTATAGGGTGTTTTGTATTAAATAACGAAGTTGGTATGCACTTCCGGTATAACTGGAAGTGCCATTGAGGTGAGAATATTTTAGAAATGGAGTATCGAACTAGCTGAATCAACTTCTAGAACGATAGCATTATTAGTTCTTTTTAAACGTTTAATAGGCCACTCAACTTGGGATACCCTGTATATGTATTGTTAGAAAAGTGTTACAAAGAACCTTCTAAGGAGACAACACCTTAGATGTACGGTGTGTATCTTGTGTTTCCATATGCTACCATAGAATGAATTTCAATACGATTCCTGAGATAAAAATAATAATGTCCATTCGTATTACCTTGATTTAGAACGCGTTCTATGAAGCGATGAGTTCAGATTCTCTCTATTCAGTAACGATCGACGCACAAGAGTTTTAGACGTGTGAGAAAATTTAGTCACATGAAAGTTTTCATTTATTATTCATTCATACATAGATTGTGAAATTTTGTCTCATGCAATTGATCTTTTTCAGATTGTTGCAGTTTGTGAAAGGGCTTTCAAAAGACATTACAACAAAACCGACTTCTCTTGTCGTCTAAAACCTCAAGCTACTGGTTGGTCAATACACGTAGGCTCTAAATACCTTCAAAAGGTATAGCATCAAAACAAGAATTTATTTATTTTCTGTGTATTCAATAATCTTGAAAATTAACAACAGAACATTCAAGGTAGTTCCTTTAAGCAAAAAAAAGGTTTTTATGCGAAAAAAAAATTGTAGAAATACTTGTATCATACACCGTTAAAAATAGGTTTCCAAGAGCTTTCAAATGAGGTATCACTGGATTCTTTTGCCCTATTTGATTTTGAGGGGTTGAAGCGCTCTTTCTTTGCGATGACTCGTTGAAGACCCGAATATACGTCCAAAGATGTCCTCCAAACAAAATCATTCGTTCAGCAAATTTTCCTATCATTACATGATGAGAAATATACAGGTTGGCTTGTTTGACGTCGAACACCCTGTATGTGATGCAGGATCACTTTATGGGCATTCACGTTTATGCATAGATATGAGATGATATCTTCAGTTGAATAATGATGAAGAAACTGCATTACTCAGAAAGTCATTCAGGTCAAATGAACTTCCAATTCCCACATCGAATTCCCAACCATCCGATTCCTTATACCAATTTCAATTTCAACGTAGTCTATTAATCATCAAGTCCTGGATAATCTTCCGCATGTGTTAATAGTCGAAGCGGGATAGTATTCCCTGATTCTCTGGGGCAAAGGGCGGTTTTGCTCGAGGAAGTGGTACATATGTGCGGGACGATGTTCTCGATTCCCTCGGGATCCCTGTTCTCAGCCTTATCGACGTTGCCACAGCATCTACAGACCCTTGTTGTGATTACACGGCTACATAGTTCGGTGTGGTTCCTTTTCCTCGAGTTGCAAGTTTCAGATTCAACGTTAGTCCCTCTAGTTTGGTTGGTTTACAATAGTTTTACATGATGAATATGTCTTCGGAGAAATTCGACTATGGCGAAAACGGACTCGAGTATGATAATCCTTTCTGAGCTTTCGTGTTGAATTTATGTTATAAATTTGTTATTTATGTGATGTTCTGTTGATGGAATATAATATGTGTCATAAAAATATCTTAAGGGTTCTTGATTACACTGATGGATACAAAGATACAACCATAAAGTGAGGTACACTGTTGACCAGAATAACATTTCGATCTTGTAACTTCCGCTAATATTTTTTCTAGAACTCTCCTCTGCTGAGATATTCACTCATAACTCAGAAGAAGGTTAATATTTTCAAACGATAAAAATCTGTTTAGTTCAACGCATTGTTATAAAATTTAGCCAATTTTAATGAAAAATGGAATGCAACAAAGTCAGCAATTATCGATTTTCAGTTGTATCCTACATGCACTAGGTATGAACTATCTACAACACTTATTCCCTCCCGTCTAATATCGAAAGAATATTTGCAAATCTCATTGAATTTTCAAATTCCATGATTTTATCTACACAAAAATCCTATTCTTGTTAGGTGTCGGAAAAATAAACTAGCAACAAGAAAAATGGACTTGTGATGGGTATTTATCTGATTTTTAATTTTCTAGAAACATCTTCCTATCTGATATATTTCGAAAATTTCATTGTTTTAGAGCTTGTACTGCACCTTTTATCAAAATTCTTGTTGTAGTTCTAAATCTCTCATCAATTCACTGAAATGTTATAGGGATAGGCTTTGGCTGGATTCACATTAGCCCTTTCTATTGTTTAAGGGTTTTCTACTATTTAACACGTTCAAATTGACTGCTGATCTTCAGATTTTCTTAAGTTCTTAAGAGAGAGTCGTTTATGCCCTATTTGATGAGCAATCGAGAGCATTTGATTGTTCACTGGTTCATAATTTCTTCCCCAAATATCTTAGTGTCACACTGGACTGACTCTACATTAAGCTAAATCACATTTGAATTAAGAAGAAATGATATTTCAGAGCATCTAACTGGATACATTTGGGGTACCGATGCTCACTAATTTCGAATTGTTGCACTTGCCCTGTCTTCATAGCCTCTGCGATATAATTCCCCAACACATCAACAGACAGTCAGCATTGAAAATAAGTTGGGAGAATTATCACACTCATCCAGAACTTTTTCCAATTGATGAAGTCCACCTGTGTTGATATTCGAATATTTGACTTGGTCGCGCTCCTTTCAATATGCTAGCTATTTGGAAAAGTGAATGGAATTAAGTTGTTTCCAATAAGTTCTTCATATGACTCTCTACTCAGAAAGTTCTTGGTTTTGGTCGCAGAAGATGAATTGGATGTTATAATATTATGCTCTCTGAGTAGAGGGTCAAAATTGTGTCAAATATCTCTCCAAATGGTATTCAGTAAATACATATGGAATCCGATTCTACCAGTTGAAAATGAAAATACTTTGAGTATTATTGACATTATGTTCTTTTGCTGCTCTTCTTGTTATTCTTCAGATTTCTCTCTTGCCATATCCATCCAGCGACAGTCTGGTTAAAATGAAGAATGAAACGTCAATACAAGCATTCTGTTTCCATTTTTTGTTCACAACACATCTACAGACTAGCTGTTACTGATGTATCATCGTCAAGCGGTACAAAGTTTTTCCTCAGTGCCGTTATCTCTTTTTCTCGAAACATATGGTTTCTTCTTCACTTTAGGGGCTATTGTGGGAGCCTTAGTGTGTATTTGAATGATTAGCCATTCTATATATTGCTTTTTCCTGATAGTATTTTGACTTTAAGCAATATGTATTTCATTTCGATGTATAATTCTCTCTTCTTTCGTTCAAATGAATAAATTAATGAATAATGGTTCTTTTAGATATTACTACTGTTTGATGATTTCTACAAATAAATTTCATTCACTTTGTTATCGTTTTCTTGACACTCTTTCGTTATTTTCATTGTTATTATCTTTTTGTTTAAGAAGTGATACATAAACTCAAGAAGAGCGAATCGATATGAATCGAAAGGACGAGGTGACCGCCTGGGTTAGGTTAGAAGTCATGGATGTTGTCCTTGAACAGAAAAGTGATACTTGGAAAGAGTCGCCTGAAGGAGGCATAAATTTCCGAAAACCAGATAACTTGTCATCATTGTGGTGAAAGTTATATTGCACGGTCTAGAAGAGTGGTTCGGAATCCATTATAAGCTGTAGGTCCACTGTGTAAATGGGCTTAGTTCCCGAGCACATTATCGAAAGATGAAACTAACAACAAGGACGAGGTTATATGTGAAACAAAACGGAGGTAATTTTGAACAACACTTTTGATTTCTCCATAAGTTGAGTGCTTTTTGAAGTTCTGTGTTAACATTTTTTATCATTGTTCATGAAACAAAAAAGGTTATTTGTTACATCAAATACTTCATTTTAATGAAAAAAATTCAATTTATTGTAAAATCGGATATAAAATATACGAAAGTATATTAATAAATAATATGTTGAAATATCCAATAATCCTAAAACGGGTAAATTTAGGTATTGTTAGTTCTGAAATACTCATATTATTCTAATGTAGGTAATTGAGAGGAGATGCAAGTGAACTTTGATGTAATTTTCATTAATGTTCAGTCGATAACATTGTCAACTTATAGATATTTATATTTCGTATAGGAGCTGTGAAGAAACCATACAGAAAAATTGATGCTTCAGGAAATATAGATCGAGACGTCTGTCGTGACTCTATATTATTATTATTATTATTATTTTCAGTATCGTACAAGAATTGAGGTATAATCCTATACATTCAAGAGCTCAGATAAAAAACTGAAAAAAATCTTGCGATGCACCGAAATTCGACACTCTCAGTACCAACACGATGCAATCCAGGCATGTTTTCGACTGTATTCAAATTTCAAGAAATGACTACTGAATTTGGAGTTTATGCCATAAGAGGAAATGATTCCTCATTTTGGGGCTGGTTGATCCTTAAATTATCCTTCACCTACTTAAATGATTGCCTGCATAAGTAACCAGAGTTCGAGGGTAAAGGTCGCAAATGTCCTCATCAAAGACTACATATCTACGTGTATCTTGGATAGTAGTGTACCAAAGCAGGAAAAGTCCACTCTTATAGTTGGCTCTGAATCTGCCAAAGAAAATTCTGGTGGTCCGTTTTTGGTAGAAGAAGGACTCAAACACTGCTTCATCTGCCTTGAAAAATGGATAGTTTATTGGTCCAGCGTATTTCAGAAATGGACAAACGCCTGCATCATACTGATGTTTGGATGTTGCAAAGGTTGAACTTATTCTTCAAGTAGTTAGTGATCTTTCGAACTTGATATGCATCAACCGTCACATATCTCGACCAGGAAAGGTCCTCAGAATTAACTATACCAAAATCAATATGGTAAGATACAGTTTGCATGATTTGGCCATCGATTGTGTAAGTCATTCTGGAATTTAATTTGCCAATGTGCATAACCACTCGTTTGTCAAGGTTTAATGGGAGGATTCAGCTGCTCAATTTCTCGTTAATGTGATGAAGATTGGTTGGAGTGTTGTTAAGTTCCATATTATTTATAAAACGTGTGTGTAATTGATAGGAGGAAGAAGATAGGCGTCATTTTCAATCGACCAGCATTTTCCACTGTGATAAAAAAGGCCCAGTCTAATAGAAATGGTTTCAACTATACTAGTCATCCTTCACTGATACCCAAATGCTTAGCAAGAAGACGCCGGTACAGAACGCCATCGAAGGTCTTCGCAAAGTCCTGATAAATCACGTCCATAAGAATTCCCTGGTCAAAAGTTTTCAATCGAATCGTTAATGAATTCAATGAGATCAGTCAGTGTTGAGCGACCAGAAGGTAACCGTGTTGTTCTTTCAGAAAGAGGTCGTTGTTCGTGAAGACGATGATATGATCATAAATAATTCTTTCCATAATTTTGGCAAAGACTGATACAGGATTTGTAGTTTGGTTCTTCTGTAAGGGGCGGAGCTTTCTGTAAGATCGCGTGGTCGATCGCCAGAGACTTGGTAACGGGGCAGTGGACAGTGACTGAAAGTAGAATGAAATCTAACTTGGCTAGAATAGTAGCACACTTCAGCAGAAAGTAGGGGGATAGCTCATCAGGACCAGAGGCACAGTTGGCATTTGCTTTAAGTATGTCTTTCTCAATAATTTAATGGTAAGTTGAGCATTGTCTGGTGAGTGGGGTGCCGAGAAAATTAGAGTAGGGTTTGTTGCTTTCGTTGCATCTGTACAAATCACGCCATCATGATTTTTGACACGAAGAACAACCGCTATTTATATTTGACCTTTGGTATTTGTGAAATTTGGTTCGCCGAAATGGGCAGTTTGTTTTCGATATTGATTTTCCTGTTGAATAGGATTTGGGAGTGGGTTGGAAATCGAATGGCGATTATTGTAGTTGGTATTAGATCCACTACAGACCTCTTTTTTTGGCACATTTCAATAATTATTCTGTCAACCCGAGGTTTGATAGGATTCAGGCAAAAGGTTTTCTCTAGGTTATTGAGTGAATGATTTTATAGGTTATTTCTGAAAATTAGAGCAATCTTCTCCACTATATTTTAAATCATATCCAGAGAAGAAAAAAAAAGAAAAGAAAATCTATGCGCATTCAGAAGCGAAATTATTTTATTGCCCATAGATTTTGTGTGTGTCTAGAAAGACAATTCATAGTTCCTATTTGAGTCCGCTTTTCCGCTACAGGTTCATTTTCTTGAGGTTTACAACAATACTTTTTTGTTTATAGAAAGTATCCGCCTCTTTGAAATTGTGGGTTAATAATTTCTAGCTGTAGTTAATCCCAACTGAAAAGCGAAAAATGACTGTTCTGTTTGGATATAATTTTCGATTGAAATTTCCAGAATTTTGTGAAAATCCATTGAACAATATAGACATCATCGTTTGAATATAATTTTTTCCCCTCACAACGTATGTACAATATTTATACTTTATTGGAGGCCATTTTCATAAAATATCCTAGACCTACGTAACATGAAGTTATTCGATCTTCATTAACGCTCTGATATGTTAACATACTCCATTAACATTATGAAATATGCATCATAAAGTTGTCGTCGGCGTATTCATTCGTTTAAACATAAAACTTATTTACTCGCTAACGCAACTGTCAAATAAAATATTAATCATTACCAGTAAACATAGCGTGAAGGATTGCAAAATCAATTTAGTCATCATTAATAACGAAATCTGTCGATCAAAGTCAATCTTGCAAATAACATAAAATAGCTTCAACATATAATCTGAGTAATAGGTTGAGGTGTTCAATAGTTCAATTATACAGCATCTTGGGACCATTTAAAGTTACGAGATGAATGGAAACATCTGCTAGGTTTCTTCTTGGAGAGAACGCATTAGGATGAATAATATTTCAAGGTTTTTATATATTTAGGATCATACATTATGGCGTTTATAAAGTTTCCTAACCACAAACTACATCTTCATTGAGTGAAATATTACAAATATGCCATTATGTACACACTTTATTGGCAGTAGTTTTTATGACAATCAATGGGCCGAAATATTTTGTATAATATTAATAATCATAATAATAATAAAAATGTCATCACAAACAACACGTCAACGTGTATATGGACACTTTGGAGCAGAAACTCCAAGCAAAAGCAAAGTGTCTCTCAAGACACATCAAGTGAGACCAATTTTCATACTGGAAATAACAAAACTGCGAACAAAAATAACACAGAAGTACCTGACCCACAGTGCTTGACCGATTATTGGTCATCGATATGATCGAATCCCAAAGAACATAGTAGATATGCTGAATGGATCAAGAATGAAAAACAACGCCTCTATATCAAACATATGGACTTCGAAGGAATAACGGAGGAAAAATCGCACTAGGAGTTGGAGCGACCAACGATCAGCCATAGGTATAGATAATACCCATAACTTTTGGTACAAGAAGTTTAATAAGCTACATGGGCCCTAGCGAAACAGCTCTCGTATGTTCTTCAACATCCCAGGAAAACACTCACTTTTCCAATACAAGGCTTAACATATATGCTACCCAAGAGCGATAGAACACAATCCCTTGTCTGCCAACGCTCTACAAAATACTCACCTCATACATATCTAATCGAATATACGTACACCTTGATGGCAACAATAGCAGAGGAGCAGAAGGGATGCAAGGAATAACTCATCATCGATTCTTTGATAATGAAACAGGCACACGGGGGCATCGGAATGTTCATTCAGCTTTTCTCGATTATCTGCATTCGAAAATACCGCTCACTTTTCACTTGTCGAAGTATTTCAGATATACAAAATTCATCCAGTCCTGGTAGAATTCTTGAAGATAACAAAGACACGTCGTAGAATTTTCAAGGAGACTCTTTGAGTCCACTACGGTTCTGTTTGGCTATGAATCCATTGTCTTCAATGCTCAATAGAACATGATACGGATTTAGGATAAAAACAGATAGGAACTATCACACAATATCCCATCTGCTGTATATGGATGACATCAAATTATATGCTTCGAACAAGAAGCAATTGGATGATCTTCTGAAAATTGTCAGCAAGTTCTCGGCCAATGTCCAAATGAAATTCGGGATTGAAAAATGTAAGATCCTGAACATTAAAAGAAAGAAAGTTATAGTTGGTGAAACACAACTCCCGAATGGTGATACTATAGTGTATCAGGGATGGCAAAATATAAACATATCTGGGATACCAATAAGCCAGATTGCTAGTCCAAAAACAGTCAAAGGAGAAGGTTCGGTCAGAGTACAGTCACCGTCTGAAGACTGTTCTGAAGTCAGTATTGAATTTGGGTAATCTAGTCAAAGCAATTAACACCTATGTCTTTTCAATGCTGCTTTACTCGTTTGGAATATTCAAATGGACTAAGACAGAACTGGATGATATTCGAAGACAGATCCGAACGATGCTGACAAAGTACAACAATCACCATCGAAAATCATCTGTGATAAGAACAACTTTGAAGCGGGACGGCAGGACGCGAATAGATGGATGTTGTCCACTTAAATACCGAACAGATGAAAAATCTCATGAATTCTTCTCTGCAAAAACGCGCACTTATGACATCCACAGAGTGGTATCATTGGCTGATGAGGGATAAGCACCTTTGAATCTTGCTACCAGGGATGACCTGCGGAATCAACCGTTCCTATCAGATACTGAAAAACAAGAGAAATGGTCAATGAAGGAATTGAATGGACGACATGACCATGAGATTAATTCACCACACAACGACAAAGAAGCTTCCAACAAATGGCTTATGAAAGGAGAACTATTCACGGAAATAGAAGGATTCCTTATGGCCATTCAAGACCAAGTCATCGCAACAAACAACCACAAAAAATTTATAATCAAGGAAGGAACATTATGAACAGATAAGATAGGAGTCTTTACAGCATATCATCAAGTGTGAAACATTATCCATCAGAAACTTGCACACAAGTACGGACTTCTGCCGGCTCGGTGGCGTAGAGGCTACGATGATCGCCTCCTGCGCAGGGTTGCCTCGGTTAAATCCCCACAAAGTCGGTGCGATTTTTCGGATTCTGGTAATCGCTCTTTTAGAGGAGATAAAGGCATCGGTCCTGTCAAACACAGATGTGTTGGACATTAAAAATCCCTACGAGAGGGGTTCGACAAAATTCCCGGGTTAGTGGCGTGACAGAATTCCCCGGCGTGTCATTGGCCGAAACTAATAATGATATTTCAAATAAAAAATAAAGTAGAATCGCATTGAATGAAGTTTACCCTGTCGATAAATTGAAACAAAAATTCAACATCTTAACCTACGTTGGCATTACAAGTGAGAAACTGAAATCATTCTTGAGTAGCAATAATTTCAACATAGCTTTGCAAACTAATAATAATTCAGGCAAATATATAAAAAATAAAACCAAACCAGATAAAAACAATAAATCAGGTGTTTATAGATTGAATTGCAATGACTGTGATAATTTCTACATTGGTAGAACACAGAAATTTAATATTAGAATATCGGAACATAAACGCAGTTTTTCAAATAAAAATCAGATTCAAATTACGCGAATCATCTCTTAGAAAATAATCACTCGTTCGACCCACAGTTTGAAATTTTGCATACAGATAATAAATATTGTAGATCTTTGGAAAACTTTAGAAATCAATAAATACAAACACTCAGGTAGACTCATCAATGAACAAGTCGATTTAAGCCCTTCACCTCTATTGAATCTCTTCGGGGAGCAATCTATTCCTTAATTTTATTGGATATACCTGTCATAAATAACCACTTAAGAAGAAGCAACCCAATAAGCTTTTAATTAGTCAAGAACATTTATATTTATATTTTCTGTGCATTCATTCGTCTGAAAAAGCTACGGTGTAGTGAAACGCGTTACGAATCGCAATTATTAAGTAAAATTCCTTAAAACACAGTACTTGTTTTTTAATTAGAATTCCATAGGAATATAGAGATGCAAAAAGCTGTAATTCTCAATATATGTAGGATAGTGGGAAAATTTATGTCAACTGGATTGTAATCGAGCCTATTTCCTTTGATTGCTGAGTCTGGGAAAGATAAATTATATCCAGATAACAGCTGAGGTAGTGTACAATACCACTATAATAAATAAAAATATCTTCTATTAGATCAAAATTAATGATAACTACTACGCAGGTTCGATCCGAAGAGCATTCAATATGTTGTGGTTTTTGGCTTGTCTTCTGTACTGTGCATCGCAAGCATTGTTTCATTCCTGCCAACCTGATAAAACCTTTGATCCACCAGGGAAATATCCTGATGGAATCGTCCTTTCGCGCTCATCAGTGACAGCTCCATAACTAAGAAATATTTTCCCAACTGAATATAGTTTAGGTTAGGTTAGGTGAGATTAGAAAAGAAGAGAGGAAATCTAACCTAACCTAACCCAAAAAAACACGAATATCCCTTGAAGGTAATTCAAGCTTCTTTTTCTTTTCTCTCCAAAGCTCGGTCAAACGCTGGATCCTTTACAACTTTTCACAATTTGTGGAAAGTATGAAATATATTTGGAATTTCCATAAAATGAATGAAGCATCAATTTTATTTTTGTTAGATACACATAGTATTTTCTACTAACCAATTACCACTCGCATTGGCTACTCTTGTTTAAGTTGTTGATGGGGCCAAGTTTTTAGATGTTATCGATTATATGCACTTTTAATTTTGGAAGGGTTCAGAGTTTTAGGTCATCACCAACTTGTGTTCGTTCAGTCCGGTCGCTATGTATGTCTACATAGATAAATCTAAAGAGTAGCTTACCTTTTTCTCTGAAGTCTCTGAGATTTCTGTATCTTTTAAAATGCCTTTTGGCCAACCAGTGTATTTTGTGTCTATGCTTAAAATGCAATTCAAACTCGCAGAAACTGAGGAAGGGATCGTTTTATTTGCTGTTATGACTTTTGATATTGATATTCTGAAAATTCGTTCATAACTGATGAATAAATTCTGAATTCTTAAGTCCAATAAACTATATCACCTCCTACCAGGCTTTTAGTGGATTTCTTGTGATCACTTCAGTTTGAGCTTTCAGCTAGTTTGATATGAAGAATATTTAGAGAAATTTCACTCTACTGAGGGTTCAATTTACTTTCTTCTCTGATTTCAATACAGATACTCCCTCACTCTTGATTTGATTTCTATGCTTTGTGAGATTCTGAAGCAGTCACCTTTTAAGGCTGGTTTTACTTTTTGGCAGCGTTTCGAAGGTTTTGAATTTTATAGTTATTTAGTTAGATCAGAATTCCATACAACCTGCGATCTTTCCACGATTTGACATATAATTTCCATTTCATGAAAGTTAATATTTTTGTTTCCTTTCAGGTAAAATCCACGCACCTTTAGTAAATGGTTTAATCCTTTTTGTCAGCTAAGGTCCACGTAAATCTGAGTGGATGGATTAGTTGTTTGAATGCTTTTCTGGTTGGTGGTTTTAAACATTTTCCATTGCTACCTTGAGTTTATCTAGATTTGGACAGATGAAAACACCCTGTTTTTAGTGAGTGCAAGTGATACACAATTTCAATACCTATTGCAAGTTATTATAGTCGATTTGATAAAGTCGTAGAATGATAAATCTTTAGGTGACAGGATGGTCATAGGCGTGCCTTTAATTATATTCTTCTTACATATTATAATCCCAGTTACCTGGATGTAATATCGGCAATTCAGGTGGGTTTCATCTCTATTTTTCTCGACAACTTACAAGCACTTAGTTGAATACCCATTAACTGATATGAAACCGTTTTCATCTTTCACAATAACCTGTATATGAGATCATTATAGATGTAAATTTGATGAGTAATTCCTATCATAGATGATTTACAATGAACAGAACAATTTTGATTACTCAGTGGTACACAAGTACCATCACCCCATAGGTATGTTGAGACAAATATCCACTCGGATAAGAGTTGAGGTGTATCATTGAGTATATTCTCTGAATTCAACCACAAGAAAGGTAATTATTACTAAGATATATATTAATAGTTCTTGAATAAGTTTTATTATTTGTATGCACAATTTAGTAGTTGGTGAAAGTGTTTTGTTCATTTCATAAATAATGAAAAGGTTTTCTAATTGTACCCCTGTTGAACGTGCTGAAAATATACCACTTTCCCAAAGTGAAACATTAGTTATATTGGATGTATACGATACTTTACGCCATCAAGGCCATTTACTTTCAATGGATGAAAATGATAAAATTTGTTGATGACGGAAATTGGACAGTCCACCAGATACAAACTCCTCAAGGAAAGAAAATCTGAAAATGGATTTATAGTGAAACCTCCAAAAACTTCTCGAGAAAGGCTACTAATGGTTATTGGTGAAGACTTCACAAATACTATTCGAAAAACAGTGCATTCTTTTTATTTTCGGAAAGAGATTCCCACTGTGGAAAAAATAATTTTTGTGCTCGTAGGAGATCAGGACTTGCTTTTAATATCAAAAAACAAATTGTGGCAAGTTTTACAGGAATTGGATTTGGGAAGAGCGCAACAGGAAGTCAGTACTAATAGATGAGGAAGAACCCGTTTGCTGCAGAAGAAGTTATTCAAGAGCAATTAAAAAATATCGTGCTCAGAATGAGAAAATTTTTCATTTGGATGAAACTTGAGTTAGTCAAGGGTACACGGTTCAGAAAACTTGGAAGGATAAGAACATAAAACATTGTCGACCAGCCTTTCCCAAGGATTGTCTACAGGATTTCAGGCTCCGCCAGAAAAAGGACGACGTATAATAATAACGCATATAGGTAGTGTTACCTGTTTTATGTATGGGGTTATCGCCATTTCAAAGTAAAAGTACTGAAGACTATCATGAGGACATGAATGCGGATGTTTTCGAAGAATACTTTGAACAGTTGATGAATTTGATTCCACTAGGATCTGTTATAGTGATAGATAACGCAAGTTACCATTCGCTACAGATTGAATTAACGCCAACATCTTCAAGGCGTAAAGCAGACATCATCAGATGGCTGAAGAATAAAAAGTTTTCCTTTGAAGAAAATGTGGTGAAAAAAGAATTATTATCAATTATAAATAGTCATAAAAAATTATACAAAGAATAGAAGATTGACGACATGGCAAAAACCGGGACGTTAGTATACTCCGCCTTACCACTGCGAATTGAATCCGATTGAACTAATATGGGCACAGGTAAAGGGTGAAGTGGCTAGAAAGAACCCGAGTTTTAAGATAAAATACGTTGAACTTCATTTCAACAGTGCAATAAAAAGTGTTACATCCCAAAGTTGGAAAAATTGTATAGACCATGCCATTAAAGAAGAAAATAAAATGTGGGAACTAGATCGTAGTATGGATGCCATGAAAGATCCTGTTATAACGAATTTAGGTAATGAAGCTTCATCATCCGAAGATAAACTGTAAATATTTCTTGAAAATACTGCAGCTCAAAATGGATCTCAGCATTTTAACAAGCATTATTTTGATTTGATGATAACCATTGTTTAACATTCTGTAAGGTAATGTTGAAACTCTCTTGGAAAATTTAGCTTAAGTCTACTTTAATACTAAAAAATATTCATTTCCATGATTTCCTAAAATTATTGAGTTATCTGAGATAACATAAACATTATTTCATTGTTATATATTTTAACGTATAGAATTGAGCGTGGGATGAGTATGAATGAAATTCATGAAATAATTATGTTTGGTGAATGTACTATCTAGATGTTCACATTAAATTATTATAGTTTTAAATTGATTCAATTTTATTTTCTAAGAGAACCCTAAAACACATATTCGTCTACGTTACTGGTTACAAATTTTAGACGTATAGTGTAACCATGTAATGGTTTAGTTTCTATAATATCTAAAATTGAAGAAATATTTCAATTCTACTGAACTGAGAAATTTAAATAATGAAGTTTAATGAGATTCAATTATAGAAAGGTTAGTAAATTACAATTGACACTACCTATTAATACTTATGTCTAGCTAGATCAGAGTCCCTTTATCTAAAAACTAACCTAACCTAATTCCTAGATATAGCCTTAGGAATAAAACTTCATTCAACTAGCTTTATTACAAGATAAATATCGAAATCACAGTATCGGATTAATAAATTACTAACTCTTATCAAGGTAACTAATACAAAAAAAAAACTTAACTAAAAAGATTAACCAATAACAATAAAAGGAGTCTCAGACGAGATGAATTCAAACTATATAGTACAAACTTTCAATTTAAAACAATCTGAGCTTTTCAACAAATCGAAACTCAATGATTGAGCTCAGTCAACAATTAACGAAAATAGAAGAGAAGTTTTTGATCATAATGAGAAACAGTTAGCTTTTCAGCAATGAGATTAATTCCCACGATTATTGCATTTGGTGTTTACATCAGTTTTCTGGTATTCCTGTGTCTTACAGCTCACAGGTTACTTGATTGGCTACATATCGTTCGCAAGGTGACTGCCTTGGTGGAAAGACCAGTTCCCTAAAGACGTGGTTACCCCAGTCGTAAGATATCAAGGTTTGACATGATGAAAACTCAAATATCTTAACGGTGAAAAAAATTCTATAACAATACCATATCTCTCGAATATATATTTTTAAAATGAACAGAATGAATTTGACTTACCCTTGGAATAGCAGATATCGATCTAGGATAATATAACAAAAAAATTCAAAATCTCTCCACTCTCTAATTGAATTGGTTGTTGAGGGAATCCGGCAAAATTACCGACTACTTATAACGCCTCAGATGATTGGAATATATCCAGAAAACCAAAGAATACTTAATTTCCAATATTGAAAAGTATTCGCTCCAATCGCTACAACACAGATCTAATAAAATTACAAACGATTCCGAAGATTTCTAAATGGAAAGAGAGAATCTAATACATTCCGAAATTATATGGACTCGGTTCTATAAAAAACTAATGATTTTCAAAAAAAACTAATAAAAAGGGAAACTATTTTCTTCTTAACAATAAAGTGGAAACGAAACATAGAATGAGTACTGCTTTCCCACAGAAACGATAAAACGATCTTCTTTCAAGTACTGTCTTCACAATTAACTGGTTAACAACCTAGATCAATACCAGCGACACCTTACGGATATAACTATAATTTTCATTGGGTATCATTACCTGTAGATTCTTGATTCTAATTTCAAACTGTTTGAATATTAAACTTGATGAAATGAGATTGAATTATTCATAAAATTATGAAAATTGAGTTTAAAAGATATAAATGATTAATTCGAGAAATCGGACTGTTACAAACATTTTATCTAAAACGAGGATAGCAATATTCGCAAGCAACAAAAAAGACAGGAATATCGTAGTCTGTAAGATTTGTACGAGGGTTTCCGGCAATAAACTGGAACCTGCTCTAATAGTAAATCATAGAAACTACATTTATTTTGAGTTTGCACAGGTACTACCTTTCTAAGGAATTTGCATACTTACATACTTAATGAGCTTTTATTACTTTACGTCTTTATCAAATAGACTAAAGGTATCCCTATAACTATTTAAGATCGATTAAAATTAAAAATGATTTCGTATTTTATACTAGAATTTCCACATAATCTTATCAAATTTTACACTAAACTTCTCAAAAAATATCTAATTCGGAACAATATGCGAAACAGGATGATCAAAATGTCTAACTTCTCCTCGGATGAGAGACGCAGTACGATTGTTTCTCCAATTCTTTGCATCATATCATCCCTTGTATTTACTCGATCCTGATAAATTATAGTTTCGCATTGTGTTCAATTCGTTTCGAACATCACTCACCTTATTTCAGGTAAACACATTCAAGAATGATGAGAAACATAGAGCATCTCATTCTAAAAAACATAACTTTGATATGAATCTCTGTAATGGAACACACTATATATATTGAAGAGTATAGAGGTGAAATATATTCCTACATATAGATTGTTAGGCCATTGTTTTCGATTGTAAAACCTTCTACAAATCGAATTATTATATATTTATCTCAAGTCCAGACCTGCTGCGTTTCGTCTTCTTAGGTTCGGTCACAGAATAACATCAAGTCGGAGAGACCATTAATATCAATTTCTGGTTTCGCTGACCAGGCTAGCCTTCGTGCTGTCCGCAGCTTGGCCAGTGCTGCATTAATACCAATTGGGGTTGACTGATGGGGTCTGTTCATCATCAACACCTCCGGGAGACAGCAGCTTACGGATGTGTGGCCCCCCAGGGGCCCAGGAAGTAGATGTCAGTGCTCCCATGAAATACGCTATGTTGAACTGTTGAGCAATAATTTTGGTTGATCCAGAAATCGAAAATAACTGTAAAATGTTCGGTGAAATTAAAATTTTTCTTGGTTGCTTCAATAAAAAGGTGTACAGCGTGGAGAATGCGTCTAAACAGTTTAATTCTGGTGAAAGTTATTTCTATTGAAAACCACCTCTACGAAAGTTATCATTCAATTCATCCCAACGTATATATATATATATATATATATATATATATATATATATATATATATATATATATATATATATATATATATATATATATATATATATATATATATATATATATATATATATATATATATATATATATATATATATATATATATATATATATATATATATATATATATATATATATATATATATATATATATATATATATATATATATATATATATATATATATATATATATATATATATATATGCGCTAGAGAAAATAGGACTATTTGTTTTCCGTTTTAACTTACGCAAGTTTAGAGCTATATCATTCGTTCTTACTTCATCGGAAAGCCAAAGGACTAGTTTCTCAGAAATTGTACCGAAATTTCACACCGGTGAAATCGAATACAGCTGAATCATTCGAAAATGAGCAATATTTCAAGATCGCTGGAATGTTTTATTTTCACTAAAAATTCGAATGGCTCATTCAGTCGATAATTCGGTCTTTTCTGAACAATTTGACATCTGATCTCAATAATATTTCAAGAATTGGTGGAAAAATAGCGTGAAGAATTCTTTTCATTCTGATTTTCAGCTGAAATCGAAATATTTTTTTCACCTCATGGCGTTGGTACTCCTAAAGTTGTTGTGTTTTTCATGGATGTTCTAAGAAGACACAGAACCATATTTTACTAAAACCAACCCAAAATTAGATTTCTGTTCGAAATCAAAATGGCCGACTTCCCCAAATATTAACAATTTTTCCCACGCATTAAAAAATTTTTCGCGGTCGTAAAGAATCAACTGCGTAATTCAATCACTAGATTGTACCGTTACCTTCATTTTGAATGGTCGAACTCGAATATTGATTCAGAATTGTGCCAATTGTCGTCAATAATGTTTCTCTTCTTCACTTTCATATCCACCTCTCGTTGTGAAACCTCTGAATATAGACTGCATGCATCAACTCTATGTTGAACAAAAAATAATAAAATGTCATCGAGTTTTAGATGACATCTGGTTTGAACTCAAATTTCATCTTGGTGTTGCGTGTTTTTGACGTTTGATAGTGATAAAAATGGTTTTAACAAAAAAGGATAAGCGTTTCATTGGATGTTTATTTGTGCGTAGCTATACTGCTGGGAAAATATTACCCCAATTTCCAGCCCCTTATTACAAAAAAGTAGAATCTATGATCTTGAGGAAAAATTTCGGACAACAGGATCATTAGGAAGAAGATCAGGATTCCCAAATATCTCAGAGATGCCAACTGTTAAAAACATCTGCTAGAATTATAAAACGACATGATTTTGTTTAGCAAATTACATGAGTAAAAACATTCACCAAAAAGAATCAAGTACTCCCTTGGCATCCACAACCATCAGCACCCGTCTTCTCCAGCTCTCTATGGATCTTGAAATTACTTCTTGATCAAGACTGTTACAACATTTTTGAATTTTTTTGCCTCAGCTCCTCACAATTATTGAAAATAATACAATTTTTATATACCATTTCTTCCAAATGAGCCCAGAAAAAATAGTCGCACGGATTAAGATCGGGACTATTTGGGGGCCATTGTTCTGGTCCGATGATATCGTCTACGCGTTGTCTTAGATAATCCATAGTATAGTGACTGGTATGACATCTGGCTTCATCTTAAAATCAATTGAAATGGATTTCATTCAGATACATGTAATTTGGGACACTCTGTACACTGACGGCCAGTTGAGGGAAAGTAACGTTTGTTTGTGATATAGTACTGGTTGTTCATTTCTTTGGCAAACGTTGTCAGAAGAATATGGAAAAATTGTATAATTCCAAAGAAGATTTGAACCAATAAAAATCATCCAAAAAGCTACTTAATTTCTCAACCGTTCATTTTCAGCTGGTGGCAACTGTACTTATTCATGTCATACAAGAAACAGCAATCATTCACCTGCATAACAGTGGATTGAGGAGTTGACACCTCAATAGTAGGTAACATATGATCGAGAATTATGTGACCATAATTTTCCGAATCTAATTTTATGCTTTGTTCTATAAAAATGATATTTGATTTAAAGTTTCTTGAAATACCGGCAGAGACCATTACACGACTGGAAAATTTTTGTCTTCCCTCTACAAACGCATTAAAGGCACATTCCTCCTAATTTCATTCAGATTTTCAGATATTTTCAATTTGTCTGTATTTTAAATCTATTTAATAAATTTCTGCTCGGTCCGAATCTGCGCACTTTGACAGCTTGAGTCAATTGAAAAATTATAGTAGCTCCGAAAATACTTAAGACTCAAATCGTGTCTTATTATTCTTCTCATAGAGGTTTCAGAGATTTGGCATCTCTGAGACGTTTGGGAAACAGTCAAGCTGGTTCCTGGAGTTCTGATAGGGCTGACTGCTAGAGCAGAAATTCGCTGAACGTTATCCTGAAGTTGTCAATTGAGTTTGTAAAATAAAAATGTAGAGTTGATGCTTGAAACAGATTACAAAAAGGCGAGTATCTGTGTTCTAACAGTTCTAACTGCACCAGTACCTGGTCTTCTTCCTAATGACCCTGCTGTTCGAAATTTTCCTCAAAGTCATAGATTGTACTTCTTCAGTAATTTTTTGTTTATCATAGAGTTAATGCATGCAGAGGTTTCACAACGGTAGGATAATATGATGGTGGAAAAGAGCAACAGTATTGACGACAATTGACACAACTCTGAATCAATATTCGAGTTCGACCCCTCAAACTTATGGGAAAGGTTCAATCTAGTGATTGAATTACGCAGTTGATTCATTCCGACCGCGAAAACTTTTTTAATGCGCGGGGAAAATTGTTAATATTTGAGGAAGTCGGCCATTTTGAATTCGAACAGAAATCAAATTTTGGGTTGGTTTTAGTGAAATATGGTTCTGTGTCTTCTTAGAACATCCATGAAAAACACAACAACTTCAGGAGTGCCAACGCCATGAGGTGAAAAAAATATTTCGATTTCAGCTGAAAATTAGAATGAAAGAAATCGCTCACGCTTTTTGTCACCAATTTTTGGAATATTTTTAAGATCAATATGTCAAATTGTTCAGAAAAGACTGATTTATCGACTGAATGCCACATTCGAATTATTTAGTGAAGAGAAAACGTTCCATCAATCTTGAAATATTGCTCATTTTCGAATGAGTGTGCCGTATTGGATTTCGCCGGAAGTGAAATTTCAAAACAATTTCTGAAAAACGTACTTCTTTGGCCTTCCACTGAAGCAAGAACGAATGGATCGTGCTCTAAAATTGAGAAGTTTGTTCATAACGGAAAAACAATTGTCCGGTTTTCTCTGGCGCATATATATATATATATATATATATATATATATATATATATATATATATATATATATATATATATATATATATATATATATATATATATATATATATATATATATTTAAGTTTAATTAAGCATATTTAAATATGATTTTGCACTCGTATATATATATATATATATATATATATATATATATATATATATATATATATATATATATATATATATATATATATACGAGGTGCATAATCATATTTAGATATGCTTAATTCAAAACCGGTAAAATGGCTTACGATGAAAGGCTAACTAAAATAATCATTAGCAGATAAATACTGAAATACTGTATACAGGGTATTTCCCAAATTTGTTGACATCTTTCTGGTGAAAGTTCCTCAGCTAAAATGAGGCAGATTTGATAAATGAATTTTGTGAAGTAAGGTTTTCATTTTGGAGATATAAGATATCTACCTAAAGTGGAGACATAAAATAGGATTTTTAATCTTCTCTTAGCAAACGCAATCAACTTGAAGTTCTGAAAATATCCTCAGTTTAACAGACCTGAATTTCTTCATTGGTCTATCTTTCCTGAAAATTCTTTTCTCGATCTCTTTTTTGAAAAACATAATTTTTAATAGAAACCTTTTTGTGTGCATATAGTTCAGAACAATATGATCCATCAATCGTCCAAACCCTAGTTGTTCTATGTGTTGAAAAACAAACCTGATAAAAAAAAGATGCTCCTGGCCGTGGTTCATCGGTACTCTTCTTATCATATTCTTTGGAATATTTACTTTGTTAATGATTTTTCAAAGAAGTTATGCCTTTACTCTTATGGGAATACTTTCCATCACAAATTTTGCACTTAGCACATTCGTCATTCACATTCACAAAATATTTCCAAATTACACTAGAAAACTTCTTAGTAGACATTATTTCAACTTTGTATCAATACTACTCAAACGTTATGTATGCATAGTGTCACACTAAACCATAACCAAAACAAAAGTACTATCTGCGCAATGCAAGTCAAAACATGTCTAACCTGACGTTGCGGCGAGAGTTACGTCAACTATCATTTCAAGGTCGCGGGTACTAACACCAATCGACTAAGAAAATAAAGATCCGTATCCGTATCCGTATCCGCGGATCCTGACACTATAAATATACGTATTCAGATCCGTATCCGCAGATATACATTTTTAACGATCCGGCACATCACTAATTCAGATCATTGCGCGATAATCTACATGCATTTGATACAGTGGTACTCTTCTCGATCCACTACCCCTATAGATAATTGCTTTTTCAGTTCAATTTTTGGTCCACCGACCTTCAAAGAGATATAGTGTTTTAAATTTATTGGCATTGAACATTTGAACATATGATCTGAATATGGATATATGTTATAAAATATTAAATTTCACTCATTGAATTTTTCCGAATCTGAGTTCTTTGAAATTTCGGTTGCAGGTGTTGATATTTTATTTCTCAAAGAATCTCAATTTTAAGAGGAAACTATATGAGACAGAAAATTTTCTATCAAATCGGATCTAGAGAATATAATTCTTTCTTGGTTGAATTATTTCCGAAAAAGTTCTAATGAAAAATGAGAAGGCGATGCGGATCCTTGTTGAACCAAGCATTTCTCAAGTAAAGAAACACTTAAAAACCTCATTTCATGTGTCCTCTTTATGTCGCCATATATCGAAAAAAAGGACTTTGAGCAAGAAAAGAGATTCGACTAGTCTTGCTCATTTTTGCTAACAAAATACTACCTGTGTAGGTTCACAAACATAGGAAAGACTCCGTATATAGTAACGGCATTTGGACGAGACTACTACCATATTCTGGGACTCTGTACTGATATGATAAAATTTTCAACATCAACCCGCGTATATTCTAGGGACTGCAATTACTGAAACAAAATCCCCAAAATCTGATTATGAACGAAACCCTTCGTCAGAGACGAATTTTAGTCTAAGGGTAAGGGTTCGGACCTGCACGTATCTAAAGGACAAACAAAAAGCATGAGAATCCGGGACATGGTAATTACAACGAGCTACATACAGTCTACAACATCGGCATTAATTCAACTAACTAACTACGTTGCCTGGCCTCGCCCCCAGTGTATTACAGCTAATGTTACCCCACGCTAGCAGCTTACTCTCGACAAACAACTTGCTTTTGTTGTAATTGTACCCGCCAACACTGTGTTCCACTTAATAAACTAAGACGTGAATTAATATTACTACATATATCACATCAACTGCAAGGTTGTTATACAGTTGCCTTTTCTAATTACTTCTCTTATTGTAGGTCCTTATACATACATTCATTTGCAAGCTATAAAGTCCAGAGGTTTGCAAAGGACCTCGCTCTTCTCCTTAGCATCATCAGCATCTTGTTTCAAATATACGGGGCACACTTAAAAATAACAAACCAAAAAATAGCCTACATTCTCAGATTTTATTACATAATATTGCTAACTTATATTAAGGAAAGTGAGCTTCTAGCACACAAGTTAAGAATGTAAGGATATTATGAAAATTCTTTCTAATTTTCAAACAGTAGATTGATGATCGGGTAGAAGGAAAGAGAAACAAGAAGTCTGAGGTTGTTGCTCGATTACCTAGAATTAGCTGAAATTTTCAAATCACTTTAAAGACAACTTTCAGATAATGAACGACCAGACTATTCATGTAATAGCTCATTAAAAAATGAAAATAAAAATTCTATTGTAGGGATAGAAATCCGTAACAACAGAAAATCTAAAGATTCAAGAAAACTAACTTTCAAAATTAAAAGCAAAAATGAATTGTTTTTGAAGTGAAATTAGAAAGAAATATATTATCTAAACAGAGTTCGTCTAAATTGTCTCCTATTGAGATGAAACAATGCGAATTAACAACTCGAGATTATCTTCTTCGCTCGACCAACATTTTCAATTTTTACACCTAGACACTATCGATCTTTTCTTACAATGACATTACTACAATCGGCTAAAGAAAATTCGCGAACATCTTCTGTCAGCCAGATGAGCCTGATCTCATATAGAGTTAACTTGTTTACTTTTAGTCAGATGCGAAATTTCCCATAATTATGATCCTAATAAAGCAATGATTCTTATTTTGTCAGGAAGAAAACGTAGAACGGTTTTTATCAGGAAGAAATAATATGAGAGATAGAAAAAACATACGACTATAGAATGAATCTCATCGTCTCAGTATATGTTCGTTTGCAACTTCATAATGGCCAAACCTAGAAACGTATATTTCATGATCATTTCTGGTGGGATATTTTGTATTTTTGTTTTTATGCAGGTCCTCAGTATTTCTTGCTGCAATCAAAAATGCTTTCAATTAACCCCAAAAAAATAAGTCTAAGAGAAGTCATATCAGGTGACCATTAAATCGAAATATATAACTTTTTGCGTAGTGGAGTCAGGTCCCATCTTCTCAAAGATGGACTAGGCGTATTAGGATTATTTTGATCAGTCACCAAAGCGGGAAAGTTGAAATTGTAAAAAAATTCGAATAGGTTTTACGGCTGAGATTTTCTCAAAGAAAAATATATAATCGGATCATTCTATCTTTCAATATGTGAACCCATACATAAAATTTTGAGGTAGATTTGCATGATTGCAATCTTCGGTCGAAATCATTCTCATTTAATTTTTGTACTAGGTTGATTTTGAAGGGATGTAATTTCTTGCTCATGACATATGACTTATTTTCGTAACAAATGCTAGTTATCGACATCATGCGGACTCGTTTGGCATTTCCTGGCAGATTTGCATGTAGGTCGAAATGAGTTTCAATTTTAAATTAAAAATAAAACTTTTATATTCAATAAGTTTTATATCTATGAAAAGCTGAACACCTTGAAAATCTCAACATTTTTTTTGTCACTATTAGGGCAGAAGACGGTTCCCCAAAATTTCAGACCTCATATTAAATTTTTCAAGATGTTCTCATCACTTAAATTGCTATGGTTCCAAATGTTATTCATTTATTCGTTCACTAACCTGAGCGAAAAGTTTTCATACATCCACCCTGTAGAAGTTGAAAACGACGATGTAGAGATTTTTTGGTTTCCGAGAAGTTCATAAATACAAAACAACCAACCAAAAAGAATTCGTAAATTACCAAGTTAGATTTCTCGATATTCGCCTCCACGTTTCCTTAGAAAGGAAAGTTTAAAACCGTCACCAAGTATCGGTTACAACAACAAAGGAAGTTTGAACAATATTTGTTTTTTCCCATGTGGCAAAGTTGATGTTCGACATAAAATAAACATTTTCTCGTACGAATACATCCCTGATCTTATAGTGTCAAGATAAATATATCCGACTTCAACTTGTCTTCGCAAAAAGAAAGAAATGTTAACATGTTCGGAAATTGGTAAAAAAATACTTTGTAGTGTTTATAGTTCGTCTAGAGATACTAATTTATATTATTGTGTTTATCAATCGGTGGTTTCTATGGAGAACATACATGGAAATACACACCTCCATTTTGCGGTATTAGTCTAGAGCATTCATTGTTCTTCATGATTATCTCCCATGGCATGTTTTGAGCATAAAAAGTGAGAGTAGAAGGAAAATAATATGTCTACGAAAAAATTTAATTAATGAAAACCTAAACAGTGAAAATGAATTCCAGAGAAAGATCTGATCAAAACAACAATTCTTCGAACAATCAACAAATACCCTTGGATTCCTACTCTTTTAGGACGATCTTATTAACGCCTAGTACAAAGTTCAACTAGATGGCCTCGGAGAGTTGCAAGATCTCCTTCAGGTGGATTTATGGCTCGTTGTCTCCTCTCCAGTGAATCCCATACCTATCAGCTATCAATACTGAGTATTTTCGCCACAGGCGTTATAACCACTTCATCTCTTGGATTCCTGCTCATTAAGGAAGGTCTTATTGACGCCTAGTCCAAAGTTCAACTAGATGACCTCGGAGAGTTACAAGATCTCCTGCAGGTGAATTTTTGGCTCGTTGTATCCTCTGCAGTGAATCGCATACCTGTTTTTCGGGTTCAAATCGACTTGCCGCGGAGGCCACTGCAGAACTTCGATTCGACTTCATGAAGGCTATGTCTTACCACAGCGTCACTGTGTGTATAAGCATTATCATGCATGAAAAAATCCCTTCATTACATAAAACGCTTTCCCAATCGTGCTTATTTCAATGAACGTGTTCTCGAGCAAACTGAACTCGAGGTATACGCTGCTCTGCAGGAGCTCAGCGTTTTGGCAGGTCTTGTAGCATGAAGGTTATTTTTAGCGTTTCTTCGACTTTTTCAGTACTAACAAGAACGTTATGCGTGATGGAGAATTGAGTTTGTAAACTTCTAGAAGTAGTAAAGCGTTCCCTCAAAGCCACAATCGACTAAAGTGATTTTTGGCATCCCAAGTAGAGCGTTTTCTACCTTGTCCAGATGATCCTGCATAACTATTCGTTTCTTGAAATGGCTAGATGACGCGGAAAATCATTGTATGAGCAACGTTAAGTCTTCAACCTATTCCGCGATCACAAAAAACGTCTTGAGCCAACGTCATGTATGGACACATTCATACATTTAGGCTAATGTTGGCCTAGGAGTGGCTGATTTGATCGTTTTCCTTATAGAGGAGTCGATGAAGTTTCTTAAGAAAACGATTATTTAATAGACCTGTATCAAAATCAAAACTGGAGAGGATGATAAGAAAGATTAAGAGTAAAGATACCACAGATATATGTGGAATGACAACTACGTTACTGTAGTAGTCCAATTTATTAGCGCCAGGAGGAGGGGATCTTTCGAAGAGCTCAAGCATGCCAATGGCATTCCAATGCATGAAAAAGAGAAGTATAGATGATTGCAGTAACTATCCGCCTATTTCAGTTCATCCTACAGTTTCAAAGATTCTTGAAATGGTTATCGAAGTCAATCTCGTCGAATTCCTGAAGAGATCGTCAATCCTAGTGAAGGCCCAATACAATTTCGTGTCAGGCGAATCCAAGACCACTGTACTCGTACATCTTGTTGAAGGTATTTCTGGAGCTTCAGATGAAAACTGTTGTGCTGAGATACTGACTGTTACCTAAGCAAAGCGTTATATAGGTCATCGAGGATCCCCTCCTGAGTGGGATGGAATACTGAAACCATCCATGAATTTATAACAGTTAGAAAACAAAGTGTTTCATGGAAAGATCAATATTGATCTAATATAAATATACAAGGTGGAGTGCCTCAGGGCTCTATCCTACGTCTGATCCTGTTCTTTTCACATCTAGATGATTTATAACCTGTCGTATCCTCTCAGGTGACTGAGATATACTCTTTCTTAACGTTGCTGAATTTAGGTATCTTTTGGGGCCTATTCTCACACAGGCTGATAAATGTTTGAATGAATCGGCTTAGAACGTAACATAGGTTATATGTTAGCATATAAAGACTCAACTAAGAAGCATAATATTTCGAAGCTCCTTGGTACTGAGGTTGACTAAGCCTTCAGCGAGAATTAGTATGGTAGTACTCTCACAGGAAGGTTGTCCACTATAGTATGCGAGCGATTTCTTCTCAGGAGGTGTGTCGTATGACACATTTCTCCTGCTTTTAATCCCTGGAAATCAATGGGATCCAACAAATGCCGATTACCATTCATATAACACCAGAGGTGAGAATGATTGTGTCATTGAGCATCACAAATTGAAGCATAGTCATTTAGGATAAACAATTGTAAGTTCTAAAACAAATTGACCCGTTACTTGAAATAACTGCCGGCAGCTAAATTCAATCGCGGGACTAAGAAACGGTTTTTGAATAAAACATTTCACTTTCTCGAGAAATTTCATTGGTCCAGTTTTTTAATATATTGAGTGTTACGTGAAGAACGCCCAATCTATAGTTCATAAAATTGTTGATCGATTACAATGAAACATAAACCGAATGGTAACACCATATTTTCATATTTTTTGGTTACGTATTCGATTTCTGGTACCTTCTGCAAAAAAAAGGAACATCTTCCTTCCGAGAAAAAAGAAATTATCGAAAAATTTTGGAATAAAACACATATCTTCAATTCATCCATGAAATTCGTAGAATGGGCGACTGTTTGAATTCGTAATCAATTTTTCTGTCTCTGAACTGTTTTGGTCATTCTTCCAATTCGTTCAATTATCTCGTATTTGGATGTCATTCGCAATTGTTTAAGGGAAAATTATGATAGATTAGTTTAATTAGCTAATTCTTGTTATTGTTTCGTTTCGAGTCTTTTTCACGGAGCATTGATAAATATCGAGGACGAAAATCAAATGAATACAGACATGATGTTTATTTTCAATCCAACAGAAATAGTGCTCAAGCATCTCGACTCTTTCAGGATCGCTTTCCATATCGTGCAAGTTTACCATAATCGAAAAGAACTAGAAAGTGGAGACATCTGTTTCAATAAACCGAAAATATCTAAATAAGAGAGCTCCTGTTATATAAGAAAATGTGTCATGAAAATTGTTGGAAATGCTGAAGAATACATAATTGGCATATTCTGAATATGGAACATGTTGCAATCAGAAGAGCAACTAGAGGAATTTCTAGTCAATTAGTTTTTATTCTTTCTTTTAATACGGCCAATTTTTTGATAGAGGGCTGTAAAATAGATTCAATATGAAATCCAAATCAAGAGGCGTCGAATCTGGAGTGCGGGCTGGAAACCATTGATCACCAAAACTATTATTCAGTCAGTTCACATTCTATGCTGAATTTTGAAGGGTAGGCCAATAGTAGAAGTAGATTTTTCTTCGTTCGTTTCTCCAAAGGAAGATCACTGAGAAAATCTTGTGATGTTCGAATGAGAATTTAATTATAATTGTTTCAAGTTACTTTCAATAAGAAAGTGGTCCTATCAGGTGATTTGAATAGATGGCGCCCCAAACGTTCACACCGAATTTATGCTGAAAATTATTGTTCATAACATTTTGCGGATTCTGCTGACTCCAATGCCTAAAAATCTTCCTATTGAAATGAAGAAAAGTACAAGCATGAAAAGGGAATAATCTAAATACATTCTATCATTAAAAAATTTCGAAAACTAGAGGCATTGAACACTGTCAAGTTCTTTCAGAACTTGAACTTTTTGAAAAACCATAAGGCTTGTATTAATTTTTTCTCAAAACAAAACCGCCCTCGCTGACGTGTCGGTTTGTACTGAAGTTCGTCGAATGGATGTTTATGGATTCGTTTCTATACTCAACAAGACCTTCAACTCCGTTTCTTCAATAAACTTCCTTTTGAGAATTCAAGGTTATTTTGAAAGCACCGAATTTGCGTAATAATTTTTTGACACTTGAAATTTTTTCGTATCTCCAACCGTTTTCGAATGAAAAATTATTGAATTTGAATTATTTGAAGCGTATGTTATTCGATGAACAAAAAAAAATATAGAAATACTCGATAGGTATGCCCAAAATTTGCTTTTATTTTAATAGCTCGTCTTCTGAGACTCAACTTTTACTTATTCAAAATCAACCTTAAAAAAAAGAATAATTAAAAACTAAATAAATTGCTGGAACTGTCCTCCCACCAGAAGAATACAGGCCTCTATCCTTCGCATATTATCACGCACTTTTTGAAATATTCTTGGGGTATTTCTTATCGTGTCAGAAGAGGTTATTATTCGATTTCTCAATTCTCCTATAGTGTTCACCGGAGTGGTATGAACTAAACATTTCAGATATCCCCATAAGAAACAGTCTAAACTATTTATGTCTGGGGACCTAGGAGGCCATGGTTCTGGACCAACCCGATCTATCCATCGGTTGTTGAATGTATTACTCAAGAATTTCCTAGCTTCTCCACTAAAATGTGCTGGTGCCCCATCATGCATGAACCACATTATATTTCTTACCAAAAGTGGCACATCTTCGAGTAATAAAGGTAACTTCACCTCAAGAAATTGCCGATAATCGGGAAAGTTTAGTCTGTTAGGCAGAAAGAATGGCCCGATCAAATAATTTACAATTATTCCGACCCAGACATTTAGAGAGAATTGTTCTTGATGATGAGATTCTTCAGCAAATGGGGGTTTTCCTCAACTATTCATTGAATGTCATCTTATTCTGCACTATATTCGATGATAACTTGTGACATCCATTCGAAATCAGTACTTCAAGACTCCAGCAATTCGTTTATAAATGATAACGGGATAGTATAACTGAAATACCCTTGTTGCTAGACAATCCTTTGCATACTCTCTTTATAAAATTTCTATCCATTAAATATTCATTTCTAACTCAATTCCGTATAGAAATACCATTGAAAATATAGTCATCAAAATATAGGTTACCTGTTTACTTCTCCTCGGCTGCTCCATTGTGGGAGCACAGACACAGGTTCACAAGTATTTTTGGATGTGTAGCGATGGCCTCGGTCATACGGTACAGACTTGGCTATCAGTACAACCACGGTTGAGAATTAGTGCAATACTTATACGAACGTTTTGTGTTCGTTGTCGACTTCGAAAGGGTTAGAGTGACTTTGAGAAATGCTATGCAATGTTCAGGGTATGAAAGAACAATTTTATAGTGTAGTTTGGATAACTATTCGAAGTGTGGTCGCCGAAAAACGCTTTTGAGAAAACCATAGAGTATTTGACAACTTGTTGATAGACCTAACATCTCCGAGTGGGGGGTGTAAATGAATTCGTTTTTTTTTGGGATTCCTATCAGAAGAAAACGGCTCTCTTTTCCATTTTAAAATTCCTAGGGAGCACTTGTGAAAAATTTAAGTTTGTGAGTTTGAACTTGCCGTTTTTCGAGATAAAATTTTATAGTGTCCAAATAATTCCTACTCGTCGTTTTCGTCGTTGTACTTTGGAATGGAGTTAATTTACCGCAAGGGGATAAAAATACAAGGAATTTTCAAGGAAATACCACGAAGCCATCTTCCATCTCGAGGCCTCTTACTTCATTCTTTCTTTCATCTTTGTATTTCCCAAGTACATTGAGGACTTAAAGTATACGTTGGAATTGTCGAGGGCGGACACATTCATCTCGTCCTCTGGAGCCTGTAACAGTTCAGACTTGGATCTGGAATTCGTTTAGTCGCCATTTACGCCTTTGTGAAACCAGCACCTACTTTTTTGTGGAACCAGTACCTGTGCCTGTGCATCCTGCATCATCCTTTTTGGAATACAACCTTCAACGTCACTTGTCTCCGCAGAACATCACTCCATTTTTTTTCTGTTAATTCATTGCCTACATGTTTAATATTAGTCGTTTGTTAACATTTGAGCACTTGACTTCAAATCGTCATTAAGTAATTGCTTATTGATTTCCATTCAAATTCCTGATTTTAGTTTTTTTTTTCACAGCTCGGTCCATAAAATTACTGCTGTAACATATTCATTTATCTTTCGTGTTGTAAGTCAAAGTCAAATTCAACAACTAAAGTTCCGAAGAGCAATTCATTTACTTATATACTTAGTTCAGTTTTATAACTTGTGTGACTTAACTCGTGATCACGTTTTAGGGGTATAAGGCCTGTTGAGGCATTTTTGTTGCTATTATTAAGGTATTTGTGAAATTAATTAAGTGCTTTACGCTATTACCTATAATTTGGCTGTTTATAACTATACATTGCCTGCATTCATCTATCCCTTCATAGTCATTTTTTTTTGTTATCATAGCCCCTGTATACATTTAGTAGAGAATTAAAGACAACTTTTTGGTAAAAGTAGTGTATCATTTCACACACTTGTGTGCTCGTCCCTGTTTTTTTGAAACAAAAGAATTCAACTAGATCCACCCTCTTAATATTGAAAGCTCGTTTTAGTTAGTCTTCGTTCACCAGTGCAATTTTTGAGTTTAAATTGGCTTGCAGATAAACTAGTGGCGCAATTTTTTTTCTTCCCATTCAAAAAGTTCTGTGTTCGTTTATCCCACGACCACTCACCGCTTGAACTTGCTGGGGCATTATTCTTACTTGCAAGTGACAACTAACAAGGGTAGTCGTCTCGGGTTAGAGCAATACCTTCAACATTCTTTAAACTTATCGTTAGTTTGATGAACAATTCGAGCAGACACTGGTTCAACTTTAGCAACTGTCAAAATAAATAAATAAATGAAAAAAATCAATGCCTACTAGTCATTTTTTTAATTAGAAGTGCTTTCAATTCAGCGAATCCATACAATCGTTAAATAATTTTCTTCTCGAGAACGGTTGAAGATACGAAAAAATTACTTATGTTAAAAAGTTTTTGAATTGAACTAAGATGATGAAAATTGATTGTACGCTGATCAGTGGCGTATTGCAAAAAAGTTTGAAAGGACAAAAGAAGAAATGGCTTCGGAAAAGAAAACACCTTGTAGAATCTAGTTGAAATTTTGGACGTGTAATGATGAAGGCTGTAGAAAATAACTTTCATTCCAAATTCGGGCTGAATATCTCAAAAAACTGCAGGAGTTTTGAAGAAAAAACAATTTTTTTCCGGAAATTTCAACACCCTGTAGCTCCGTAACGAAGCTTTTGCGGACCTATGTTTATAAGAACTTTTTTTCTTAAAATTGCACCTAGATTTACCCCCATAAGTTGTGACGTACTTTTATGTAACACCCTGTATATTTGCATATTCAACACGTATCCAACGGTAGTACAAAGAGAATAAAGCTGTTGCTCTTGATATATCAACACAGAGTTTTCCTCCGAAAAATTTCGATAATTTTTTACGTGGAAAATAACATACGTTTTTCGCAGAAGGTACTCCAAACTTGATGGAAAAAATTAAAATATGAGGTTTCCTCCAAAAATCCAAGTGAAGGTCAACTTCCGATATTTTCGGAAGTGACAGGCCAATGAAAATTTTTCAGCCTGTTAGAATATCATTCAAGATGTAATTCGGTTTTTGTTTCATTGAAATCAATCAACAATTGTAGGATATGATGTTTTGAGTTGTTGCAATTCTTATAACCGCCTTATTTTGAATTTTTTTATGATATATCATACAATTTTATTCATTACGATAAATTAAATTAAAATTTGAATCCTGGTTAAGATTACGTTTCATGAAACGAAAAATCACTGATATCCCAACCACACAACTCCGAAGAATGAGTTCTGGAAAATAATATATAACTGATAAGAGTAACTGAAAACGTCTTCACATGAAATTCTTCTTAATAAAAAAGAGAAGAAAGGAAATAATCCGTTTTGCATAACTCATATTCGTAATCATAAAAACATCTGTTGCCTTGATACTGAATTCAATATTTACATTGTGATGTGATTATTTTTAAAGTAGTGTATAATTGAATATTATATATGAAAGAATAAATAAAAATAAATAACAAAATTATATTAGAATTTTCAGAGTGAAAGATTCAGGAAAATTTGGGAAACTGAAATTACAGTTTCTCAAGCTAAAATTTGGGCGACAATATTTTCTATACTTATTGGAGTTCATAATTTGATGCTTCAGTTTCGTGAGATAATTCATCAGAATTTACCAACCAATAATTAGAAGCTTTCCATTTTCAAATATCATTATGATAATCACATTAAATATCACTCAATCATATTTTCCATTTTCGCAACTCCATATTATACTCAGATTATAATATATCATTTCGAATTTGCATAATAATATTCGACGGGAAATATGTTCATAATTGAGTAATTACTTAATTATAATTCTTTTCTGAATGATTGATTAATCGCTAATAATGAAACCATGTACTATATACTTATAGAACATTTGCCAATATAGTAAACACGACAATTTGTTAGAACTACATGAATGACTAATTTTTTTCTTTTTCTGGCTCAAGGTTTGTGGGTTTTCATATTGAATTGTCGTACGTGAATTGACGTGAATTCAAATAAAATTGGGTGAACTATATATACCAGATCTCCATTTAGTGCGTAATCCATCCATAACTTTGTTCCTAATGAATATATTGATGCTAATCTGCTACATGTCTCAAAATCGTTTTCAAATATACATAACTCTGATATAAACCTCTGTAAGTTATGGAGCGATTGTCCAATAAGTAGACACTCGGTATATATATGAAACCCTATTTCCCTTGGTCACGCCATAACTTGAGTAATACTTCTCCGATTTCATTGATTTTTAGTTTTGAGTTTGTTAATAATTTATAGAACGTTTTCACTGAAAGAAAAACTGGGAAAGTTGAGCAGAAAATTATAAAATTTCAGTTATCGGCTATTTAAACTTCACGCGTTTGACTGTTAACTCGCTCAGTTCAGAAGTTAGGGATCTGATGATTTATATTTAAGACCATAATTTTGAAAACTACCGCTCAGGGTGCGAAATAGGAGTTGATAAGTTTGTATGGGTTCTCTATCCGTTTCTAAATTCGAGACATGAAAAACTGTGTTCATGATCTCGATGAGAAAGTTAAAATATTCTTTGAGAACTTTAGATAAAACCATCGCAAAACGTGCTAAATACAGGTTCAAATGTTGTATGGAATTCACGATCAGAGAAAGTGTTTTTAATTCCAAAGTGAAAATTGTGTTTCAGAATTTAAACCATTAAATGTGCGAAATAGGGATCGAAATGGTAGATGGAGTGGTACAAAACTGAAACAGATTTAGCAGTACCAGATTGTGAGAAAAACAATTGTGACTTCCCTACAAACTATTTATGTTCATAATTATCTCAAATTATTCCATTTTTTCAGAATTAAAAACTTGGAAGTGCTGAGGGAAAGTATCGTCAATTAAGATTGTTTGCTGAGAATTAAAATTGCATGGATGTTGGATGATGTGAGAACTTAATTTGATTTTGAGCATCGTCAGATTTACGTTCGAAAACGAACTTTTGTTTAATTGGACTGTTTGTATGATATCAAACGTTCAAGATGAAATTTTTTCATAGAAAATTGAAAGGACTTTCCAACGATATGTCACTGGTTCTACTTTCCCAATAATGAATTTAAACTTAGAAGCTGGTGGGGTAGGGGAGTGATTTCACATCTCCGAACCAAATCAGAAATTGGTCCTCCTTCCCTCAAAAATTAACCTGTCTCAGCTTTTTTTGCAACAATCAGTCTTTATTGACATAAAGAGGTTGACAAATTTTCGTTGGAATACAAATTTTCGTTCTGTTCAGACTTTCTGTGATAATAAATGTTCATAAAGATACTATTTTTGAATGGAGCATTGAAAGACCTAACCGAAGACTCACTTTCCTTATAATGAACCTCAAGCCATTTTATGACGAGAAGTTCACATGAACATATTTCCGCAAAGGCTTCGTAACCAAGTGTTCATATTTTTTCAGTTTTTTCTCATGATTACTACAGTTTTCCAGATACTCATTTCAGATTCGGCACATAGATGCAGTGCCGTAATTAGCCTTTTATGCGCTTGGTGCGAGCTTTCAAAACTGCGCCCTTGCAAAATGCTCTAACCAGGCTCTGACAATAAAATGAACAAATGTGCATAAAAAAATCTATCTATTTTTTGTTTACGAAGGTATATTTACTTAGTAGACTTCTTCAAGTACTCGATAGTACGGACCCAAGGCTGAGCTAAACTATAATTACAAAACAAAGACCTACCAAGTCAAAGCTTTACTTTTCGCGCTTTTCCCATTGCGAATTCCTTGATTATATTGTCATACGACACGAGCTGTATTATGTCGCGTTCAATCAACAAAATCGCTAGGCCAGACATTCTTCCTTGGCCCTTCGTCGAGCGCAGATACGCCTTTATTAATTTAAGCTTACTGAATGATCTCTCGCAGGAAGCTACAGCCACTGGTATAGTTGAAAATATCTTTATAGCGACTACTACATTGAAAAACATTTTTTCTAAATCCAGTTCCACGGTAGCTTTGAGAAGACCCATACTTCACTGACATTTACGTTTATCAAATAATGTAGTCGCGTCAGCTTGACTCTTCAAAGTTTCTATTTCGGCACTTATATCTGCAGAATATTTGATACTTAAATCAGCTGTATGTTTTTTCAGTTCGTCAACCGAATATGTAGTTATGTGTTTTACGGTAAAATAAACGAAAGAGTGTTGTATGTCGCGTAGTATTTCGAGTCATCATTTTAATTCAGAAATTATTGTATCTATTGCTTCATTTATCTGAATTTTGAAACTTTGTTGGTGAGTAATGTAATATCAGGCGTCTGAACTTTCACTCAAATCGTGTCTGTTCTGTTTCTCCTCTTCGGTCCCTTTTCAGGAAAATTGTATTCAATGTCTCATCGTTCACGAATTCTTTTTGCCATATTGAAAACAATGTCTACAGTCTCGTGAATATTCTGAATCTGGCTCGTTAATCCCTTGATTAATTTAGAAGCTTTGTCGATAGTAATAGTTCTGAAACCATTTCGTAGTGGAGTCTAGATTCACTCTGCCAACAGACTCCAAAATTTGATACCAAATTTGGAGACTACATATGAATTTATGATATATTAGGTCTCTTATGCTTTTAACTGTAGCGATTGATTCCGCATTATAATCATTGGTAGTTAGAATCTTTATCACACACCAGATTTAGGGTATTTGCGTGTTCAAGGTTTGACGGCCCTAGCTTCAGAGGGCCATCTAGTGTTGGCGTATTTTTTGAAAGGAATATTTGAGTTTTTCATTAAAGTTTCCCATCTGTCCGTTGAACTCGAAAAAAAACACACATATTTTCTGGATTATTCCAAAAAATGTGATCATGTCAGATGTCACTTATGCAGCGTGAACGCCAGATTAATTCAGAGAATGGCACGTAATCAGTATTTTCATTTATTTGTTTTATTTTGGCTTAGACTCCGTTATATGTACCGGCCATATTACTGCCATTGTCGTAGCCTTGGCCACGAAGATCTTGAATATTCAATCCATCAACTTCTAATTTCTCAAAAATCTCTTTCGACAATGCTTCGCCCGTTTTTTCATGAGACTGAATGAAAACAATGAATGATTCGTCGTTTGTAACTTTCTGCTCGGATACTTTTACGAATCTCAATATTTGTGAAATCGGTTCTTGATGCAATACGTCTGGCGTACAATCAAAAAGCATGGAAAGGTATTTTGCCGCACGAACATCGTCTAAAATTTATTTTTAGACCTCAGAGGTAAGAATATCCACAAGTTCGTTCTGAATATAAGGCGTAAAATATGAAATATTTCCTTTATTGAACGATTCGATGTGCGCTCTCTAAGTTCAGGATCGAATTTTGAAATCATATTCACGGCACTTAAGAAATTTCCAGATTCTAATTCTCCAATATGCTCATGAGAGCCTCTAAGGAGTAAATTATTTTCCGCGCAAAACATAAGTATGCTAGTACACACTTTTAAAATATGTCTCCACTTATTTTTTTCTTGACCAATAGCCTTTTGTAAGGATACATCTATTGTGGTCTTACTTTTTATTTGCTGTTCAAGCATTTTCCATTTAATGTAATTTTTTCTATGAGTTTTCGTGTTCAGGAATATGTGGACATAAATGACGCTAATCATCAAATCTTTTTTGTGCTTCAGCCAGTGCCGGCGTTATTTGCTTAGTCGAGGAAGAACCGAAAATATACATGGAAATGAAATAGTGCATCGCTTTTTGTACTGTGAATCAATCAAGGCCTGGGTACCATCTCGCCATTGCTCATCTTTTTTGTAAACCAATGCATATGAAAATTTCGTCCTGCGTCTTGAGTTGAAGAAATATTTTGATATTTCCTTGATCAAGACCTTTCTCGACAAGGAAACAAAGAATGTGATCAGTTAATGGTAACGATGAAACAGAATCGTTTATGTCTAACTGGATCTCATCAGTTGCAGCTACTTCTTCAATTTAAATTTCAGAACTTTGACTAGTGGTGATGTGCAAGGTCAAGTCTTTCTAACTGGGCTATCTTCTTTAAATTTTATCTTTAAATTGTTTCCAGATCTAGTTCCAGACATATCAGGTTGAGCCAAAATGTCATCATTGGACACATCTTCCTGATTGTTTTCTGGTCGTGTGACTGTCCACTTTCGTAATGTATTTCCCATTTTTTTGCTTCCATCTCTCTCACGAGTTTTCCCTTACGAAATTTAAAAAACAGATGGACAATTTTCAGACATGTTGTTTGTAGCATGCGTGCTCAGCTTACTGTAGCCGGTAGGTAATATTTCTGAAAGAGGAATCGCGAATCAGGTCTAGTCTAGTGTATAGTTCGGAACTCAACACAAGTACCTGTCTATATGTATACTCGTAATAATAATATAAAGTGATAACATTTACAAGTCATAAATATTTATTGATAGTATCAGCGTATTAAATGTCCTACTGCTGGGTACAGGCCGCTCTTACTCCTACCGACCTTAACATATTCTCAGTTCATTTCGTAATTTCTAGGCAAAGGTTAGCAAAGGCAAAGTTGACGTGACCTACACTGATGTCTGAGTCTACAGACTTTGCGGTTCTCCGCTTCCAAATCAGAAGTTCTGATCTCTTGCCGTGGGTACCGTACCGGTCTCCCAGAGGCTATAATATTAACCGGATTTTCTAACTTACCCGAACGAGTTTATTAACGAAAAATAAATCAACAATAAACTTATTCATTCTCTCGGTTTTACTTTGAACTAATGAAATTTTATACAAATAATGATCATGGTTGACAAGACAATCAATAATAATAAGAATGCGTAATTCTCGATGTATTGGGGATTCCCCAAACATTTATGAATCGTTTAGTTTTGTAATTCATCCTTCTCACTCTTGTAGACCGATGAATTTTCCATCTATCTCTAGCACGCTGGTGTGTCAGTCACACCGCGCGTAATCATTGAATAAAATCAAAGATAAAGGAAGGACCAATGAATGTGGCTGACAGAAATGACAGCGTGACGTGGACTATATGTACATCTCCTCATCTAGATTGACAGATTTGCTCATGGCGCCCTCCAAATGAATATAGACAGTAATTGTCCCATAGTTAAGGTATAGGCTCTTTTATTTTTGTATGTAATATTGCGAGCAAGACTTAAGGTGGATTTATATTTGTCTGATGTGTCGTGACGTGACGCGTCAGAACTGTATCGGTTCCACACACAAGTCATCATAACACGTTACGCACTAGTGTGAACGTTATCATACTGTTCAGACATGTATCAGAAACCGATACTGTTTGGAAGTCCGATATTTTCGATGATTTTTGCGGCAAGTTATAGATCAACTCTTCTGCTTTGTAGAAATTATAAGAAAAACAAAAAATTTGAAAAAAATTTTATACGGGGCAAAACTAAAAGTGTTTTTTGTCAAAATTCGTAACACCCTGTGGAATTTCGTGGTCCGAGTTGAAACGTACAATATCACGGTCTGTCAAGACACATCTTCCTACAGTAACGCCCTTCTTGTTTTATGCATTTATCTCTATTTTTACAAGAGATATCCAATTTGAAGCGAAAAGTCACAAATTTCAAGAATTTATTTTAATCTTGCGTAGGTGCATAACATCGGAGGTTAGCCAAAAAATAAAATCAAAACTAGAGAAGCGGAAATCTAACGAAATGAAAATTTTTGAAATTCACTGGCCAATTTCACGCTCCGGGAAAACTCGAAGTACACTGGAAAAATCGTTGATTTTGCACATTTATTTTGAATTTTTTGCGTGACACCCTATAATAATTATCATTCCTGTCCAAAATTGAGAGCAGGTGTGTATTCTGGCGATACACTCGTGAAATGAAATGAACATGTTGAGAAAAATGTTCATGATGACCCACAAAAAAAGAACATTTGATTTTAGTGCAAGTATGACCCCCCCCGAGCTCTTATTACAGCGCGCATACGATTTCGCATACTCCCAATGATGTTGTCTATCATCTGTTGAGTTATGTTGTCCCACTCTTCCACCAATGCCAATGTCAGCTCTTCAACGTTGCCTAGATTCCGTTGTCGAACCCTTCTTCCAAGAATGTCCCAAACGTGTTCGATCGGGTTTAAATCTGGTGACCGCGAGGGCCAGTCCATTCGTGTGATCCCAACTTCATTGAGATATTCTATCACTATGCGCGCAGTATGAGGGCGCGCGTTATCGTGCATAAAAAGGAAATTTTCCCCTATGTAAGGAGCAAAAGGCACAACATGGGGCTCCAAGATTTCTGTTATATACCGATGGGCATTAAGTGATCCATTGCCAATAATCTCCAGTTCTGTTCGTACTCCCAAGCATATGCCACCCCATATCATAACTGACCCACCACCGTATTGCTCAGTTCCTGCGAAGTTCGCTTGATTGTACCGTTCCCCTCGATGCCTCCATATTCTATCTCTACCATCAACGAAATTCACATAATATCGGCTCTCATCACTAAATAAAACTCGTCTCCACTGATTGATTGTCCATGCTACATGCTCCCTAGCAAACGCCAATCTTGCTGCCCGATGGGCTCTATCGAGTCTTGCTGCTCTTGCTTGCGCGTATGATCTCAGACTAACTTCATTCAATCGTCTTCTGACTGTCCTCACACTGACGTTAATGTTATCCACTGCTTGTAAAATGTTACGTGCCTGAACAGCAGTAAGACGAGGATTTCTTATGGTTTGATTGACGATGAAACGGTCATGTATAGCGCGGGTTGCCCGATTTCTTCCTTGTCCTCGCCTTCTCACGTACAATCCAGTTTCCTGTAACGTCGGTAGATTCGATGGATAACCGACGTCGAGACACCAACATGGTACCGACTAAGCGGTAGGTGCGCCCTTCCTCGATCAATGTAACTGCCCTTGCTACTGAGGTTGGTGGTAAATCTCTCATTCTGAATGAAAAATACCGTTTCGAATCGTAAACAGTAAAAAATCACGAAACACCGCAACCGATCGAATTTGTATCAAATCAAAGAATGGAAAACTCTCATTCTTTAAACAAGTGCAAATGTGGTCATATACAAAAAACGTGTGTTGTATTTCATATTTGATAAAAAGGTGTGCACATGTGTAAATGAAAAGTTTTATCAATGGTCCCAGAATTCGGTTGTGTATTTTAATACCTACCGACTGTTATCTCCTATGACTTCCTAATTTTCACCAAATTAACCAAATTGTCATCAATAACTAATGCAATTCGAACATAAAAATCGCAAACGACAATTTCGACACGCCTGAGTGATAATAAGAAAATACCAAATTGATAGACGAAGTTTAATGACAGTTTCTTGATTCAATGGAATTTCTCCAAAATGGTGATTTTCCACTTGAAATTAAATATATTTTGCAAAAATAGAGATAAACGCATGAAACAAGAAGGGCGTTACTGTAGGAAGATGTGTCTTGACAGACCATGATATTGTACGTTTCAACTCGGACCACGAAATTCCACAGGGTGTTACGAATTTTTGACAAAAAAACACTTTTAGTTTTGCCCCCGTATAAAATTTTTTTCAATTTTTTTTTGTTTTCTCTTATAATTTCTACAAAGCAGAAGAGTTGACCTATAACTTGCCGAACAAATCATCTAAATCGGTTGAGAATTAGGAAAAATATCGAACTTCGAATTTGGTTAAATTTTCGAGTGTTCCGCTAATTTTGCCTCCGAGTGTAGATAAAGATACTACAGTAAGACGCGTCTACACCATATTTGCAATAAAACAAAATATACCTACGAACTACCATGCATAAAACAAAACTAGATAGTGGTTTGGTCATTTTTGCTCTCCTTCGGCATCTGCGCCTTGTGCCTGGGCACCGCTGGCACCCTCTCTAGTTTCGGCACTGCATAGGTGCTATTTTCAAATCTACATAATCAGACCACAGAAGAATTATGAAAATCTACAGGGTGGTACTTTTTCAGACGTCACGTGCCCTCTCTATCGCTTCATTTTTTCTCAATCGTCCTCGGGCAATTTAAAAATGATTCACATACTCAGTTTCTGACCGAAGATCTGCCGGATCTATTTGATCCTAGTCTCTAAGGCGACATGATGGGAATGTGGTGCTCATTTCAGTATGAGAGCACATCAACATTTGAACGAAACATATCCAGATCACGGGATAGGCTAGGGTGGACCCCAATTTTGTCTAACTCGTTCATCTGATCTGAATCTAATAGACTTTCCTAATTGGGGACATTTGAAAACGTTACAAGACGTAGAAAACGAGAGAAATCGCATTATCATTTCATACAGATTAATTCAAGATACTCCTGGGATCATCAGTCGGAGACGAAGATCTATGTGTCGTCTAGACTTCTGTGTAATAGCTGAAGGAGGCCATTTTCAATACTTACTATGATGGCTTTCTGTATTTTATGTTTTCATTAAACACATTTGATCAATTTTTACACAAACACTGTGGCAGGTACGAAAAAATGCAGGAAATGAAAAAGATTAAAAATTAATTGTAAATTTTTAACAAGAAATTCTAAATTGTACATGGCGTACTAAAAAAGTTGTAGTGGTTGAAAGTACACGTGACCTCTGAATGAGTATCACTATGTAGATTTTCATAATTGTTTCTATGATATAAGAGAGAGATAAATATTTTCAATACCCTCTAGTTCGGTAACGAAGTGTTTGCTGTTTTTAAATAATTTCCAAACATCAAACCAGGGGCCACAATTCATAGAACCTCAAAAGGAATGTTGTGGAACATAGGAACTGGCATCAGAATTAAATCCTCTCTGTCTGTCTCTGTTTTCCACGGCTCATGATATTGTTTATGAAATCCAGAAATTGATTAGTTACTCAAAAATCAGTAACCTAAACAAAAATTATGTAACATTGAATGGGAAATCATAGTCCAGAATGAAAATTCGAGGGTCATTATTGAAATGAGACAGTTGGTTGCTACTTCCGGTAGAACCAGAATTGGTACAATGTTGATGAATTATAGTTTGTAAGGACATCTTCAAAAACTGCGTTAAGAAATTCTCATAAAGTTCAATGTATCCATTAACACCATCTCTTTAATTTTTATTCGAACGACATTTTGGTCTACAGCGTAATTGTTACATATCACACAGTTTTTAATGAAAATGTGTGTACCTAAAATTTCCATGAGAATTTGAATATAAGATTTCCCCAACATAAAATCGTAAAAGTTTGCATTTGAAAGAGAAGCATAGATAGGTAGTTAAACTAAAAAATATCATCACAGACAGTTTTAAACCATTGTCAAGAGTCGAGGATATTTGTATACAGGCAGTTAGCATAAAAGAAACTGAAAGAAGTGTTGACAATTAAGCGAAACAACACTGAATGTTCTGGAAGCATTGTTTTCCTCGCAAACGGAGAAAATGGCCTCTAATAATTTAGCCGCATAGCCAGGGCTGGTTTTTCATTTTGACCGGGAGTACGTATTCATGAGTTTGACACAATTAGTTGAATGTTAGGATACTATCACCAATATTTTTGATCTCTAGATTGCAATAACCACCTTGTTCCCAGAAGTATTTTATACGGGAACAAAATTCCGTTTACACTGAAGTGTCGGTTTATGTCTGGGTTTTGATAATTCTTAGTTAAGTCATGCATTCTAAAGGAATCAACTCAACCAAGGTGGATTTAATCTTTCCACTTTTGATTGTCTTATATGCGCTTAATATAAATTCATTTTTCCGCAATTTTTCAATCATTTCTTTTCTGCTGGATCAGCAATCGAGTCAACTTCAGTTCTAAGTTCAATTACAGATAAACTTTTCAATATAGTTATAAGGATTTTGTGTTTTGTCAACATAAGCCACTCTATTTCTTTCAATTATACAATTATAAAGGCTTACAAAGGTCCGAAGTGTAGAGAAATCAACGTTTCAAGGAACCCAAAGTAAATTTAATGTTTTGAAGAAGCTGACTATTCGAAGTGAAATTTTAGAGAGACTGACTTTTTGAAGTTGATTTTTGCAGGAGACTGGGTTAATATTGGTGGAACGAGACTTTTGAAGCTTTTCTTTTGGATAATATTGAAGTAAAAATGACATATAGTAGGAGCAGGATTCTTTTAAGTCCTCAGAATATCTAACCTCTGGGGAACCAGTTATCCCCGTCAGGAGCCCTTCTCGGTAAAAAACCTTCAGGTAACTATTCAGGGGCTTTCATAACCTTTAAGTTTTTCTCTTACTTTATTACCTGATTAATATAACTTTTACGTCTGGTGTTGACCAGAAATTTTCAGCCTAGTTTGAACTGTTCGACAGAGCACCTATAGTCCCATTTTCAGCTATGCAAAACTTAAATTAACTCTTAAAATTCTTCGCCATCCTGAAATATAATATTGTACAAAATTTTCTGAACTCTCTAGATTGATGAAAATCCATTGGAATAGTTTTAACTCAGCTGCCTGAATTTATTTGAGTCTCAAACTTATAGTCTAGAAGTGCCCACAAGGAAGAAGAATATTTTTTGCGGAGTTATTTGCCTAGTTATTGAATCCATACCCATCTTTTTTGTCTTGAACTCAATTAATTTTTGGTAAAACCCCGATCGCACAAAGCGGTAGCAGCGCACGATTTGGCGGTGCGGCCAACCGGAGAAGTGGAACAGATGAACCGCAACAAATGTTAATTTGTGGGAGTGACCTCATACTCTTCTTACGTTGCGTTGAAATCAATAATCGATTTGGATGAAATTAATTGCTTCGCATTACCGAACGAACGTCTGTTGATAACGCTATGTGTGGTTGAATCCTTAGCCCTATACCACACATAGAGGTAGGAATGGATGATTTGGGGTATCATCACCGTTAAAATCAAGAGACCATTAGGAAAAACCAAATGATTTAGCGTTGCAGCAAAATCATTCATTGCTAACGCTACTGGAGGTCGAGAGCATAGCCACCAGATGATATCATTGAAAGATGGTATATTTACGTTACACTTATAAATGTTAATTTCCATCTGCAGCCTTTCCTTTAAGCATCAGATGATTTTATGAATTATTTGTTGCCACAGGTATAATCTGCATCCACAATATGATTTAATTAAGGCAAAACAGATGGTTTCCCTATGTCTCTTCCTTTTATTGTATTCAGCCATTTTTGACCATCTATTTCATTTTTATTTAGCAGATGTAGTTGCATGGTTGCGATTTCAGTAACTTTTCATTAATTTGTTGATTATGGAATGTAATTTAGAAAATCTTAAACAGGATGAATGTGTCCAAGCTAAGGCCTTCAAGAAAATTTTAACTGATCATACGACGATTTTTGGCGTGATCCAGCGATTCCGAAATACGAATGCTCATGTGAGACGACCTGGACAAGGCAGAAAACGCTGTACTTCCGCTGCCAATTAGCAATTCTTGATAAATCATTTATCATTTGTCATCTGCCGACTGTCAATTGTCAACTATCAACTATCCGTTATCAGATTATAATCACAAACCGTGTCTATTATGAACTAATTTATTTGAGTACGTCGTCATTTGATGACAATTCATATAAATTTATCAATTGAATAAAACAATACTCTTCAAATTTTCACTATATTCACAAACATATGATGCATTTCGTCACACTGTGACTTCATCAGGCAAGGATGATGTGCCTTATATAGCTTTCAGAACAGATAACTCTATAGGTAGATATATTGAAAACTGTTAATCCTATATTCATTTAAGAAAACCAATCAGATGTTAATATGCTCTCTTGTAGAAGTTATAATAAAATTTATATCGGTAGAACTCTTACAAATTTTATTATGGGGTTGTCAGACCACAAACGTAATTTTGACAAAACCTGGTTCTCACGTTGCAAAACATTGACTAGAAGAAAGCCGTACTTTTAAAAATTATTTTGATACTTATGTAATGAGGCACATCCTCATTTCAAATGTACCACTTTTTTTTCTGAAGTAGCCACAGTGTTGTGAAACGCGTCATAAGTTTGTGAATATAGTGAAAACTTTAACAACATTATGTTATCTAATTGAAAAAAAATATCAACATTTGTGACTCGTTTTTTTAAGACGGATCTCGACTGGATCGTTTCTTTCAATGAATGCTTTCGTTGAGCCGATCCTGAATTTTCCGCAACGCGAGTGAGCCATGAAATTTGCATGGTTTGACGTCATTGGCTATGGAACTTTATGTCAAACGCTTCGGGGACAAAAGAGGGAATTAGCTTGTCGCACAGCGTGCCCTTTATTTTATTATTCTTTCGAGTATAAAGTTTATGCGCCACATTTTTATTATTAATATATTTTGTTTGGGCTAAATTGCATTTTTATATCCCTGTATAAGTCTCTATTAAACATTCGTTGAAATGGATGATATTTCTCGCGACCGCGTTGATAGTGATGTATTTCTTTCGGTATGCGATGAAGCAAAAGAGAGGAATTGAAATAAAGAGTATTTTTGGTATAAAACCCAGCCTTAAATCACGTTGTAGAACATGATGAGAAATCTAACTTCGAGTGAGTTTCATTTAAGACACCCTCAACTAAAAGGATTCAACACTTGAATTTGGTAGGCTTTTACTTGCTAAAATTCCATTATCAATAACAAATACAAGTAATATTGTTTGAGGGATTTTACTGAATAATTGTGATTCGTAACGCGTTTCACTACACCGTAGCTTCTTCAGATGAATTGTCACACTATAACTTGTACACTGCCATTGGCTGCTGTACGCCGGAGAGCAATAGAATCATGGATGTTAATAAGACCTGTTTATTTAAAATTTGGACGCCACTCAGTTTAAAAAAAAATCTCACTTACGTAATGAATGTTACAAAAAAAAAACTGAGAAATTATTGTATACGATAATACGTACTTTACGTATATTTAGTGAGGTGAATAATATGCTCGATGTTCTCTTGAAAGTTGAAAGGAAACACTTATATAATATCACTATTATAATGAAAATTAGGTTAGTACTTATATCTATTCAAAACAATGGTAGGACTTATCGAAATCTAGCTCAAATTCATGATATTTCAGAGGGTTGGTGTGGTACTTTGGTAGGTTGATACGTAGATAAATATAACGTTGGATAACGTAGCAGGTGTGAGAAATCAAAATGGAGTATACTGGCCTTGTTCATATTGGATGGCAACCTCAGATAAGTGTAACATCTCCGTAGTAGAAACTTCCACAATTCGAAATTAATTTGTACTTCCTCGATTGAAGGAATATGGAATGGATATATCTCGACTATAGGTAGTCAGTGGTAATTTGAGACATTCAACTATGGACGGGCCCCAGAAAAAAAAACCCTATAAAGTTAGATATGTGAATGTGATCTCGATTTGATTCAATGAAGATGAACGATTCATAAATATATGTTGGAAAACTCACCTCAAGAGGGTTTGGCGATATACGATAGGATATTTACTCTATAAGAAACTATGGAGGTAAAATCTATAAATGATTCGATATAATTCGAACGATATTTCGTATTCAGCTATATATGATAACATGAAATGTCTCTCAGAGCGACAAATTTTCACTGACCCCTTCCGGTGCCTCTCCTCAAGATTCATGCATCCTCCCAAGGGAATAAAAAACTTACTTTTCGAATCGAAAGCGGTAGGTCATCTGGTGTCGCATATTTAAATTACTTCTTTCTTTCAGGTGGAAATTAATTAAATTTGAATTGTATATCGCCATCATTCTCATAGAGAGACACAAAATTATATCGAGAGTAGAAATCACACCCATATCCAACAATTACAGATTTAAATTTCATTCGAGAACTCTTTATTTTCAGTTTTCATTCAGAGACGTTCAGGACATTTTCGTACCGCGAAATAATGCGAAAATACGTGCGACGTAGTTGATTTAATTTATTTAAGTGTTCATTTCAGATGTATTATAATATAATAATAAATAGTTTCGTTATTGGATTTTTGAATGCTACAGAATGAATGTACACAAATTATGACAACTATATATATCGTAGATACAATTGAGAATATAAATACAAATGTTCTTAAGTGACTGAAAGCTTATTGAGTTGCTTCTTCCCAAGTGGTTATTGATGACAGGTATATCCAATAAAAGTAAGGAATAGATTGCTCCGTGAAGAGATTCGATAGAGGTGAAGGGCTTTAATCGACTTGTTCATTAATAAGTCTACCTGAGTGTTTGTGTTTGTTGATTTTTAAAGCTTCCTAAAGATCTCCTTTCCAAAATTTATTATCTGTATTCAAACTTCCAAACTGTGGGCCGAAGAGTGACTATTTTCTAGGAGATGATTCGCGTAATCTGAATCTGATTTTTTATTTGAAAAACTGCGTTTATGTGCCGATATTCTAATATTGAATATTCTATGTGTTCTACCAATGTAGAAATTATCACAGTCATTGCAATTTAATCTATAAACACCCGATTTATTATTTTTATCTGATTTGGTTCTATTGTTTTTTATATATTTGCCTAAGCTATTATTAGTTTGAAAGCTATGTTGAAATCATTCTACTCAAGAATGATTTCAGTTTTTACTTGTAATGCCAAAGTAGGTTAAGATGTCGAATCTTTTTTCAATTTATCGACAGGGTAAATTTCATCCAATGCGATTCGCCTTTGTTTTTCATTCAAAATATTGTTTATTAATTTGGGATTATAACCATTATTTTAGCTATTTGTTTAATTAAATTAAGTTCTATGTTGAACGTTTCTTGTGACAACGGAATGTTAATCAATCTATGAATAAAACTGTTGAATGCTGACATTTTATGTTGATACGGATGACACGTATTGTATTATAATATCTTTATGTAACGGCTTATGGTAGATTGCGAAAACATGTTTTCCATTTTCAGTCGCAATGGTTACGTCTAAGAAATTAATAGAATTATTGCTTTCTATTTCGGTTGTGAATTCAATTTTTGGATGTAACGAATTTATATAATTTTGTAAATTTTCAACTGTTAAATAATGATATCGTCTACATAGCGATACCAGTATAAATAATATTTACTGAGTGGATGATTATGAATCAATTTCTCTAAATTATTCATGAATATTTCTGATAACTAAGGACTTAACGGATTGATCATAATCAACCCATCTTCACTAGTATATTTGTTATTGAAGTGGAAATAATTTTGATGTAAACAAATTTGTAATAATGAAAGAATATCTGATTTGATGATCGTATTGACATGATTCTTTTCTAATAATTCTTCAACTAAGTAGTACGTATCGTTCGGAGGAATGTTTGATTTAAAATTGCAATGTTTTATTAGCAAGTCATTAAGGAATTTTGAAAGTTTGAAAGTAGGTGTCGTTACATAAGAAACAAAAGGTCTTATAGGGTAATTAGGTTTGTGAAGTTTTATCAACGAATATAATTCGGGGAGTTGTGGATTAGAGTTAATGAATTAATATTTCTCGTGGTCTGTACTTACTGATTTTGCTGTCTGAATTACGTTTTTAACTTCTTTCTGAAGTTCTATTGAATCTCCTCAAGGATCAATCTATTCCTTAATTTTATTGGATATACCTGTCTTCAATAACCACTTAGGAATAAGCAATTCAATAAGCTTTTAGTCACTTAAGAACATTTGTATTTATATTTTCAATTGTATTTATATATAGTTGTCATAATTTCTGTACATTCATTCGTCTGAAGAAGTTACGGTATAGTGAAACGCGTTACGAATCACAATTATTCAGTGAAATTCCACAAAAATATTACTTGTTTTTGTTATTGAAAGGATTCAATCAAATTTGATTGTATGTTCTATTATTGGAAGGTACATTGAGGCACCAGAAAAGAAAAAATACGTGTTGGGAGGAATAATTAATTACGTAATCTTCAATTTTCGTGCAAAATGCTTGAATAGGTCGATTTTAATTTTTGAATTGTTACTTGATGTAGATCCATGATATAAATGAGATATTCATTCATTTTTGAATGAACAGGTAGATTTGAATTACTCACCCCTACTTAACTTGTTCAATTAGTTTTATTACCTTTCATACTAACTGTACAATGGCTCTGTGTGGTTTTCCTGTTATTCATCCAACTTGTTCTACGATTTGTTTATAATACCATACTCTTCATTCTATTTTTCATTCTTGATAAAGCTGCTGTGTCAGCGAAACGTCGTCGAATTTTTTCAAATAAAGTGTAGATCAAAGTTAAACCTTGTGTTTTTAACCCGATTTTAATTTTCATTATTCCACCTTCGAAAAATTCATTTGCTTCTATTGACACCTGTCAAAATATGGCGTTATTGATATGTTCAATAGCAACATATGGCGGAAAATACATCACTCCAAAGTTCTTGCTTCATATAAGAAGATGAGAAACAAATGCACATCTCCTCGGCAACTAGCATTCGATACGGGAATAACTCCTACGTCATACGTCTGTGCAAGCACTTTCGTACAAAAAAAGCTATATCCCTTCAGAAACAACCTAGTACAAGAATTAATGAGAATAAATTCGACCTAAGAATGGAATCCAGCGAATCCACCTCAAAATTTCATGTGTGGGTTGAAATATTGAAAGATAGAATGATCGGATCATCCTTTTTCTTTCAAAATAATATCACCCATAAAACCTATTCGAATTTTTGTCAGGTTCGGTGACTTTTCGTCCTGTTCAAAATAATCCTTATATGCCTAGTCCTAGCGAGATTCGATTGAATGTGAAGTGTTTCTCCATTACGCAAAAAAAGATTCATTTCGATTTAATGTTTCCAGCGAAATGATTTGGTTGACAGGTTGGCATCCTAATATGGCCTCTGTAGACTTCTTTTGTAGGGTTATTTGAAAGATTTTATTGCACCAAGAAATACTGACGATGTGAAGAGCCAAATAAAAACGAGTATACAAAATTTTCCACCAGAAATGTTATAACAAACACGTTTCCAGAATTGGCCAGTATCAGTTATCATTTCGAACATTTACTCAGATGATGAAGATGATATTTATCTGCTCTATTGTCAATTCATCGTTGTCATATCATTATTGATTACTTGTCCTTTTTCCTTCTAAAATTATTTGCTCTTGATATCAAAACCATTCCATGTTTATTGATGACAGAACGAGGATGAATCATTTCTTTATTGAGACCACAATTAGGGGAAATTTTGCAACTGAACGGTATGTCTCAACCACACAAGAATCTGCTAACGTTCAGAGCGAAACAAGAGCTTGAAGGATTATATGACAAAACAGAAATTTTGGTGACATCATATATTTGACAAGTATCATGACAGATGTAAACGATTCGAGTGTTTTCAATAAAATATGAACAAAGGTGATGTGTCTCACTTTAGCTCTCTCAGAGAGTTATTCAATAATTTCTCGAAATAAATTTTCTCTTTTCTTCTATTTCAAGTATGGAAAACGCAATCATAAAATTCGGAGAAGTTCATGATAATTGACAGATTATCTCGCAAAACAATAACACACAAATAAGAATTACAAGAGAATAATGTTCTGTTTACCAAAGTAAATGATGTTGAACATTTCTATTGTTTATATTTCTTTACTGCTCTCCAAAACTTATAGTTTCACCTAGTAGAGACTATGATATAATATGTTGCTATGGTTTAATGGTTCAAGGGTTCTTCTTTGTCTTGGTTCACTTTCGAATATTACAAAATCTTCGCATAAGATATGGTATCTTCCCTCAGTGCCTTTTCTAAACTCTCCAAAGCTAGGATAGCGGAAAAACCATTTCAAATCAAAATTTAGTTTAGCTTCATCGATGAATTCCAAGCAAATACGAGGACCGTTCGAACGGTCAGTTATTTCCTGAATTTCTTGCACTTTAACCTCAAGTGCTACCCTCACTGAGCTATTGATAGACTATCGAGAAATTTTGAGGAGCTGCGTCATTGGTTTCGAATTTGGCTGCCATTGTTGACATCATCGCGAATTTTATCGAAATGCAAGAAAGTGATTATCACTAAATTAATAATTTGCGACTTTGCACCTCCATTGATTGTTTACTCAGTTGCAAGTGACGCCGAATATTTGAACTAACCAAAAGTGCCATCTTATCTAACCACAGATTAAATCCATGGAATGATATTCCATCGAAAAATGACTATGCGCAAGATGGCTGATGTTAACAAATCACAACTGAGCAGGCATATCATATTTCACATGAAAATTTCAACAAGGAAAATCCATCGGAACGATGGGTGGCTCGCTTGCTCACACTATGAGCGCAACCTTGTGACGTCTTCAATGTCCAGTCTAAATCCCAACGAGTTTTTGCACTTTTTAATAACTGTTGATGACACATCATCAAGCACCACAAACTGAAAAAAATCGAAACATTGAGTTTTTTTTGGTTGAACGTGCGCCAAAGATGGCCAAATTGTGTCAATCGGCTAAGTCATAGCCAGAACTGTTTGAGAGCAGTGGATTTATTATCTCGTAGATCTTGAAAAGAAAAACATTTTCAATAAGTAGGTAACTGAACTACAAAAATTCATAACGTAATAAAATAACACTCTTGCGGCTAGCGCCAAATGGCGGCTTTATCAAAGGAACGCGCGGTACTTGTCAAATAAAGCCGCGAGTTTTATTCTCGCCGCTTTCTACAAATTTCAGGCGTTTCAAAGAGCGTTTGAAGGGAACATTCGAGACTTTAGTTCACGCCGATATAAATTAAAATCCTGCACCTGCAGGAATAGGAGTCATTCTGAATTGTAACTTGAAGGCAAAACACTACGTCGATACAAAGTTTATCATTAAATTGTACAAACTGAGAGTAGCGAAGAAATCTGAAACGTATCATTTCAATAACGATTGCGAGGAAGAATTTTTCATTTGTATGGTGAAGGATAAGTGCATTTATCTTATTTGTCGTGCGTCAGTTACAATACCTAAGCCTGGTAACTTAGAGAGGCATCATGACAAGGTTCATAACAACTATGTTGATTCACATAATGAATAAAGAAAACGAAAAGTACGTGATTATTTATTGAAGCGGGTGGAACTTTATTTGGAGATATTGAAATTAAAACAGAAATCATGTCTGCTATTAGAGAACTTCAGTTATCTCGTCCGACTGTCACAACTCTTATCGAAGTCATGAGTCAGGACATGGCAGATAAACTGAAACATGATATCATGAAATGTACATACTTTTCTTTACAGTTCAATGAATCCACCGATATAACATACACTGCCCAACTGTGTATTTTTATTCGGATGGTATTCAATGACATGTTGGCTAACGAAGAATTTTTGACAATCATTCCTCTGTAAGGGAAGACCCGTGGCGAATATATATATGACGGTTTCTTCAATTTTGTAAAAAACTACAAGCTACCAATATATAAATTATTGTCCATTACAACCGATGGAGCACCAGCAATGACTGGTAACAAAAATAGTTTCGTGATTTCCCTTCATTTTTTTCATTCTATCATACATCAACAAGTTTTGTGATCAAAAGTTTCAAACACGGAGGAAATTATGGACATTGAAACAGAAATTGTGAATTCCATCCGTGCAAGTAGGTAGCAACGGCGGCTCTTTAAGTTGCAGGTGAAAGATAAGGAGTCAACTGAACACACTGATTTAGTTCTTCACACGGATGTCAAGTGGTTGAGTAGCAGAAAATTCCCAGAGACGCTTCAAGAATTATTCCCGAAATAACAGCTTTTCTAGACGAAAGGGGTGATGACACTCAGATGTTGAAAAACGAAAAATGGCTGACTGATTTAGCATTTTTGACTGACATCACAATGCACTTAAACACAACATTAATTTGGAACTGCAAGGTAAAGGTATTATTGAGATGATTAGCATTCAAAAGTATATTGCAACTAATGATAGATCAACTGAAAAGAAAGGATCCGAAATATTTTCTGACTTTGAAAGCAAGGTGTCCTCAGTTTAATTATGATACGTATGAGGCTGAATTATCAAATATTTTGGGACAATTCGAAATGCTTTTTTATGATTGCTGAAAATTGGCAAATATAGCATCATTTATGAGTTATCCTTTTCATGTAAAAACATTGAGGAATTAGCTACTGAAATGGCAAGTTGAAAATGAGTTGGTGCAGATTATATCAGATATATATTTCAAAGCTACAGCATCTGATACAAATTTATGGTGTTTTATATCTGAAGATAAATATCCGAATCTAAGGCAAATCGCGCTTGAACTGACGGCAACGATTGGGTCAACTTACTTGTGCGAGTCTGCATTTTCTGAAATGATGATATTTAAGTCAAAATATCGCAATCGACCAACTGACGATCATATGTCATCATGCTTGCGACTACCACTCAGTGGTTACGTACCATCTTATGAAAAGTATGCTGAGGACATGAAGTGCCACGCTTCAACATCCAAAGTCACTCCTTAGTAAACTTTAACACCATATGTAACTCTTTTGTTTTGTGACAACCAATAAACTCGCAATTTTGAATAACTTTTTTCATTGATATTGTAGGGCAGAACCTAACTAAACCTAACCCAAACCTTGACTAAAATAATATATTTGTGCGAGAAGCTAATATCAATATATGCTATGGTACACCGTACCTAAGTAGGTAGGTAGGGTATATCGAGTATGTACGACAACCCTGCATCACACATACTTGCAACCCCTCAGATTCGATCGTAAGTAGTCTAAAAATATTGAGGTAGATGGCCAGAAGTTCAAATTTTAGCACCCTTGGTTTAGAGTTTTTGGGCACATTTGATATTGATTTGAAACAAAAAGGACCTCATTCGAAGAAGAAAAATTTGTTATCACAAGGCATTGTTCAGTTGCCGACGTGTAGTCAATATGTTGTCAATCGATAAATGGAGCTACGACTTTCTAGTAGATTCAGTTCTTTCTCCAGATTTAGCTCCTTTTGACTATTTCCTGTTTCCAAGCCTAATGAATAGCTGGGTGATAAGAGATTGGGGTCATACTAACAGATCATCATTAAAACGAATGCCTATTATTGGGGTATTGAGTAAACTTATGATTTGGAGAAATGAAAAAATTAGAAAAACTTTTGACTGCATTTTTTGGGTTTAAAGAAGAAAATGTTTTTCTGTTGGAAAAAGATCTTATATTCAAAAAGTCACATAATTCTCAAACTGCCATCGTATGTTAGAAGTTTTTGAGGTAAATATCAACAGGCGTCACTGAAGAATTACTTAATCTACATTCTCGAAGTTTAACACAAATGTCAATAAAGGTGGCGTCAGCATCTGAACTGCACAACGTAGTAGATAAAGAATGAGTTATTTTATATTCGTACTGCCGTCTTATATGATGCAGAAATGAAAACCCAAAAAGTCGCACGTTTTAACTTTGACACGTTTCACAGCTTAAAACAGTCATGAATACGACTTGGATAATCCTACGGGAATATTTAACTCTAGCACCATACACTAATCAAACATATAAATAATGGACGTGCGCCTGCTTACAATGAATGATTAATATTGAAATGGGGTTGTGTGTCTGTAAGTGAAGTCATGATCGAAGATTAGAGACAGCCCGAAACAGATAGGGGATGATATTATGAACAGGGCTAGGGATAGTCTGACATTTGTTCTTCCCAAACCAACTCTATGTCAAGTCGTTCAATTCGGCAGTGTTTCGAAAATTATTTAAATAGAGCAAAGGAACAGAATGTACGAATATATTGTCTCTTAAAAATACAAGGGTGATGTTACGATTTAGTTATGAAAATGTTAAATTGAGCCGAACCAGGAAAATTTCTATATTTTAACACTTTGTTTCTTTTCGAATGAATATACTTACTGTATTCCAGAAATTCATTCAAACCACAAAATTTAAGATCAAAAATATGTAGTTATAGATTCATTCAGGAAGGTTTCAAAAATGATTTCATTCGCCGACTAATCTTCGATTTTGCAATAAAATTACGTTGAAAAGAAAAACACCTAAAGAATACCAAAGGTCATAATCAAAGTATACCTCGCTGTCAATGATAGTATACTCGGTATCCCAGAATGAACTATCATTATGAATTCGACAGAATAGGTCAAAATACCACAACATCATATAATATTATTTCCAATGATCCACTTTTGATAGGATATTTATAAATAAATTTATTTAAATTTATTTTCAAACGATAAAATCTGTATCGTTTAACGGAATTGAAAAACTTTTGAAATTAAAAAAACAATTTCTCAGGGAGCATTTTACGATTATTATTTACGATCATATGAGCTATAACACTTATTCCCTCTGATTTTGAATAGATAAAATTTTAGCCATTCTGATTGAATATAAGCAAGTTTTTCTGCAGTGTTTTTCATTATTTCAAATTACTTTTACAACCAGCAGATCTGATTGAAATGAAGAAGAATCAGAAGTTAACGCTGTGCCATACTCATAGAAAAGTTTTCATTGACTGCCGTAACAGAGTTTTTCTCCAGATTCTTCTTCCTTGTTCTTTTAAATCATACATTATATTGAAAAAGTACCGGAAATTGATTATTTGAAAAATCTGCTCAAAACGATTGTCAGAATTTTTTTGTTGCTAAGTATGCACAACTGTTCTCTATATTGGCGAGGAGGTTGAACGCAATCTGTTATATAGTTTGTTTATAGGGCTCGATTTTCTCAGTTTCTTTATCAGGAAAGTTTTGCGATTTTTACAATGAATAAAAACATCGAAAAAAGAATTTATCCCAAATTTTGCATTGCAAATGTAATTTCGTGCGCTGAATCACTGAAAATGTTACAGAAGGCTTACGGTGAATCAACTTTATCAAAAACACTTGCATATGAGTGGCACAGAAGATTTGTCTCGCTGTGGTTGGCCATAAACATTTTCAACTGAAGTTAACATCGATTAAGTAAAGGAAATGGTGATTGAAAATCGTCATTTATGTTTGATAGACATAGGCAATCAACTGTGTCTCACGAATCAATTCGTACCATTTAAACGATAGTTTGGGCATGAAACGCGTTGTTGCTCGACTAGTTCCAAGAGACCTGAATTTTCTTCAAAAACTGAATCCCGGAAAGGTCGCTGAAGACAAGCTAGAACGAGTAAATTCCGACTCTACATTCATAAAACACATTGTAACTGCTGATGAGACATGGGTTTATAAGTTTGACAAGCCAACCAGTCAACAAGCTTCGGAATGGTGTCTTTGAACAGAAACCGAAAAATCCACGTCAAAGTAGATCAAAAGTCAAGGTGATGTTGACTATTTCCTTTCATTATCGAGGTGTTGAGAACTCAGAAATTTTGCCAGAATATTAGACGGCAAATAAAGAATATTACCTGAGCGTTATGCGGCGTCTGAGAGAAGAAATTCGAAAAAGGCCATATTTGTGGAAAGAAAACTCATGGATTCTGCACCGTCTCACAAGTCTATCATTACGAATGAATTTATGACCAAAAACACAACAAATACCATCGAACGACCACCATAGTCACCAGATTTCCAAAACTCAAAAGAGAGATGTTGCGAATTTAATCGATTTCGGAAAAAGCGTTTGGAAAATGTTTTGATGATTAAAGGTTAGTTGTCGATGAAAAAAAAATATCTTGTATTTCATCGACAAATTCCCGGTATTTTTTTGACAAAATGTATACTTCCTTACACTCCAGGACGGAGGTGTGTGAATGTTTCCCATTCTAATTACTATGCGTTTCTCTTATCGAGATTTAAGTAATTTTCTTATTTTCATACGAATTAATAAGTTGATAAATAAGTTGGTAAATAACTGGTACATGTTGTTCCATTTTTGAAACGATTGAATGGTATCTGTCTCCGTTGATATAAGTGATAGAAGAATGCGGTTTCCACAACACTATGAAAAATGAGATACATGAATAACGATATTTATCATGTTTTGCACTTAGGATCTGGTGCAATAGAAAGATTTCTTCCGATGAACACAGATTCTGGGTTATGGGATGAAGTTAATTTCTGACTATGAAACACGTAGTAAATTTTCCAACGATCAGATTGAATATTTTACAACATTATCAAATATATCACACTCATTTTGAATAACATCTAGGAAATAAAAAAATCGATTGCACTAAGTGGACTGTGCTCAGAAAAATTTAACTTATTAATGGTCTGAGAGAGAATTGACTTGTGAAGTATATTGTCAAATTCTAACATCAATTTTTTTCTGAATCTTAATTTTTACTTCATTCGTAACGGGAAGATTGAAATTAATCCCTAAATCTCGAAAAATTAAATTCATTAGATTGTTACATATAAAGAAATAAAAACTCCATTTGAACCATCTTGAACGATTTTTATTAATTTCAGACGGTACGTGGCAAAACTCAAGTAAATAAGGAAAATAGATCATACGTTGACATTGATGTTGTTTTATGTAGAGAGGAAGGGCATTCAACTTCTTGTGGAACTATTGAAGTAGCAGCTGGAATGAGCAAATCACAAGTGCTATGGACAAAAATATTCCTCTAGTAGAAGCTCATACAATAAGCAAAATAATAGATAGTGGTTTCAAGAGAACCCTTAGGCACCAAAGAAAATTTTCTCTTCTTTTTGCTTGCTCCATTTTAGGAACACAATTAACCTACAGAATGTTTAAAGCAGGACAACTCCATATCTGGAAATATTGAGGGAAGTGATACCAAATCCTTTGTATAAAGTTTCATCAGCACAGTTGAACAATTTTCGCAGGACGGCACTCTAGTACATAATGCTCAAATGGCACTAGTGTTTCTAGATTCATATTTACGCCAAAAGTGTGGTTAGGAATGAATGGCCCCATCAGATGGCTGCTGAGGTCGCCCACGTTTTCAGATCCGAATTTTTGGGCGATACCTATCTCGTCCCAAAATGACATATCTCGGCCTGTAACCCTTTTCAGTAACTCTTGGAAAATACCAATCTCGGGCCAGAATCCAATAGGCAAAAGAAAAGAGAAAATTTCCTCTAATCTTCATGATTTTACTGTTCATTGGTAGTTCATAAATATAATCGAAATGAAAACAAACAAAGATTTATTATAAGTGTCAAGTGAAGAATAAAAGTGCTACAAGTTTGAGTGAAATGCTCAGTGATCAGGAATAAATTCCTTATAAGTTTTTCAGATACAAAGAAGATAATCATAAATTAGTATCAGGTGAAAGTAAATGAGTTTAAGATAAATTTTCAGCATTTCCCAGAACATTCGTTTCATATGGTGTCTGTGTTATAACGAAGTAGTCACCAACCAGAAGAGCAACAGATTTTGCAACGACAAAATATAAGCTTCTCTTTCGAACGAAAGGCAGAGCAAAATGTGAAAAATCGTCAAACAAGGAACTCAATTCTACCTACCATTTCAAAGATACTCGAAACACTATTGAAAAATCAAATGGTAGACTTTATGGAAAAAACTGCAATAGTTAACGACTCTCAACATGATTTTAGAAAGGAATGATCGACCACCACTACCCTGATAGAAATAATCGAGTTTTTGATGGAAACTTTGGAAGGCAAAGAGGAAGCAAGCATTGAATGCTGTGATCTTGGAAAAGCTTTTAACTGCATGCACCGCCACATTCATCTTCTCAGAATCGAAAATAATGCGTTCAGAGGTGTTACGGCAAATTTCTCAGATCTTATTTAGAAGGAAGGTTCCAGTCTGGGATACCTGCTCAAGTCCACAAAAATAAGTCAGTACAGGTGTACCCCAGGGCTCAGTTCTGGGGCCTATTCTGTTCTATTAATAGACAAAGATCAAGACAAATCACCTGAATATCAAATCTGAGAGTTCGATAAAGAGGGCTCAAAAATGGTTTGAGGCAAATAAATTATATCTGAATATGGAAAAGATGCAGGAACTGATTGTCACAAAAAGAAGACTTGACAAAGAAAAATAACCGATAAAACTTCTGGAATTTTATTCAGATGGTACACTGTCGTGGGCTAGTCATATTATAAACTTAGAAGAGAAGTTGTCATCTGCTGTGTAAGCTATTCGGAGAATGAACCGAATAGTAGAGTAAAAGCAGATATACTCACTTATCATGCAAAGTTCCACATCATAGCTACCTACGGCATCCTACTTTGGGGCGCAGCAACCGAAGCACCTGAAATTTTCCTGAAACAGAAAAGAGCCATCAGGATACATACGGTTCCATCCTGCTTCGTCTTGGCATGTCTGTGTTATGTTCATGATCGTAGAGGCTCGCTCACGACACAGCAGAACTTACACTGTTATGATACATGACGAAAAGAAGATCTCCCTATCATAGACTTTCCCTCACAGAAAAACGCTATCACTATATTGGCATAAAACTTTATAACGCGTTACTAGCTGCATTCTGAGAAATAAACGAAAAAAAAAGCGGACCGTAAAAGGTTTTCTGGTCAAAAATGTCTGCCATAGAATAGAAGAATTTCTGAATATCTGTGATCAAATAGTTTTGTGAAATTTGCAATCTTCATTCCTTTCCTTTTATTATATTTCTGTTTTTCGTTTTTCTTCATGTTGAGATTCTATGCATGTATGTAGGTTGACGTCTCATGTTTTTTTCGTTGAGAAATAAAATTATTATTATTATTATTATGACAAGTATTTTCTGTGCACAGCCTACTTGGTGCAATAGTATTTTTCTTTTGTCGAATTTTAAAAATAATATTGGAGATGATATTTAATGTGATATATCTAAAAGATTTATGCCTTCCGGAAAAATATCAACCGCACTCAATTCTCTGTGCCAAACGCGATATCTATAATTTCTAATATTCATTGTGAGGTATCATTAATCACTGCGTTTTTTAAAATCGAAGGGGGCCGTGACAATTATGTTCCGAAATATTTACACAAAAATGTTACGCAGTGTTGCGAAACCCGCATGGAACACTGTAGATTTGAAATTGCAAAAGTTATCGATAAATGTAGATGAAAAAGGAAAATTGAAATCAATCTACCTATATTCAAGTTCATTCAGGAGCTTAGATATATTGAAGAAATATTTTTCCAGTTTTCCACCAGCACTAAGAAATGCTTGGAAATAATCGAAATGAAAATGCTTTTCTAAAAATTGAAATAAAACTAATGATGATAATTGTAAAACTTTCGTAAAAAATCGAATTCTCCAAAAACCTGGTAATAACGGATATTTCCATCCCTGGCAAGGATTATTGCATGGCATCTAAGATTCATATGTACTCAAAATCAACGACTTTATAGCATCTGCTCCATTCCGCTCCAAATTCTGATCAATCTGATCCGAACCTCAATCAACTGGTTGATTTTGCTGGCTTTTCAATCTTCTATTGAGAATGTGCCAGACATGTTCGATTGGACTGAGGTCTGTACTTCGAACAGGCCATTCCATTGACGTGATTTCGTGATCTTGAAGGTAGTTCCTAACGATATATACCCGATGAGGTCCGGCATGAATGAGAAGTTTTCACCAATGTTTGCCACAAACGGTATAACATGTTCTTCTGAAATGTCTGTACCTTTAAGCCTTCAGGGTTCCATCATTTAGATGATTAGATCAGTGCGGTGTTTGAAGAAATTCCTCCCCACACTATTATTGAACCTTTACCAAAACCATAGGTAGGTAAAAAGTTACTTTTTCTCATTCCGACGTCTATATACTAGAGAACGTCGATCGCAATGAAAAAGATAAAATCTCGAATAATCTACAAACAAAACTCTGTCTCAGTCAGCCCCTAACGAATCAACATGTTTCCTAGCAAAATTCAATCGGGCTTTTCGATGTGCTGCTGTTAAAGCTGAAGCTGAAGCAGCAACACGAGGCCTCAAATCAAATTCCGTGAGGGAATCCTGAGTCATAGATCGCCGTTGTTGCCAGAGTTCACCCTTGCCCTGGTCTTCTTTCTTGCCTCTCAATATTGCTGTACATGTTAATCATTCTGGGAACAGTTGAATGGGACACCCCAAGTATTTGGCCCATTCTTGTATAAGCCTTACCAAGGTCACCTTACACTACTGCTTCAGCATCTTCTGCCGAGGTCAAATTTTGTAATTCAAGTTGCATCATTCCGAAAATTAGAATTTTCATAAATTTTACTCGCAAAAGGATCAATAAATGCTGTTATCAATATGTGATGTACTTACTATCTCTCTTATTAATAATCTTAATTAGAGGTCGAATATAAGGCTCTGCATTCACAATGAGTGCGTAGCCCCCAGAGTTGGCACCTAAAATAATTCAATTATTGAATCAATTATCAATTCAAGAAGTTGAGTTGCAATTTTTTCAATAAACTTTTCAAGAGGAGTTAGGCAAATGTTATCCAACGGATCTGTTTCCTCAAAAGAACACAAGAAATATCATTTTTATGTTCCTTAGGTTTCATCAACAAGATTACAACGTAAAATTTTCCAGATGTTGTTGCTAAGTTTACAGTTTGAAGATTAAGAGAAAAAACTGAGACAATAAAAATTTCTTCTTTAATTTAAAACTTATAATTGCTAAGATTCAAATTTTTCATTTAACCGAAATGAAATCAAATTCTATTAGAAAATAGATTATGTATGCCTGATAACTGAAACTGAAATAATCTTTTTGAATCCTATACGATTAAACGAATCTAATAGCGAAAAGGTCTCAACTATTACAGACTAAATAATTCAGTGCAGATGCCAAGTTCAATATGATCATCGCCCTCCCGCCAACTTCCCCATTGTTTGTATGGTTTCGAGACAACGAGGGTGCAGATCACTTACAGTCAGATAATTGCACTTTTCTATTATTTACACTTCCAAAGCACTCGCCCGTTTTATATATGGGCCCCCTCAATTAAGTGTGCATTATTTTTCTTTATGACACAAGAGGGTATGCAAAGATGTTATCGATCCATTATGATGAGAATGGTGATTGTACAATTGAAATATTAATAATCCGAAACAATTTATTTTGAAATTTTAAATACACATACGAGTGTCCTTTAAATAGTACGAGAGTAAAATATGGAAGAAAAATCGTAATTTCTTTCACTTCAGTTTATGGGAAAATAATCGGACAAGTCAATTTTCATATTGGGCTAGAAATTATTTGGTCATAAAGAAATTTGTTTTTATTTGTTCTCAAACACGAAAATACATGACTCATGCGGCGTTACCTCGCTCTGAGGCGTTCAATTCAAGGCTTGAGGGAGCGCGGAATGATCAACAAAGAGGCACAATCGGTCTTCGCGTTCGACATCTGTCTCTATCCTACTTGACTGAGCGATGCGTCTGGGTGGACAGCTGCTATACAATAATAATACATCTAAATGTTTCCGTCAAGTATGAAGTACAGTGAAAAGTGATGTGGTGTCAATTGTTTATAGCGACAATAATTACAGCGATAAAGGTAAGTATTTTTTCGATATTATATATATGGTCAGTGATATATTGTCGAATATTCGTGCTTTCATCATTAAAATAAATAGAATCGGTCCGCTAGTGCTTGTAGGTTATGCTATAATTGACAAAACTATAACAATAACCTGACAAATGTCAGGTCATATCCTTCACCCGAGGCCGTGTTCATGTCCAGCACTTTCCCTATCGGATTGAGAACAGTAATCTCAATAGGGTCAAAACCATCAGAGACTTGGGTATTATTTTCGATTCCAAATTGATATTTGATTCGCATGTTGAAGGTATTCTTGGGGCCTGTTTGAGGATGCTAGGGTTCATTTATAGGCAGTCTAAACCATTTAGCGACGCATCATCTCTGGTGTCGTTGTATTATTCCCATGTGTTCAGCAAGCTTAACTTCGGTTCGATTGTTTGGAATTCTCAATACGTAGTTTATATCAAACGATTAGAAAGTGTCCAAAATAGGTTCCTGCGTATGTATGCATACAAGTCTCATATTCATCTTAATCACCACTATCCTGATTTAAGACGACAATGCAGATTGAATTCCCTTCAACATTGTAGAATAGTTTTTAATTTGACCCTCTTGTACAAAATATTGAACAATATTATAGACTGTTCCGAACTATTGGAGCAAATATCAATCAGTGTTCCTCAGCGCCAGTTAAGATCGCATATGCTCTTTCGTCCATCTTTTTATCGTACAAATGCTGCTCAGAACTCCCCGATAAATAGAATGAGTACACTCCATAATGATCACTGCCAGGGAATCGATTTTTTCCATTCATCACTCTTCCAAGTAAAGAAGCTTTTGAAATTCAAATTCTTAAATTCAGACATATAAGATCTAGTGTTTCATAAGTTTTTTCTTGTTTTTATCTAGTTTTTCTGTAATATTTTTCTCATATTGTTGTGATAACATGAGAAGATATAGTCTCTCTAGTGTTTTATATATTTTTCTTGTTTTATCTAGTTTTTCTGTAATATTTTTCTATTCTTCTCATACTGTTGTTTTAAATGAGAGGATATAGTCTCTCTCCATTTTCATTTGTTATACTATATGTGTTCACACTGCTGTTGATAACTATAAATTGGAACTAACCGTTAGATTTTTAATATCATATTATTTAGACTTTTATATACTTATAGGTACTTTTAAATTTTTAGCGTTAAGATAATTTAAGTTCACTTTTTTATATCTATTAAGTGGGTACTTTTTGGGCCTTGGCCTGTTGTACTTTCAAAGAGCCAAACTAAATAAATAAAATAAATAAATAAACAGAACTATTTCACGATGAGTAAAATATCAATTGCTTTACTATTCAATCGAAATAACTATCGACCGTAGCTTTGATTTCAAAAATTTTAACATTAATGTCATCGGCCTATTCTCAACAGATTAACACATATTGTAAGAAGTTTTTGAAAGTTGTAAATAAAAGTTGTAAAACAATTGCTCAAAGCACATTCATACTTGTAAAAACTACGTACATTGTAAAAAAATAGATAAAATTTGACATAAATATATTTATGCGAGAAAACAATTGTAACTTGATTAATTCAAATGTGATTTCCATTTACCTCCTTTTCTATATCCATACAAAACACCCATCAAATAAATAAAATTAAAATTTTCTTTTGAAAAATGCAACAATTCCATCAGTTTCTCCTTATGACGTTGTCACGTTCAACTATCGTCAGTAAACCGACTTTACAAAAAACCGATTTCTTTTTCCACGATAGATTTTAAAATTTGCAATAAAAAAGGAAATCGTTGTTTAGTGAGCATAATTCTCATCTGGGCCGTCGAAAACTCACAATTCCGAACATCGTTTTAGATTGATGTATTCAGTTTGATGTACGAAAGTCAATCTCAATATTCAATTCATAAAAAAAAGTTAAATGGCGCAAAATATTCATGGATTTTGACCACATTTGTTTCGAAATTCTTCGACAATCTCCCGTTTAATGCACGTGTTTCATGTTGGTACCAATTACATGATGCTTGGGCCCGTAACACAACACACATGTATAAGTAAGCCATGAAATTAACCTGCAAGATCTCCGGATCTCACTTTTATAGATCTTTATCTGCGGGGACAAAGTTAATAGGTTAGACGTTAGGTAAGGTTAGGGACGTGCCTCCGACAGTATCGACCCTAATTAGGATCAAAAATCAATTATTAATTAAGTGCGCACGCTGGTTGGTAAATATCCAAAAAACTGGTGGACGAATTCGATTCCATGTTTACGTTGTTTATGTTCTCGGTTTTTCTTATTTATATTTCATGAATGTTCGAAATTTTGCTTCATGATTCATGTCACCAGAACGACTTTATCGTTTGAAGTGAACTAACACTACTCGTTTCAATATTTTTCATTTCATGAGTCATAAAATTTGATTGTATCTAGATTGATTTCTGCAAATTGGTCGTAAATTCGGGTACTTTTCATCGAATATTTTGCAAATTTGAGGTATTATTTGTTGGTTTACTGTATAGAAACTCGTATCAGAAATAAAGCTACTCGGTCAATTTCTAGGTTCCACCGCCTCATGATTTAATTTTTCGAAGGAACTGCAAGTTTTTAATGAAATCGAAAATAAAATCAATAGTCAATAAATTTAGATAGAAGAAGCCTCAAAATAAATCAATCCATAGTTGGTAAAACTGAATCCAAGTTTTGGGAAAAAGTTACGTTAAAGATCTTTCCATGTTAGGACATCCCAATGTTCCTGATGGTAACAAGCTGACAGTGTTTGATTTGGACGACGAAGTGAATCAAGGATCAATGGTGGAATATTCGAATTTAGAAATATAGAACCCCTGAAAAATCTCTCTTTGTATGAACTCAAGAAGATGACTCCGATCGTAGAATGGGGTGTTGAAGATCAATTATGGAATTGTGTCATCAGAGTAAAATGTTGATAGGAGATGTTAATCGCAAAAATTTAAAGTTTTCGAATTGAGAGAATCTCCTATGCATCGCAAACACCATTCGCATTAAGATGAAATATATTTGAAGACGCTCTCATTTTTTGTCATACTCCATGAATCAATATGGTATCATCACGATGGGACTTCTCCGCACGATGCGTTGCCAGTACGCGATTGTTCGAATGAGATTTTCGGGAATCATTGGAATGGCCGAACAGGACCTATCGAACGGCCTGCATCACGGTCCTCTCTATACAAGGCCGAAGCTGCTGAGAATTGGCAACAATGCTAGCAGGGCTATTGACGGCCCGTACCGAGTGCGCATCATACGGGCCATTGTTTACAGTTGGTTGAAGCAAATTAATTATATTTCGTATTTTTTCGTTTTCGGAAGTGTAACATCACTTCAAGTTTTAAATAATCAGGTGATTATTCATCTGTATATGGTGTCTGCCTAGTTCTGTTTAGTTTTCGTTTCGAGACTTTGAACATGCCGAATACTTGTGTAGTGCCAGTTTGTAAAAGCAATTATAAATCGCAAAACGAAAAAGTATCAGTGTTTAATTTTCCAAAGGATGACTTTCTGAGGAATACTTGGATGAAAAATATTCCCAGAAAAAGACTGGACTCCTGATAAAAACTCTGTTGTTTGTGAAAAATCTTTTCGAACCTCATTTTATTTTAAAAGAAGAGAAGTATGTGGATTCGACAGGTCAGGAAAGAGTTACTTCCAGATAGAGGTATGAACTGGTACCAGGGGCAGTTCCTACATTATTTCCCAATTTACCTTCTTATATAAGCAAGAAATTGCCAGAAGTACGGAAAGACCCTGCTGTTTGAAAAGAAATGTTCTTACAAAGAGAGGAACAGGAAATCGAACAATGGCTGTGTGGAGACATTATTCACGACTTTACAGTGTTCTTAGATAACTTTAGGCAAAAACTGGATCTATGACAGTGGAAGTGGGAAGTAATAAGTAATAAAGTTTGTTCTTATCAGGTTGATTTGGAAAATAAGCCAACGGTACCTGTCTGTATTAAAGTGCGAGATTGTTTGAGCATAGAGGTATGTACAAACAACTATATCCAAAGAAGATTTGGATTGGGTTCTTAATAGTGAGGGCAAAATTAGTAGATGGTAGCAATTAGAAAATATATTAATTAGATACAATTATGTTAAGGGATGTGATGAACTTCAATTCAACGTTACAAATCTTGTGAAAAATATTAATGATCTTTTAAATGCTTGCAAAATTTACTTAAACTCGATGAAAGCAGGGAGCATGTTTTTCAAAAGATAAATATTTTAAAAGAACAATTCAATTTGAGCTTTGAAGGAAAAAAGTCTATGAGTTATTCTCCATAAATAATTTTGAATTCTTTTTAATATACACCCAGTCTACTGGATGCTATTTTATGTTGAGAGGAAATTTGATTTTAACATTGCTTCAACTAAAACAATTAAAAAATTACAAATTCTTTGAAAATTTCAGCTAATAAGCCAGAAAAAATGAACATTTTCTCAAAGGAAGAGTTAGTCAGCTAAATAGCAGGGAGAAATATGTTATTTTGCACATAAATGAAATATATATCAAACAAAAATATGATTATAAAAATGGGGATATTTTGGGACATGCAAAAAATAAAAATGCTTGTGCAGCTAAAGCAGTGGTGACTTGTTTTATTTCTTCAGCGTTTGGTAAATTCAAAGATGTCGCTCTTTTTCCAGTCCATAACGTCACAGGGAAAGAGTTGGCAAAAATGACTCAAATAGTTTGTACGTTTCAGAATATTTGCAGTCTCCAGGTTGTAGCCATCATCTGATAATAATCGATCTAATCGAGTAATGTTTGAAATTTTCTCAAAAAATTCCACCTACAAGTTTATGTATCCATTTTCAGATCAACATAAAACTTTTTCAACTTATGATACTGTTCATATTTTTAAGAACATCAGAAAAACTGAATGAATCAAGAAGATAACGAAAAGAGTTTTGTTTTCCAGAGTTTTATCAAGAAGAAAAATTTGATGAAACAGTTGTTGCAAAATTTAGTGATTTGAGAAATTTATATAGAAAGAATCTAATATTTTATTGAAAACAGCTTCTAAATTAAATTACAAATCCAAAAAACAGAAACTTCTCACTGTACTTTACATCATTTTTGGTTTCAGTTACCTATTTATTCTAAGATCATTAATATTTTTCCTACACATTTCTCTGTCATTGTAAGTGCATGTTTCCAAGTGTTCTCATATTATAGTATCATTTAAATGCATGCGAATTCAATTTAAAATATCCGCGCCATATAAACTCTGTGCTAGTTCAATGTCAAGTAACCCTGTTAGTGTGACGTCACGCGCTGTTGCCACATGAGCAGCTCCGGCCTTGTATAGAGAGGGCCGTACCTGCATGCTCCTCTAATTTGGAGCCCTGCGATTACTTTTATGGGAACAATTGGCCAGTACAGTCTTCAATTCGAAAATCAATTATCTCGACGATTTGAGAATAGAATAAACAAGTAATTTCCATCACTCCAGAAGTTATCCTTAAAGCTCCCTGCGAATTCGAAGGACAGTCAGCTATTTGTCACGCTATTGATGACCCTCATTTCGAACATGTGAATGTTCTGGTTTGGTTTCAGCTTAGTTTTCTTGATTTTTAATTCAATTAACTTCTTCGAAAACAGTTTTTTTCTATTGAAAATTTGGGAATTCATTATCAAAAGGGTACCAACCTATATAATTTTTGATTATTTCCCAAATTTCACACTTAATCTCAGCAGTAATGAATTTTCTTTAGTGCAATATCTCTCTATTCGTAAAAATAATGAGTATTCAAGTCTAGTGGCCTATGCTGATTTGATTGTTGACAACAGTTGCCTTTCTCAAAGATCTTGTATCTTGAAAAAGATTAAATAATTTCATTTAAACAAAAGATATTTGAGCCTAAAATACGATAAATGTACAAAAACTTATACAATTAATGATATTATTGATGGATTTCTTTTATAGAAATTCATTTCAGTATAAACAAAATGGAACAATTTCATCTGATTTCAATAATGTTTTTTTAATACACACGACCGGTAATTTTGTGAGTTGAAGATTAAATTTGTTCAAACACTACGGATTTATTATCTGAGGAGAGATGTTCTTTGAATAAAGATTCATAATTTTGACCTATTTGTCCAGCGTATTATTTTTTGAGACGGATACTTTCATGATATTCGTGTGGGTTTCCATGGCTCAAACAGACAAATAGACCAGTTTTCAGATTTTTTAAATAAAATAACATTCACTGCAGGATTTGAAAGCAACAATTCAATGAATTCCCTAGCTAAAGTAACAAAACTACAAAAATTTATCACGTAATGAAATAAAACTATGCTAGCTGCAGAAGGCGGCTTTATCAAAGGAACGCGCGGTACTTGTCGAAGAAAAGCGGCGTTTTTTATTATTGCCGCTTTTCTAGAAATTTCGATCGGCGCGTTTGAAGGGAACATTCGAGACTTTCGTTCACGCCGATATAAATGTTTCGCCTGCTGGAATTGGAGTCATTCTGAGTTGTAACTTGAAGGAAATACTACGTCGATACAAAGTCTATTAATAAACAGTACAAAATGAGTGCAGTGAAGAAATTTGAAACGCATCATTTTAATAACGATTGGGAGGAAGAAATTTTCTTTTGTATGGTGAAAGATAAGTACATTTGTCTTATTTGTCGTGCGTCAGTTGCAATACCTAAGCGTGGTAACTTAGAGAGACATCATAAAACGGTTCATAAAAACTATGAAAAGGATTTTCCTCCACAAAGTGAATTAAGAAAACGGAAAGTACGTGATTTAGTATCTTGTTTAATAAAACAACAAACTATATTCACAAGACCAGCCAAACAATCAGAAGCTGCAACGATCACGTCATTTAAAATATCCCATATATTGGCGAAACACGAAAAAACATTCGAACATGGATTGGTTGTGGAGGAAGCATTGATTGAAGCGGGTGCGATTCTATTTGAATATTTTAAAAATAAAACAGAAATCATGTCTGCTAATAGAGAACTTCAGTTATCTCGTCCAACTATCACAAGGCGTATTGAAGTCATGAGTCAGGTAATGGCAGATAAACTGAAACATGATATCATGAAATCTACATACTTTTTTTTACAGTTCGACGAATTCACTGATATGGCAGACACTGCTCAGCTGTGTAGTTTTTTCGGATGGTATTCAATGACATGTTGGCTAGGGAAGAATTTTTGACAATCATTCCTCTGAAGGAGAAGACCCATGACGAAGATATATATGACGTTTTCTTCAATTTTGTAAAAACTACAAGCTACCAATATATAAATTAGTGTGCATTACAACCTATGGAGCACCAGCAGTAACTGGAAACAAAAACGGTTTTGTGGCATTATGTCGAGCTAATGAAGATTTCCCTTCATTCTTTCCATTTCATTGCATCATACATCAACAAGTTTTGTATTCAAAAGTTTTAAACACGGAGGAAAATATGGGCATTGCAACAAAAATTGTGAATTTCATCCATGCACGTAGTTCGCAACGGCGGCTCTTTGAGTTGTAGTTGGAAGATAGGGAGTCAGCTGAACACACTGATTTAGTTCTTCACACGGACATCAGGTGGTTGAGTCGTGGAAAAATCCTAGAAAGATTTGAAGAAGTATAGCCCGAAATAACAGCTTTTCTAGACGAAAGAGGTGATGACACTCAGATGTTGAAAAACGAAAAATGGCTGACTGATTGGGCATTTTGACTGACATCGCAAGGCACTTAAACGCCATTAACTTGAAGCTTCAAGGTGAAGGGAAAACCATTTTTTGATATGATTAGCACAGTAAACGCATTCAAAAGTAAATTGCAACTTATGATAGATCAACTGAAAAGAAAAAATCTATCTGAAACATTTTCCGTCTATGAAAGAAAGGATTCCTCAGTTAAATTATGATACGTATGAGGCTCAATTATCGAATATTTTGGGAAAATTCTAAATGCGTTTTTATGATTGCAGTATATTAGCAAATGTAGAATCATTTATGAGTTATCCTTTTTCATGTAGAAACATTGATGAATTAGCTTCTGAAATAGCAAGTCAGTTTAATATTAACGCATGTTCTCTTGATAATGAGTTGGTTCAGATTATATCAGATTTACATCTCAAAGCTATAGCATCCGATACAAATTTCTGGTATTTTATGTCTGAAGATAAATATCCGTGTGCATTTTCTGAAATGAAGATAATTAAGTCAAAATATCGCAATCGATTAAATGACGATCATATGTCATACTTGCGATTAGCACTCAGTGGTTACGTACCATCTTATGAAAAGTATTCTGAGGACATGCAGTGCTACGCTTTAACAATCTAACCAAAGTCACTCCTTAGTTAAGATCAACACAATATGTAACTCCCTTGTTTTGTAACAACCAATAAACTCGCAATTTTGAATAACTATGAGTATTTTCATTAATATTATAGAGAAAAACCTAACTAAACCTAACCCAAACTCTGACTAAAATAGTATATTTTGTGCGGAAAGTTAATATCTATATATGCTACGGTACATCCTACATAGGTAGGTAGGTAGGTAGGGTGTATCATGTATGTACGACAATCGTCAGAATCGATCGTAAGTAGTCTAAAAATATTGAGGTAGATCGCCAGCAGTTCATGATTGAGATTAGCACTCAGTGTTTAAGTACCATCTTATGATAAGTATGCTGAGGACATGCAGAGCCACGCTTCAACATCCAAAGTCACTCCTTAGTTAAGATTAACACAATATGTAACTCCCTTGCTTTGTAACAACCAATAAACTCGCAATTTTGAATAACTATGAGTATTTTCATTAATATTATAGAGAAAAACCTAACTAAACCTAACCCAAACTCTGACTAAAATAGTATATTTTGTGCGGAAAGTTAATATCTATATATGCTACGGTATATCCTACATAGGTAGGTAGGTAGGTAGGGTGTATCATGTATGTACGACAACCCTCAGAATCGATCGTAAGTAGTCTAAAGATATTGAGGTAGATCGCCAGCAGTTCAAGTTTGAGCACCCCTGATCTACAGACACAACTCCCAATGGATTGTTTCAACCACATTACACATAAATTAGCATCTTATAATTCAATGATTCATAAAACCTTTTGCATGGTCCTATCTATAACAGACTTTAATAGGGAAATCAATATCATTAGGAAAAATTGTATCAACTGATAATATTCAATTCTCTCACCTAAACGCAAGGAATAATAGAATAAAAACAAATTTCTCAATTATTATATGTCACTATAGAAAAATTAGTTGATAAGTACGCATCTCTAACTTACGTTGACCCTTCCTCTAATAAGATTAGCAATTATCTTTTCAAATTTAATTTAACAACCTCCTTTTTCAGTAATCACAAAATACACAAGCAAATTACTATTCGATGTCAAACAAAAAATCAATCAATTCAAACAATCTGAAATATTCAGAATTGAATGCAATGAATGCCCAACAGCTTACAATGCACACACAAGTCAAAATTTTGAATGTTGATTTAAAAAAACATCTCTCCTCAGATGAAAAATCCGGTTTTGAACTTATCAAATCAAATACAATAAAGGGATGACAATGAATCAGTTGGAAAGTATGGGAATTAATAAAATTTGTTCAAAACCAAAATTCATTGAAAATACGTATAATTAACGAATTAATCCTCCTTTTTATATTAGAAACTTATCCCACTGAAATATAACTTCCACAACGAACAACTCGCTCGAAATAAGGCAAATCCTGTATGTGTAGCGTGTTATATCATTCGGGTTCACGTGAAAACATGCAAATTTTGCAGTCTCCAAAGCAAAAAGGGATCTTTTTCAGCCTGCCGGAGCAATGTTTTCGGGTGTACCCCAGAGATTACTTCGCTTCGCGAGAGCTGATAACGCAAAAAACACTTGTCGTAACACTGGCGACTCGAAATGGTCCGCGTTTATCACAAAGCGCCAGTACCGAAATAATTTTGGAGAGATAAAGGAATTAACGGTGTCCTCTATCAACATACAAAATGCGAATGAAAAGGTACAAGGTTTGTTGAAAAAGTACATGAAATCTGCCTTGCCTTTGACAACTCGGGCATACAAAATAACCATACCAGCTCAAGGAATGAATTTTCAATATGGACATACCACTGTGCGTTCCAGTGAGAAATTGACCTCCTGACACCCTGATCAACAGATATTTACGGTCAACTGCTAAAATGAATTAAAAAAATATTCAATCCCAATTCTAAGGCACATTAGGATCAGAATACTGAAAATTCTATGAAATTTTTATCATCTCATCACTAATATACAGATTGTACATAAAAAGGTGTATTGGGATGAATTGAAAAAAGTTTCTTCTTGTTCGAATATCTGAACGGATGCATAATTTTTCTTGTACACACAAAGTTTAAACTCGAACTTATGAGAACCTGAAAATTAAACAATTCTTATGGTGAAAAGAAGCTTTTTTTTGAATTGAATAAAACAATTATATTCAAATTTTCACGATAAAGAGAAACTTTGACGCGCTTCGTCACAATGTATATAAGTACAGGAGAAGGTGGTAATCTAGCCCATGCAGGTATATTGGCCCCCTTCGATATTTATAATTTAGAAGCACGCCATCTAGTCAATTTTTGTGCAAACGCGTAGCTCTTGTGTATGTGTCAATTAGTCCAAAATTTCAGACGAGGGCGTTACGTACTTTTTTTCATTCGATCAAGTCGAAACACGCAACCGCCAAACTTCTAAATGTACTGTGTATTTTATTAATTTTTCCGGAATAACTCAACCTTAGCTCTTGTAATTTGTACATTGTATTCGATTAACATTTTCCTGTCGGATTTTGAAGGTAGTCATGAAAATAACTTTAATATCTCTAAAATGGTTTGTTTATATATTCTTTGATCCATGTAACTTCGCCCCCTTACATTGTAATTATTATGGACCCGGGGGCCATATATGATGTATGACATAAATATATCATATCATTTTTTAATCTTCTGCTACAGATTCCTCAGCAAACTTTGATATCTCCACGTGTGAAGAAAAGAAAAACTTGGGATCCTGACCAAATGAAAATGGCAATTGAAACTTTGGGGTATAAAAAGGCTGTAAATCTATTTTGTGCATCAAGATCTACACTGAAAAGGTTAGTGAAGGATTCTCAAGAATCTTTAGAGTTGCTTGTGCATAAACCTCCCGGAAAAAAACCTATACTACCACCTGAGCTGGACAAAAAGTGGAATATATTTTGTTTAGGGAGTCGAAATATTATGTACTGACAAGAATGGATGTAAGACGAATGGCTTATCAGTTAGCTTCAAGAAACAACATCGAAAATAATTTTTTAGAAATGAAGTAGCTAAGCGTGCTTGGTTGGATCACTTTTTGAAACATCATAAGAACTCTTTATCATTACGCAGACCAATGGGGACTTCGTACGCTCGTGTTCAAGGGTTTAACCGTAAAGCAGTAAAATAATTTTTCGATTTATTGGAAACTGAAATGAAAGATAAGAATTATCCCCCTGACAGGATTTTTAACGTAGACGAGACTGGGTTGACAATTCTGCAATCTAAAATACTAGAGATTGTAGGCAAAAAAGGGAAGAAACAGATTGGAGCCTTGACTGCTGTAGAACGCGGGTCAATATGTACTCTTGTTTACTGCTTGAGTGCTTATTTTATGTTTGTGCCACCAATGATATATTTCCTAGAAAAAAACTTCACTGATATTTCAATGAAAGGTATGCCTGGGTCGATTGGAAAAGTTCATCCATCTGGTTAGATCCAATCAAATTAGTTCACTGACTGGTTTAGACATTTTATTGAAAAAACAAAACCCAGTGACACTTCTCCCGTATTGCTTATTTTTGATGGACATTATAGTCACACTCACAATTCAGAATATATAGAACTGGCGCGAGAAAATCACGTCACTATTATCAGTCCTCCACCTTATACGACTCATAAGCTAGATAAGACTTTTATGGGTGCGCTTACGAGTCACTACAGTGAGGAGATTCGTAAGTTTCTTCTGCATTCTGAAAGAACGCTGAAACCTTACGATATTGCTGAAAGCTATGTTCAAATGGGGAGATGAGAAGAATTACTTCAAATTCAGATTGGGTTTACCAATATGAAATAATATGCTATATTTTTGATTAGTCTCTTTAACAATAGGGAAAGCATCATGAATTGCCTTTTGAAATTGTTTACTAGAAAGTATTACGTCAATCATACTAAAATTTTAACCATTATTGACCGCTATTTATTTATAAGGCTCAGCTTTCTCAAGAAATTATTCACTGACATTGGTATCGTGGTGAGTATTATGTTGTTATAAGCAGCTATTTTAGGTTGATATAGATGAATGGAAAAATTGTGAATAGTAATGTCTTCATGGGATGGTTTTTGGAAGAAAGAAAAATAATGTCTGTGGTCAATTTTGGTTATAGTTAAATCTAAAACGTTGATGGAATTCTCAGATTCCATTTCCAAAGTGAATTTTATATTAGGGTGAAGGTACTAAAGGAATCTAATTGCCTATTTGTTCCAGTAAAACAACAGATTGTATCATCCATATATCGAAATCAATAAATGCAATGTTTCAACAGCGGATGATTATGAATTATTTTGTCAATGTTATTCATGAAAATCTCTGGTGACTCAGAGGATTATTAAGCCGTTGTTGCTCATGTAAATTTCATCATTGAGGCTAAAATAATTTTGTTCTAAACAGATTTCTAAAAGATTCATGAGTTCCGATAGTATAATGGGATTCACATTATTACTGTGCAGAGCTGGGTTGATCCATTTCAATGAATCATTTGGTGGAACGTCATAGTACAGATTAACTATATCCCAGGACATAAGTTTGGCATTATATGGAATTCCAGTATGTTCAAATTTTTCAATAAGATCTGAAGAATTCTTAATTGGAAATTTGAATTATATGTTGAATGATGTTCATAAGATAACGTGTTAATTAGGCTACTGGTGCAGTAACATATGAGAAACTAGTATGATCGGACATCCCTCTTTCTAGAGTTTGAAGAGGGAATGAAGTTGTCATGACAGCTGATTATCAACTGAAAATTTGTATTTTTGATTATTTCGGATTAAAGATTTGGCGTTCTCTAAGGCGTGGTTAATATTGTATTGAAAGTTATTTGCATGATCTTGATTTTTTGTCAATTTCCAGATTCAATAAATTTTTTTGTCTCAAGGAAATAATCTGCCTTGTTCAATTCTACAAAAGTATAAATTTTGCCTCTCTTAGACAATACTATGTTGTCTTACACTTCGATTTGAACCGCATCGGTAGCTGCACGGTTAGTGAGCAAGTATGTAGGTATATGCTTAGCTGAGGTACCTGGTTCGAATCCGGGTTCAAGTTATGGATATTGTCCTTGAACAAAAAAGTGGTACTTAGAAAGAGTCTTCTAAAGGAGGCATATGTTTCCGAAGACCAGGTAACTTGTAATCCTTGTGGTGGCAGTTATCATTGCATGGTCTAGGAGAGTGGTTCGGAAACCACTATATGCTTTAGGTCCACTGTGTAAATGGGCTAAGTTCCCGAGCACATCGTTAAAAGATAAAACAAACAACAACAAACACTTTGATTTGAAGGATTTTCAGGTTAGACATTCTGTCAAAAAAGTACTGGGACTTGATTATTTGAAACATTTGCTTAGAAAGATTGTCAAAATTCTTGTAGTTGCTAAGTTGGAACAACTGTTTTCCATATTGACTTGAAGTTTGAACACGATCTGACATTCAGTTTATTCACAGTGCTTGGTTTTATCAGTTCTCAAAAGTGTGTACTGCGAGTTTTACAATGGATTAAAATATCGAACAAAGAGTTTGTCTCCAATTTTGTACTGCAAATGGAATTTCGTATTCCGAATCGCTGAAACTGTTAGAGAAGGCTCACAGTAAATCGAATTTATCAAAAACACGTAGTACAGTGGTACAGTGAATTCAACAGCAGCGAGATGTGGTCGACGGTTTGCTTCGCTCTGGTCGGCCATCAACATCTTCTTCTAAAGTTAACACCGATAACGCGAAGGAAAAGACTATTGAAAATCGTAATTTTTTAAGTTTCAGAGAGATGGGCAATGAATTTTCTGCGTGTAACGAATCAATTCTTACCATTTCAAACAATTGTGTGGGTATGGACGCGTTGTCGCTCGGCTATTTTCAAGAGAACTGAATTTTCATCAAGAATTGGATAGCGTAAAGGTAGCTAGAACGTGTCAATTCCGACCCCACATTCATAAAACGCATTGTAACTGGTGATGAGACATGGGTTTATGAGTTTGACATGCAAAACAGTTAAAAAACTTGGGAATGGTGCCTTCCACAGAACTGAAAACAAAAAACCCCGTCAAAATCGATCAAAAGTCAGGGTAATGTTACCTGTTTTCCCTGAATTCTTGCCAGGTCCGATGGTAAATAAAGAATATTACCTGATCATTAGTTTGCGTTTTAGAGAGCAAATTGGTCGAGAGAGGCCAGATTTGTGGAAAGACAACTCATTAATTTTGCAATACGATAATGCACCAACTCACAAGACTAGCATTGTGAATGAATTTCTGGCCAAAAATTTAACAAATACCATCGAACAACTACCTTATTCTTTTGATATGGCTCGGGCCGACTCTTTTCTTTTTCCAAAACTCTAATAATTACCACTATCAGGTAGCCGTTTTGAATCGATTCAATACATACGAGGTATGTCAAATAAGTTCGCGGAAAAGTGCGATGGTCCGGAAAGTACATAAATACTTGAAAATACCTTATGTTCCTTCGCAATAGTCTCCCTCGAGCTCGATGCACCGGCGCCACCGTCATATCTGTTTTCTTTGAGGTACGACTTCAACTGTGGGAACAGATGGAAGTCACAGGGGGCCAGATCTGATTAAAAAAACATGAACAGCGAATAACGAGTGGGCTGGAGCACTGTCATGATGAAGCAACCATCCCCGCTCCTCCAATTCGGGTCGTACACGAAACACAGTATTCAGCCGTTTTAAAACTTCGACGTAGAATACTGCGTTGACTGTCTGACCTGCTGGACTGTATTCGTGGTGTACAACTCCATTAATATCGAAAACTGCGATGAGTTAGAATTTCACTTTCGATTTTGACATTCTGGCTTTCGTGGGGCGCTTACCTCCCTGCTCTACCCACTGCATGCTCTGCCTTTTAGTCTCAGGGTCGAATTCGAACACCCACGACTTATCACTAGTGATAATATTCGTCAACTCGAGAAATCATGTCTTGACAGATGGACAATCGGAGCTATTTCTGCTCAACTGTGAGCACTTTGGGAACCATTTTCACACACAGCTTCTGCATCCCTAAATCTTCGTTTTGCATATGTTGATGCCCAACTCGTCTTCCAACATTCTAAGGCTTACCCGACGGTGTCCGAGCACTCGCGAGCGCAGCCGATCGAGGTTTTGTGTGTTTCGGGAAGTGGAGGGAGCTCCCTCGCGCGGATCCTCCACTGACTCTCTGTCGCTTCTGAACCGCTTTTCTCAATCATAGGCTGCTGTTTTTTTCAGACAATCTTCTTTATACATGTCGGTTAACTGTGTCATAATGTTCACGGAAGTTTTGTCGCGTTTCACCAAAAATTTAATCACTATTCCTTGCTCAGTTATTTTATCACTCATCATCACGACGGTGGGTCAAAACAGGTCGATGTTACAAGGACAATTAAACACAAAGTATACAACCGATCAGCACGAAACTTGCACAGGCTGACGCAGAAATGAATTCTGTTTCAAATGAAGCCAATGCGAACGATGCAGAGTTACCAACCGCCGCAGCATTGCCAACTTCCGCGAAGTTAATAGACAAACCCCGTGAAAGAGAATTCGCGCCTAACACTAAAGTCGATTCCGGAGAAAGCGTTTCAAAAATGTTTTGATGATTGAATTATTCGTTGATGGCGATCAATAAACTTGAATGAAAAATAAATATTTTGTGTTTCATTGGCCTATTCCAGGTACTTTTTCGAAAGAATGTATTATTAAATTCATTAGGTTTGAAGCGGATAAACTCTTGTTTCAATGATGATGCTAAATGATTTAAATTTATGGTTTGCTATGAATAATTTGTGGCTATATCATCTTCGATTCCGAGCTTGTCAAAATAAATTTGGGAATTATTATATTTGACTACAAATTGTGTTGGAGACCCATTCGAAGAAGTACGATTCGTTCTCTAGAAAAAGTAGTATCTGAAAGATACCGAACTGGTGATTTAGGAATTTGGGTTCTATTTTTGTTTTCGTAAATTTGGCCTTGTCTCTTAATAATTTATTCATCTTTTGAACTGAGTTTCTTACTTCTTATGGATCAATTAATTAATTTCGAATTCAATTTTGGAATCTAAAATATCAAATTCTATTGAACTTAACCTATAAAGCAACTCTGAATGGATTTTATATTTCCATAAATCATCCCTTGCAAACATTATCATCAACAATTCTTCTATACATCCATATCAACTTAAAATAGCTTCTTATAACAGCATGATTCATAGCCTTACCACGATATGTTTTCTCGTAAACAATTCATGATACTTATCCTGTTTTTGAATATGCTAATCAAAACATAATATATAAAGTTACATCGGTAATCCCAGTCTTAATTTGAAGTCATACTTACATCATAATATGAATATAGCAGTCAGCACATACATTAGAAACTGTAATCCTTAAATACATAAAGTAAACAAATCAGGTTTTTGAAAAATTCTCTTATGGAAGTTGTGATAAAATTTATACAGATAGAACAGTAGAGCATGAACGCGATCTGATTCTCATTAGCAAATCATCTACTAGAAGAAAACCATACGTTCAATAATAATGTTGATGCTACCCTGTTTGGATTTTTCTCCTCTTTGGTTGAACACCTGATTTTACCATGTAATATATGAGCTTCTTCTCACCTGAAGAAGCTACAGTGTGGTGAAACACGTCATAAGTTTGTCAATTCAGTTAACATTTGAATAACATTGTTTTATGTAATAGATGTATATCTATTTTCATCAAACAACTACCTTCTCAATCCAATAATTGAAAGATTTTGAGCCGATAAGTATAGTATCTAGTGATAATCTTCCCTGAATTTCAATCACATTCAAATCTGATGCGACGGCACTCTCATTGAACATACTTGCAGCCACCAGAATAGCTTGTCTTATTTCTTGTTTCATGTTTCACCTTCGAACGGTTGAACAGATGTTAATTGAAACATCAAAATTGCAGCTTTGAGTAGATAAAAAAGGTTTTTTCTCATGTTCAACTTGGAAATGCTTGCCAGAATGACTCTTTTTCAACTCGCCGGTAGAAAAACATTATTTAAAATTTCCTTTCTCAGTTTTGAGGGTTGTTCGAAGGAAAGCTGAATATTTCATTTCCCTACACTTCGTAGATAATTTGTGGATTTGCCAAGGATTTCCAAATCTAGAACTATTGAATCCTCGAGCTCTTCAGTACAAATTCCAAATATTTCAATCATAACCACCCTTCTCACCTCTGTTTCTCCCTCCACACCCTCTAACAAACGGATCAACGCATGATCTACATAATAATGACATTCCGTAGACTCCCCGGGGACACACGAGTCTAGGATTAACTCCAGATCCGGGAGTTATTAATTGAATGCGACGCACGTTCGTTCGTCATTGGCTGCCACTTCTCGCGCCGGTTTTACCGGATGTGTGTACTGGATATCACTTTATGAGATAACCGGGATCCGTATCTTTTATTATATCAGCCTGGCCACCACTTAATTGAAATTGGAAATTACGACCCTCCATGTTGATTACTAGCCGAGAGGATCGGGGTTTAGTCCTTCAGGATTAGTTTCGAAAGGACGTATAAAAACACTACGTGTGTAGGATATGTTGAACTCTGGTTAAAGGATGTAAAGCTTTGTCTTTTGTGACCTCCTGACGATTTTTCTATTCTAGAAATCAATGAACTTTGTAGAAAATTGAGCATATTAATGTACAATGTAGTCCGAATTGTTTGATGGTTTCATTGCTCGATTTTTAGGATTAGAGAAAACATCGATATCTCTATATTTTTCAACATAGTGACAGAATTTCAAATGAATGTTATAACTACTCATTTCAAGACGAATAGAACTGTTAATAACATACAAATTTCTTATTTAGTAATTCAAATGTGAAATAAAGAACATCTTTTCGGAATTATCGGTAGAATTCTGCTGTAGACAAGTACGCAAAAAGCATTTGTCAAAGCGATAAAACTAAATTGTCATAAGAAAAGGTGGTTTTTACTTTATTTGAACCGCATTTCAAATAAGTCTAGAGTGGTATTAGGTTTCCCTATAATTGAGCTGGTTTCCATTTTATTTGCGAATTTATCAAAAAGCCTTCAGTTCCTTCAGAAAATTTGATCATTGGGCCGTTTAACAGAAACAGACAGAGTGGATATAATTCCGATGTTTCTATATTCTATGAAATTATTTTAAAATAGCAATAACATTATTTTCATTTGTGTATTGTTATTTTGTTAAATAAAAGGGCAACGAAAAGTACCGGAGTTTACAACCAATATGCAGAAAATGATTTAGAAAATTACAATCAAATATAGTCACTTATTTGAAACAGACAGCGGAAAGGGGTATAGTTAGTTTCTTTAGCATCGATGAAGACATGGCAGTTACCGTCTTGGGGTATTTTAGGCCAATCCGTATGCCTATGTACGTGCTACTATTGCAAATTTGGGTATAACACGTAAAATCAATTAATGAAATTCTGGACGAAGTTCTCATCTATATCAACGATGAATCCAGGAGACGCAGTGGTTAGGATTAATTTCTGCGAAATGTTGATGGTTCATATTCGAGAAAAACCAGACAGATTTAGGAGTCACCCTTATAAGATATCACAGCATCATCCGCTAAACTTATAAGGTCACCCATTGTAGGGAGAGAGAAAAGTGCTTTTAAATACACTAGGAACAATAAAAGGCCCAGAACAGTCCTCTGCGTAACACCATAGAGCACCTGTACTTTAGTACTCACATTATCTCCTATTCAAACATACTGCATACTCTCGCTGAGATAGTTCCTAAACCAGGTCAGGGCATGGCCGCTGACACCAGAATTTTTAAACACATTCATTTTGTTGTATTGTGTATTTGTAGTAACCTATATAAATTCTTTTATGTGAGGTTTGATGTGATACGACCAAGTCTTCGTCGCTTGAACCCTATGTTTGGAAATTAGAAAATCAAAAACAGATTCGGTATCAATGTCTATTTGATCTTTGCAATATAGTATTAAATTCTTATCATTGCATTCTTTTGCGTCTTTGAATGAATTTGATGAAAAATCAGATCATTTAGATACAGGCCTAAATTTTCCTCACTCATATCATATCGTATAGACAGACCTAATCGGCCCTCACTCATATAACGATGGGAAGTGGAATATTTGATTATTGTTAAAGGGCTTAATCGGCTATCACCCATATTTTGAATGGAACTAAGGGTTTTGGTAATATGATATCTTGCTTTATGAATAGGTCATTGCCCTGATAATCCTAACTCGAGATTTAATTTTAAAATTCTAAAGAATATGTCCACAACTGACAACTTGCAAGCGTTAATTCTTTCGCGTATTTTCAATCGAATTCAATAATTCGTATAGTATTATAACGTTATATATGGAACTAGATGTAGGCCCGTAAGTCGTACGTACTCTTTTTGCTCAACTGAGCGCCAACGGGCCACACTGTCACTGTCTCCGAAACCTGCTCTATTCCCATAGTCGCGGATCTCCCAACCAGGAAATCATGCCCTCTGATCATACACCTGTATGTACCACAAACATCACATACATTCCACCAACTTAGACATTATTCGAAACTTTCATACCGACTGAACATACAAGCCCCAATGTCTGTGGGTTCATACATGCGTATCGTCCCTAAAGCCATTTCTCTATTTTAATGAGATAGATTATAATTCGATGGTGATTATTACACCTAAGGGCAGGGAAAGTTCACTTATTGAGCTTAAAAGTATCGGACATCAAATCAATATTTTGTGAGTAAGAACCTTCCCCATAGTTGGATGGTTTACAATTCGATTATAATAAATAATATAAATATCTTCGTTACAGTTCAAGTAAACGTTCAGCTAAGTTATAAAATGAGATAAATATAAATATTGAATGAATGGATTATATTTCAAATAGATAATTGGCCTATTTATAGAAGCAAAGATGAGAATAAATATTAAATATTTCTCACATTCGAATGTATCATTCATCAAATTATAAAACAAAAGATTTGGACTGGCAAAATTGTTTGGTAACATTTCAATTTTCTGAGTTATAAATGTAAAATCACAAATCAATATCAAACTTAATAACATGTTCAAAGTAAATATTAGATAACTTGAGTGCAGTTCAAACTTGAGAAAAACGTGTAAAATATTTTGCAATTTGAGAAGTGTTTATTTTAACTCGCCCTCAAAGTATTAAGAAATTACGTAGCATATATTTTAAAATATTCGTAAAAATTTAATATTGAACAGAAATAATGAAGAAAATTCTTCTTCCCCTGTCGGGCTTCTCTGAAAGAAACAGTCTGCGCCTTTCATCTTTCAGGACTCATGTTACGTATGACTAAATAATTTTAATTTCAATTTTGATTCACGAGAACGATTAAATTCACTGATCTTCGAAACTGCATAACTGAATAAAATGAATAACTGCATATTTGAAGAAAAAAATAACTGCCCATTTGAAGAAAAAAATAACTGCCTATTCGAAGAAAAAATTAACTGCCTATTTGAAGAAAAAAAGTAACTGCCTCTAACGTCGCGATCGCGGCCCTTATATCTGCGTTACTCAGAAGTCCTTACCCTCGTACTCCGTCTGCCCTTGGTACTCAAGTACCTGTTGCATAATCATTTAGCACACGTTGTTTCGTCGCGACGTGGAAATTGCTGTTTGAGAAAATACCAGATGATGTCTGCGATCTTGAATACGATGTTTAATAACTATCGGTGATAACGTCGAATATCGTCTACGGTTGATTTCTTATCCAAGTTGGGTTACATTCTTTCGTCCCAATTTTGACGCATTTGGGTGATTTGAGGCTGATTCAAAAATACCTAATATTTTCACTACATTGAGAAATTTATTTGAAATTATTGAATTATTCTGGCAAATGACAGTCTTTTTACTGTAATTTTGAATTCAGATGAACTATATAAAATGGCATGCAGGTAGATCTACACGGTGCAGTATTCACAATTGATAATTAAATTCAATTAGATCAAAATCAAGAAATATATAGATAGTTTTAGCAAATGAACAAGAAAAAAGACCACGGTTCTGGGTCGTCTCTGTATCAATTAGATAGATTTATTATAACAATAAAAAATTACAAGGCATGTCAAAAAGAGTATTTGATTTAAATTTTAAATATTTATTGTGAGCAAAATGCACATCAGTTATGTTCGGGAAACTAAAAACCAATAGTGAAGTGTACATTACACTGAACTGAACTATCAACAGGTAGACAAAACGAAAATCATACACTATCAAACATACACTCCATCCCAGATTTCTAGAAATTAATCGGCAGAATAGCAAACATCCTCCAATAGAAATCGCTTAGTTGCACTCTTGAATATTTTGGAGTTAATTTCACGTATAGCTACCGGTTAAGCATTTTAAAACTTGCTAACAAGGTGGATGAAATTCTTCTGTATGGGAGCTAATCCATAAGGGCTCGATCAGACTTTTTTCAGCCGGGTAATGTGGTTATTTCGTCATGTGGTACGTTATTAACAGCATCCCTGAATATAACACAAACATGAGAGCATAAATCAGAATGGCAAGGTGAGTGATCTATATTTCGCGAACGGGTTTTTGCAACTTTGATGTTGCTGAATGCTCTAGATAATGACCTTGTAGTCTTCTTTTGTTCCAGGAAAAAATATCCCGAACATCAGTTACTGTTCTACACCAAAAAATACCATATGTCTTATTCTGCGAAGCGGGAGAATTGCTGTTGATGCATGTTCTACCAATTCTTCTATATGTTTGGACCACAAGAGAGAACCATCGGCAGTGAAATCGAAAGATTTTATTGAATTTTCTCCATCTGGATGAACTCTTTTGTTATAATTGTTGAATCTTGTATTTTATTTACGTTTATTAAAATAGAATTAGTCCCAAACCAATCACAAGCATCCCGCTAGAGGATTCATTTTGGTTTGCTACCTGTTTATTTCCCTATTTAGGATTGTCTTATCATCTGCAAATCAGCATATTCCATCAGGGCCATCATTTAACGGTGGGTCATCAAATATAAAAGGAAGAGTAATTGGCCTAATAATGAGCCCCGTGGTACACCTATTTTCACCATCACGAAAAGGACTCGAACAATGTATACAATAAACAGATTCAAACTAAAGTTCGAAGTATGAGCTGATGATGCTGAGTACTGTTCTTTTAAACCATACCTCCCGATTTCATAAAGATGAATAAAGTGGTTCGTGATGTTCACTGAAATCGCAACACTTTATACTGACTTTTTCTTTATTTTGAAGAATTTGGATCAGAAAATTGATCATTTTTATCGAAGCTGACGTGGTCTCTCTTTTTCGGAAAATATGTTGTGAATCCCTCAAAATGGAAGTTTTGTCTAAAAATTACTCAATCCGAATTTTGAAAAGGACATCAAAGACTTTCGAGATGGTCGGGAGCTTGGATATTCGATAATAATTCCCAAGTCCTTAGAAAGACTCCTTGCTCGAAGCACAGGTTTATGAGATGGCTTATGAGCTCAGGTATTTCAGTAACGTAACGTTCATACCGTTGATATCACATGTTGATTCATTTTGAAAATTGGAAACTACTGCGACATTAGTTCTTTCCTCTGGGCGATACTTCATAAAATATACGTAATGCTGATATTCGCGAATGAAATGTTAATTTCAACAGTTTCCAGAACTGACATAGTTGCTTGAAAATATGGATTATGGCATTTACTACCTTCCAGATTGCCTTAACCCTTTCAGCTACAGTTTTTATCTATTAACTTTATACATTTCTCATAAGCTTGTCGGCAGAAGGCCAACAACAGCTACTAGAACGAGTACATGTTGCCAGCAGAAAGTATGGTATTCAAATAAATGTTAAAAGGACGAAGTTTATGGTAATTCATAAGAGAGATGATGTACCGGTTACGCTACAGCTGGATGGACAACAAATTGAGCGGTGCACTAAGTTCAAATATCTTGGCTGCCTAGTAACCAGCTAGTGGGAGATGAAACCCGAAATACAAAGTAGAATTGAACACCAAGAGCTGTCTTTGTGAAGATGAAGAGGCTGCTCACGAACACAGATCTCAGTCTCGACTTGCTTCTTCGGATGGTTCGCTGTTACGTCTTCCCCATTGTGCTGTATGGAGTAGAAGGCTGGACTATAACTCAAAGTCTTGAGAATAAAATAGCTGTATTCGAGGTGTGGGTTTACCGATGAATGCTTCGCATCTCATGTAGAGACCACATGACCAACGCCGAAGTTCTCCGAAGAGTAAACAGCAACGCTCAACTACTCACCACTGTGAAAACGAGGAAACTCCAAATCTTCGGCCACACTATGAGAAATGAAAAATACAAACTTCTTCATCTCATTGTTCAAGGCAACATCCAAGGAAGACGAACGCCCGGCAGAAAAGAACATCTTGGCTCATGAACCTACGACAATGGTTCAACAAGAGTACGAAGTCCCTGTTCAGAGCTGCGGCTTCCAAAGTCAAGATTACCCTTATGATCGCCGATCTTCAATAGGAGAGGCACCTTAAGAAGAAAGATTAAATGAAACAAAAGTGTATTTGCTTTCATCAGGGTATAATTATAGAGAAAAAAATATTTTACCAAAATAGCACATATAGCTTTTGAGGAGTAAGGTGGTTAGTTTACTAACTACCGGAACGGTAGGCATAGACAATAATCAAAACAAGAAAGTATGAGAACGTACATAATAAATAAGTGACATATATATTTACAGCGAAAATATAATATATTTATATAAATGACTCATTCCTTATGCAAATCTGAAAAGCATGTTTTGTCTCTGCGAATACGAAGGGGGACTTTACAGGTATTTCATTGCCATACTGTACATGCTGGAATTTTTTAGTGCAGCTTTTCGTGAAGTAGATCACTCTGGCTGATGCATACTGTTTTCCCTTCCGCAATTCTGTAGGAACGGTTGACTTATGACGTTTAATGATGACTGGCAATGGAGAAGACGATGCAGATCCATTGTGGGAACGTTTCGTTGCCTGATCTGATGCTGAGATTCCTGGATACACACTTACAGTGTTCTTTCTGGAATTCTCGATATAATGAAAAGGAGTTTATGATTCTGTGCCACCATTTATGAGACTTTCTATCGATGGTATAAGTGCTTTTCAGTTAGTCAAACTTGTCAACGTAGTTTATTTATCTGTTGTACTGCATCACAGCTTCAGGACAAGCGACGTCAGTCCTGTCTCCATTGCATTCTCTGCGAATAACAATACCCGTCTTCTTCGGATCTATATAGTTGGTAAAAATATAAACTGATCTTTTGTATTTCCACTTTAGAACTGCAACGTTCGTATCACTGACCCTGTAATCATGTTGTCGCTAATTCTTTGTGTTCTCTTAATTTTGGTAAGTTTACGATTTGGATTGACATTCCAACATGCCAATATATTATCTTTTCGCTTATGCATCTTGCAAGGAATAACTATTGAAATAATTATCGAATAATACTCTATGATTTTTAGATTTCAAGTTGAAGCAAAATTGACGAACAACCTTTCCGCCGAGGTCAATTTGTAAGCTTTTACCTTCATACAGTGTATGTTTCGAAATCTAAACAACTTTGTATTCCCGTTTTATAGGCTTCTTTGGCGTTAGTGTGAGCTCAGGAAATATAACAGGGGAACCATACTATCTTGTATATGATTCAATAAACGAGTGAAAAAACCTGAGGAGAAAACTCGTTTCCTTGTTGCTATTGCACTAGCAATAGCTTGTGTTTATGATGTGTTAGTGTCGTATGTACATAAAGAGTACCAAAGATTTTTCTGCTTAGCCGCTTCATTCTCTCTTGCATTTCATGATTTCCAAGAACAAGGGTGAAAGGAAGGGGGTTTGGGACAGGAATCTGTAACAATGGAAAAAGAAAACCAGCAGAAAAATATTTCAACAATCAAACTTTGCATATGTCTAAACAAATCTAAGAGAAAGATTTTACATTGTCATGAAAGGGACTAAGGAGATGATAAAAAAATACATAACCTGCGATATTTCCTCAAATTCCATCTCTGTTTGACCGAGAGAGCCTCGATGGCCAGGTTCAGTCTTCCAAGTGATGCCGATTATGATCTATAGATGTCTTAGAATCATTATGGACCCAATAGTCTGGGTTGACATCGCCCATATATTATTTCTTCGTGGAACTTGTTTAATATAAGAAAAATTTTGACAGTCGTTCGAAAATATCATAAAGTCATTGTTATATATATATATATATATATATATATATATATATATATATATATATATATATATATATATATATATATATATATATATATATATATATATATCTATATGGATATTTTATATATAATATATTATATATATATATATATATATTCGAAAATATATATATATATATATATATATATATATATATATATATATATATATATATATATATATATATATATATATATATATATACAAGTTCCATATATATATATATATATATATATATATATATATATATATATATATATATATATATATATATATATATATATATATATATATATATATATATATATATATATATATATATATCTAACAATGGTCTGACTTTATGAGGCTTATCATAATTAGCATCGGCATTGTTAGGCATTAGGTTGTTTTCATTCAAATGCAAGTTGCTGAGGAGCCAGCTAAAGCAGATGAGTGGCATTAACGATGATATGTAAGGGTCATGCAGATCAGGGGCAGAAGACCAGTAATCTTTATAACTAGGAATTTTCTTTATGCCCATTACCAAGTTCAGAGCCAAAAAACTTCTATTTCCTCATGCGCAGTATGTGTAAAAGGTTTTCTTTTCTATGTGGCGTATATATTTGTTTGAGAGCAGATTATTTCTATAAGAACCTCTGACCAAAACAAGCGAAATAGCTGTGTAGCTGTGACGTTCACTAAATCTATTATATCATGTGGTATCTCTTCATCTTCTGTATGCTCACCCGGCTCTTCCATTCTGAAGTTTTTCGTCCACTTTGGCTCCGCCACGAAAGTTCGATTTGATGATGTTGAAGCACTCGAAGTAGGTACGTGATCTGAAGTGCTAACTCATTCTGACAAAATTCAAAATTCGTCTTCAAGCCTTGCCTGCTGTGGAGGTGAGTCGCCAAGCGCCATCACAGTTTGTGGTCCATCATTATATTCTTTATCTGATTCCACACTAAACCCACTTCCACCATCTGAACGAATGTCTTCTTGAAGAACGTCCTGAATGTTAAGTTCACTCAGTGCACACGGCATTCTGAAAAAGTAACGTACAACTACATACACAAAAAAGATAAAACAAAACCAACTGTAGTCACGGTGGTCAGTAAACTAACCACCTCACTATTCACGGTATTTATAGAAATATATAAACGGGAGTCTTTATTTTATATCAAAGATCAACTAATCTAATACTAAATAACAGATAAATACTGAAATCGTAATGTAATGAACATTTTTACCGTCACTATTGAAATTTAAAATGCTCCGTTGTAAAAACAGCACTGCACTACTTTTTTCAAATATTTGAATAAAATTAACCGTCTCTACTATGCAGTAGATAGATGGTGTTGAAATAAAATATAAAAACTAAGAATATGTGGTTAGAAAACTAACCACCAAACCTGAAACAGTTGAGTTGTTTCCTATGAAAGAACTATCTAATTGTCTAATCTTTTGTCAGTTTCTCTCATGTATGAATGTTTAAGTTCTTTATATAATTGTAGTTATGGTTTATCCTTTCGAGCCACTTCATATGGAATGCCCCCAATTATATTTTAAAATGCTCCGTTGTAAAAACAGCACTGCACTACTTTTACAAATATTTGAATAAAACAACCGTCTCCACTATGCAGTAGGTAGATGGTGTTGAAATAAAATATAAAAACTAAGAATATGTGGTTAGAAAACTAACCACCAAACCTGAAAGAGTATGGTTGTTTCCTATGAAGGAACTATCTAATTGTCTAATTCTTTTGTCAGTTTCTCTCATGTATGAATTTTTAAGTTCTTTATATAATTGTAGTTGGTTTATACTTTCGAGCCACTTCATATGGAATGTCCCCAATTATATTTTTAATAACATTATATTCTCGTTTTCCGGGTACTGTGTCTTTTCAAACTAATTAAATTCTTTTTTCAAGGAAATATTTCACTAGGATACTCTTGCAGTGTCTCATGGAATTTCTCTAATAATTGATATGTTTGCGGTCTGTTCTATACATCTGTTTTCAATATTGGTTATCTGATATTAGTTCTGAATAAGTTTCTTTGATTTTTTAATCACCCAATATAGAAAATCACACTAATGAAAAAATTGAGAGTGTACGATCACCCAATATAGAAATTCGTATACTCTCAATTTTTTCATTAGTGTGATAGCCTAACAAAATTATTGAGGTGCATGCCTTCAAGTGTTGATGAAGTTATCTGAGCCTACAAACGTTTGAAAGTGGGGCAAAACACATAGAAATTTCTTAAGCAATGTGCACTAGTAAAAGCGTTATTGCGCAATTGATGGCACGGCATAGAGAAACAGGGAGTATAGAGGAACGACATAGAGGTAACATAGGTTACATTAGCTGGATTGGAATGGATTAAAAAGAATAATGATCTGAAAACTGCTCAAAATGTTATTCGCAGATAACAGTCGTAATGTACTAAACGAATATTATAAGAGAGTGTTTGTAAAGACAAATTGGTAATGTTCAAAGGCTTAGAGAAGTTCCGAAGCACACATTCACATATAAGGTACTGTGATAGTTTGGGGTGGAATCTCTTTCAATCGTAGAACTGATCTCCTTTTGATTAACAACTCTCTGAATGTAAACATTTACGTTTATAAGATTGTTAAACTCTCTGTGCTACCATAAAATACAATTTCTCTTCATTCATAATAATGACTACCCTTACGGCTTCTATGACGAATTTTTCAAATGAGTGTTTTACCTTGGTCTGCTTAATTTGATTGAACATGTTTAAGATGCGTTGCAAAAAGACGTTATACAAGGTTAATATTATTTTGAAACAGGCAATAATTATTTGATGCCCCTCTAATAACTTAGCATAATATCCCCAACAAATTTCAAACAACTTAATTTTGTGCATGCCTTTGAGGTGTATGGCTATACTGAATTGATGAAGAAGTCATATTTTAGATTAGATTTCCTTAACATTTATTTATAATTTCAAGAAAAATTGAGAGCATCTGAGTTCTGTTATTGTTACTTATTTAGACATCGGGTCTATCGTGAAAACCGCCGCAAGCTATAGCTGCTACAATTGTTGATTTCAATGGAACAAAATCCGAGTAACTTCTTGAATTATATTCTAATGGTCTAATTTATTTGCATTGGTCTGTCATTTCCAAAAATTCAAGAAGTTGACCTTTATATTTTTATTTTTTGTTTTCGATTACACATTCAATTTTGAGTATATTTTTCGAAAAGGTATCACTTGAAACGTATTATTCTCCGAGAAAAAAGAAATTATCCATCAATTTCTGAAAATCACTTACATTTTTCCAACTCATCGATGCAATTTGACTGTTTGAATTTGTGATAAAAATTTTTCTATATACTGTATATATTATTTCAGTTCGGATATCTAACACTATTTCGTATTTTGGGTAATCAAAGACTTAAAAAGTATCCGATGATTCTAGTTATTCGTGAAGTATTGGGAATGCTTTCCATGTCGTGATGAACAACTCAAAAATAAATTACGCAAATACGGTTCACTGAAAAAACCGAAATCTTCCAAATCGAAGATGAAACAGAATTTATCTTGTTAAATGTAGAAGTGAATCCGAAAACATCAGCGTCGATCAGATGTGGTAACATAAATACAACCTAATGTTTTTAGAAGGTTCAAGCTCTTGAAGAACATGACTGTGCTAGGCACCCCTAGTTGTCAAATGTTTTACTGATAGAATGTATTCAGATCATTCTTTTTTCAAAATCAACTGGTCTGATGAGTGTGCTCTCACAACAATTGTTATTTCAATAGAAAATATATCTGAAGTTGGTGCCAGCAGAATCCGCATAACAAAATGATCAATGATTTTCAGCGTAGATTCGGCAAGAACATCTGACCCGCCATTTATCCGACTTACTCGATAGAACCAGCTTTCATTGAAGGAAACTTGAATGAGATTTTTATAATAAAATTCTCATTCAAACACTACAATAATTTCTCGATAATCTCCTCGCAGAAAAAGGAAAAAATAAATTACTTTAAACAAGATGGTGGTGCTTTTCATAACGAATCTTATAATGATCAATGAATAAGGATGAATGGTCCTGTTAGGTTGCCAGCCCACTCCACAGATTTGACTTCTTCTGATTTTAGGCTCTCCAATTACCTACCTATAGGATTGAATTCACCGCACGCACACGGACGTGTTCACAGAAGAAATAAGAAAGACTTGTATAAAAATTTTTCTTCGTTCAGCGCTTTCGTTCATCGCGATCTGGTAATCGTTTCTGATGAGACCAAATACTGGAGCACTTTTTCTCTTAGATTGAAAATAAACGAACATCGTATCTGTAGTCACTTGATTTTTCTTTATCCATACTTATTAATTCTACTCGAAGAATACTCGGAACGAAATAATTACAAGAATTAGCAGGTAGACACTTAATCTGTCATAATTTATCAATTTATCATAATAATCGAGAATGACATCTATTGTACTTCTGTGAAGATAGCTCAGAGGTTTTCAATGGTATTCTTCCGTAAAGCTCACTTCACGATTCTCTTGCAGAAAACATTCCAAATGGATAGAGTAATCGAAAGAAAATTAAAATATGGTCGACCATTTTTCATAAAACCTTATAACTACGTAATTGTTAATGATAGCTCATAATTTTCTCCACAGTATCATCATATCGATGACAATCACTCAATAAGCTTGTAAAATAACTAATAAACTATGATGTCAGAAAAGAATCTCATCATTATTCAAGAAATGAAATTTTTTGATCATTATATTGTCTAAAAGGCTCTGCAAATATGAAAGAATGTTAGAATTTTCAGATTTATATTACACGTTGGCTAACATGCAATTTCTCAATTAATCTTACTCGAAAACGAGACAATTGAATGCGAAAAAAGATCATCAGCGCATGTGATGTAGATACATAATTTAATTAAGCCCGTCGAGATGCCTTGTATTCATTTGTTTCTGAATCAGATTGTTATCCTATCCTTTGTGAGTGTTACATCCGCTTCAGACAATGAACATATTAGGACAAGAAAAATTGTTTTCTTCATTTCGAAAAGATAGATTTCTACAGTTTTAACAAACTATTTGAAGTACGTTTTGAATATACGCTTACAACAACTATTCAGAGGTTACTGAAAAGAACAAGAACAGAATTTCAAAGAAAATAATCCATCATTAAAGTATTTGTTAATTTCAAAAGGAAAGCAGTAGAATAATGTGAATTTATGTTTCTACTATAAAAACACTCGATTCGTACATTTTACTTCTATTTTGAAATAAGTTGAAGGGTTCAAACAGATTAGCCTTATTATAGATATAGAAGTCTCACTAATCACTTAGTGAAACATTTTTATCAAATTATTAAACAATTAGGAAAAAACTCTAGTCTTAAATTTTACAAAATTCAATAAAGGAAGAAAAATTTGTTTGACACGTATTTCGAGTGTTATCCCATCTTCAAGAACTAGGACGAAATTAGAATATTACAATGTGGTCATACCTGAGAAACAGATGAGAAAATTGGGGACAAACGGAAATCAAACTGGTAGTTTGTCATTCGTGGATTATGTTTGGGAAATGAAGAAATTTTTGCTAACTTTAATAATAATAATATAATAATAAACTCTTGCTTTCGTTATCTGAATGTAAAATTTGGGTTTCTGTGAAATCTAATGAACGATTTGCGTTCATGCAATGTTCTAAAAAATCAGTTGTTAATTCATTATGAATGATCGATTTTTCACGCTGGTCTACTCTAATAATGATACAACGACCAGTTTGATTTATATGAGAAGCAGGACAATCATGACGATATAATTAATATAAACAGTTTTTTCGTCAAATCGATGTGTGTTATTGACTATAAGTCAACATAAATTTTTCTCATTCGTACGATTTGTGTAGATTTTATTCTGTTTTAATATACGACATAATTTAATTCTTATTTGGGAGGACATAATCAACTCTGTGATATTATATTGTTTCGTGAAATTGAAGGGTGGGGAAAATCCAGGATAAAAATAATTCGTGCTGTTTTTATTATTATGTTATTATAATTAATTTGTCTATGATGTTGTTGACGTATCTATTATTTGGCGCTAATTTAATATTTTAATTTCCATTTATAAGTTTTTTCGTTAAGGGCAACCGTGAGTAATCTACGCGCAAATGTATGATATGCTGATATTTTTATTTTATGTGAATATGAAATACTATAATAGATTAAAGTTACCCTGAACGTTGATTTTCGATAAATGTTGAATTCATGATGATTATCTATTCTCATCATTTAAGTAGCTAAGAAATTGATTGTTTTCCGCATATTTCCATAGTGAATTGATTCGTATCTTAAAATGAATACAAGAGATTTGGATGTGGATCAGTGTCTATTCAAATACAAAATAAATCATCAAAATACGTTTTCCAGTGAAGAACATTATTAAATAATATATTACATGAAGAAAAAAGTTTATTTTCGAGATTGGATATGAAGATGAAGATTTGGCTCGAATGGGGAGAATTCATCAGAAGAATATCTAGCTGAATTTTATTGTTGAATTTGAAATGACTCTACTTGAAACGAACTCATTGCAAGAAAAGCGTTATACGACTCTGACGAGTTCCTAATAATGAAACTGCAGTCTGCCGCTCCATTTTTCGATATCCTGCTTAGTTGCACTATTCTGGCTCTTGATGGCTGTGTATATGGCAGACAGATTAGAGAACTAGCTCCTATCAGGAAGGATTATTCATTGATCTACGGATTTTTGAGTAAATCTTTTGTTCTCAAGTTTACTAACAGCATCGTTTCTAACAGAGTTTGAGGGTTAAATATTGTATTTTTAAGTTTGTTGATTAATTGGTTGTAAGTAATGATTTCAAGTTCTTTATTAGGTTTAAGGGAAGAAAATTCGACTTCAAATGAAAGTACTTTAGCATTTAGGGGGAACACTGAATGCTTGTCACTCTATTTTTGAAGAGGGTACATCAGTATATGGAACAATTGATCTTACCGGAGAACATTCTTTATGTTTTTTCAGAATAGTATAAAGTAAACGAATTCTTGGTTTCATCAGCGTTTTTTTTTCAGGGAGTACATTGGGACATTTTTATGGCTTCTGTAATGATTTTGTTTCAAGAATATCTAAAATTGGAGAATTATTTCAATTCTACTTGAAATAAGAATTTTAAATGATGAAGTTGAATGACATTAATGAATGACATGACTAGCAAGGCTAGTTGAAGTGAAATTATAATTGAAACTACCTATAAATTACCTATGCTAGCTAGATCAGAGTCCCTTTATCTCAGTGTGTGAGATATTCGCCTAGAACCTACGTCCTGTAGGAATAATACTCATCACTTCATTCAACTAGCTTTATTACAGAATAATTATCGAAATCACAGTAACTGACTAATAAATTACTAACTAAAATCAAAGTAACTAATGCAAAAAAACTAACTACAAAGTTTAACCAATTACAATAAAGTCTCAGACGAGATAAATTCAAACTACATAAGTACTAATTTTCAATTTAGAACAATCTGAGCTTTTAACAAAATGAAACTCAATAATAGAGCTCAGTCAACGATTAATAAAGATAGAAGGAAGAAATGGATCATAAAGAACACTTAGTTTTTAGGACTGAGGTTAATTCCCACGAAGGTTGGATATATCGACTACTTATAACGCCTCAGACAATTGGAATTTATGCAGAAAAACTAAAGAATACTGAATTACTTTTTCTGAAAATTATTCACTCCAATCGCTACAACACAGTTCCAATAAAATCACAAACGATTCCGAAGATTTCTAAATGGAAAGAGAGCGAATCTAATGAATTCCGAACTTATATAGACTCGGTTCTATGAAAAACCATTGATTTTCAAAAAAAAAACTAATGAAAAAGCGAAATTAATCTCTTCACAACAATAAAGTGGAAATGAAACATAGAATGAGTACTGCTTTCCGTTCTCCCACAGAAACGAGGAAACGATCTTCTTTCAAGTACTGACTTACAAATAACCGGTGAACAACCCAGATCAATACCAGCGACACCTTACGGATATAACTGTAATTTTCATTGGGTATCATTACCTGTAGATTCTTGATTCGAATTTCAGATGTTTGAATATTTAACATGAGAAAAGAAGATTGAATTATTAATAAAATTATGAAAACTTTAGTTTAAAAGATATAAATGATTAATTCGAGAAATCGGACTGTTACACTTCATTAAAAGATTCTTAAAATTTCATAGGTGGATCGATTTTGAGGTTAATGAATTTTGTTGAATGTTATTTTTTTGGTTCAATTTATATAAACAGACTTGCCCAAAATTGAAACTGTATTGCCTTGTTCGGCTTCCGATATGATTTCATATATATGCAAAAATTTTCACATATTCTTATCAAACTTTGCAATAAAATTCTCAATCTTGGCCAAACAATGAGTAATATTGGAGAAAATCCTAACTTACTATGAAAAATGTTCAAAGTATCTAATTTTTTCTCGAATGCACATTTCAACTACGTACAAAATGTCTCCTTAAGCTGTGGAGATAGTGCGGATAAATATCATTGAATTGTCATGGAAATAGTTTGTAGAAATCCTAAATATATGTGGCACATTATACAGAATGAAGACTTTCTCAAGTGAAGGGTTTCCGTAAGATTAAAACGATAAAACTAAAGTATTTAGATTTTCACTATATTAATACAAATATAGTGAAAATCTAAATACTTCAGTTTTATTCCATTGAAAATATGTATATCGATTTTCATCAAGTAACGACCTCCTCAATAAAATTATTAAAACGATAATTTTAACGGGCTGGAAGTTTTGCTTTCGAGAAAAGAACTCTAACGAATACAGTTTTGACAAAAGATAAAAATTATAAATTTGTCTATATGTGGAATGAATTTCCAACTCTAATGTACGGGAAAGGAGCACTAGATTAGATGTAAAAATATCTTGAAGAAAAATAGATTTCATTCATACCATATTCAAGTACATCAACAGATACGTATTTTTAGGTGATTATAGTAGAAAAATAGGGTTTTGCGAATGGATTCCAAGTAAATCGACAGAGAATGAACAATTCTTGATATTTATTTCGTTTACCGATGAATGTAGATTTCGTAAAAATGGCTTTGTCAATGGGCTAGTTGTCTGGAGTAATATTATCATCCCTTATGATAATTCAAACCAAACAGACCATCCTCTATCAAATGACTACAATTCAATTGAAATGAATTTGTTTTCATTAACACATTTTTAACAGATACAAAAACAATAACTGGGCATTTTATTCACTTATCGTGTTGTCAATAAGTTAACACAAAATGTAATGATAATATAAAAATTAAAACAGGTAGACACCAAATTACTAAGAGTGCAAACAAGAGGTAATAAACTAATTATCATAAAAGCAGGTATTACATAAAGATATGGCATATGGACGAATAAGCTGGTCGTTCAGAGGATTGTCTTTATGGGGTGTTTGTTGGAGCTTGAAAATTACAAAGGATTCTAAGAAATCTAACTTTACTCCTTTAGGTATTCTGTTAGTAATTTGAAGTTGATCTATGGGAGGAAAATGATGGCCATTTTCGATACAATGTGAAGCGATAGTAGATTCGTCGATTCCCTTAGTTGATTAACTTTTGAATGAACTTATATAGATGCCTTCACAATCCATAAAGGACAACCTGTTAACTCCAGTATTGTCAATTCTATGAGGTTTACCTCTACTATTCAAAATTTCTTGGGAGAAATATCTCGTGATAATAATACATAATTCAATTTTCTTATCATCATCGTGATTAACTATCATGTAGTAACGGCCGAATCAACAGCTATTCACGAGATGTACATACAGTATCTCAAAAATCATTATTATCTCGATTTGATGTTAACAGTTTTGATTCAGGAGTGATTAAGACAGTCATTTTATGATTTTTCATTCTCTGAGTTACCCATCATTTTCATGTTTTAGTTAATGTCGTTCATTTTGAGTTTTTTTATTTACTTCATGAAACTTGTCATATTTTTGCGTATTTTTGAATTGGATTTTTTACTGACAAACAATATGACTTATACTACTGAAGAGTTAATAAACATGATATATGCCATATAAACTTGTTATGGGAACTGTTTGGCATTCTTGATATATGCAACAAGTTATTGGGAAAGAAAACATCCAAGTAATGTGCATTAATAAGTTTGAAATTACGAACGACTGAAAGTGTCAAAATCTCAAAGAAAATGAATATCATCCATACTATATTCAATTACACCATTAATTACTTTAGGTGATAATAAAAGAAGAATCGGTTTCTGCTAAGGTTTCGGGAGGAATCGTTGATGATTATCTGGTTAAGCCTAATTTCTTCAATAGTTCTTTGAATGGACGTAGTCCAACTCCTCAAAACTTTTATGACTTAGTTTAATCTGACCGCCCATCTTTGCAACTTTCAAAAAGGTGTGTCCGATTTCACCTACCAGCTTCGCAAGAGATTAGGATGCGACCCTTCTGATAATAAAGTGTTATCAAATTAGAGCCAGGTACCTACAAGAGACAGATTTACCAGGACAAGAAAACTCAAACATACTAAATCAACTTGGTTCTTTATTCAATATACACGAATACAAAAGATTTAAAATATTTCACAAACCCCAATGACTATCTAATTTTTCATTTTAGTTAAAAATGATGCTGCTTTGATAAATTGTAAATCATTCAGATCCTTATTTTTATTACTCAGTATGAGATCATTCAAAAGTTCATAATTATTACCTACTCTCTTATTTAACGAGGAATTTTGAACACTTTTCATTTTGCATAAGCTTCTTACTGAAACCTAACCTAACCTAACCTAACCGCCAGGTTTCAACATTATTTTTCGACTTATATGGAAAGTGAAACTTAAAGTTCTCATAAACTATTGAATCACGACTGCGCTGGCTTTTAATCAACTCCATAATACGAACACTCGTATTCTCCTATACAAATATATATGAGAAATGTTCTAGAAAAACTAAAATACTGGAAGATAGGGGTTGGTATCAATAACGAAAATGAACCTACACAATTATAATTACTAGGTTTTTCCGATGTGGGACTGAGCCATGCGCCGGGGTCATAACAGATTAGGAAAGGATTATACTTTCTTACCTGAGCATGGTACATTTGAAATATTTTGCGAAGGTGGACTGTTAGCAAACAGGACATTTTACAACACAAGATGAAAAAACTGACCATTTTGCGGAGTTGGATTACTTCGCTTTGAATAGCGAAGACTTTTTTCACACTCGATCAAGCATTTTCTGAATGCTATAAAAATGAGTTAAGAATTCAATTCGATGGAGCCTTTGGACATCATTTCATATAAGTTCGAAATGTCACCATTGAAATAATGTTCAATGGCGTTCATGTTCTCGAGGTTTAACATCTATGAATATTTATGTAGAGTATCAAAACTTAAGTGTATCAGAATGGAGTAACTAAAAGGGCTGATGGGATGAAAATAATTCCATATAGATTCCAAAAACTCTCAATAACGGAAGGAGACATTTTGTGCATACAATTGAAATCTACAAGTGAGAAGACGCTTTGTATTTTTATAGAGTATGTAAGTTCTTTTTCTTGAAATTGTTCGTAGTTATACCATACTTGAGATTTTAGTGCAAAATTTGATAAGATTATATGTAAATTCTTCCATAAAAGACAAAATCATTTTTGACTCTAATATATTCAAAATAGCTAGGGATACCTTGTATATTTCCATAGGTGTTGAAATTCTCCATCATTTGTAGTCATCAAATACAGGATATTCAATATGCAATGAGAAAAATAATGACGTTTGAACTTAGATAAAATTTGGTATTCATTACAGAACACCCTATATGGTTCATGGATAATAGATTCAGAAGAATAATTTAGTATTAAAATTGAGATTCTAAATCCATTTCGATAGAAACAGGAGCGGTTTGAAAAATAGTTACATTTTCACCAAATGTCGAATAATTTCGAAAACAGATCAGTTAAGGTAAATACTGATTTAAAGAAACCTTATTTCGGGTTGAGGCCTTCAAAATAGATGAAAAATATGGAGCATCGTATTCAAAAAACATAACTTTGATCTTAATTACTGCAATGCAACACCCTGTATATTTGAAAGTAATTTTAATATATGCAGAATATTGACGTCTGAATTTGCCTTGAATATACTTTTTCAATATTTTCAACAGAAACAAAGTTATGGACAGATTAGGCATCTGTATAAAAACGTAGCAGAGATTATTCTGAGTGGGTTTATGGTTTGCTCTTTGGAAAAATAATTTAACTCATATCAAATATATTTCTTATCCATCACAAAGACTAATTTGGTTTTCCTCACTCCCTTATGAAAAAAAATTGAACTACATGGTCAATAATTTTCTGAACCAAAATTTATTGAAAACCAATAAAATAATATATCCACAGTAGCTCCAGTCACATAACCACATTCTGGTGGATTTTCGACTTCCTGACTGTACCACCTATTCCATGAGTTTGAGTATTCGAAACTTGAGTAAGTACGTGAACTGTCCGACTTAATTCCTGCAAGATTTGGCACGTCTGGGTGCCTAACGAATTGCTCACTATTTTAACGCTGATTTACGTCCATTGTGAAATGTTCCTTTCGGAAGCGGGCTATGCAGGCGAAAAATAATTAACTAGAGATCCCCAGACTTAAATTTAATTAACATGGTTTATCTTCGTGTCCTATTTATTCGTGGATGTAAAAGAAGGATTGGGATCAAAAGAACTTTGAGACGCAGAGCTAGAGGAAGAGTTTCCCAAGTTTCCATACGGCTTTTCGCGAAATTGATGAAAATAGAATCGACAGAAATCGATTTTATTTCCGAAATAATTTTATGGGAATGGATTGAAGGATATTACATTGGAAGAATAGATTTCAAGCACAATAAAATAGGGTTGTTCAAAAATTTCTTTATCTGTGGGAATGAAGTGTTCCCGCAAAGTCTTTACGGGTTTTACTTGTTGAAGTACTAATTCTTACTGCATAGAATGTCGTCGGTGAACTGGAGCAATCTCGTTTCAGCAAAATGAAGATTTTGAAGGGCAACAAAGAACTTCACAATCGAAGCTGAGAGAAATAGAAGGTATGCATGGCAACATTAGTTTGATGAGTTGGCGTTAAAAAACGCGACTATAAAGTATAGAATTGTCATTTCTGGGTGTAAAATCCAATTTTTATCAAAAATCTCAGACACAAAATTACTCGTGTTTGGAAAATATAGAGTGTCACGCTATACCATATGTTTACAATATAAATATTCCAAGAAAGGATCGAATGAGCTTTATGAAAATTTGTGTACGGTTGTTTTCAGGGATTTTCTCGCAAACTAAAGTTTCATTAACGTTTTACTATGTCCAGTTCTACTGGAGGTAGCCATCAAATTTCTCAGTTCGATGGTAAATCTAGACATTTCATTCCATATTACTATTTTCCATTCAATTTAAAGCAGCATATCGTTGTTCAGATGTTCTCCATTTTCTAATAATCAATCATTTGAATTTTATAAACAGGTACAAAAAAGTAGATATCATTAAAAATGTCCACGAAAAACTTCAACCTTTCATTTCTATTTTAACAAAAATTGTTGGTACTGATTGTTCAAAATATTTGTTGAAATTACAATATTTGTTGGTTACATGAAGCGCTTTTTGAATCTTATACTTATACGAGAAACATTACCCGAACTTGTGGGACGTGCACAGAAAGATTCCCGAAGAAAGCGCGCCCGTTCCGAAAGCTTGTTCGAACCGTTGACAATTGTTTGACCTGGAATATTTTTGCCCAGAATTTAAACGCCTTAGCCAGTATTAGATGACAAAGACAATGTATGGAAATAGCAGTTTCATTTCAGTAGTTAGGCGTTTTCAACTACACATTTTTTACGATGTTTTTACTACAAATAGATGCATAAAAGGAATAGATCAGTGTTTTCAGCGAACTCTTGTCAATGATCAGACAGTATGAAACTAAGTGAGAAGTACCGTGAACCTAATTAGGTTTTTATGTGGATTTGATAAAAAACCGAAATAGTAAGTAAACGGTTCAAGAACTATTGAAAAGGAGTTATTATTTGAATTCACAGAAAATTTGAGATTTAAATTCATTCATTCATCATTTGTAAAGTGTTATTAAAATTTGATTCGAATTTACAACTTATTATTGTAAGTAGTTAAGTTTTCTATTCTTACAGGTAATGCGTGGAATTTTCAAATTATCAATACTAAAAAATAGTGACCATTTTGGATGAACTGATTAGCTAATGCAAAATGTAGGGTGATGATAATTTAGTTTTGAGGTATGAATGGAATTCAATAATAATTCAAATACAATATTTGGCTAATTGAAATATTCAATTGTTTTCGTTTCTTTATTTTATCAATTAAGTCACAATCAAAACCGTTGGTTTGAGCAATAATTTTTAGTTTCTTCAAATTCTTTTCCAAGATTTTCTAATGATCAAGGTAACGATAAGGCTTTGTGGATCGTTTAATTCTATTCCGAAATTTTATGTGAATTTGTGTTGTTGAAAGACATTTGTGTTATTCGAGTGGGAAACTAATAGATCTGAAACAATATGATGATAGATTTTCCTCCTTCTCAAATTTCATAGAGGTAACAAATCTGGTGTTTATAAACTCTCTTATGGAAGTTGCGCTTAAATTCATATTGGTCAAACCTTCAGGAATTTCTATCTGAGATAATCAGAGCACAAACACAGATTTAACAAACAAAAATCAGATTTTCTCTATGAAGTTGTATACTAGAAGAAAACCATAATTTCAATGATAATTTTGATATTTGACACAATGATGAAATTGAACTCATGGAAGAATGGAAAATCAATAAACAGAAAAATTGTGGAAATTTACCTAACAGTCAATTAGACTTAGCATTGCTTCACCGTTTCAGTTTTCAAAGGAAGTACCTCTGTTTGGATTTTCCTATTTAAATGAGTATCCGATTTTACCATAGAATATGAAGCACATCATCCTTCAAAATGTACTACTTATCTGAAGAAGCCACATTGTGTTGAAACACGTCATAAGTTCTCCAATATGGTAAAAATTTAAACATTGAACACAATTGTTTTATTTAATTCAAAAATGTATATTTAATTTTCATATATGTAACGACCTCATAAATTAAATTAATGATTAATTAAATTCAACTTTAATTCCACTCGCGATCATGGGAACATGCTAGCTAGTCTCTGATAGCATTTTTTATAATGCAACTGCAAATCTACACCTACAGTCTTCGTATTTTCTTTTTCACTCAGGATACACGACATTGCTGCTTGCTAAATTTCATGATTCTTTTGATTTCCATGCGATAGTCAAAACCTGTATTTCTAGTTGGCTTCAAACAAAGTTCAGATTTTTTTTTACTGATCTGGATATTTAGTTTCGATTATAATCCATTATTTTCACGCATATACGTGTGCAGGAATGATGCTCCACCCTTGCCAAACTAGGAGAGCGGACCAAGCTCTGTCTAATATGGGTGCCAGATCATTCGGGCATTGAGGCGACAGAGAAGGCGCACTCATAGGCGACTCTAGGAACTGGCCTGGAGTTCATAGAACCAGATCCTAAGCTCGGAATTCCCCTGGAGACTGCAAGGATGGAAACAGAGCTGGAACTTAAGGTAAGTGAGCTCTGGATGAGTCTCTCAGGTCTTAGACATGCTCGACGTGTGCTCAGTGGATCTTCCACTGTGAAAGCCAAGGCATGGCTTTAACTCTCTAGGTTGAAACTGAGAGTTTCAACTGTCATATTAACGAGGCACAGTCGCCTCAGGAAACACCTAAATAAGTTAGGATAAATTGAGTAACCTTCATGTAGGCTATGTGAAGAAGATATAGAATCAATGAAACATGTTATGTATGAGTGCCCAGCTGAGGTCAGAGTCAGGATGGAAGAACTTGGATCTAGCAAACTGAAACTGACTGAGCTTATTAAGCTCTCACCTACGAAACTTGTATCCTTCAAGAGAAGGATGGAGCTCGTGGACGAAATTTAGGACAGCGTGTGCCACAATAGACCACTGGGTCGCAGTGGACGGGCTGCTAGGTAGCCCTCACTCATATGATATCTATCTATCTATCTATCTATCTATCTATCTATCTATCTATCTCTATCTATCCTATATGTGCTCCTGGACCGGAAGACAGACAGACAAACAAGGCTTCCTTTTGGAGAACGGAAGCCCAAAAAGATGAAAAAACCTCATTTCATTTTTCAGAATAATTTGATATGTACCAGTAGCTTATAATTTTCAAGTTTCAGGAAATGACTCTAAAATGATGAGATTTGGATTTTCTATGAAAATAATCAAAAGATTCAACAAGTCTTTATTTGTTTGAATTTGGAAGGCTTTTACTTGATGAAATTCCATTATCACTAATAAAAACAAGTGTTTTAAGGAATTTTACTTAATAATTGCGATTCGTAACGCGTTTCACTACACCGTAGCTTCTTCAGACGAATGAATGTACAGAAAATATAAATATAAATGTTCTTGACTAAATAAAAGCTTATTGGGTTGCTTCTTCTCAAGTGGTTATTTATGACAAGTATATCCAATAAAATTAAGGAATAGATTGCTCCCCGAAGAGATTCAATAAAGGTGAAGGGCTTAAATCGACTTGTTCATTGATGAGTCTACCTGAGTGTTTGTATTTATTGATTTCTAAAGTTTCCCAAAGATCTACCTTCCAATATTTATTATCTGTATGCAAAATTTCAAACTGTGGGTCGAAAGAGTGATTATTTTCTAAGAGATGATTCGCGTAATTTGAATCTGATTTTTTATTTGAAACACTGCGTTTATGTTCCGATATTCTAATATTAAAATTTCTATGTGTTCTACCAATGTAGAAATTATCACAGTCAATGCAATTCAATCTATAAACACCTGATTTATTGTTTTTACCTGGTTTGGTTTTATTATTTTTATATATTTGCCTATATTATTATTAGTTTGGAAAGCTATGTTGAAACTATTGCTACTTAAGAATGATTTCAGTTTCTCACTTGTAATGCCAACGTAGGTTAAGGTGTTGAATTTTTGTTTCAATTTATCGACAGAGTAAACTTCATTCAATGCGATTCTACTTTGTTTTTTATTTAAAATATTATTTATTAGTTTGGTATTGTAACCATTATTTTTGGCTATTTGTTTAATCAAATATAAATCTTTAATGAAATTTTCTGGTGATAACGGAATGTTAATCAATCTATGAATAAAACTATTGAATGCTGACATTTTAAGTTTTTTTTGACAGATTCACTAGTTTAACTGATACGGATTTTACACAACCACAAAAAGTTCTATTAGAAAAAGATTCAAACATAATTTACATCCAAAACATAATAGAACTAATTTTGAACAGTTAGGCATAGACTCCGAAATCATTCTCAAATACTCCAAAGCTAATATTTTAGCCAAACATCAAACAGCAAAATCATCAAAGAAGACTTTTCGAAATTATCACCTCATTGCAATTCCGATTATAAGATAATTAAAACAATTCGTGAAAATAGTACCAAGAACGATTTAGTATTCACTAAAGCAGATGAAAGTAACATTGTCATCGCGATTAGTAAAACCGATTATATTTCTAAAACTGAAGAATTCTTAACAGCCGGAAACTATATAACATCAACTAAGGATCCTACCGCAAATTTTCAGAAAGTGGTTGAAAATATAATTTCGACATCAAAATCATTAATTTACAGACCACGAAAAATATAAATTCATTAACTCCAATCCACAATCCCCCGAATTATATTCGTTGATAAAACTTCATAAACTTAATTACCCTATTAGACCTGTTGTTTCTTATGTAACGGCACCTTCTTTCAAACTTTCAAAATTCCTCAACGACTTACTAATAAAACATTGCAATTTTAAATCTAAATTTTCGGTCAAAAATTCATACGAACTAATTGCCAATATCAAAGATACTATTATACCACCTAATTCCAAACTCATTTCTTTCGATGTTAAGAATTGATTTCCCAACATTCCTCCGAAAGATACGTATTACTTAGTTGAAGAATTATTAAAAAGGATCATGTAAATACTATCATTAAATCAGATATTCTTTCATTATTACAAATTTGTTTAGATCAAAATTATTTCCATTTCAATAACAAATATTATACTATTGCAGACAGCTTGATTATGGGAAATCCGTTAAGTCCTTTGTTAGCAGAAATATTCATGAATAACTTAGAGAAATTAATTCATAATCATCCACTCAGTAAATATTGTTTATAGTGGTATCGCTATGCAGACGATATCATTATTTGCTTCACAGGAACAGATAGACAGTTAGAAATTTTCGAAAGTCATATAAATTCATTACATCCAAAAATTGCATTCACAACCGAAATAGAAAGCAATAATTCGATAAATTTCTTAGACGTAACAATTTCGAATGAAAATGGAAAACATGTTTTCGCACTTACCATAAGCCGTCACATACGGATATTATAATACATAACTCGTCGTGTCATCCATATCAACATAAAATGTCAGCATTCAATAGTTTTATTCATAGATTGATTAACATCCCGTTATCACCAGAAAATTTCAACAAAGAATTAAATTTGATTAAACAAATAGCCAAAAATAATGGTTACAATCCCAAAACTAATAAATAATATTTTAAATAAAAAACAAAGTAGAATCGCATTGAATGAAGTTTACTCTGTCGATAAATTGAAACAAAAATTCAACACCTTAACCTACGTTGGCATTACTAGTGAGAAACTGAAATCATTCTTAAGTAGCAATAATTTCAACATAGCTTTCCAAACTAATAATAATATAGGCAAATATATAAAAAATAATAAAACCAAACCAGGTAAAAACAATAAATCAGGTGTTTATAGATTGAATTGCAATGACTGTGATATTTCTACATTGGTAGAACACATAGAAATTTTAATATTAGAATATCGGAACATAAACGCAGTTTTTCAAATAAAAATCAGATTCAAATTACGCGAATCATCTCTTAGAAAATAATCACTCTTTCACAGTTTGAAATTTTGCATACAGATAATAAATATTGGTAGGTAGATCTTTGGGAAACTTTAGAAATCAATAAATACAAACACTTAGGTAGACTCATCAATGAACAAGTCGATTTAAGCCCTTCACCTCTATTGAATCTCTTCGGTGAGCAATCTATTCCTTAATTTTATTGGATATACCTGTCATAAATAACCACTTAAGAAGAAGCAACCCAATAAGCTTTTAATTAGTCAAGAATATTTATATTTATATTTATATTTTCTGTACATTCATTCGTCTGAAGAAGCTACGGTGTAGTGAAACGCGTTACGAATCGCAATTATTAAGTAAAATTCTTAAAATACAGTACTTGTGTTTATTAGTCTTTATTCGCTTAACCAACTCTTGCTTTTTCATCAATCATGAATAAGGAATTTCAACCATTAGGATAAGTCGAAAATAAATTCAGAACTATTGAAATTTGCTTCAAAAGAAATCGTAGATGGCAATTTATTAAGGTATCTGTTTTATTGTGAAATTCCCAAATTATTAGTTACTTGCAAATTGGGAAATTTAGAAAAAGGTTATTTCATTTTCATTCTTTTATGAAAATTACTCAAAACTGAATGAAGAATAACAATCTGAAGAGAAGGTTTAGCAATTAAATAAGACAGTTGAGGGCTACTTCCGGTAGAATCGAAGGAGATAGAATGTTGATGATATCTAGAATATTATCGCGAGAAAATCCTCGAAAACCTCAACAGACAAATTTTCATGAACTTCATTCCTGAGATATTACTACTAGAAATTCCAAGTGGAACAGCCTGTATTTTCCACATATTCTACAATGACAGGAACGCCTCTTTCAACACATCCGAAGTGATGAGATGATTAGTGGTTTAAAATTCATCTAAAGATTGAATTTGTCACTCATCGCCACTTGGTTTTGTTCCTAATCGAGTTTCAACTATTTTTAATGGAGTATTAACTCCTTCAAATTATTTGATATGATACTCTGGGCGTAATTCATCGTCTCAATTAAGATAAGTTAATTGAAGGGTTTAAGAGTTTCCATATCAGTTCATGAACGTATTTCAACATTATTATCAACAAAACTTGAAGTATTATAAGAAAAACTTTGTCGGAGGTCACAGTAGTTACTCGAAAAAATTATAAATGATATTTTGTTATTTGGGTATGATAAAGAATGATGTATTTGAATATGTCTTCAATAAATGAATACATTTATTGTTCAAAATAAGTAATAAATTTCAAGTATGTATTTCCATTTAAGACAATAATCCTATTGATATTGACCGAAATATCAGCAATAATTTCAAATCGACAGGATGTTTCGAAATAAACATTTTATTTCCATCCAGGAATTTTACAACGCAAAGAAAATATCAAATCGTTAAAGATCGATTTGAGAGGAAGCAAGGTTATCAAAAAACTCTGACTTAGAAACTGTGAAATCATTCACGGATACTGATAATATTCTGCTAACAATACTGCTAAGTAAATCCATATTTTGAGATTAAACGTTTCTATTATGTATTTGCAGCAGCAATATAAGTTATGAATTTTTTTCTCTCGGAATATTCAATTTTGTGGGGAAATAACAAAAGAAGTAAGGAAAGAAATTTCTATTAAAACGGGATTTAAGAAAATAAGTACTGATAGTTCTTCTTCTTCTTCCTGCACGGCGCCCATATGGGCAGAACACAGGCCGTTTGGCCCATTATGCTTGTCGTGTTTTGTTGAGTTGTTATTTGTCTTGCAAAAACTTCCTGATGAAGGTTGCAAGACTGTTGTAGGGGTCCTCCTGGATCATCCGGGCGCTGGGTGTTTCAGCGCCCAAGGTGTTCAGTCTGGTTTCCTTATGCGCGGGACATACGAAGAGTATGTGTTCCGTTGTTTCATGACGTGTAGATGTTTGTTGGTGTTCCGTCAATAGGCCCACTACCATCCCAACAGACTTTTTTTCGAGGGACAGTAGTTCTTCTTTGATTGCGGTCCTTTTATGAGCCTTTTTGACTGTCTCAGTCCCGAGATGTCTGCCCAGTGTTTTGGGCCTCGGTAGTGTTCCAGTTTTGAAAGAGAGCACATGGAACCATGGGATGGTCAGAATTGGTTCTGGTCCCATCGGACTTTTTAGCGAGGCTGTCTGCTATCTCGTTTCCTTTGATGCCCTGATGGGCTGGGCATCAAATCAGAGTGACTATGTTTGTAGCACTGTGTTGTCGATGTGTTGTTCTGCATTCGTCAACCAGTTTGGATGTAAGATTTATATCTTTCAGATATCCAAGAGCGTTTTGGCTATCAGAGCATATGTAGATGTATGCGTCTCTATAGTTCCTGTGTAGGTTTTCCTGTACATACCGGAGAAAAGGAAATATTTCTGCATGTGTTACGGTGACGTTGTCTCCCAGAGCAATCATAATGTTTGCCCTAGGGCCGTGAACACCGATTCCTGTACCCATCCCGGTTTTGGACCCGTCCGTGAACCAGGTGGGGCCCTGTGGGGTGAGTTAGGCGTGGAGTGTGGTCCAAATTTCTTTTGGTGGAATAACGACTTTGTAGGGTTCGTCAAAGTAGAAGGTGGCTCTCGTTTGATCTCCTCTTGTGAGAAGATCAGGTCGGAGTTCTCTGATTTTGTTCAGGGATGTGAAGTGTTCAGAGATTGGATTTCTGTCTTTCACATACCTCCCTCCCACAGTCTCAAAGAGGTCTCCATGGCCACCTCCTTCACCACTTTGTGTCGTGGACGGATGCTCAGAAGACACTCCATAGAGGCAGTATGTGTGGATCTCAAGACTCCCGTGACTGCCAGACATGCTTGATTTTAGATCTTGTTGATTTTGTTCCGTTTTATCTCTTTTTCCAGTGCAGGCCAACATACGATGGCGGCATAGGTCAGGAGCGGTCCTATCACTTTTGTGTATAGCCAATATAATATCTTTGGTTTGAGTCCCCGACTCGCCGAGGTGGGCCTCGATGCATCTGGTCGACAGCAGACCTCCCACCCACCTTGCTATGGCTTTGTTCACTTTCCTATCTACGATAGCTGTATCTATTGATTTGTATATTGTATTGTCGAAAGCTCCCTCTATATCTTGGAATATTCCTAGAGTAACTTCCAGTCGTTTCTCGATATACCCTACTAAGGAGTGTAGTGCTGAGTCGACTGATCTAACTTGCTCGTAGTCAAGTTGAGTGATATGTAGGGGTGCTTCACTAGGGTGTTCTCCCTGAGATATCTTTATTGATAGTTAAATTATACTTTGCGGAAAAATTGTGAAGAGAAAACGACAAAGCGTTGCGGATTTCACCCATTTCCAGGAAATGTGAATGAATAAAGAAAAAATGTGACAAACAAGCTATCGTGAAACTAAAGATTTCTGCGGAATGTCGAGCAGATTGCTTTTTTCGTCTACAAAACAAAAATTAGAAACCACATTTCATATCTTCACTTTGAACAGCCTTATCTCTAAAAAACGATCATGACAAAGGAAGATATATGAAATATCTTCCTCAATTTAGCTGAGGAAACTCCAGCTGCAGTAACAATTACCCTGTATATCTAGTTACACTTGAAATGTAAAAAATTGTGAACAGTATAAGCTCTTCATTCGCAGAGTAGTTGTTCCGTAAATATGCCGCAAATACAGAAACCATGAATATGGAATGGTAATTTATATATAACTAGTGAGCCCATCAAGATTGCATTTTATATCTGAATAGCCAATATACTAAACGCCTAATATACTGAACGACTTATATACTAAGCGCCTAATATACTTAACCCCAAATATACTGAACGCCTTTTCATATCCAACTCTATCTATACTGAACGCCTTATATACTAAGCGCCTAATATACTTAACTCGCCTTTTCAAACATACTGAACGCATTTTATTTATATTCATTAATAGTTCTTTATCTAACTCTATCTATACTGAACGCCTTATTAAATTCACTTCATTATTTATATTCATACTATAATAAAATTAGAAGATTTACTTTTATTATACCTATTCTCAGGGAAACTCGACATATATACAAAGCGCGACTGGGAACGAGAAAGATTAAATAAAACGAATATCTCTATTAACGATTTCATAAATTTTCTTATAAATCGAGCGAAATTCCTAGAAAAAACCGAACACCAGGACGAAAAACCTAAATATTTGAGTACATCAACACCGACGCATAAATATAAGGTGAATATTAATCATGCAAAAGTGAAAATTGAATCATGTCCGTTTTGTAAAGAAAATCATCCTATTTATACGTGCGCAGAATTTTTAAAATGCTCTGTTGAAGAAAGACAACGTTTCATCAAGCAAACAAATCGATGCAGGAATTGCTTGAGAAAAAATCACTCTACAAATGAATGTAGATCGTCTTTTTGTAGAAAATGTGCAAAATATCATAATACGTTGTTACATATAGATTCGGTGAATAGTATCGAAACAATAAAACGTTCAGAAATTGTGCAACCAACTCCAGCTACGTCGCCACAGCCATCGGGAAGTACATCCACTCATTTTTGTGATATCAAATCAACTCAAATTTTACTCGCGACGGCAATTGTAGAAATTCAAGATAGTTTTGGTGAATGGCAAAATTGTCGAATTCTACTAGATAGTGGTTCACAATGTAATTTGATAACCTCCGAAAAATGCAATCACTTCAATATCCCATTATCAAAAACAAGCTCCCTTTTAACGGGAATAAACCAAGCACGGTCTAACATTCAAAATAAAGCCCTAATAAAACTCAGGTCAAAATACTCAAACTATCTAACAAATATTCAGTGTCTAGTAGTAAATAAAATTACTGAAAATTTACCTTCGGTATCATTCAATCCTGATCTTTTGAAATTCCTAATGACGTTCATCTGGCAGACCCATCATTCTTCGAAGCAAACCCTATAGATTTATTACTTGGGGCAGAAATATTTTACGATCTCCTAAACAAAACACGTGTTCAGTTAGGTTCAAATTTACCAGTACTTCAAAATACCAAACTGGGGTGGATTATATCAGGTGCCTGTCCTTACGTATCAAGTACAAACAAATTAGTCACTAACCTTGCTACTACGAAATGTCTGCAAGACCAGTTAGAGGCATTCTGGAAGCTCGAACATTTACCGAACAATTCTATAGACTCAATAGATGAACAGTTTTGCGAACGGCATTTTCTAGAGAATACATCCCGTAACGACGCAGGTCGGTTTATTGTTTCTATCCCATTTAAAGAAAATCTTTCTAAATTAGGTAATTCTTATCATAGTGCATTGAATCGTTTTAAATCACTAGAATCCAGGTTATCGAAAAATCCTAAATTGAAATTACAATACGCTAACTTCATTCAAGAATACATAAATTTAGATCATATGAGCATTGACAATGAATCTGATAAATCGACTGGTTTTTATCTTCCCCATCATTGTATTTTTAAAGAAAGTAGTACATCTAGTCCTATCAGAGTGGTATTTGATGGCTCGGCAAAAAGCTCGTCTGGCGTATCATTGAATGATGTTCAAGTAGTTGGGCCGCCACTTCAAAATGATTTATTTACTATCCTTCTGAGATTTAGATTATATAAAATAGTGTGTAAGGCCGATATATCGAAAATGTATCGTCAAGTTCTAATAAACGAAGATCATCAGAAATATCAAAAAATTTTATGGCGATTAAATCCACATGATCCAATTAAAACTTACAAACTCAAAACAGTAACTTATGGCACAGCCAGTGCTCCATTTTTAGCTTTACGATGCTTAAAGCAAATTGCGAATGACATTCAGAACGATCATCCAGAAATTTCTCGAATTATTTCCGAGTGTTTTTATGTCGATGATCTCCTTTATGGAACCGATTCAGTTAATGACGCCATCTTAATAAAATCATCAATCACATCAATACTGCATTCATATGGGTTTGAACTATCAAAATGGGTATCCACGTTCAGTAAAACATCGGACAGTAATAATCATTCTATCATAAACTTATCATTATTAGAAGAGAAATCATTATCGAAAACTTTGGGGTTCACTGAATCCTTCTTCTGATATATTTACGTATTTAACTAACATAGATGAACAAAAACTTACGAAAAGGTCAATACTTTCCCAAATCTCTCAAATTTTTGATCTCCTCGGTTTGATTGGTCCATGTATAACTATAGCAAAAGTGATGCTCCAAAAAATATGGCAACTACGTTTGGATTGGGATGATATTATTCCGACAGATATTCAAAATGAATGGACCAAATTTAGATCTAATTTACATGAAATCAATCAAATCCAAATACCACGACACGTAGTCCAGGCATATAGCAAATATATCGAGATCCACGGTTTTTGTGATGCTTCGGAAGTAGCTTATGGGGCATGCGTTTACTTAAAATCCAGTGATAACGCAGGAAATGTAAAAATTCAATTACTGTGTGCTAAATCTAGAATTGCTCCACTGAAAACAATTTCTTTGCCACGTTTGGAATTGTGTGGTGCATTACTGCTTGCCCAAGTCACTGACAAAGTAAAGAAATCAGTGAGACAAAATATTACCGGAGTATTCATGTGGTGCGATTCCACAATCACTCTTGCCTGGATCGGAAAAACTCCGAATCATTGGAAACAATTCGTAGCACATAGAGTTAGCGAAATACAAAATTTAACGCAGGATAGCCAGTGGAGATATGTACCCAGTGCAGAAAATCCCGCGGACATAATTTCCCGAGGTGCTTATCCCATGAAACTGAAATCCTCGAAGCTGTGGTGGCAGGGACCTACATTTCTGTTAAAATCTAGCAATTATTGTCTGAACATTCCTCAGCTAAATATTCACAATCTTCCTGAAGCAAAACGAATTGATGAGGTTGTTGTTTTAACAGGCATATCAGAGGTTTGGGACCTGTTTGCACGTTATTCAAGTTTCAACAAATTAATACGCATAGCTGCACTTCTATTGCGATTTGCAAGCAACTGCAAGAAGAAGAAAGCAGGAATCCCACTGAGCTTACATCAAATAACTCGAGAGGAATTTCACACATCAGAAATGGTCTTGGTTCGTTTAGTGCAAAAAACGACTTTTCTTGATGAATTGAACTGTTTGATGAAAAACAAAAGCATAAACAAAAGTAGCAAACTCCTCTCACTAGACCCCTTTTTAGATGAAAATAATATAATCCGCGTAGGAAGTAGATTAGAGAACACTAAATACTCTTTCGACAGAAAACATCCAATGATAATTCCGTCTAATCACCTTTTCACAAAATTATTAATCGAACAAGTTCATAAACAACATTTACACGCAGGTATAGACACCACATTAGCTTCAATTCGTTCCAAATTTTGGCCAATTGCATCTAAAGTTCAAATAAAATCTATCTTGAAAAATGTATTCAATGTTTTCGAGTTAACCCAAAGTTCAGCATTCCAAAATGGGAAACCTACCTTCTTGTCGATTACAACCGGCTCGTCCGTTTATCAAATGCGGGTAGATTATACTGGGCCTTTTTCATTAAAGAAGGCAAATATCAACGAATTAGATTAATGAATGCATACTTAGCAGTTTTCATCTGTATGGTAACGAAAGCTATACACGTCGAATTAGTGAGTGATCTAACCACGGATGCTTTTCTTGCTGCTTTGAAACGGTTCACTTCACGCAGAGGCAACGTTTCAGATTTATATTCAGATAACGGATCTAATTTCATCGGCGCGAATAATGAATTAAGAAATATGCAAAAATTATTTGACAAAGAAATAGATGGTCATCAAATATTCAAACACTTATCAGAAAAGGGTATTCATTGGCATTTTATACCTCCGCGAGCTCCTAATTTCGGGGGATTATGGAAAGCTTCCGTCAAATCTATCAAATACCACATGAGACGTGTATTAGGCGAATCGTATTTAAATTTTGAGCACTTTTATACTGTTTTGACTCAAATCGAAGCAACTTTGAATTCCCGTCCATTAATTCCTCTTTCCGATGATCCAAATGATTTAACCTTCCTGACTCCTGGACATTTCTTAATTGGGGACTCCCTCACTTCTATACCGGAGCCTAACTTGCTGAATCTTCAAGAGAATCGCCTCTCTATATGGCAGAGGATCACGTCCTTAGAAATCACTTTTGGAAACGGTGGAGCAAGGACCATCTACATGTTCTCCAACAACGCAAGAAATGGAGAATGACAATTGGAGAAGAACCCAAAATTGGTCAGTTGGTCTTGATTAAAGAAGACAACTTACCACCGCTCAAATGGCTAACTGGCCGAATAACGAAAATCCATCACGGAAAGGATGGAATTGTTAGAGTAGTGACATTAAAAACTGCAGGTGGTGAACTTACAAGACCAGTGTCAAAAATAAGCACATTTCCTATTGATAACAACTAACAGTGCAGTGCAGGGAGTGTAGTCATCTTGCAACTTCAAACAAACTATATAGTGTAAATAGTTCTTCGTATTATTATTCTTTATTTTATTACTAACCATGTTTATTTTTAACCATTGTAATCACTATTCAGTAAGAGCTTTGATTGTATCATCATTTGGTAAGATCTACTGCAATGATCTATCATTTTCTATTACTTTTTGCTTCTTGAAAATTATCTTTTCAACAGGGGGCAGTATGTTACCACAAAACTTGGGTTTTTACCCTGGTTCATATCGGAGCTGGGTTTGTACGCCCGAACCAGATGTGAACAGGTCATAAAACCCTATCTCGGACAGAATAACCGAGATAACTAGCATTAAAGCTTTAACCTTCAACACAGTAACATCTCATCCAACAATTATTATAGTAACGTACTATTCAATAGTCAATCATACAACAACATAAGTATTTACATGTAAAACTATCATATTAGTGTAGTGAATTTAATATATGTATATAGTACAAAGCGTTCTTCTTTATAAGTAGAACCCAACGTGGCAATATCAAAGCCATTCCGTAACACTGACTCATCAACAACACAAATTTCAAGACTATTCACTACTATCCCAATTCAAAGAGATACATTCAATTTGAAAATCTCAACTTTCTCCAATTGAGTTAGCATAAGAAGATATTGAAAACTTTCCAACATTGATTCAAAAAAACAAATTGTTCAATCACCCTTTAGGCATAGAAATTCAATCATCAACAATTCTAATATTAATTCACAATATCCCAAATTTTAGTTCCAAAAGCATTAAATATAATCGATATATTCAGATCTATAGTTTCAAATTTTAATTTTCACTCAACTATTCTGATTCGTATTAGATCATATAAGAATCGAATAAGATTCATGAATTATAATAAACAACAAATATGAACTTAAAGCAGCAAGATGGAAGAATTACTTCTCAAGTATATTAATGAAATAGAAAATAAAAGTTCTTCTCAAATTAAAATTTTTTGGGACTATCCAAAAGACAAAAGCGAGGAATTTGTAATCAAATACAGGAACACTACTGAATACATAGACATTTCACCTTATGTGATGGCCCTATACGTAACTATGCCGTATAAATTCACATTGACACAATTCGCTTACCAGAAAGAACAAACATCTTCTGAATTGAAGTGTTCTTGTGGAAAGAAGAGATCCACAAATTTGTAAATTACATTATTTACCCTCATGCACAATAATACAATGATGTTAACTATAAATCAGTTTCAGTGAAACTGTTTCTTGTAACTGTTAATTTCCTAGATCCTTAACTGTCGAGTTGGCAGTTGGTTTCGAGCAGTCAGCTTCTTATAAACTTGCTCTCTAATAATTGAAATTTCCATTGTTTAATTTTACTTCTCTTCAATTCATTTTCTTGTGAAATTTTATAATATACTATGAAATGAAAATGAAAGGAAGAAATTGCATTAAAACAACTTCATATTTCCATATTACGTGATGAACGTACCCATTTTACACAATTATATAAAATACCTATAGTACAACTACCTGGAACAAAAATTGTCAATTTGCATAGCATTTCCAAAGAAGTAGTTTAGTTTTTTGCAAAATATGATACACATAAGCAGCAGCATATTTCCTGTGACTTTCATTAATCTCGATTGGAAGTTCTGGTTGTACAAAATAATATTTCGTATGCAACTTCTACATATTTGAACATCATGTTTCACACTATCAGAAACCTATTACAGAGAAACTTTCAACTTCAAATCAATGAGGAATTCCTGTCATTCATTCAACAACCTTGATGAAATTTCCTGATAAACAGTATTTATGAGTTATGAATAGAAGGAACTCACAATAAGTACCTTTTGTACTAAATTTGATAATTTATTTTCTTTGGTTCAAACTTGAACATTGTCAAATACATTGAATCTCATTTACTTTTAAATTTGGTTAATTGTAGAAAAGAAACGTACTTATTCTTGAATAAACTGAAACGAAAATTCTATTTGAAATAGCACGGTCTTATTGACATCCAATATGAAATATTTTAAATACAATTATAGTGGATAGCTTTCAATATTCATATGATACATACTCTAAATGAACTAACGAAAACTTTATTCAGTTTCTTCCAGAAAAATATTATTATACAAAAGAGCTCAATACCTATTAATATATGACATTTGTCATATTTTTCGAACGACTGTCAAAATTTTTTCTCAAAGGATATCCCATCATTTTGTAAGATCCCCAAAATACAGGACATTTATCAACGCATAGAGGTTATAATGACAATGAAAGAAAAATAAAATATGTGAATTCTGAGTACATTTCCTGAGCATGCTGAAAAAAATGTACATTAAAATACATAAATAAACCTCAAATTACGTTCACCTAACTTTCAAACATTATTGTAAGTCTCCTTAACTCCTTTTTATTATAACATTCCATTTGAATCATATTGTTTAGGTTAGAATAACCTCAAAATGTTGAATTTATGAATTTTGCAAATTTTCGGGAGACTTCGAGAAAGATTTGAAGGTTTCAGCGCGCCGTATTACGAATAAATAAGTGTTGCCGTTTCCGGAAGGTCTGAAAGATTTGGAACAGAGCCGAAGTTACGTAAATGTTCTTGAACAATTCGTAGTTGTATATAAGAAGAGAGCGTGAAGCGCAGACAATTGAGTTGGAATACAGAGCGCGAATAACTGGACAAAGTGTAAGAGGTAAATTAAGCAGTATCGATTGTTTTATATGAATTAGTCATTTAGTTTAGTGTTATTATTGTTTAGTCTACTTGTAAATTAACTAGTTAGAGTTTTGTATTGTTGAACTGTTTGATTTGAACCCACAAATAATTTGAAGAACTAAGAAGCGTTACAATAGTAATCCCATCGGTAGACCTTATGACTCAACACACCCAAAATCTAATAAATACGCTGCGTTCAATTCAATGATTCATAGGGCTTTCTCTCTACCATTATCCGAAGAAAATAAGTCCAGGGAAGTTTCAACTATTAAAGAAATAGCTAAAAAGAATGGATATCTCTCAAATATAATAAACGGAATGATCCGAGAAGAACAAACACAAATAGCATTTCATAATATTTTCACACGTATAAAATCAACTAATACAGATAAATATTGTACATTAACATATTTTGGCCCTACCAGCGAAAAGATTGCAAATGTCATTTCAAAACAGAATAAAAAATTCGCTTTCAAGACCCTCATGAAACTCTCCCAGGAATTTTTTAATAGGAAAGATGAAACTGATAAATTTAACAAAACTGGAGTTTAAAAATTGTCCTATATGTATTGTGAAGGCGTCTATATAGGTCGAACTGGTCGTTCGTTCAAAACGAGATATAAAGAGCATCAATCACATTACAATAACCAGAGAACAGACGAATCTAGTTTTGCTTCATATCGAGAATGGCCATCATTTTCCACCCATAGATGAACTTCAAATTTTTCACTGAATACCTAAGGACAAGAGTTAGAACCCCCCATAGAGATAGATAATCTACTGAATGACCAGTATGGCCCGGCTTATTCGACCATATTTGAAATCTTGAAATAATACCAGCTTTTATCATAATTAGTTTATTACCTCTTGTTTGCACCCTTATTAGGGGACACGGTAGTGCCCCCGCCAAGTCGAGCGCGAAGCAAACACACATTCTTTACTGGAACCATTTCGACGCATTTTCAGGCTCCTATTTGAGAACCTCTGGATAAGACCAGAACGCAGAAGTTTTTGTCATCCAGTAAGCTATAATCACATTCATGAAATCCAAAATTTCTGTAGTCTGTAGATTAATTAGTTCCGAAGTAAAATGATAGCAAAATTTCGCATTTATGAATCACTCATGAACATCAGAATAGAACTGGTATTTCCCATAAACTCAGAGAGCTGAAATTTGGTACAGAGTTAGGTAAAATTATAAAAACTAGGATAAACGAAGATCTGTAGTACCTGGTGACCCTGATTAGAAAACAGAAGAGCCCAACCAAACTATTAGAGATCGACTTACCGCTTTTACAAAAAATATTCAACTTAGTGCGCCGCTTCATTTGTTTATCAAAAATCGAAGGTCTGAAGTATCTGATGAAGAATCCTCAGCTGGTCTCAGCTGAAAAAAAATCGACTGTCATTGCAAAAATTCAGCGTAGTGGGACACATCTTCTAATTTAATCTAGCTTATAGCGCCCAGAGTCACTGCTGGGCGAAAGCCTCCCCTTCTGCTTTTGATACGCATATAAATAAAATTGAGTCAATACTCTGGATAATACTACTTATACTTACAATTTTCAAAAAGAAATAGCAAATGGGCAATACGAAAAACAGTTGCTAATGTAGAAGAATCAGAACCCGAAAAAAGAAAAGAAAGATTTGTAATAATAAGAAAACTACCGCTAAAAAGAAAGAAAATTGACTCTTGGAAAACGTTGATTGAATAACCAGTCAATTGTAGGCTTGATAAAACTGCGTATTTCAATAATACTTATAAATAGGAGAGCCTGAAACAAACACTATAAAAAATATTTCCAGTACAAACGGACTTCTAATCATTGATAGAAGCCCGTCTGTACGTCTATTTTATGTTAGATCGGTGGCCGATTTAACGTTCCAAAAAGATGAGAGCAGATGACAGCATTGTCAATGCTGAATGCATGTGTTGCACAATCAATAAGATACTTGCGTCTAATTTCCAATATCAGTATGGGCTATTATCTCGCTTAACAAACATACGTAGTTACAACAGATATAACATTACGAGTAAACAAAATTGACTTGTACCTACCCATTAACGTATAAAGAATGTTCAACGGCCAAGTCACACAACTTGCCGGCCCGATGGCGTAGAGGATATTCAATCCCCACAAAGTCGGTGTGATTTTTCGGATTCTAGGAATCGCTTGAGTATCCATCTTTCGGAGGAGATGTAAAGCCGTCGGTCCTGTCTAACAGAGATGTGTTGGACATTGAAGATCCCCCTCCCCTCAACACGAGAAGGGTTCGGCAAAATTCCCGGGTTTGTGTGGTGACAGAATTCCCCAGCCTGTCATTGGCCGAAAGGCGGAGCACGTTAAAGAAATAGCAAACGTTTACTATAATAGTAAAAAATCGCAGTAAGGAACCTTAGACATGGCACGACTTTGTCTAGATTTCATTACTCTTTAGAGATAAACGAGCAACTCCATCGAGACTTGGCTAGTTTTTCACAGAATATTTTTGGTGGGATTAATTTTGTATCTACATGTTCATATATGTATGTATGTTCACTTTAGTCCATTACTTGTTGTCAGCTGAAGATGGTCGAGAGACCGAAACCGTAATCCTGAATTTCAATAAATCTCTTGTGACGATATAATATACATTTTGATTTTCTTATTATCATCGTATCAAAACTCGGTTTTCAGGTTTTAAGGCGGCTTTAACAATGAGGAAGACAATTGTGGAGATGTATTACGAGATAAAAACGTCTATTTTAAATGGAAAATTGAAACAAAAAAAACGCAAAGCGCCTTTCTCAAAGGATAAAACGTCTAATAAAAGGCATTTAACAATACACTCTATTCATTGAGTACGAAGGTCGCTTTACTTAAATATTTCGTTTGTTTACGATCTCAAAAACACCGACTGCGGGAAGGCGGCTGATGTCAAAGGAAAATCCAAACCAATGCAGCGGCGATATTTAAAAACAAACTATAGGCGTAGTAGTTATAAGGTTTATTTTACTTTTTTATTAGTCCATGTGACGACGCATTTATGAAGGATACCGAATACTATTTATTAATACATAGATATGTACCGATGTAACGATTAGATCTGCGAATAACGAAATCGTCAGCCGTGACTATAAGATTCGGGCCGCATTTTTGTTTATCTGCGAATAGTGAAAATGCTAAAGTAGAAAGCTCAAATAGAGAGCTTTTACTATATTGAAAACTTGTACATATACACTCAATTCCGGAGTTTAAAATAATTTTAAAAAATCATTTTGAATTGAAGAATGCACTGATTTATTTCTTTATTTGATCTTTTATATCTCGAAGAACAAGCCTTAGAAAAAAAACAAGCCTTTCACAAAGCTTTATTATTCTCGCTGAAGAATAACCTTCTGAAGTTTACTTAAAACTTCTTGCTATTATTCATAATTTCATATATTTGTCCTCAGGTGATATATTTGACATATTATTTCCATAAATGAGATCGAATATTATTTTTCTATAGTTCTCTCGGTTACCGTTCACGAATTTGGTTCCCTCTGTACATTTCTCCGAAACTCAAAAGTCTATTTTAATATTTAGTACTTCCGTTTCTGTCATAGCCATACGATGCTTGTGGAATATGTCAGTAGCACTGGTATGTAATTAACACTTGATAACTTATCTGGGTTCTTCGGATGTCATAGCTCCATAAACGCTCAGTCGAGGAACATAACACAACTTAGATAAACTGCAAATGGTGTTCGTTCTGTCGAGAATTAGGGCAAGAGGGTGTGAATGAAAAAGTAGATGTATGTCATGTCACAGATCGACACATGCAAATGGTTTCTAATCTTATTTATGAGGGGTGGTATTTATGTTTGATGTCTTCTTGAAGTTGATTTATCGAAGTTTCATAAAAATAACTTAATCTGGCTTTTTTTTTTGATAATTGAAGAAACTTTTCAAGAACCATATCAAGTGAATTTCTAAACCATTATAAACTATGACTGAATTAGGGTCCTGACAATAAAATGAGTTGCTAAAGCAAGTTTGTTTCATGACGCCAAGGGTAGAGTAAGAAAAGGCGAACCGCAACAAATGTAACCTTCCGTTCACGTTGAAATCATCGGTCGGTTAGAAACAAAAATTACTTGAACGCCTCCGGGTCTTATCCTCACGGCCTGAGGCAGATTGATTGGTAATTTTTCTCATACCCTTACCAGTATAGAACTGCAACAAGCACTGTAGTACCTATACAATAATTAAAATTGAGCACTCGACCAAAAGCCCTAACAAAGCCGAAAACAGGCAACTGTAATATTAATTTAAGCACACGACACACGCGATAGCTTCAGCATGTTTGTTCTTTTGTTCTTCACTGCTTTCATAAAATAAGAGGGTCACGTGGCGGCCTAAACAAAGAATTATATCCCAGGCATTGAAATGGCCGCCAGAATAAGGGAAAATAAAAAATTCGATAATGAATTCGGGAGAAATTAGCCGTTAAAACAAAAGTTTTATTATGCTCTAGAAACCGAAAAATCGTCTAATTACTTTCTTGATTCTTTTCGAAAAACGACGAGACCGATTTAAATAACCAAGACGACGATGACAAAGGCCCGATGGCACTCTTGATTTTTAGGGAGAAGGAAAATTAGCGGTTCACTGATTATTTTGCGGTAATTGTCTGCGAAGTTCTCAGGATTGTCATTAGCAATAATTGATGGGTGGAATTCTATTGGGACATCGGCGGCGGCATGGCAGGGCTGGTATTGAATAAATTATGGGTTCTCAATTAGGGTACAATCGAAGAAAAGACTTGGAACTTCCGAACTAGTTTTTGGCTTGTTCGGGGATTTCGTTTCGGTATTCGTCACACGGAAACTTTTTTACTATAACAGATATTAATTTACTATTAAAGCTTACTGGTATGAAGAGATTTTGATCATTTGGCGAAGATTATCTTCTACATCGTATTATAAGGATCCAAATAAAATGATTCCAATACATCAAAAAGTGCACTGTAAAAATATTTCGCTTGCACACATATTGAATACAGGAGGTTTCCTGTTCGCGGATCTACATCAGTTGGTAATTCATCAGCTAAAATAAGAAAATCCCTTCATAAACATTTATGGCAGCGAGTTAGTGTAGCGGTTTTACTCTTTTCCTGGAAACGATAATAAAAAATACTGACATAACCGTATCGAACTGAAGGTTTCTGCAGAATCTTAAACTGATTGCACTTTCCGTCTCTAAAGAAAAAATTAAAAATCGCATTTTGTGTTTCTTATTCAAGCAGCCATACCTCGAAAAAAAGAGGTCCAAAAACAGTTATTTCACGAATCTTGCTTGATTTAGATAAGAAATTGCAACCTGAAATAGGTCCGTGTACTTAATAATCACTGAAAATATAAAAATTCGATGTATATTGAAGCATCCTATGTAACTTTTGAAGCTGGAAAAATGAGTTTTCCAACCCTTTTTAGGAGAAATTAAACTGGTAAAGGCCGTATCCTGCTCTGATTTTTCGGTTTCGAGTTATGAACGAGAATTTAATTTTCGTAATTTTCAGGTATTATTGGAGTTAGAGCTTCAAACTCAAGATTCTGCAGGCTTTATTTTTGGAAAATGCAATGATGGGAGTAAAAATATTTCAATATTTCAATGGTTTCGTATGACAGTTTTGACATAAAATTGTTTTATTTCAAAAACGAATACAATCTATCCAAATTGCCTTAATTTTTCCCATTTCATGGGAATCATATTTCATCAGAAATTTTTTAAATTGACTTAACCACAAAAAAATCGGGTCAGCTACAATTTGTTGTATTTTAATTTTTGATATCTTGCAATACGTTCAATCTAAATGATTCAATATTTTTCTTTAGAAAAACAATTTCTTGATAGTCATATTCCATCGATTTTTTTTTTAAAAGACTTGGTTTATTTTCATTTTGTGGTATCTCGCAATATGTTCAACCCAAATGATTCAATTTTTTTGTTTTTAAAATCAATTGATTATCATTCATTTATTTGGAACGAAACTCAAAGGCATAGATGTGCTTAGACATAGACCGTCAAGGTTGTTTCAACAAACTTCCTGGCTGCTTACGCAATGCATCAATCACTTTATTCTTCTCAGTCTAGGGAAACAAATATTTGATCATTCCTCAATTTTTATTTCAATAATTTATTCAAAACAATGGCGGATATACAATGCAGCTAGGCCAATCATCCATTTTGAAGTTCTGAACTGGAACCTGAGAAAAAACTCCACAGTTTGTCACGTTTTGTCATAGATACAATAAATCGAATATGTCAAATGCTAAACCAAGTTCACATTTCTTTGAAAGAAGAATGCAGGTAACATCTGAAAAAATTACCAGAATTATGGCGTGCCTCGAAGATGGTCGAAGTCAAAGATATACGCCAAGATCTTACTGAAATACTTTTTGATTGATTGAGAGAAAGAAAGATGAAGAACTACTTCTTCATTTACGTATGGAATAAAACCTCCTTCTCTATTTGAGCTCAAGAAGGAACAGATACTGATTACTACCCGTCTTAATTCAGAGCAATATTAATTTTATACAATTTGAAATAAGACATCCATTTAGTGTACCTACACTCAACCTAATTTATATGGAATCACCCGATATTATGAATATTACCTCAGGGATTTTGAAAATTTCGAAGGATTGCTAGAATTGATCTTTTTGGAGATATTTTAATTGATGAAAGAAATAAATTAAGGTTTATTTTAAGAAGGAAACAAATAAAAGAAAATACAATACTCTTTCCGCATGTAGTGAAAAAAATGAAAATTGTTTTCTCACGGAGTAGGTGTTTTTCACGATCTCAGTAGCTTGTATTACCTGCTCTTGCCTTGATACAAGCCTGAATCTGTCTAGACATGCTTTGGATTAGGTTTTCGACCTCCTATGGGGTGATATACTGCCACTCTTCTGCGGCGGCTGGAATGAGCTGTTGTGGGGTTCTTGAATTATCCTAGCACGACATAATTTTCTTTTTGAGATTATCCCATAAATGTTCGATAGGATTTGGGTCTGAAGAGCAAGTTGATCAGTCCAAAATAGCGATTTCCTCGCGCGAGGTTGCTGGTATGCTGAAGAGCATTATCTTGCATAAAAGTAAAATTCTCATCGTGAGCACCTCACGAGTGTCTCACTATGTGTTCCAGCACTAAGTTCACGTAATTTCTAGCCATTATCTTCACAGGAAACCAAATCAAATCTGTTTTGCTTCCCAGCATAATGCCAACACAAAACATCACACTGCCCCCTTGGTATTTCGGAATTCGTTTTGCTGCTTGGAGTCTAGCTTGTCTTCCACGATCCCTTAAAACCTGAATGAATGAAAAAAAGAGCATCTCGCTAATTCTTAATATTCCAATTTTGGTCCTCGATACACCAATTAAGTCTGTTAATTTTTTGTTGGCTGGTTAGCTCTTGAACTCTTAAGGGGCCTTCTGCTGTATAAGAAGTCTTTGACGTTTCGTTTCGACTGATAAAGTGATGCCTGTTACTTCCAGAAACTGCCTTTGTAGTATAGGGTGCAACGCACTATGATCTCATCTTGCAAATTAGCACAAAAAGCGGTCTTGTTCTTCATAAGTGGTCTTCCTACGACTTCTTCTAGGCCTATTTTGCAGAGATTGTAGCTCCACGTATCAGGCGTAGGTTTTTGAAACCATCTCCTGTGATACCCCCATTGTGGCCGCTATATCCCTCTGTCACCCCTTCTTCAACGAGAGCAATTATTCGACCCCTCTACACATCGGACAATCCAACGTAAGGCATTTTCAATTATGATTATAGGCTTTTTTAAATTTTGATATTCACAGTTACAAATCTCAGTGACGACTAAGTACAATATCCTGAGTGATAATTCAACATTTCACACTCTCCAGTTTTATTTTTACAACAAAAAACTTCATTCTTCACAAGTAGTCAAAGATCCATGGTCAAAAATAATCAATAATGTGAAATACCGAGTGATTCCATTTAAATTATGTATATCCCAGCATAGACAGGAGGTTAAAATGGCAATATTGTAAAGTTGATAGAACTGACAGAAATTGATTCCGTACGCATATTTTATCGTGAACTAAACTTCTGAAAGCATTGATCTTCACGAGAATGTTATCATGAACATTAATAAGTTAAAATTTCTGTTATTTCAAATCTATTTCATTTCATACATACTTGTCAAAAAAATTAATTTTTACTACCTGAATGTAAAAGATACAAATAAATAACTTGGGATAATTCGTCACCTGCTCTAGAAAAATTCTATCTTCCACATCACAAAAAGAAGGAGCTATGTTTGAAATTGTATTTAAACATTAGCGGCTAATGATCATATTCAGCGTAATTCTCAACGACTGCTCAAATCATAAGTTCATCGTTAACGACCCAAACGACAGGAAATAAAAAAAAAATAATTCTCAACGATTACGACTACATGATAAGCGATGAGCCATCATCGTAATGGACGGCCCAAGAAAAACGTACCTTCACCATTTCAGATTTTCAATGAAAATTTAAATATCGACAATTATAATGAAATTTTTCTCCAACATATAGAGTGTTGAGTAGAAAGTAAGGCTCTATGTGAAATTGAGAACATCTAATTTTAGCATAGTCTGGTCTACCGTGCATTATTCTAGAAGGGCTACAAATTAAAAATAATTGGTTATCCACTCGCGGGCCCCGTGAAATTACCTGTGCAGTCAACAGATTCGATTCCGCTAGATTTTTTATAGCGTTTTTGATTCATTCGACCGGTATTCTGATACAATTCATAAAGAGGGCTGAAAAGGTTTTACGAGGTGCTACAGCAATACATGTTCAATATGCAATACGCAGCAAAAGAAAAAGATATGATCTTTGATTTGTTCATAAATGCCATTAATTTGAACATTTGTTATAAACATTACTGTATTTTACAGTTTAGGTTTTCATTCTGGAAATTGTGCTGGATGGAGTCGAAATAATTTGTTAGATTGAAAATAGGGTAGAATCATGTCTGTATTAATTCGATTTTCGACTTACTAATACTTCTTTCTTCTTTCACAGCCTCATCTCGTCCACTGCTGGACATAGGCCTCTCTTAACCTTTTGCAATTTGACCTGTCTTGGGCATCCTGAATCCAATTTGTGGAGATCCTTTTTATGTCGTCCGTCCATCTTGTTGTACTACTACTACTACTTCCTACTAATTAATTCTTCAATGGATACACCCATTACAAATCAATAACATATTGAACAAAAAGCTACCTAATCAGTTATGATTTTCACTGATTGAAAATGATATTCTTCATAAATCTATGAAGAGAACTCTATGATTTTCAATGTACTGTTGCCACAGAACGTACTTTACGATCTTTACATTTGTCATTTGTTCTCTTCTTATTAATTTTTCCCGAAATACGAAATAATATGAGTTATGCGATCAGAAATAATGATTAAAATGCTTTCCAGAGCAGGTCGAACTGTCGTTTATTCTGCGAATTACATTTATGAGTTGGAAGTATAAGTTTTCTTCCGAAATTTTCTTATTATTTCAATTTTCTCGGAAAAGTCAGATACTTTCATACAGAAAAAAAAGATGTTTAACATTCCAAAACTAATCGAACAAAAATAAGTGGTTATTTCCAAAAGTGACAGGACTACGTTCCAGGCTTTTAGAATAACAGTTACTTGGGGCGTTTTTCTCGGAACCTCCAACATATAACATGCAAACACCAAAGTCACTACATTCTCATTATGTGTTAGATTTCAATCATTTGAGAAGCATATGTCAAATCAGTAATGAAACTTAGTGATCGAATTTGGCGCAGCTATATAATAAATCTCGATGGATTTTTCTCAATGCTTTCAGCTAAGATGTACGCCAAATGCATTCAAATATTTATTTTTGGAAGTCTCGTCTTGAAAGATCCCTTTTTTCGAATCGAGCGCATGAATAAGAGAACGGATTCAAAAATTCATCTGCTATAGTAGAAATTAATTTTCTACCTCTATTTAATTTCAAGAAAGTTGTATAGTCACGATCGAGCGCGCGAAACTCATTTTTCGTTTCTTCATATCGTTTTCGAGCAGTCATGTCTTTATGTCGCAATTTTGTTTTCTTGATGTACTTATTTATTTACGATCAACAATCCAGCCTCTGTGTTCTCGAATCTGGAGCGATATTGAAGTCGTGTAGTATGGTCGGTAACAGCGGGTTCATGATTGCCGACTGCTTTATGGGACGCAGTGGGTGGCAACCCTGATAAGCCGAGAGAGAGTCTGATTGTCTTCTGTGGTTCTGCGAGTCTTCTTCCCACATGGCCTTTGACCCGGAATTTTTTAGGATGATTCGTTTCGATTGCGTTGCTTGTTCTTATTGCATTTGGATTAATGGAACTGTAAATTTGTGATTTTCTCATGATTGTATGCGGAGTTCGTGCATACGTGAATGAAGATTTTTTAAGGAGATTTTCATTATACGGTATTGTAGAAAAGTGGAATTTAAGTAAGGAAATATCCTAATTCTATTTTTATTTTATGTTGAAAGAATATTTTTGTGGGAAGTTTCGATTTTTCGACAAGTAGTTGTCTAATATTATAATTGTAAAATATTGAATAACGAAACATAAAAACATAACTGTTATTACTTTAACAATTTATAATACAGACCATATCCTCAGAATACGGACCTACTTCAGGGTGTGATTTCTCAGCTGGCAAATGAGAAAGATTTGTCAATTAACTTTTTTAAGGGCTTCATTTTTCGAGATATGGCTGCTCGAAGTAAATACATAAAAAGTGGTTCTTCATTATTCTTGGCTAACGAAGGAAGCACTTGACTTACATTCTGGCAAAAAGCTCAGTTAAAATACTACTCTCATGTCAGTAGTTTTTCATTCATTTATTTCTTCTGGAATTGTATGGATTATTGAATCCTTTTTGAAAAGTAACTTTGACTATGATTATTATGTTTTTCTCGAAATATTATTATTTTTGGAAGAAAATAAATTATGTAATCACTTGCTACCTAAATTTCAAGAATCTCGGACAATTTCGATTGATTTATACTGGGTGATTCACCAGTGAGACAGTGCTCTGTAGCTCGTACACTCTTGAAGATTTTATTTTTGTTCGAACGGTATTGTATTTAGAAAGTAAGATTCTACTTCATCAATTTATTTTGCAGTAAACAGGGTGTCCCAATTTTCTATAAAAAAATCTTGGCTGGTTTTTCAAATTGGAAGACCACTTTTTCGTTGAAGATTCAGGAGCAGCCTAAACTCTGCTATAATATCTTTAAGTTATAAGTTTTTTTGGTGAGTAGTTTCGTCACAATAATTTTTTTCCGTAAAATTCATGAAAATAGGATCTCACATCATCGCATTCTCCTTCGGCCAGAGATGATGAACACTCTTTTCGTTTCGTTTTCTTATTGCCAACGATAGCTTTATTCATGAATTGAAATAGATTATCCTCATTTTATACAGGAGTACCTCAAAAAATTATGAAATATTGTAATTTTGAAAATATTATATCCTGATTTTTCAAATAGAACATGAATGTATTTTATTATTCATGTCAACGCATAAAATATTGTGCTATATTTTTGCAGAAGTAACCTTATCTTTATTTTCGAAATATTCTACTATTTGTGAACATTTTTGATGAAAATTCTACAAACCGTATCAAACTCATTAACATGCACCATTATTCGCAAAGAAGTTTTTTCTGTTATGATTCAAGTAGTAAAGAATGAAGCCTAAACAAAATAATTCTTTCAACGAATGATAAAATCAAGATGATTAAAACGTAAATCGAGGTATGTTTGACATTTTTTTTATTTGTGCCTCCTTTCAGGTGTACGGACATATCATATTCTGCATTTTACATAGTGAACTTATCAGTGTTTCGTTATTGACAATTGACTACCATAATGTTATCCAAAGAAGAAATTTTTATTCTGGGTGAATATGATAGAAATTCTCTGTTGGCAAGTAGAGTTTATGCACAAAGGTTTCCTAGTAAGAGGCATCCTGATGCAAGATGCTTTGCAAAACTTCTAATTAGATTTATCGAAACTGGTAATATCGCTTACAAAAAACATGAAACACCAAAAACTGCTACAGCTGAACACAACCAGTTATCAGTTTTGTTGACAGTGACAGAGGACCCATATAAAAGCCAAAGAGAGATTTCTCAGGTAACAGATATAAGTGAAACTTCCGTCCAAAGAATCTTGAAAGTGAATAAATTTCATGCATATCATGTACAGCTGCTCCAGAAACTGAACAATGAAGACTATGCAAATCGAATCAATTTTTTCAATTGGGCATGTGACAGAGTAGCGTAAGATCCAAATATGTTTAGCAGAGTTCTTTTCTCGGACGAGGCACCTTTCCAAAAGAATGGGCTTGTTAACAGGCACAACTTTCATTATTTCGCCAAGGAAAATTCACACCTCATGAGACAAATAGATCACCAGCATCGTTGGTCCTTGAATGTATGGGCCGCTATATTAGATGGATATCTAATTGGCCGCACTTTTTCGACAGGCACCTCAATAGTGAAATGTATTCAGATTTTCTTCAAAATCATCTACCAATGTTACTTGGCGATGTACCAGAACATACAAGACAAGATTTGTGGTTTCAGGACGGAGAACCGGCACATTGCTCACATTAGGTTCGGGAGCATTTGAATCAAGTATTTCCAAACAAATAGATAGGACGTGGTGGTCCTGTTAGATGACCAGCTAGGTCTTCGGACCTCACAAGTCTAGATTTTTTTTGTGGGGTTATATTAAGGACATCGTTTACCAGATTCCTTCTACAACACAGTTGGATGTGAGACAGAGAATAGTCGACGCCTTTCAGTCAATTAATCCGCAAATGTTGTCGAGAGTTCAACGGTCTTTTCTTAGAAGGATTGAGTTGTGCCTACAAAGAAACGGGCAACATTTCGAACACTTATTGAAATTGTTCAATACCTTGTAGATCATCTCACCAAAAATCATTCTCTTACGTATTTCATACACAACTACCTTAAAATATCTCCATTTTTCTGTTCCATTTGAAAAAATCAAGATATGATATTTTAAAAATTACAATATTCAATAAGTTTTTTGAGTCACTCCTGTATAAAATGAGGATAATCTATTTCAATTCATCAATGAAGCTATCTTTGGGCAATAAGAAAACGAAAGGAAAAAAGTATTCATCCTCTCTGGTCGAAGGAGCATGCGATGATGTGAGAGACTATTTTCATTAATTTTAACGGACTTAAAATATTGTGACGAAACTACTCACCAAAAAACTTGTTACGTAAAGACATATAGCAGAGTTTAGGACGCTCTTGAATCTTTAACAAAAAAGTGGTATTCCGATCTGAGAAACCTCCCAAGATTTTTTTATAGGAAATTGGGACATCTTGTTTATTTCAAAATAAATTGCTGAAATAGATGTTTACCTCCTGAATGAAATACCGTTCGAACAGAAATGAAATCTTCAAGAGTGTACGAGCTTCAGAGCACCGCGCCACTGGTGAATCACCCAGTATAGTACTTATAATAATTGAAAAGTATTGTAATTTATGTCTGTTTTTGTAGATTTTTCGGTTGTTTTCATATAATTCAAAAAAATGAACTCAAAGGCTATTAATCTCAGAAAATATGTTTTAATTTTGTATTTTTGCATTTTAGTTCATAAATTGATGAAAAATTGCGTACATTTTTGGGCATCATTAGTCGGAATTGAAACTATCTGATTGCAAATTTGACTTCATTCCTTACGTTCAGAGGTTTTTCCGAAACAAACCCCGAGGTATTATAGATTCTTTGTCGGTATGGCAGGTAGTTATTGTCTGATTGGGACCCTTACTTATATAATTTATGGGTTTTATACGTCAGATCAGATCTCATTTATATATTTAGTTAAAGTGAGAGTGAAATCCAACCGGATCAGGAATTAACCATATTTGGAACTGCAAGTGGAAGGTGAACATTTTTTCAGCATGGAGTGTGTGAAAGTAATTGTAAGTACTCAATTTTTGTATAAATAAAATAAAATAGTCTTGTATTATTTCCACAATGTTTATTTTCAATACACACAGTTACGTAATTTTCAAGTATTCTAGAGCTAACAGTTATGAGAAAGGAAGAATTTTAGTTGACTGCTGAGAGTGAAGAATTTTGGATTCTCACAAAGTTTGTTAATTTCCAAACTTTCCAACAGATTCATTGCCATCTCTTCATTGAATTTGTGGAGAATTTCTAAATTATCTAATGTTATTATGTGATTTGTAGATCTAATATAGTGAAAAACTGCCGATCTGTTATCTGGGGAGAGATGTTCATTAAAATTTCCACCTATCTGGCTGGCCTACTTAATCTATTGCATATCGGGTATTTTTTGATACTGCTAAGTTTATGATATTCTTCAGGGTTTTCAAGACTGAAACAGACAAACAGACCACTTTTTAGATTTACTCAATAGAATAACCTTCACTTCTGGAATTTAAAAGCATACCTGTTAGCTTTAGATACTTGAAAATGACGTAACTGTCGTGAGTATTGAAAAACATTGTTGAAATCAGACAAAATGTTTCATTTTATTTAAATTGAAATGAATTTCCTAAAATAAATGCATCATCAATTACATTAACTCAATTTTTTATTTAACTATAAAAATATAACTTTGAACTGAATTTATCACTTCTGCACCAACATATATTTCGGAACGTCATAGTTGAATTTGAGATTAAAGAGAAATAATTAAGATTAGAGTGAATGAATATTTTTGTCTTGTGTAAAAAATTCTTTATTCTGAGTAAGAAGACGTACAAATTTGTAACCTTTGAATTTGTTGTAGATTCCAAATGAAAAATTCGAACTAACGAAAGCTGAAATGAGAATATTCCGGGACACATAATTACAAATGCATTTCTCTCGTGAAATTGATCAATGAATTCAGAAATAAAAGTATGAGGGGTACCGCATCCTTTCTCTGAAACTTCACATTCCAAGATATTCAATTGAAAGAACATTCCATTGAAAAAAAATTAGTAATGTAAACTTGGGATGATTTGTAATGATACATTGCAATTTTAATACCCTCGATGAATTCGGAAAAATAATGCAGATTATGGACACTCAACCAAATTTATATAGAATGTTTTTAACCATGGATCTGTGACTACTTGTGAAGAATTAAGTTTTTTGTTGTAAAAAAACTGGATAGTATTATAAGAAATGTTGAATTATCACCACATGTTCGGGATATTGTACTCAGTCGTCACTGAGATTTGAAACTGTGAATTTCAAAATTTAAAAAAAGCCTATAATCATAATAGAAAATGCCTTACGTTGGATTGTCCGATGTGCAAAGGAGTCAAATTGTTTTGTTTGTTTGTTTTTCCTTTAACGTGCTCTATTTCTGCCTTTCGGCTAATGACACGCCGGGGAATTCTGTCACCTCACTAACCCGGGAATTTTGCCGAACCCCTCTCGTGTCGAGGGAAGGGATTTTTAATGTCCAACATATATCTGTTAGACAGGACTGACGGCTTTACATCTCCTCCGAAAGATGGACACTCAAGCGGTTCCCAGAATCCGATATATCGCACCGACTTTGTGGGGATTGAACCCAGGTAACTCTGCGTAGGAGACGAGCATCATATCCCATACGCCACCGAGCCGGCTGAGGAGTCGAATAATTGCTCGCGTTGAAAAAGTGGTGACACAGAAGGATATATCGGCCACATTGGGGGTATCACAGAGGGTTATTTCAAAAACCTACGCCCGATACGTGGAGGCCTGCAAAATAGGTTTAGAAGAAGTCGTAGGAAGATCACTCCATAAGAACAAGACCGCCTTTTTTGCCAAATTGCAAATAGAGACCCTAGTGCGTCGCTCCCCATACTCCAAAGGCAATTTCTGAATGCAATAAGCATCAGTGTATCAGTAGAAACGATATGTGAAAGACTTCGTTCGAGGGGTTTATACAGCAGAAAGCCCTTAAGAGTTCCAGAGCTAACCAGCCAACAAAAAATTAACAGACTTAATTAGTGTATCGTTCACCAAAATTAGAATATTAGGAATTGGCGAAATGTTCTTTTTTAGGATGAGGCCAGAATTGGTGTTCGATCAGATGACCGCCGGATTCGGATTTTAAGGGGTCGCGAAAGAGAAGCTAGCATCCGAGCGAGACAAATTCCGAAATACTGAGGGGGCAGTGTGATGTTTTGGTATGGCATTATGCTGGGAAGCAAAACAGATTTGATTTTGTTTCCTGTGAGGGTAACGGGTATAAATTACGTGGACCTAGTGCTGGAGCCCATATTGAGACGAGACGAGATTGGCGAGTTGTCTACGGTGAGAATTTCACTTTAATGCAAGATAATGCTCCTCCACATACCAGCAACCTCGCTCGATATTATCTTGAAACAGAGGGAATCGCTACTTTGGACTGGCCAGCTTGCTCTCCAGACCTAAATCCTATTGAACATGTATGGTTTAATCTCAAAAAGAAAATAAGATCTCCCCAGGAAAATCCAAGAACCCCACAACAGCTCATCCAAACTGTCACAGAAGATTGGCAGAATATCACCCCAAAGGAGGTTGAAAACCTAATCCAAAGAGTACCTAGACGGATTCAATCTTGAATCAGGACAAGAAGAGGTAATACAAGCTACTGAGGTCGAAAAAAAAAACACCTACTCTGTGAGAAAACAATTTTCAATGTTTAACTACATTCGGAAAGAGTCTCTTATTACCTTTTATCTGTTTCTTTCTTAAAATAGAACTTAATTCATTTCTTTTTCAATTGAAATACCTCAAAAAGGATCAGTTCTAACAATACTTCGAATTTTCCAAAATCCCTGGAGTAATATTCAAAATATTGGGTGATTCCATATAAATTTAGTTCTGTGTATGAAACACGAACATGTTTCAAATACGGGAACTTATCGATGACAATACATTTTAGATAAGGGTCACTGAAACTACGGATTCTTATGGTAGGTACACGGCGCACTTCTTAATTGGTGTTCTGAAGTAAGAGAAACCAAGTATGTCGTATCTTATTGCATCCAAACCACTACAAAAACGACTAATTCAACAATATCACATTCCATACAAGATACTCCCACAAATGTTTACATACTAAATGCAGCTCTATTCCTGAATTCACTGTTTTTTATGTCGAACGCTGTACTGTATAATCAAAGCAAGGAAAATTATACGGCAATCTGAATCATGTAACGTAACTCGCACATGAGTTCCATAGAGTATCACACTGCGCCAAGAAATTATCTTACAATCTCAATATTTCAAATTTCATCTTTGGTAGGCAAATAATTACTAGAACATGTTTTTTTGGAAATGTCTGTCTAGGAAATTCGAGGTTTCTTCTTGACGCAAATGTTTTTCTCATTAGAAATAAAATTTTCACGAAACCACCACATATTGATTACAGCAGTCGTTAAACAATTTTTGCGAGCGTTATTTAAGAACTTTCCTTGTCGAGACAATGGTCCGCTACTGCTAGGCACCTTCAAAGTCAGCTTCGACAGAACAGTGGAGTCCAAATCAGCACCGAAATGACGTCTCAGGGAATTTGGTTTGAACTGTGAGAGAATTTTTTTATTTGCAGTCGACGTTCGCTAGTGTATATACGTCAGAATGAGAGATATGCCCATTGCAAATTTTCACCAACCCATGGTCTTGGTGGAGATGCGATAATGGTGTTGGGGGAATTTCCTCGAACGCCCGCAAAAATCTGGTCATCGTAAATAATAAAATCTTGAATGCTCACTATGTTACAGATAAGAATTTGTTGCACCATTGGCGGCAAACATGATTGCGAACTTTTTGTTTTTGCAAGATAACGCCGGACATAAACTAGCTCATATCTATAGGAACTACCTTAAAGATTACGAAATCACTCAATGGAATGGCCTTCACGAATTCCAGACCTCAGTCCCATCGAATATTTCTGGCACATTCTCTACAGAAGATTAAGAAGCCGGCAAAACTAGCCAGGTACTGTAAATGATGTTCGAGACAGACTCATAGAAATTTGAAATGGATCAGAATGTTTTGAGATAATTAATTTTGAGTATGAACCAAGAACGTCAGGTATTAACAGGTTTTTGCGAATTCTGATTTTTACAGAAGTTTTAGAATTTTCATCATTAGATTATTTCAATTTCGATGAAAACCATTCTCATTTCGATTGTTCTCAAGCAATCCTAAGTGCTGGTCGACTACAGGAAAAATAATCTATACAATTATAGAGATTTTGAGCTTAAATTCAAAATACTTGCTGGGATCTACAACTCCAGATAAGCCGAAAGTATATGAAAGTAAATAAAGACAATTTTTTCTGGGAATTGCTTCCTATGTCCTCTACATTTTTTTGGTGCTCTAAATTCGAGGTTTTAGCACCTTTTAAAAAAAACATTTTAAAGTTGCAAATCGCACGAGAACTACAGAAACAGAAGAAGCTCTTTCAAATCTAATTTATGAGAATCTCTATCAGAGTACTTGTAGAATTGAGGGAGTTGAATATCTCATTGTGTTTTTGAATAGTGGTAGAATAATCCTTCTATTCGTTTCTATTTTTTCATAAAATATTGTTACCTCCTTAAATTAAAACATTCTTCAAAATATCTCTTCACTAACATCAGTCAATTAAAATTAGGGTGATAAATTGTAATCCCTTAACGTTGTAACAGTTTTTCAAAAGCCGATGAGATAAAAGTACAAAATCTGCATGGATAAAAACTGACATAAAAATCGTAGTAACACTAAGGATTTCTGTAGAAGTTTAAGTTCATTGCTTCTCTCGTCTGCGAAGTTATAATTAAACGCCGCATTTTATGTCACCACTTTAAGCACCTTTTCTCGAAAAGGAGGGTACAAAGAAAAATCGTTTTTCGAAAACACTTCCTCATACGGAACTCTCAGTATATTGAAGTTACATTTCGAGGTTTCATTACCACTGTGATTTTTGCAAGCGGATCAATTGATGAGATATAGTCCTCTTATATAGAATAACTAAATAGTAGATATGGTAGTGGTTGAGCTCGATTTGAAAGTTGCTAATCGAGTTAGAATAACTATAGAAATAGACGAAGCTCAGATAAATATAATCGACGAGAATTTCCAGCAGAGTACTAAAAGAATGGGAAAGGAGTTAAATATCTTATTTGTCTTAGACTAGAGAATTCTTCATAATATTTTGTGTATATACCCTTATCATATCCAAAACGTTCAAGCCCTTCTATATCGAGATATTCATTTGCGAATCATGCCAGTAAATCCCAAAAGAATTGTATGGCATTCCCAGTTTTATGGCGAAACCGTGTCTAAAGATGAGGCCCCCATTTCAAGAATCGCTATTACGAATTTTCACATTAATCATCATTGGGTTGAATAAAGTCTCTATCAAATTGAGGAATGCCGTCATTACTGCCTATTTACGGCCAATGCCTGGGTTGAGATTATTAGGGATTATTTAATTAGACCGTTTCTTCTGACAGAAGGTTAAATAGTGCATTTGCCAGAAAAAGAGTTAACTTCGTTGCTCGAAGATGTGCCACTTCTAATTACAAACAGAATATGGATTATGTATGCTGCACATTTGAATGATACCATGAGAATATTCGAATCTTGTATAAAATAACCGATGGGTCATAGGGGTCATAGGGGACCAGAACCTTGGTCACCTAGGTTTGCAGATTCCAACAATCAGAATTTTCTTCATGTAGACATCTGAAAATTTGGGTTTACAGCACTCCTGCAAAAACACTGGGAAAATTGAGAACTAAGATAATAGCTTCATGTGACTTCATTAGAAAAACTTAGGGATATTTCAGAATGTGCGCACAAATATGCGAATAATGCAGAATAATGTATTTCCTAGGGTAGAAATCATTTTCGGCATTTCCTTTACTGTTATCTCGAATGATATACCATTAGTTATTGTTATCGAAATAATTCGGGAAGACTTTGATGTTAGAATTCTTATTATTTTTTTTCGTTTTCATTGTTACCCTGTTTAAATAAAATCATTTTTTCAAAATATCTGACTAGTAATATCAGTCAATTAGAAAGAAGACTGTTGAATTGTTATGTCTTGAACGTTGTAACAGTTTCTTAAGAGCAAATACTGGGAAAGAGGAACATCATTGGAAAAAATATCTTTAAGCCTCCAACGAGGCTTGCAATTGATGGAATGACGTCTGTTTATTCTTGGTGATTATTATCTCGTGACAGTGACAGATATGAAAAATCTGTAAAAGACAAAAGAGTTATCGAATTGAACGGATAATTAGATTACACCAAAAAATAGCTGAAAGGGCTAAAATAGATCGTTATCCGTTTGAACAGACAACATACCGCATCTCAGAAAGTAGTGTTCGACCCACAATTATAGAATTTTCCTGAAATTACGCAAGGATTAACTTCATCAATTTGTGGCATCTCATTATCAAACACCCTGTATGTAATTTTTTTTCCACATTGATTTTATCATAAGAGGCGCTTCAGTCTACGAAGACTACTTTTTCTTCCAGAATCATACTCTCTGTATTATATGAGGTTTAAGATCCGGAAACCGCAACTTCTATCCGAACTAATTCCAGCGCATGCTCCTATCAAGAAATACATCTAAAAAAAGAAATTTCCCTGAAATATATCTTCTGCTTTATTTCAGCTCAATATGCAAAACCAAAAACATATCTGTATTAATGCTCTGTATAAATAAAGAAGAAGATTTGAATCGGCACCCTACAAGACCTTAGAGATAATTCTTAGAATATTCAAAAGAGATTGACAGATACGAGAATTTTATCAATGTGTTTTTGCCATGTTAGCCGACTATCGAAAGTAAGTCCCAAGAAATTTGTGACATTTCCCATATGGAGTTCCCCATTGAGAGTGGGGCTTAACTTATCGTTCGAAAGTATTAGCTAAACAGAGCATAAAGCCATTTTTTGATGAAAAAAAGCCTGTGTTTCTCGACCATTCCTCTCGTTTATTTATTGCTGTCTGAAGTAATGATGATGCTATGTTGGTGTTCATAAATATGGTGTAGAGGTTTGTTTTGATTGACGTATTGATCAGTTTAAGTATGTCATGAATTGTTATGAGAAAGGAGGTTGTGCTCAGAATAGATACCTGAGGAGTACCGTGCTCTAATTTCTTTCGGTGGAGAGTGGTTGTGACATTCATTCTGGAGGTTCAATTTCTTAAAAATGTTTTCAAAAAGCTGATAAACCCATTTTCATTTTCCAGTTGCCAAGTGTTCGAATAATTGGATATTCCCATGTCATTTCGAAGGCTTGGAATATTTCAGAAAGTAGAGCCACGAGTCTATGTTTGTTTTTGAATGCTATAAGGATTTCCGATTCCAAGGCTATGAGATTATATAAGGCAGGGTTGCTCAAACTTGAACTGCTGGCGATCTACCTCAATATTTTTATACTACTTACGATCGTCTTTGAGAGGCTGCAAGTATGTGTGATGCAGGGTTATCGTACATACACGATACACCCTACCTATCTACCTGCCTAGGTGATGTACCGTAGCATATATAGATATTAGCTTTCCGCACAATATAAATTATTTTAGTCAAGGTTTGGGTTAGGTTTAGTTGGCTTTTTCTCTATAATATCAATGAAAAAACTCATAGTTATTCAAAATTGCGAGTTCATTGGTTGTAACGAAACAAAAGAGTTACATATGGTGTCAAGAATGATGACATATGATCGTCAGTTAGTCGATTGCGATATTTTGATTCAATTATCTTAATTTCAGAAAATGCAGACTCGCACAAGATAGTTGACCCAAACATTGCCGTCAGTTGAAGGGCGATTTGGCTTAGATTCGGATATTTATCTTCAGATATAAAACACCAGAAATTTGTATCAGATGCTGTAGCTTCGAGATGTATATCTGCTATAATCTGCACCAACTCATTTTCAGCAGAACAAGAGTTCATATTGAACTGACTTGCTATTTCAGTAGTTAATTCTTCAATGTTTTACAGGAAAATGGATAACTCATTGATGATGTGCCAATTTATTGCAATCATAAAAACGTATTTCGAATTGTCCCAAAATATTTGATAATTCAGCCTCATACGTATCATAATTCAATTGAGGAATCCTTGCTTTCAAAGACGGAAAATGTTTCAGATCCTTTCTTTCCAGTTGATCTATCATAAGTTGCAATTTACTTTTGAATGAGTTTACTGCGCTAATCATTTCAATAATAGTTTTTTTACCTTAAAGCTCCAAGTCAATGGTGGCAAGTGCATTGTGATGTCAGTCAAAACTGCCAAATCAGTCAGTCGTTTTTCGTTTTTCAACATCTGAGTGTCATCATCTCTTTCATCTAGAAAAGCTGTTATTTCGGACAATAATTCTTGGAACCTATTAGGAATTTTCTGCGACTCAACCACCTGAGGTCCGTGTGAAGAACTAAATCAGTGTGTTCAGGTGACTACTCATCTTCCAACTGCAACTTGAAGAGCCACCGTTGCAAGCTACGTGCACGGATGGAATTCACAGTTTTTGTTGCAATGCCCATAATTTCGTCCGTGTTCAAAACTTTTGAACACAAAACTTGTTGATGTATAATGCAATGGAATGGAAAGAATGAAGGGAAATCTTCATTAGCTCGACATAATGCCACAAAACCGTTTTTGTTTCCAGTCATTGCTGGTGCTCCACACTAATGCACACTAATTTATTTATTGGTAGCTTGTAGTTTTTCACAAAATTGAAGAAAACGTCGTATATATTTCGCCACGGGTCTTCCCCTTCAGAGGAATGATTGTTAAAAATTCTTTCTTAGCGAACATGTCATTGAGTACCATCCTAAATAACTACACAGCTGAGCAGTGTCTGTCATATCGGTGGATTCGTTGAACTGTGAAGAAAATTATCTACATTTCATAATACAATAATTTAGTTTATCTGCCATGTCTTAACTCATGACTTCAATACGCCTTGACGTGATAACTGAAGTTCTCTAATAGCAGACACGATTTTTGTTTTATTTTTAAAATCTCCAAATCATGTCTCACCAGCTTCAATAAATGCTTCCTTCACAACCCATCCATCTTCGAATGGTTTCTTGTATTTCGCCAATATATGAGATATTTTAAATGACGCGATTGTAGCAGCATTTGATTGTTTGGCTGGTCTTGTGAACATGGTTGTTCCTTTTTTTCAAACGAGATAAACTCAGATACTTTTCGTTTTCTTAATTCACTCTGTGGCAGAAAATCCTTTTCATAGAAAGAAAAATTCTTCCTCCAAATCGTTATTAAAGTGATACGTTTTATATATATTATTACGTAATAAATTTTTGTAGTTTAGTTACCTATTAGTTAAAAATTTTTTCTTCCCGAATCTACTGAAAAAGCACCCTCGATCGACCGTTTGAGCACCCCTGATCTAAGGTTGATTGGGAAATTCTGAAACATTTTTGTTGTGGAGTGAGTAAAGTTTGTTTTTCCTGATGCTATTCTTTAAGTTTATTGCTTATTCATTTCACTAGTAGTTTGCACATATTGCCCGTGAGTGAAAAAAAGGCGATATGATGACGGTTCTGTTTCATTTTGGGTTGAATTAATGAACGAAAGTATTGTTACGTGAGACCATATAGCTGAATATTTCTATTGAATTAATATATTGTGGACGATCTAAATGATGAGATAAGTTAGTTTTCAATTTGCAGATATCAAGGGAATGTCTTTAGGCTCTGAATTGGAATTATCGATTGTGGGTCAATTTCCTATAACTCTGCTTATTTAAATATACTAAAAGATGAGACATAGTACAAAATACAGCTATGCATACTATACTAGGAACCTATGGCTCTAGTCCAATCTAGAGTCTCAGAGACGTGCTGAAAGAACCACCCCTAGAACCATTCCAAAATAATTTCTTCTCGAACAATTTTCAGGAACTCTAAAACCCATTTATATTATTTGATAGAAAGTAATTTTAGAACCAATTCTGATATTAAACTACTGTAACAGACTCGCATCACCTCCAATGATAGTCAAATTTCCAATCATCATCCGAAAGCTCACAAATTTCGCAAACATTTATTCATCCAAACCTTCACCCACAAAATTTCTTCACGAACTTTATCCAAATTACACAAAGATCTATACCATTGCTTCTAAAATGCAAAACGGTGCTGTAGTGGGTGTGTAGAATACAATCGCTTAGGAATAGGCCACACACCATTGCCTCCTTATAATGTGTGAACCACCAGATATTTGAGAAACTTGTGTTGTTCAAATAACCATATCACATATGTTGAGTAAGTGTCCTAAATACATCGTTAAGCGCAGTTCATGGGGAATTCCTAACCTCAAAACTTTCCTATTAATCAACATAAATAAAACACTAAATTTCTTAATGAGAATAAACCTGTAGCAAGAATTAGAAAACAACTGCATTTCACCATTCACTATTATGTCTCGTATTTTGTATGTACTGTATCTCCGCTCATAAACCTTTGTGGTTGATGCGGCTAAATAATGAAAAAGAACATCAGAAAAATTTGGTAACACATTCATACACACAATATTTCCAACAAAAGGCCGAAATATAATGTATTCCCGGACAATCTCCGATTATTATACCATTTTTTACTCCACCTTGCGCTTTTCAGTTCCCAGATAAGTTAGAGACGGAGATCGTAAATATCAGTGAATAAAGTGCCAACCTTCAACTCGAGGAAACCTGGAAAACTACCATTAATTTCAGCTTCACGTGATCAGGTCTCATAAAACTTCGAATTGTGTCACTTGTTAGCAACTTTGTTGTGTTCAGGTGAAACGCGCTATCAGAAAAACTAATAAGTTTAGTGCTGCTGGTACGAACGTGAATAACGTAAATATCAGAGCCGTCTTTCATCACCTATACTATATATACAGGTTGGTTCACGGAAATCATTAGAACGGACGCTATTGAGGTAGGTAATATTCAAAATCTTGGTTCATAGCATTTTTCTATGTCAGCAGCACCTCATTTTTGTTTATGAAAGTCAAACCGGCTCCTACTCTCAATACAGCTATGCGTTTTGTTAACTATCTCCAAACAGTAGATTCTATTATGAAAAAGAAAAAATATCGCCTAAGGTGTACAGATGGACAGATTTCGAAGTTTTAGTACTGCAGCTATGTGAAATGACTTCATCTTCTGCGTGTTCCTTTTTTCAGGGAAATTTATTGCCACAAACAAATTGAAGCTAGCTTTTTTCATTTTCGAGTTATGAGGATACTCCGACAAGCACAGAAAATTTGATAATTGGTAACCAAACCAACACAATGTCTGAAATTTTGCTTCAACTCTTCAATATTTTGATGAGCTCTTCTATATAAGAGTTCCTTGATATATCCCAAAAGAAGAAGTCTAGCAGAGACAAATCCGAGGGACAGACTTACTGGCCCCTAGGTCCTAATCAAATCATTGCCAAAATTCGATTCAAATAAATCAGCAAAGGACGTAGTTTAATGAGGAGGAGCCTGTTCATGTTGAAAATAGATATTTGTTCTCAATAAGAAACAATTCCATCGATAATGTTGTTATTTACAATATTGAAATAGCTCTGTGGGTTTATACCGACCAGCATCAGTCCTAATTATTTCTCAGAAAAACTGCAGATTTTCTTCAGATTTTTGCAGAAACCAGTAGCAAAAATCGAGCCAACGTTAGAAATGGCCTGACTGAGTGCTCGACTCTGAGCTGCCCATTTCCATTTCCATTTACATGTTCGAAATGGACGAATTGGCAGTTACACTAGGTATTATATCAATTATTTCATCTTCATCGATACATTCATATTTTTCTTCCTTGGGACATTGAATGTGTCATGGTTCATAAGGTTTTCCATCAATTTATCGAATATACTTTCATGACATTGTCGCCTCTCAGGAAAATGATTCAAATGAGGAACTTCTACAGCATCCGCATCATAATTATTCTCAATAGAGCATTTAATCATATTGACTCTTCAAAATTTTCGTACGGCATCGCTTCGTTATCACAAACGATATGATATGAACAAAATAGTTGTAACTTGATGAAAAACATCAAATATTTTATGTGCATTATTATTGCGAAAATCAATTTTCCCACTATCATAATGAGAGCAAAAAACAAATATGAGCTATTTTGATCATTCTGTGTAAATTCTGTGAATGGACATAGAGTTACTACATACAATTGGAAAAATTATTCAGTTTTGAGTTTTCATGAAAACACGTCCTGAATGAAGAAATTGTGGGCACTTGTGATAAACTCTATTCGTCTTAATCAAAACTGCTCATGGCTCATTTGAAAAAAAACGCGAGTTTGCATTTCGATTTCCGCAAGTAGTTCGATTCTATGTGAAAAAGAGCCTGTAGAATGTCAAAACCATTTTTACATAACTACAAAAACAACCGAGATATTGGCACTTGATTGATTCGAAAAATTTTCTAAATTTCAGAGTAACTCGAAAACGAAAAAAACCTAGCTTGAGTCCGTCCACCATGTACATTCATATTCGATATATGTTAAAGCTATTCCGGTAACCGTTCGAGCTAGAAAAGAATGAGTAGCACGGTTTTCATAATTCTGCAGAAGTTGAGCTCAAAACTGCATCTAACCTGACCTAACATCACTTGCGTGTTACTATTGTGTACAAAATTATCTCAAAAGTTTTATAGAACAGACTTCACATCCATCTCCAGGAAAGCAATTCATTCCCTGATGAGCATGAAGGTGGCGTTAAAAATTCTCATGACTATTAGGATCTCCTTGTAACAAAGTGATTTGATATAAGAAGATGCCTACAATAATGGAAAAAACTCTTCATTGCCTAACAGCTGGCTTATGCAAATCACCAATATATACAGAACATCCGCAATAATAGTCATTCATATCAAAAACAATGACTGCATGAAAAACTGACTTGAATCTATCGAATTACTCAACATTGTTAATAGAGGCATGAAAATAAAGACTGGAATATTCCAAGGAGACTCAATGTCCCCTTACTTTCCTGTATGGCTTTAATTCCACTCAGCTCACTCTTGAAAGACACCAATATAAGATACAAATATAAGAATTAAGACTAGAAGATAAGTCACCTAACTAAGTGAAGAGTTGAAAGTAGAGAAACCATTGAGGGATGACATACATTTGTAATTTGGGCTTGAGAAGTGTGCGAATAAAAGTTTAATCAATGTGAAATTACAAACTAAAGAAGAAAGAAAATTTGCAAACACGTCCAGAAGCAAGCATCAAATTTGTAGGACAAAATGACTTATATAAATAGCTTGGAATAGATGAAAATGAGGTGATCCATCACAAAATAAGATGGTAAGAGTCATTCTTGAGACCAAACTGAAGCCAAGAATAAAATGTCCGCTATTACATCTCTAGATGTTCCTATCATCCAGTACAGTTGTAACATTACAAACAGACATAAGCAGAAATCAGGAAATTTGATCAACAAACTAAATAGTTACTACATTCTCGAGCAAACTACAAATTAATGACGTTAAAATGATATAAATATATATGAGGTATCCCAGAATGAGGTAATAGACTCCCTTAATCTGATAGAAGCCATCAAAATAATGCCTTGACTCCCAATAATATTGTCCATTCCTGTTGAAATATCCACCCTTCTAGTTTTAGAAAAAAAATGGTTTTCAGACGATGAAATCAAATTCGTTCAACGAATTTCGATCAAATTGGAATATTTGATAATTCCAATAAATAAAAATTTTTCTTATATCTCATTTTCAGTTTTGAAATTCCTTCAATATTTTTACAAGGGTAAGTCATGTTAGATGTCGAAAAAATGATCCAGTAACGAAAAAACGAACTTGAAGAAGGTAAGATACAATAAACTACCTACATAGACACAGACAAAAATCTATTGGCAATTGGAGAAAACAGAATAGTTTTACTAGTGCTTAAATTAATAAAATGACCAAGTTTTCAATTATTTTTGGGCTGAATGCTGCCCTGTGGTTTCAATATGATCATGAGACTCCAAAAACGCACAACACCTATCAAATCAAATGCCTTGGCAATCAGCATTGATCCTTTATCGGTGGTCAGCTGTGCGTGCTAGCAAAATATAAAGCCATGGTCGATAGCCACGCCTATCTCCCATTAACCTAATGAGTACATTGGCCGCAGAACAAGGGGTGGGAGCACAATATCCCTTTTTTTGGAGATTTTAAAATTACACGGCTTGCTTTTCATACGAAATCCCGATAATACCGTTATCTGAGAAGAGTTCAAATGAAAAACTTTTCTCAATTCGAAGGATGAAACCGACGACTTTTTTTCTTAAATTGATTTCTTTCAACTTTTTTATGTATAAGAATTTGCTTGATTTTTGCAGCAAAATATAGATAAATTTCTTTAATTTCTACAATCAGGAACACGTCTGTCACGAATTGTTAAATACAAAGGGTGTCACATAAAAACAAACAATTTCTTGCACTGGATTTGAAACATACTACGTTGCAACGACATATTAATTCTGAGCAAAACTTTGTTTGCTCATCACATTACCTTATGTTTTGTTGTCTGTGAAGTTCTGAGAGAAATCATGACAATTTCTAACGATTTTAGTCATTTTATTGTTTATTATAATTTTAATAAATAAACAACTTGATGGAAAGCATTTCACAGATACCTAGTGTTGCCTCCGAAGGCATCAATGACTGCTTGCTTTCTTCTTGGAAGTGTAAAACAAATTCGAAGGAATTCTTAGGGAATATTATTGCATTCCTCGTGGAAGTCAATATTATTTTGTTAAAGTGAACGAGCAAGATGTCTTTACCAACTGTTGGGGCAAATAGAAGAACGTGTTCTTCTAGAACGAGCTTAGATCTAATTTCGATAGAAATTCCAGTCAATGTCATTACCCTACGCTGAAGTTCCTTGTTTCATTTTAGCATATCTCAAACGAAACCCTGGCGCGTCAGTGAACAGCGCCTGACTCTTTTTTTGTATTGTTCCGTTCTTATGGAGACGGGTAATTGTCAAACAATAACTCTGAAATCTTACTTGTAACTCGGGAAGAACTGAAGGCCTTCTCGACCGTAATCCCACTTTTCCTTCGCTGATATTCACACTCAGAACCAGCTGTAGATGTCTTCTAATTGGAACAGCATTCACATGGGCTCCCTCAAGACCTGCTTCATAAAAAAATAATCATCCCTTTTTGGAGTGCCTCTTCTACGACCGTAACGATGACGACCATTATAGGAAGTAGTTTACAGAAACCGTACTGAAATTGCCAGTATGCCCAAATTGCCCATAGTCTCGGAGACATAAACCTGATTTTTATCATCTTTCAGTAGATCAACTGATCGAGCCACATCTTCTCCCTATAAATGCATATTCTTCAGAATATTTCAATACAATAATTTCAAAAATAGAAGAAAAGAGCAGAGAGAATTTTGATGGATGTCCCACCAAAAACTAATTGAAGGAAGTTTTCAAGTGATATAGAATACTAACAGTATCTTCCACATATCTACTGAGAACACGTTGTCACTTCCATAAGGAGGAAAACGAAAGGTAAAAACACGGCAGTGAGTATTCATGATCACTACGATGTATGAAGAAGACGCAAACTTCTTTTTATTTCTTCGTCATGAAGCTTCATAATAAGCTCAATAATTTGAGCCGAGCACCAAGCTCTTCTAGTCCATTAAATAATTCCTGGTCATTTATCTTAAAGAAAATTCTAACATTACTTCAACGGTTTATGTTTTGTTTGTCAAATTTTACTATAACATTTGATGCTTTTACTTTTCACATATAATATGTTGCTTCGATTACGGAGGTGCCAAGAATTTGATATTACATGGAACATTATAAGAAATGTGTTTATTTTTATTATTATATTTTCTCTGGTATCACAATTTTATTCATTCTATGGTACCATATGGAAACACTAGATAAACACCGTGCATCTAAGGTGTCTCCTGCTCAGAAGGTTTGTCAAAACACTTTCCAAACAATGTGGGCTGTACTCAAGAAAACTGCCGTTTGAATTATGTCTGAATTGTGGATTCTGGAAAACTCTTCAATAGGTTAGTATATGGTGTTGGATACTAACCTCGTTGTACCGATGACCATCGGTATCACAGCTGTTATCATGTATCATAATCAACGTACTTTTATCTGTTAGCCTTTATATTTGAGTTTTCTCTCCTTTTTCTTCTGAAGGTTAGGTTAGATTAGATTTCTATGAGTATACCTGTCCTCATTTTCATGGTTTAGGCTATTATGTACAATTTGATAGCAGAAAAGATACTATCGGTTTGAACTTGGGTATTCCATATTATGGTGACTTCAGGGGTATCCACAATCGGATCTAGTACATGTACCATTTCTCATTCCCTTTTATACAATAATCTGAACAATGACTCAGAGTCGATGCAACTATGTTGTGGTGGTTCAAGTATACTTTTTGGCCAAGATGGGGCTGATACTAAATGATGGATATTCCACCTAACTCTTCATCTATATATATATATATATATATATATATATATATATATATATATATATATATATATATATATATATATATATATATATATATATATATATATATATATATATATATATAAATATATATATCAAATAAGCAACTAAGCTAATTTTTGAATAATTCTTCTTGTCTCAAGTTTACATATGTAGACTCCTCGCGATGTTTATCGCGGAAGATATTTTTCCCATCAAAAGTATCACAAGTGGGACACCAGTACATATGGATCCAAGAATCGAATATGTTCCCAATTTTTTACAAAAACAATCGCTGACATCGTTCGAGTAGAAAATAGTTATGAAAATCCCAACTTTAAACAAATTTTAGAGTGGCTGAATTTGGTGCGGTTACTGCTTTTGATTTCAGTTCAGTATACATTGCTTCAACAAATAAATTCTGATAGCAATAACTCCTCTGTTTTTCATTCCACTTTTGAATGGGTGAATGAATATACAAAATTTTTTTGGAGTAATGAGAACGCCCCTTAAAAATCATATGTATATAGCGATGTACACAAAATTACTTTTTTCCTAGTTTTATTCGCCGAAAATTATAACTCTCAATGAAATTTATTTATTTCGGACAAATTTTTCAATAAGAGCATAGATACCAATACATCATCATAAATGTCATATTCATTTCATACACGATATTGATACCTATCAATTTATAGATTTTCGGTATTGTTTGAAGTATCAACACAGAACAGTAATAAAAGACGTGATACAATGTTATTTTGATGAATTAAAATCGAATCCTGACAGACATCTTCATACTAGACTTATTCCTGAGATATACTGGAAAACGTAAATTTAATGAAAATATAAAAGTAGATTTGCTTTTGAACATACCAGATATTCCAAACACGTTAGTTAAACAGATTTCACATATCGTTTATCGAATTTTAAGCAAATATTATTTCAAATCTGTCATTGCACTTAATGTTCATGCTTTAAAAATATCAATCCAAATCGCAGACTTGTAATTATTATTCAAATACAAAATAACACAATCGTAATTTAATTTTACCAAAATGAAATTTTCAACTGCAACAACCATCGATGCTAGAGTCAAAAAAACTCGGGATGTGTGGTAGAAAACTATTTTCGAAGAAAATTTAACGAGAATGTTCTCTTTACAGCAATTGAATTCTTAGAGCATATCTCATAGACAAAATTTTAGATCAAATTGAGAACAATAATATATCAACTTAATATCTTGACTACATTTTCGACAATATTTCGCTGGTGAGAAGGGAGTATATTTCCAACAAGATCGTGTCCTCCCGCATAATGTGAATTCAAATACTCATTGGCTGAATGTTGATTTCTGGTTGAAAGGATAACTACCGGTCGATGTTACATTACACCACAAATCAATAAAGAAAATTTCTGACAAATGATTGTCAATACTCGTCTCCAACACCCGCAAATTTTATATCAATGAAATAGATGAAGTTGAATAGATGCCAGCAGGGTATTCAACAAATCAGCGGTGGTTATGAACAATATCTATATTTGGATTTTCGTGTACATATTAATTCACATCCAATTCTTAGTTTCTATTAAAATTACGTTCCTTAACTTTGGGTTTTCAAACGATCCATATTCCCATGAATTCGCGTCCAGTCTTTCAAACTTTCCAACATGTTGCAATATTTCATCGGGAAAGCGCCTATGAAGACACATGATCAAAGTTTTTATTACATTCAAAATAAAACAGTATCAATATTATTAATAATGTTTAAAACAGTACATGAGAATGTAATAAAGTCCTTAAAGAAGGAAGACGGCAAAACACCTATTTGTGGCTAACTGGTGGCAAAACCTGATGCCAAAAACGAAGAAACCGAAATCCCGAAAAACTACTAGCCAATCACCGTCCAAAATACGTGTATAACTCCTCACAGAATTTATATAGAACAAACTTCATACCCATCTTCAAGAAAGTATTTCATTCCCTGATGAACAAAAATGTTAGTTAAAATTTATTACTCTTAGGATATCCTTCTGCAATTAATTTAATACAAAAGATGCCCAAAATAATTGAGAAAACTTATCTGTCTGGATAGATTCTTGATAATCTATTGATAGTATACCTCACAGCTAGCCTATGGAAACCAGTATTATATATTATATATATATATATATATATATATATATATATATATATATATATATATATATATATATATATATAACCCCAATAATACTGTCATTCATTTCAAAACAAGCAGCAAACATGACTGGCATCTTTGAAATCGATCCACTTCGTGAAAAGTTGAAGGTTGAATAAAGAATGAAATCTTCCAGGGAGATTCTTTATCTCTATCAATTTTCTTAATGGCTTTATTCACAATGTGTATGCGAAAGTGAGTTTCCAATGGGAAATTGCAAACTGAAGCAAATATAAGTATTTAGCATTGATGAAAATGAGGGGATGCAACACAATTCAATGAGATCCAAACTACAAGCAGAATATTACAGAAGACTGAGAGCTGAACGCTGAAAGCAAAATGTTCGCTACAACATCTCTAGCTGCTCTTGTTGTCCAGTATAACTTCGGCATCATCAAATGGACATAAGCAGAAATCACGATTCTAGAACAAAAAAATAGAAAGCTACTAAATATCGCAAGATACATTACACCTTACTGCCGACATAGACCATAACTTACAACAAATGAAAAATATACAGGGTATTACATAATAGTATGTCAAAACTTGAAGGGGTAAATTTACGTGCAATTTTGAGAAAAAAAGTTTTTATGAACATAGGACCGCGAAAGCTTCGTTACGGAGTTACAGGGTGTTGAAATTTCTGGAAAAAATTGTTTTTTCTTCAAAACTCCTGCAGTTTTTGAGATATTCAGCCCAAATTTGGAATGCAAGCTATTTTTTACATCCTCCATTATCTTACGTCCTAGATTTTAACTGAAATTCACAAGGTGTTTTCTTTTCCGAGGCCATGTTTCCTTCTGCCCCTTCAAACTTTATTTTCAGTACGCCACTGATCATATTTTCGTCATCTTCGTTCAATCCAGAAACTTTTTGGAGACTTGTATTTTTTTCGTATCTCCAACCATTTTCGGATCAAGAATTATTGAATTTGAATTATTTCAGTTGTATGTTATTCCCTAAATAAAAAAAAATAAAAGAAATACTCGATAGGTATGCCCAAAAGTTGCTTTCATTTTGATAGGTCGTCTTCTGAGACTTAATTTATACTTATTCAATATCAAACTAAAAAAAAAGAACGATTAAAACCTAAATAAATTGCTGGAAGTGTCCTCCACCTGCAAGCATACTGGCCTCTGTCCTTCTTCGAATATTATCACGCACTCTTTGAAATATTCCTGGGGTATTTCTTATCGTGTCACAAGAGGTTATTATTCCATTTCTCAATTCTTCTACAGTGTTCACTGGAGTGATATAAACTGAACTTTTGAGATATCCCCATAAGAAAAAGTCTAAATTATTTAAGTCTGGGGAACTAGGAGGCCATGGGTCTGGCCCACCCCGACCTATCCATCGGTTGTTGAATGTATTATTCAAGAATACCCTAGGTTCTCCACTAAAATGCGCTGGTGCCCCGTCATACAAGAAACACATCATGTTTTTCACCAAAAGTGGCATCTCCTCGAGCAATAAAGGTAACTCCTCCCCAAGAAATTGCCGATAAACGGGAGCGCTTTGTCTGTTAAGCCATAAAAATGGCCCAATCAAATAATTTCCAATTATTCCGACTCAGATATTTAGTGAAAATTGTTCTTGATGATGAGATTCTTCAATCAAACGTGAGGTTAGGTTAAAAAAAAGGAGTATTTTCTCTAATTTTATCTAAGAAGCGTCGGCAGAAATTCAGTCATGAAGGAAATTCTCGAGGAAGTAGAGTCTAGACGCGTTGAATATGCAACGGGTAGAATAACAAGTCGTGGAGAATCCTCCCAACAAGAACATGTGAAATATTCAACTGTTTTCCAGTTTTTCTTGTACTCACATGAGAATTTAAATCCATACAACTCAAAACTGCTTCCTCAATATCTGGAGTTCTCATAGTTTCAGTTGCACCTTTTAAATGATTATTTGAAGTAAAAGTACCAGTTTCCCTCTACCTTCTGTGGATATTTGAAAATGTTCGCCTGTCTGGTGTTACTCGATTTGGAAAACGCATATGATATGACCGCCTAGCTTCTGTTTTGTTTCCGTCAGCCAGACCGTACATGTAATGGATATCAGCCAATTCGGCGTTAGTAAAATTTTTTCTTGCACAGTAACTTCAAAAGTCTTGAAACTAATCGTTAATTTAATAAACAATTCCAGCAGACACTGGTTCAACTTTAGTAACCTACTAGTAATTTTTTTAATTAGAAGTACTTTCAATTCAACGAATGTATACAATCGATTAATAATTTTTTGATCGAGAACGGTCAGAGGAACGAAAAAATCACAAATCTCCAAAAAGTTTCTAAATTGAACGAAGATGACGAAAATTGATTGTAGGGTGATATGTGGCATACAGCAATAAAGTTTGAAAGGACAAAAGAAGACATGCTCCAGTAAAGAAAACACCTTGTAGATTTTAGTTAAAATTTTGGACCTGTAATGATGGAGGTTGTAAAAAATAGCTTACATAGCTGAATATCTCAAAAACTGCAGGAGTTTTGAAAATGTCAACACCCTGTAGCTCCGTAACGAAGCTTTTGCGGATGTATGTTTATATGAAATTCTTGAAATTTCAGGTAGATTTACCCCCTCAAGTTGTGACATACTATTATGTAACACCCTGTATTGAAAAGAAGACAGTAAAAATAATGAGAGAAAATTTGAAACTGAAAGATAAAGAAGAACAATTGAAAAAATTGTGTGAAATTGTAGATAGTAAAAAGAGCTGAGGAATACTTCATAAAAACCAGTGAATTGAGGATGTGGCTATATCATTCAAACCATTAAACCTGGAAGCAGCTTGCTAAGAACAAGCAGTAGCAAGAAACTACACCCCAGAAGCCGGATACCCAAATCCAAATCGATAGAACCATTTCTGCCATTAAAACAGATTTCAAAGACAAGAGCAAAAATTTAAGACATGTTTACCTAAAGATGTGGCCATACCGTCTGATTATAATATCATTCTTAGGTAAAAACGGAGAAAAAGCTGACAAAGACTTTCTTAACACCAGTGGCATATGGGAATGGTTAAGTGAATCAAACATTAAGGCAGGGACAAAAGATCTCAGACAGTTTGCGAAAACAAGCCATCACAATGAACTACATATGAAAACTAGCATCGACCCACGATGAAGACTTTGGCGGACTCATAAAGAAACTATTCATCATAGATTATCAGCCAGCCTCATCTTGATCAAAAGAGCATACTTGGACAACCACAACACTGTTACACGTCACCTGGACTGAAACATTTGTAAGGAATATCGCATAAAAATGAATCCGAAAAGGTATGAACATGACCCAGACCCGATTGTAGTCACCCCAGAAATCACCATCATAGGATATACCCAAGTCCAAACCCCTAGCTCTAAGAAATCAGATACAATAGTCAAAAATACAAAAATCATGGTCTATGACTCATAGATGTGGCCATACTATCTGATGAAAATATCATTTCAAAGAAAACGAAGTGGAAGCTGAAATATAAAGACTTACAAACAGAAGTACAGCTATTATGAAACATGAAGACTAGTTGTTCCACTTGTCATTGGAGCAACGGGGTTAGGGTCCAACGCTTCCTATGAAGCCATTAAGAATATACCTGAAAACCACAACTCTGACATAAATAAAGAGGAAGTTTTGTTGAGTATAGCACATGTTGTTATGAAAGTGTTATGAAGAACCTTCTAATCAAGAAATACCACAGATGCAAGGTGTGTATCTGGTGTTTCCACATGCTACTATGTGATACCAGAGAAAATAATAAAATAAATTTTTCAGTTTTCTTATTCTTTTCTCTTTTCTTTTAAGTAACTTTGAACAACACAAAATAACTTTGAATTGATTAATATAAATTGAATTTTTAATATAATTGAATGACATTTACAATAATTTATAGTTATTTATGCTCTGGGTGAAATATATGTATTAAACAGATCGCTCCAAAAAAGTGTATTTCATTAAACATTATAGATTTTATATATTACTTTGGTGTATAAAATCTTCTAGGAAAACAGTTTATATTAAGAAAAATATAAAATTATTTTTCATAGAAGAAATGAGAATTTGTGTATTTCAATCTAAAATAAGAAAATTTCTCTTTATGCAGCTTTCCCGTAACATCGTGAAAAATGTGGTGCAACTCTTTAATAGTCATTTAAAAGTCGTTTAACATTGTTTTCAAATTTTTCCACTCTAATAAAAAGTTAACGATTGGCGTTTTTCAGAAAACATCCTGTATAATGCTGGGTAGTCTACTAGAAACGGCTCCTCTTATTTTATTCTGGAAACTAGAAATATATGCGTTCATTCAAGAATATTATTCGCAACAAAATGGCGAATCTTATTTCAGACATTGATAAAAATCATACGAAATTCTCCACCTATGGTATAAACCATACATCCCACTTCATCTTCTGACTACATTTCTAACCTTATCACGTTCTTCGAAGAAGACATTTATGGTGTTTATCGACTCAGATAACTCTAATTACATCGAGACGCATTCCCTAATTAATTAATTAGTCTTCGCCTGATTAATTTCCAGATCGTTATCATGATTCACTGCTTTCTAATGAAACACTCTTGACATTTATGATCATCCGACCCCCGAACCTTAAAATGAGTTTATCTATGTGTATATTTATAGGTTATGTTTATCTGTCCGTGGGTGCTTATGCTTTCGTAAAAGACAAATAAGAACACTATTTTTTCATGGGTATTAATAAACCTTCAGTTCAAATTTAAACGTTATTGTGCCTTATTGTTGAGGTTACCGAAAAACTATAAGCTATCGCTTTCGAATTTTCAATTATTCGAATTTCAATTCGTTATCCTTACGCGTTTCTTAGAAAAAGGTGAATTTATTCATTATAACACAAATAACTTAGTTTCACAATGTTACTACGAAATCACAGTTTTCGTGCTCTCTTTTCATATATCCGTGCTAAAAGACATTACCCCCACTAAATTTCATATTTATGGTCAACACGTACCCTGCAGATTTTAATTTTTTTCGAGAATTAAGTGTGAAGCACAATGCAACATAAACGGGCGTATTTTTCGATAAAGTTGACCGGAAAGTTTGATTTTTGTATAGATCGGAGGGACTACAGACTTAAACATTTAGTATTAATTTCAAGTCGACACCTTCACATGTTTCATAGAAGAAGGTTAGAAGTAGCAAAGAAAATGTTTTTGGTGATGTAACTATGAGCTTACAGTTTTCGCATTCTTTCATATATCTGTACTAAACGACAGTGTTCCGCAAACTTTTTGTGTTCAAAGTACACCAAGGAAAAGGTAAATTTTTAAAGGTACGCCACCAACAAAAAACATTTTCAAATAATATTAACCAACATATATTTATAATTTATTAATCATCGAAACAATACTCATTATCAATCAATAAACACAAATTTCAAATTGTAGAAATGTTATTTAATGAGAAACATGAGCCTGATGAAACAAGAATAGACGGTCTAAATTTGAAGTATTAGTTGACAAAGCTGCTCTCATCTCTTCGTCAATCGTTCTGAGGCATTCTCTTATTTCGGTTTTTATTGTGGTAAGAGTTGAAAATCCTGATTCACATAAATAGATCGTTGCAAATGGCAAAATCTATTTCTGAAAACTTTAGTTTTAATCTGTTTCGATCCGTTTTCATTTCCTTCAGTTCTTCCTAGTCGTCTATTGGTAAGTGCTCTCGGAGAATGGATTTCGAACACAGTCCATAGGTTTCAGATCAGTCTTAGGGAAATGAAAATTCGTTTTCTCTGCAAGAAGCTTCAAGTGTCTGACAATCAAATACTGAAATCTTTTTTCCGGATCAGCTGCCATGGCATTCGGGAACATTTCATTAGTACCATTGGCACTGAGACTGATCCATAGTCCTAATTTAGCACGAAAGCTTTCAATTTTATCCAACGATGTTAAAATATTGGAATTTCTGTCTTGCAATTTGCAAGTTCATTTAAGTGAACAAATATATCTGTCAGATACGCAAGTTTCGCAAGCCATTCTTTTGTTTCAAACAGATACACATATTCTGAACCCTGGGACTGCAACAAAGACTCAGTCTCATTTTTTAACTCACGAATTCGAAAGCCATCGTATTTCTGTATGAAACAAAAGTGACTGATCTGCTCCCATTTCTGGACGCACTTCATTAAAAAGACTAGAGTTCAGCGATCGTACCTTAATGAAGTTTTCGATTGATAATGTCTTGAAGAACGAACAATAGTTTCTCTGGCAGAAGCTTCGTCATAAAAACTCCCCCTTGTAAGAAAACAATGCTGATTTCCAATATTAGGATTTTTTTCAGCAACCTTAGCTATGAAGCCTTTAATTGTTCCTGTCATAGCTGCTGCGCCGTCTGTGCAAACACTTATACATTGACGCCATTCCAAATTATGCTCACCAACATATTCATCCGTTACTTTAGATATTTCTTCACCAGTTGTATGGTTAGGCAGTGGAAAACAAAATAAAAAGTCATTTTTTTAATTCACATCCATCAATGTATCTAACATTTGAGATGAGATACGCCTGACCACTGATATCAGTGGACTCATCAACTTTTAGCGCAAACACTCCACTTACTCTTAATTTTTTTAAGCAAGAAGCATAATTTGTTTTACAAGTAGTGACTCTGAATAAGGGAGTTTGTCTTGTTAGTCTACCAGGCAGGTTAAAGAAAACGCAGTGCAGAAGATCAGGGCAGTCAACAAGGCCGTTTATTAGTTTCAAAAGGAAACATCAATCCGCAATCCTCCTACGCATCTACAATGATCCAATATAAAGCTCTGCACCTATCGCACTTATTAACTACCCAGCAATAGGCGAAGGTGAACTTCGCCTATATAACAAGTATTTGAGAAACTTGAGTTGTATCTTCTCCAATATATTGGAGTCGACATTGTAAAAGGGTGACCAGACCGGGGAGGCATCTTCCATTACAGAACGAACTAACGCACAGGTAATCCTCTTCAGGGTAGACTCTGAAAAATTTGCACAGTTTCTAATCAAAATCCATGGCTTTTGTAGGCTTTTCGGGATATATCTACAGCATGCTCCTTAAAAGACAGTTTTTTGTCCAAGAGAACACCAAGGCCTCTAACATTCTCTACTCTACCAAGCAATTCAGTGCCCATGCGATAGTCGAATAAAATATCATCTTTTTTTCTAGAAAATGTGATTACACTGCATTTCCGGAGGTTTAGATACAAAAATTTTTTCTCGGTCCACGCCTGAAACTGTGAAATCTGCTGCTGTAACAGTTTACAATCCTCCAATGATTCAATTCGTGAAAAAATCTCTACATCATCAGCAAATAATAAATAATTTGTCGAAATAACGGAAGCGATGTCGTTAACGAAAATATTGAATAGAATGGGACTCAAGTGTGACCCCCTGAGGAACACCAGATGTAACTGGTATAGGACTCGAGAAATAGTTCCTGTATTTTGCAATTTGTATTCGAACACAAAGAAAACTGCGCAACGACGCTAGCAGTGGACCAGATACCCCCAGAGCCGAGAGTTTAGCCAAACATAGGAAGCCTTCGATTAAAAATTGTCACAGTGATCGCAATTAAAAAACTCATCAATTTGATTTGAATTCACATTTAACGAAACTAGGGTTACACATCGAGGAATATTCTCTCATATTCCCAAAGTTTCGTTATAATGTTCATATCATGTAAAGAAAATTAAAATTTTGCATTGATCCTTTGACGTGTTTTTTCATTGGGTATCACAGTATCACTACATTCTTTTTTAGGGTTTAGTTCTAGTTTAGTCCTCATAAGATAACTTCGTTGTCCGCCTTTCTGCCTGTCTGTCAGTCAAGACTCTCGGCCGCTTATGTAACATTTCGCAGGATATTTTGGCACAGTCAAGGAAATCAAATCCTATAGTTGACCCTAAAACATGAAATTTGGCGAGAAGTAGTTCCTATAGCATAGTGTTCCGCAAAGTGTGTACCGCGTCACACTGTACCTTAGTCGTTAATTGGTGTGCCTCGGAAAAATAGGGTTGTTTTATAAACTTATTTCAAGTGAGAGTAAGTAAAATGCTTAGCTACACAATATTATCCACGCGAGCGAGAGGTTTTTATTTCACTCATTTACTGCAAATTTTCGTTTGGTGCGAACGGCGCACGGTGGAGGCCTCCCGCCCCCGCTACACCCCTCCCATGGCTCACGCAGGTCTCGAATAAGTGAGAGTCCGTCGTTTAAAATCACCGCATGTTTTTGTTTCGTTGCTTTTACTTCTGATTATTATTGTATGCGTAAAATAAATAGATATTATAACAAAAGGATAAATTCATTAAACGCAGTATATGTTATCCATGCGAAAGTAATGGAGAATAAAAAGGGTGAACTAAAATTGTTTATCCAAAATGTGACGAAAGCTACATAAGTTACGGTTTTACATATTGTGGAGACGAATCTTGTTCTACCCCCCCAAAATGTCTTGTTTGCGGAGAAACTAGGTAATACTTCGATGGTGCCCAGTAAACTAATACGACTATAAACAACTAAACACCCATCAGTAGCCAAAAAGACAAAACGTATTTTCAACGTTTGAAGGACCAATCGTAGAAGAAAGTAAATCTCATGAGTTCGTCTTTCAAAACCTCAGACAAAGCACTCTCTTGCTGGAACTTTAGTTTTACCTGTCTGCAAAGAAACTGTCAAGATAATGATTAGCCAAGAAGCTGCTAAAGAAATTGAAAAAATACCTGCATCGGCAGAAATTATTTCACGTTGATTTAATGTCGTCAGATACACTACTACTACAACTATAGGATTTGATTTCCTTGACTGTGCCAAAATATCCTGCAAAATGTTACATAAGCGGCCGAGAGTCTTGACTGACAGACAGGTAGAAAGGCGGACAACGAAGTTATCTTATGAGGACTAAACTAGTACTAAACCCTAAAAAAGAATGTAGTGATACTGTAATACCCACTGAAAAAACCACGGCAAAGGATCAATACAAAATTTTAATTTTCTTTACATGATATGAACATTATAACGAAACTTTGGGAATATGAGAGAATATTCCTCGATGTGTAACCCTAGTTTCGTTAAATGTGAATTCAAATCAAATTGATGAGTTTTTTAATTGCGATCACTGTGACAATTTCTAATCGAAGGCTTCCTATGTTTGGCTAAACTCTCGGCTCTGGGAGTATCTGGTCCACTGCTGGCGTCGTTGCGCAGTTTTCTTTGTGTTCGAATACAAATTGCAAAATACAAGAACTATTTCTCGAGTCCTATACCAGTAACATCTGGTGTTCCTCAGGGGGTCACACTTGAGTCCCATTCTATTCAATATTTTCGTTAACGACATAGCTTCCGTTATTTCGACAAATTATTTATTATTTGCTGATGATGTAAAGATTTTTTCACGAATTGAATCATTGGAGGATTGTAAACTGTTACAGCAGCAGATTGCACATTTTCAGGCGTGGAAAAAATTTTTGTATGTAAACCTCCGGAAATGCAGTGTATTCACATTTTCCAGAAAAAAAGATGATATTTTATTCGACTATCGTATGGGCACTGAATTGCTTGGTAGAGTAGAGAATGTTGGAGACCTTGGTGTTCTCTTGGACGAAAAACTAACTTTTAAGGAGCATGCTGTAGATATATCCCGAAAAGCCTACAAAAGCCATGGATTTTTGATCAGAAACTGTGCAACTTTTTCAGAGTCTACCCTGAAGAGGATTACCTGTGCGTTAGTTCGTTCTGTAATGGAATATGCCTCCCCGGTCTGGTCACCCTTTTACAATGTCGACTCCAATATATTGGAGAAGATACAACTCAAGTTTCTCAAATACTTGTTATATAGGTGAAGTTCACCTTCGCGTATTGCTGAATAGTTAATAAGTGCGATAGGTGCAGAGCTTTGTATTGGATCATTGTAGACGAGTAGGAGGATTGCGGATTTATGTTTCCTTATGTCACTACTAGTAAAACAAATTATGCTTGTGGATCATTCTTGCATCGCACATTGTCAGTAGCAAATTCAGTCTGTGATAGCGTCAATTTTTTTCCAAGTCATTGGCTTATCTTAGGACATCTGTTGCTCTACAGCTTGGAGAATGTTAGGAAGTTGTAATTCTCAATTTTCTGTTTTAAAATATGTCCTTATTTGTTGTGTCTTTTCTGTTTAACGTTCGGAATCTATTGTACTATAATTATTTGAGTGTATAATAATATTGCAAGGTATTATTCTTTAAATGGGGGTATCCCGTATAAATTATCTACTCTACAAATATTCTTTACAAAGAAAAGTATGAAGTAGTTAAATAAATAAATAAATAAGTACACACGCGTTGGTGATAACTTTTTGTACGTCCGGCCTCATTACGATCTAGGATGAAACTAAAACCATGATCCACTCAATTGATTGACTTAACTCCAATAGAGTAGGCCCCATAATATGCTTCAGGGATAAGTTAAAATGGGCTAGAAAACTTTCAGATCCGTCATCACCTGTTGAAGTATTTTCAATTGAATTGGAGTACTATCACGCAAGAAATTCTTGATGGTCAGATAAGAAGCATGGCAGAAAGATGCTGATCTCATTGTATAATCCAGTATGATGTACGAATCAAACTTTTTCAAATTAGAATGAGTATATCTTGACAATATCAATAGGAATGAATTTTCGGAGTCAAACAAGCATCAACCAACAAAACGCAAAACAACTGATGTCGTGAGGAAAATTACCCAAGATGTCAGTATTGGACCAAGATAAGCGAAAAAATATACATGCATGCACTCATTAGTTCAACTTATCCTGTACTTCTGCCACCCTGTATCTTGCTAATTCTGAATTACTCGACAATGACAGCTAATTAAACCCTAGCTCGATAGTTACACATACAATTAATTATTCCTCCACATCGAACTGTAACTGGAAAGTGTGAACCTTTACTTTTATGTTTCTTTTTCTATATACCTCGGTGACAAATATCGTTGTCGTCTGCATACCCTTCTAAATCGAACGGAAAATATTTTTACAGGCGACCAGAAATCCACTAAGTGGCACGAGACTTCACACAAACATGCAAATTCGGGTAACTAATTAGCCCCTTGCTGTCACCGCAATATTCGACTAGAGAGTTCGAATTTCTGGAAATAGAACAAGAAAAATTAGGGAAACATCAGAAACACACTCCGGTTCACCGAACAATTCCTAAATTTACTACTGCAAGCAGCGATGTCCGTCATTTGAGTCTTCTCGAATATATTCGTTTCGTTTCTTTTTTATGGTTTTTATCAGGAATTCTCTTAAAATACAAAATTGTCCCAAATGCTGAATACATTAGTGAATTTATCATAATTAATTAATCATTCAATCTACAATTTCTTTTTATTAAATAGATTCTGCCAATCAAAATCTTTGCGGACAAGACTGCAATGGCAATAGCGTTATCAGCATGAAACGATTCATTCTTGTTATGAATTCATAAGCAATGAATAAGTATTATCGTGTGATATCCAAATGAAATATATTTTCTCAAGTTGGCACCCATTAGATGCCGAAATTACAGATTTAGCCATCGAGGCACGAACACCCCAAATGTGTATGGTGTTCTGCAACAAATTGTGACTGGTCCCATTTTCTTTTGGAATTGGACATCTTCTTTTTGGTGACTCGAGTAGTTGGCAGAAATTAACTATACCACATGTATCCGCAATTCATATACTAGAGATTGCTAATCTGCGGTGGGTTAAAAAGGGGGATCAAATCGTTGAAGCTCACAGTATAAATTGGACGAATCAGTGTTAGGTACCATTGAAAAATTTAGTACAATTTCTTCCTACTTTAAGTTAACAAGACAACACCGTAAACAAACCATTCAATGCAAAGGCATCGAAGTATCGATCAGGGAGAAATCCGCCTAAAACCTAAAACAACGAGAAAAGTTGGTGTGGAAACACAAAGGCTTTTCTGTAAATTGAAACGGAAACATCTATTACAATCAGCGTAAAATTAGCATCCAGAAAATGGGCTGGTTGCGTCCCGAATTTAATTATACACAATTCGGTGATGTAATATTTATGTATTTATTTAAATGCGATGGTAATCCTCTGGCCAAGACGGGGGTAGGTGATGAGGAGATAGGACAGGGAAATGCAGAGACGAAATAGGGGGATTAATGAAAAATTATACAGATGTATTGGCTGAAATACAGTACTGTGTTTCGATATAACTGACTATGAAAGCATTTTCAGTAAATATAAGAGTTCTATTATTTTAAATAAAATATACTAAGTGCACTCTGATGTAGTAAAAAGTAGTAGAACACTCGCATGAGATAAACACAACATTTCATAAGTTCTCCAATTTTACTCAAACTTTTTTCATGGTTGTCGAGGTGGGCCACCACTTTTAGGTACATAATCTTTTTGTCACATTGCCTATGGAATCGTTGGCAGAGATGTTGATATATGATTGACAGAAATACAGTAATAAAGACTCCCTTTGGATCTGCCTTAACTGAGCTGAGAAAAAAGGAGAAATCTTGTTTTCTTCTTACGAAACATTGTTCCTTGTATCACCACATACACCTGATCAACAGACTAAGTTAAACCTTGACATACGAAATATTCCATATTCTAGAAAAGTTCAGAGAAGATTCCACTATCAGGAGAATTAGCAGATAGGTCAAGATACCCAAATGAGCAAACCTCGATGTTTTTGAAGCCCTATTCACGAAAGTAAGTTACATTAGACTTTAAAATTTACAAGGTGGGTAAGAAAAAGTCTGGTGGTCGAAGAGAACTTTTGTTTACATATGGAATAGTGCTGTGGAATTCCAACGCTTTCTTCTTGAATACTCTGTCAGTTACGACCCATTTTATTCTGCCGCCGATTGAGAAGTCTTTCTATCATTCGTTTGTAACGGTTAACTAGAAATACTACTAAAATTCATCATAACTTACGCTGTGTGAAAGTGTAATGTCAAAGCCAATGGTTAACTAATCGCCTCAGTCGTTTATTGAAGGATTCTGCGCCATAAACAACAAAAACGCTGACCATCCAATTCTTGCGTTCTGAACTACGAAGTTAGAAGAGTACTAAATACTGATCGACGCCTTCAAATTCATTTCCACTGCCACCACTAAACATATAACCGAGCCATGCAACACTGTGCGCGATATGTTAAGCGCCTGCTTTCAGAGCAACAAAAATAACCAAGATTGCGACCAAAACAATATATGGATCAACCACAAAAACTCAAGGAACAGAGTATGGTGTGGAAAGTGAAGGTGCAGCTGATGCTCAAAAATACAAAATGTTTACCAAAGAGCGATGATTTTTGCTATTTGCTATTGTTAGGTATAAAGAAACCTCAGAAGCAACATATTGAGGGAAAACGAAAAGTCATATTTGCCAGTGCATACGTTTACCCAAAGCCTATGAGTACCATATGTATGTGCAATACGTCTGTATGTGTAGTATGGGATTTTTACGTTAAAATCTTAAAAGTATTCTACGTAATGTGGTGTTCTCATCTACAGAAGATGAAGTGAGGTTGAATAAAGTTCAATTGCTTCTGCGACAGTTCATTTGCACTAAGCTTTTTGTCACAAACAATAGTTTACCTTTCCAGATCATCCTTTATTGGGGATTCCATACTGCTCCTGAGGTTGACAATGTTTTTAGACAGTCCTTCCATTCTCGTTGGTCATCAACCAATATTCCAAAGAGTCCAAAGTCCTCTTTACTTTAGCTGGGAGATCTAGAAACCATTTCTACTGCTTAATCAATTAATAAATAATAATCTTGAATATATTTTTAGTAAAAATATTGAATAAAATATGCTGGAATTTACCCACTTCCCACCCCTCAAAGACTCAGTGAAAAGCAGCTCGTCAATGTTTTAGAAATTGTTCAGATAGCGGTGTAGTTTTCGTTCATCACAAAGAAAGTCCAGCATGTTGTCTCTCAGAACCAGAAGATACAACCCTGTAGTCTCGAGGCATCTTTCGTTCCACAGTATCAGCCTTATTCCATTAAAACCCACAATGTTTACGGGCGCTTCACTTAATGACATTTAAAGGTGTCTTAGAGGTTTTAGGGTTTATTTTCTTACGGCGCTAGCATCCAGTGCAGACCGATGCCAATTGAAGAAGGATTAGGTTCACCAACTTCTTTTCTAAATTTATTCAAATTCGCGATTTGAATTCGGGGCTTTCGAACAGTGCGAATGAATTGGATTTTCTTACTATGAAACATCCCGAGTTATCTAGAAAGACTGACGAATAAACCTGCTAAAACTGGATTTGAATAATCGTTTTAACGACTAATAATTCCCGAAATGAGAGATTGAAATGCTTTTCTGCTAGAAGAAAAAACAATTTTTGCAATTAAACTAGGTTATATAGGGTTATATACTTTTTTGTAGTAGAACAGTATATCTCGTTGTTTTGAGAAGGTTTTCCTTTATTAACATAGGTCCAAAGATGCTTCGATTTCGGGGTACAGAGTGTTCAAGTTTTAAAAAATTTTAGTTTATTGTTAACATCTTTTTTCAATTTTCGAGATCTCTTTCTTAAATTTGAGAGGTAGGGCACTCTTTTAGACCTTCATGATTCGGTATCCAATATTCTTGTGAAAATCTTTAGGGTGACACTGAATGCCTTCAATGACTTTATTTAATTCCCGAATCTGTTTAGAAACTTTCGTTTCGTGCATTTTTCTTATAATTCCAGTCGCTAATGGCACTTTATTTACTTCTTTTTCCTGGAATATTACCTCCATCAGTCTTCATGATTTCATCATTGACTGCTCTATCACTATATCCGCTGAAGTCCCGTCTAATTGTGATGAATCTTTCTGTGAATCATTGTTAAACTGTAAAACTCATAGACTCGTGATTTTAACATATCTCATAGGTATAAGTGCGCTGATTTAGTGGAAGGAAAATGTCCTGCTGGATGAAAATAAGGAAGCATTTCTTTAACAGTACTCAAGTGAGCTTGCCAAATCTTAGTTTCAAATATATTATAAATCCAGTGATGTACATAGGCAGCGTAGTCATGCTTATTATGAAGAACACAACTAGAGAAAACGTCTCTTATCCCTTTTTCTCAGGGAAATCTCAAAATAAACTTCATTCAGGTGAATGTACTCTTTGAGAGTGAGAGTTTGGGATTGACATTTTTCTCAATTATAGAATTGATCAATTATTTGAATGAAAACTTCAACGTTAATCATATACCATACTACCATATACTGCAGTAATTGAGAAAAACTTTCTCTTCAGGCATGATAACGTTCCTTCTCCACAGCAGCTGCTACAATGGATTTGTCGAATCTGCATGGAATCAATGTTTTTCTTGGCCTTCTCAGTTGCTTTACCTGAACCCCATTGACCATAAATAACAAAAAGGTGTTATACAAGGTCCATATGATTTTCAAAATAGGCACAAACCACCCGTGGACCCGTAAAGCTAACATTAAACCCTCCTTCGCTTATATGTGAAGGGAAAGTAGATTCAAGATTTCCTTTAAGGCAATGGTGGGGGTCATTCTCCTAGATCATATTATACCCATCCTCGCTAAGCGCTGCAGTTTCAGTTTACAGTTTAGGGATAACTTCGGTTGTCTTCATCCAGCAATAATTTGCCTGGGAACTTGGTCTATTTTCGAAATAATGTTATTCCCAAAAATAGTGGAATTGTATCTACAATAAAAAGGAATTTGAAAATCTGTTTCCATGCCTATTGATGAGACATCATAAACAGGCATAGAAACTTAGCTTTCTCAATAATATTAAATAATCATAAGAGTTTACAATGAAATAAGCATGGTGTGCATTGTTATATATTTTTTATGCACTAGCTAGTGATGAACTTGACTAAAATTTTTGCAAACCTGGAATCGATGCGAACTTTCTATAATTTCATTACAATGGTATCCCTTATGTTCGTGCAATTTACAATTTGTTAGGAATATATGCAAGGATATCCCTATTTTTTCGCCAAAACTGTCTGGGTTACGAAGCTTTTGCAAACAGCATACTTATTCATGTAGCCCCAAGATTAGCATGTGCTATTTCTCTATCAATTTGACAGTTCTTTTTCTTCTTCAGCCATGTGTCATCCAACTCTGGACATAGGTCTCCCCCAGTTCTCTGTTCTGTGCTATCGGATACCAGTTGAGCCCTCATATGCGTTTCAGGTCATCTCCCCATCTATTTGTAGGGCGACCTCTTCCTCTTTTGCCCAAATATGGTCTCCACATTTGTATTTCGGCATTCCATCTGCCATCTCCTTGTCTTGCATTATGACCCGCGAAGCCCCATTTGAGTCTGGTAATTTCTTCTCTGACATCGCGAACTTTAATGACTTTTCTTATCCATGTGTTTGTTTTCCTCTCTGTTTGTATTATTCCAAGCATCCTGCATTCCATTGCTCTTTGTGTTTTGCACATTTTGGCCATAATGGCTCTAGTTAGTGTCCATGTTTGTTAGCCATAAGTGATTACAGGCAAAATATACTGATTATAGACTTTAGTTCTAAGATATTTTGGTATCTTACGACTTTGAGGCACCTATTTTTATTTTCCCAATCCAGCCTAAGCAAGCCGAACTCTTCTCGCAATTTCTGCTGTTAAATCTCTCTATTAAATTTTTTTTTTGACCTAGGTAAACATATTCATAGAGTGTACGCCAACTGTAATCCTTCTGTTATCTTCTGTGTTAGTCATGGTTTTCGTCTTCTGCATGTTCATTTTCAAATCAATTTTTGTGATGCTTCAGCTAATTTTGTAGTCATTTCTTGCAACTCTTCGAGAGTGGTGGAAATCAGGACAATATCATCGGCGTACCTAAGATGATTCAGTGTTTTTCTGTTTATGTTTATCCCCTTTCCTTCCCAACTTAATGATTCAAATACATCTTCTGATGCTAAGGTGAATAACAATAACGGCAATATAACGTCTCCTGTTTTACACCTCTCTGGTTTTTCATAGGTTTGGTCTCGTGTTCTAGTCTTACTATCATTGAGGATTGCTGATAGATGTTTTGGATCAGTTGTCTATATCTGGAATCAATTCTACTGTTGTTCATAGCTTGTTCTGCGGCCCATATCTCGGTTATATCGAACGCCTTCTCGTAGTCCACGAACAACATGTATAGAGTCAGATGGTATTCGTTTGCTTTTTCTATCAAATGTGATCAGCTGTACTATACCACTTTCGAGAGCCAGACTGTTCAACGGATTGGTAGGTTAGATTTCTTCGCCGTGAATCGGTTAGTGATTATTTTCTTGAATAGTTTGTAGATCGGTGACAGTAGTGATATGGGGCGATAGTTTTTAACATTTGAATTTGGGAGGCTTTTACTTGGTAAAATTCCATTATCAATAATAAAAAACAAGTACTGTGTTTTAAGGAATTTTACTTAATAATTGCGATTCGTAACGCGTTTCACTACACCGTAGCTTCTTCAGACGAATTGAACATCGATTCGGATTCGTCTGAAGAAGCTACGGTGTAGTGAAACGCGTTACGAATCGCAATTAATAAGTAAAATTCCTTAAAACACAGTACTTGCTTTTTATTATCGATAGTTTTTAGGTCATTTTTTTATTCTTTTTTTCATAAGTGAATTAAAAAAAACTTAACAGTTACTTAGAACTATTTGATGAATTTAAGCGATGCTATGGACCGAATATTTAATTACTGCAAGGCAGATATAGCCACGTATGAATTAGCTGTCCAGAATTTCCTGGTGAATTGATGAACCAGATGAAATGTCAACAACATTACTGCGTCCTACTCATCTTTGATTTGCGTACGTGTTTTCCATTCGAAATTAAACATTCAATGATACCTAATAAAACCACACTCAAATAATTTTCGAACAACTAGTTGTTAAAAATAGAGAAATTTTGATGAGTGCCTATCAATTCTCTAGCTTTCAGTATACTGCCATCTTAACGTTAAGATCGGATATTTTTCAGACATTTGTAGATGGAATTCTAGCACTAATATCTAACACCAATATTGAATCGAAAAAGTATGACAATAGTTCTTTCAAATACGTTGTCACAGTAAGTTGGACAACGTTCTCGTTCAAACGACTGCTTGTTCGGTCTTAAACTCAAAACCAGCTCTGATATTGACTCCACATTCTTTTTTAGATCTAAATCTTCCACCTTCCTCCTCGAATTGGCAGCTGTTCTAACAACAAGATGTCACAAAACTGATTTGGAGATTCTCGAATTGGAAAAATGAGAAATATCTAGCACTTCAAAGACCTGAAGAGGCACAGCATCCTGTATTTTGCAAAAAAATTATCCATTTCAAACAGATGTTCAAGGTTAGTACGACGTTAGGTTAGATATCAGATTTCTTACAGACGACAATAAGCAACAGATTCAATGATGTTTGAAGATATTTTAGCGCATCGAGAACAATTGTTTTTACAGTGGCAGCAACGTGAATCTACTGCAGCACTTGAACAGTCAGCTGAACAGAAAAGTAACTGGTAAAAACTGACTGAAGTGACTGAATTGCAAACGCCAGCAGTCTTGTCAACTATTTCTGTTCTGGTCGCATAATTATGTGATGTGCAAGGTATATAAACAATTAACTTGAGAAGAGAAAAACTACCAATAAAATGAAATGTGGAGTTCGATGAAAACAAAACGGTGAATATTGAGGGACACTGAAGTTTGATAATCATCCTACAAGCTCATTGTGTCATGTGTTATTGCTTCCATCGCCAATGTCCGTCGCACAAAGCCACCGGCTGTATTTAACGATGAAACAGAGATAAATCCACCACAACTAGAAGGTCATAACTCTTCAACAAGTCATAAATGACCCGAAATGAGACTATGGGTAATCACATGGAACAGAATGACCCTAATCAAGTAGGGTTACTGTGACTTAATAACGAAGTAATTGCGTAATAAAAAATAGCATCCTGTTCGTAAAATGAACGTATGTATTTTCCAGGGAAGTATTTATAAGAGACATTTGGGAAATGTCTCTTTTTTTTATGAAAGTGAGAACAATAAGTGATTTTTGGTTTGCTTTCTTTATAATTACGCCCGCTTCGCATATTCGTACCAGATACCAGAGACAATACGTATATTTTCTTATTTATGAATGCAAAAGCGTAACTACAAAACAATTAATTTATTCATAATCAATCTTATTTGTAACATAACATACATTCAGTATTTTAGATAATTTGAAGAAATTACAAACTCCTACGGATAGAGAAATACTCTTGAATGAATTATCATATTTGCAAAGTTTTTCCGCCACCAATGTCGCAAATATTTGTGAATCTTGTGGTACTTTCGTGTAATCGTGATTACATCCGGTACAGTGATTCCAATGCACTGCGGAGTTGTTAGTATAATAATATTTGCGATATTTAATGCAGAATTCATCTGCCTCATTAGAAATTTCATCATTAGAGCTAAAAATAGATTCATTTTTCAAATTAGAGGAACTTGCCAAATCCTCTTTGGGGTACAAGGGGTCTTTATCTAGGTCTTGATTCGAATTCCTTTCTCTAACTGCACATGATGTACTCTGGAAGTTCTTTCACAGAAGCCAACGGAGAAGAGTCCCAAGCCAAGGTGGAAGACATCGTGCCGAGGCTGCATTGTACTGGGGGAGCAGTATCGCAAACAATTCCCTGTGGGCACCAGGCTAAACCTTTAGGTACAAATGACCTTCTCCTCGCAAGGTGCCTTGAGAGAGGGCAACCGTTTCTCCTCACTACTCGTGGGAACAACATAGGAAAAACTGACAACAAAAAAACCCAAAAGGGAAATAACGCAGGGGGAGACGCTTGCATCTTTACCAGCAAAGCCTGAGAAATCAGGTCAAACCGGGACTGTCGTTGCTGAGGACCAAAAGAAACCTCCTACTGAGAGGGTACTTCCTGACCTTGAACATGATAATCCCGAAAATACTGGTGGCAGACGAAAAAACAAGTCTGATGCAGAAAAGAGGAAAGGGTAGAGGTTCAGGGAAAACCTCTCGCAACTGAGGGATCAGCTAAGAAAGCCACATCTCTTATAAAGGAGCATTGAATGTGACCATCAGGGTGTTACTCGTTCCGGTAACATTCCCTGACAGGGCCTTCATATAGGAGGAAGCCCGAGAGGAGCTCCGACAGAAGGAAACTGAGGAAGGGTCCTCTACACAATTAACATTGGGCATAGATGAGGACATAATAAAGTCGAAAGGAAACCGACTACATGCTGGCCTTAGGACAGGTGCTGAAAAATCCTAAGGGGGGAAGCTCTGCACCTGACATTGATACAGAGCCCGATGCTGCGCTTGGGACTACCCCCCACTGAAGGCCCTACATCTTAAAATGTCAAGAGGTGTACGCAGATAAACTTGCACCCCTGCATAGCCGCAACTGATATATTAAGTTAGCGGCTTGCAAAAGTGCTTATATTCATATCACTTATACAAGAACCTTGGGTAAGGAATGGCGTGGTTGGGGGCTTGATAGCCTGCGACGAAAATATTTTATACTGCAGGGACGGTCTGACCCCTAGGATATGCGTTCTTGTGTCTAAAATTATTAGAACACAAATATTACCTAATTTCTGTTTTAGGAACCTGGTTGCAGTCAGAAAAGGCTACACAAATAGCACTTTTGTTGTATGCTCAGCATATTTCCCCTACAACTCGTTTATATCTCCTCCAACAGAAGAACTACAGGAACAGGTGAACTAATGTAAGACTCAAGACTGGTCACTCGTCGTCCCCTGTGGGGAAGCCGAGGCAACAACATCAGAGAGGAGAAGCTAGTCGAATAACTCTACAGCTCAAACTTACACTTCTCAATGAAGGAGACGAACCAACATTCATCACATCGAATAGAAAAGAAGTCTTGGACCTGACTTTATGCAGCGAACAATTCACCACCAAAACTAAAAACAAGAGTTATCCCTCTTCGATCTGTTATATCTGTTCTGAGATCACCAATGTACCGAAAGAACGACCAGTGCCTTACTGGAACCCAAAAAAAAACCGATTGGAACCGTGACCGGAAACAACTATCGGAAATTATAGAACCGACAGCTAAGACACCGAGAAACATCAAGGATCTGGAAGCTGCTATTGAGAAACTGCAAATTAGCATCCAAACTACAAAGAGGTCCAAAGAATACACAAAGGATTGATCAAAAAATCAAAAAAAGAAGCATGGAAATCCTACTGGGGCGAAATAGAGGGTGTACCGAAGGCTAACCGTCTTCCTCGCATTCTCTCTGCATCAGGACCGACTGACATCCAAAGTCTTCATACATCGGAAGGAGTAAAAAAAAATCGAAGGATGAAATACTGAGACATCTGACGGAAGTTCACTTCCCAGGTTGTCTCATCGGCAACAAAGCAATCCAAAAGTCAAATGGACATACTGACAAAACAAACTAGAATATAGCCTCAATAGTCGTTACTGTGGAAAGGGTTCGATGGGCAGTAACTACCTTCTAACCAAACAAAGCACTAAGAGCTGATGGTATATACCCTGCACTCTTAATAAGAGGAATGGATCAAATAGTTATGCATTCAATGCTCATCTCCAGATTCTGCTTAGCCTTGGGATACGTTTTAGAGCCCTGAAAAAGGCTTCAGGTTGTCTTCATTTCCAAGCCGGGCAAGATCGTACATGAAATCTCATACTAAAGACTATGGAGAAACTAATAGAAAGATATCTTAGGAAGAATACCCTACGAGAGCGTCCCTACCTATCACTCACCATGCCTACAAGCAAGATAGATCAGTCGACTCAGCACTACACTCTGTAGTAGAGTATATTGAGAAACGACTAGATAAAAGCGAAGTCACTCTAGGAATATTTCAAGATATAGAAGGAGCTTGTGACAACACATTTTATAGGTCCATAGACGAAACTATCGTGAATAGAGGAGTAAGGTGGGTCGTCTAGGTGCATCGTGGCTAACCTCTGCGAGTCGACCGTCTTGGGGACCGCCAGCAGGAGATGTCCTCAGGGGAGAGTACTATCTTATCTCCTCTGAAGCCTTGTGCTTGATGCTGGCACTTGGCGGTGGGTTATACCGACGTTTTTGAACTCCTTGTTCGTGAAAAAAACTTCAGCACCATATGCACAGAACGCTCTACAAATGACAATGGTGCAGAGAGAACGGCCGTTAATTCAAACCAAACAGACATGATTCTATTCACTCGTAAAGGGAAATTACCGCCTTTGAAGGCATCGATTCCTTTTAACGGGGAACTAACACTAGTAAAAGTGCAATACCTAGGTGTAATGCTTGACGCCAACCTAATTTGGACAATCACAACGCAGAAAGGGCAAAACACACTCTGGGCTTACCGGAAGTCATTTAGGCCCAGATGGGAACTCGAACTGATCATAATATATTAGCTATACACGACAGTGATGAAACCGCTATTGACCTATGCGGCCATCGTATGGAGGCCTGTTCTGGACAGGGAGAAAAAACTGAACAAAATAAGAAAAATCCAAAGAAAAGCATCTCTAGCATCACGGGAGCCTTAAGATCCACAACCACGACTTCCATGGAGTGTTTGCTGGGAGTCCTCCTCTACACATAATGGTAGGGAAGACGGCCATGAAGCCCCATTGACGAAGGAGGCATATGAAGGGACAAAAATCCGACTTCTGGACACTACATCCCTCAATGATATTAGAGAACTTTGACCTTCTCACAAATGAGAGTCACCTACCACTTTGAATAAATTTGGTCTACACCCCAGCTCTACTCATACCACAGAGCCCCACCTGGTTTACAGACGGGTTCAGAACCGGGATTGGTGCAGGCATCGGTGTCCACGGCCAGAGAGCAAACATTACTATTGCTCTAGATCACGTCCACAGTATAACACGCAGAAATATTCGTCATTCTCTGAAGTGTGAGGGAAAACCTATTCAGAAATTACAACGATGCATACATCTACATATGTTCTGATAGTCAGAACGCCCTTGGATATCTGAAAGATCCAAGGGTTAGATCCAAATTTGGAATCAGTTCCAAAACAATTCTAGAAACTTCAGCACACGGGGTTCACCAGTTTGGAATCAACTCGGATGCTTGAAGGAACGCTAATTTCAATTTTCACACAACCCATCTAGTTCTGAACTAATTCAAGTGTGTGTTGCAACCATCATTAGGTCAACGTGAAATACCCTAAAGGTTTTGAAGTAGGTAGCAGAATGCGACAATAGCAATTTTCTCCAGTAGCGTCGACTGAAAAATTTGATTTTTCCTAGATCGAAGGATTGCGAGCCTGAGTATATGGTATCGATGTCAGTTCGTTACCTTTACGTGTTTCTCAAAAAACAGTTTTCATTTTTCGAAGTTTTTTCTTTGGTGAAGTAAGTACAAATTTATAGTTCTTGAGTTTCTTCCTATATCTGTACTGAAAGTACTGCTTCTTGCAAAATTTCATGTTTTTTGGTCAACGGAAAGTGCCCTATACTTTTGATGCTCAAGAGAGTGTTAAAAGATGCTACATAACGGTCCTACTTTTGGATTACATTAACGTAGTACTTTGATTTTCTCATAGTACCAAGAGAGTGCCGACAGAGAGTTCTGAATATTAATTTCAATTTTATGCTTTTACGTGTTCCTAAAAAATATTTGTGATAGACAGGCAGACGGACAACGAAGCGATCCTATGAGGGTTCTTATTAACCTTTCGGGGTAGAGAACACTATAAATATGAAAATCTTTTAAGTGGCGACTTTTCGTAGAAACAAATGTTAATTTGTTGTATGAACGTTATGTCAAATGTAGGCCATTAGGAAAATATTGCGATATATAAACGCAGGAAAAATAATAATTCAAACTTTTACCTCAAAAACTAAATGCGGAAAACATTATTGACAAGTACTAGCAAATTGCTGTGGAATTTAATAGTGTAAGGAAAGTAGAAAGAACAACAGCTATATTTTTACTATATCTATGGACTTTAAGTCCATTTACCAAGAGATTTCGAGATTCGAAAGATTCTTTCCAATGGTTTCAATGAATATTCTATATTTTTTATATAAAACTGCAGGACATACTGTGCTGTGGTCACATCAGTACGATGCTCGATTCAATCAAATCTTCAACGAAAGGCATGTAGTGCCCAACAATCTACCACCAAGTAGGCAAACTCCCTCTCTAATTCGCACAGATGCGAATGGACCCTGTTTCTGTGGACGAGCCATTTGATTCAGAAATGTGTTGAGTAACTTGGAGAACGCTTACTACATTTAGCACTGGAGTTGCTGCAGTGAAGCGAATATGTTCAAATGGGCCCTTACAGGAGATGATAGATGTGGATGTAGAGAACGTCAAACTGTGGAGCACCCCACGGAACGCCAATTTTCGAGGACCATCTATGGTTAGGAGAGAATATTCAGGACTTTTTTCAACACTGGATAAAATACTTTGTTCAAAAATTTTGTTCCTGGACGAAGCTTCTATCTCAAGAATTGCAATTCAGAACTTTCATAACAAGCATCTGAGATCTGAAGATAGTTCACTTTAATAAGAGTAATAATAATAATATTTATTATTATTATCGCAGGGGGAGATGAATACCTCACGTGCATGGCGAACACGCAGACCCTTAGCCAACCTTCTCCTACAGGGGTGACTGCCCAAGGAGAAGTGAAAAACTGGTTCCTATCACAAGAAGGCAAGCCTCGGATGCCCGTTGTGTGGTAACTGTGCCAACGGGCGGGACTACCTAGTCACTAGCGAGAACACATGGAGCAAGTGGCACTAACTCGCGAAGCGGACCCACAAGGCCTGAAAATACGGATCCCCGTAACGGGAACGGAGCATCGAGCTTGAAAAATCCCAGTCAGGATAATCTCGCTCATCCTCCGAGTAGCCGAAGTAGGAGTATAAGCTGGAATTAAAAGGACAATCTAGACCTTATGCGCGCGTACTATACGGTTACAAACGCCGGACGGGACTGCATACAGTACAGGGCAAGATTACATGAACTCTGGAATCACACAAGGCCAGATCTTCCAATGGACCCTCACCAATTATCAGACCAGGTGAGGTCCATATTACGACGGAACGCTCTTTCGCGGGCGGAGTTGGAACAACTTAAGGTAGAAGTGGGAACACAAATGAACAAGGAACCCACTGATCCCATAGAACCAGTTATTCCTATGACTCCTCCTAGACGTAGGTCGACAATATATCAGTTGACACGAAATGAACACATCTACGTATGATGAATTCAATATCAAATATGCAGGAATAGCCCCTAGGGATAGACCATTTATACCTAGAATAAGAATATCAGATGCAGCAAAAAAAAAATGTTGAACTGGTGAACTCTTATGTCGCTGTAAAAATAACGGAAAGCGTCAGTTTATTAGAGACATCTCACTTGGTGTACTGCGCTGCTACAACTGTTGCAATACTTTTGGATCTCCCAGTCAGACCATTTACACATTGCCAAGACCTCAAACCAGACCAGGAACCTCCTTGGAGAAAACGCCTTCTGAAAACGATAAATAAAATAAGAACTGATATATCTTATATTCATATTTACCTGACCACTAGGAATCCATCTAAGAATGTGTAAAGTTGATTTGCAAGTCACTGAGAATCACACTTCTTCCGCCAGAAGCTCCTGGAAGGTTGAAAGTACATCTCGAAGACCTGAAACAAAAAACAGCATTGTTAGGTCAGCGTATAAGGAGATATAATGAAAGGGTAAATAGGTATAAACAGAACAAATTGTTTCAAAAAAATCAACCGCTCTTTTACCGTAGTCTAGACAAATCAACAGCAACTCCCTGCAGCCAAGAGGTAGCATCAATAAATGAGATGCATGAGTACTGGTCGAACATTCGGAGTGGTCCAAAAGCTCATGATGAAAATGCATACTGGATACAAGATGAGATAAGGGAAGCTGAAGGTATAGAGGAAATGCCCGAAGCCAGTTTGAATGAGGAGGATATAAGGAACGCAATTAGGAAGATGAGCAGCTGGAAAGCTGCTGGTCCGGACAGGGTTCAGGCATATTGGTGGAAAAATTTCTCAAGTGTTCATAATATCTTGGCTATACAACTGAATGAAATAATGCTGAATCCTGACGTTGTACCGGCATTTTTCACGAAAGGAATCACTCATCTACTACCGAAAAATTCAGAAGTTCAGGATCCTAAGAACTTCCGGTCAAAAACATGCTTGCCAGTTATATATAAAGTCCTGATGTCAATAATTGCTCAAAAAATTACAACTCACATACAGCAACAAAAATTCTAGCCAAGCAGCAAGGTGGATGCAGAATGGAGGGGAGAGGAAGCAAGGAGTGGCTCATTGTCGATTCAGTAGTTACCAACCAAGTAAAAGAGGCAAGAGGTCTTAATCAGTGGCTTGGATTGACTATCGAAAAGCATTTCACTCTGTTCCTCATTCCTGGCTTTTAAAAATTCTTAAAATATATAATATTTACCCTCAAATAATTGCTTGCCTTGACAACTTGATGCAGCGCTGGAAAACTCATCTCACAGTGAGAGTAAATAGAGTACATTACACCACTCCTGTGATAAGAATAGCCAGGGGTATATTTCAAGGTGATAGCTTGAGCCCGCTCTTATTTTGCTTGGCCCTGAATCCCCTCAGCAACATGCTGAAATTATGTCAATGTGGCTATACGCTGGCTTGCCACCCGATGGTGAAAATATCTCATCTTTTGTTTGTTTGTTGAAGCTTCAAGGCCAAATTGAACTGGTGGCTGCCTTCAGCCGAGCAATTCATATGGATTTCGGTTTGGAAAAATTTGCCTTTGTTACTCCCAAGGCAGGAAAGAATCCAGGAGGAATCCAGCTTGGTGCAAATGAACTAATGAACGGAATTCTCACCATTACCAGCAGAGGAACATTATAAGTATTTGGGAATCCATCAAGCTGCCACTATAGACCACTCATTAGTTGAAGAACAATTTCAGACTGCGTTCGAGAAAAGGTTGAAGATGATACTGAATACAAATCTCTATTTGAAAGCGAAGGTCACAACCATCAACTCATGGGTAATACCAGTCCAAGCTTATAGATTTGATATCATACGATGGACTCCAACAAATCTAGAAGCGCTCGATAGACTGGTAAGAACTATGTTAACGGAGAGTAGAATCCACCACCCAAACAAACTCTTCAATGTGTAGATTGTATTTGCCGCGAAAATAGGTGGAAGAGGCATCAGAAACCTGAAGAAAGCGCACTCAACCGAAATCGAGAAATTATACTCAAATTGGTAGAATATCCACTTTATGGCGCCGTAACCCGAATAGATAAAGGTTTATCTCCATTGAACCTGGCAGTAGAGAGAGACCCTGGAAGTGGGATTTTCGACTTAGCTGGAAGAAAACTGGAAACAAAAGGAACTTCACGGTCGTTTCGCAGCTGCACTGTGTGGGGAAGACGTAGACAAAAATCTGTCCACGCTGTATTTAAAACAGGGTCACTTAATGGCTGAACAGAGGGGTTCATAGGTGCTATACAGGAACAGGTGATTCCAACTAAGAACTACAGAAGGTACATACTGAAGCAAAACCTACCTGATGATGGGTGCAGACTCAGTAAAGACAGTTCGGAAACCATTCAACACCTGTCGTCGAGCTGCCCGTTCTTGGCGCCACGGGATTATAAAAAGAGACATGACGATGATGCAGCGATACTTCATCAAGCAATATGCAAGAAATATGGTATAATTAATGACATCGTACCTTACTACAAATACTCACCTGAAGAATGTTGCGAGAATGAACATGCTAAAATCTATTGGACAGAAGTATCCTCACGGACCGGGAGATCCAGCACAACCGTCCTGACATAGTCATATTTAATAAGCGAGAAAGAACTGCATATATAATAGACATAACTGTCCCTCTAGATAATAATATTTGAGAAGCTAGAGTTAAGAAAATCTCAAAATATATAGACTTGAGTCATGAGATCAAGGATATCTACCAATTGGAAAGGGTCACAATTCATCCCATTGTCATCTCCAGTAATGACCTTGAATCTCGTGTAGAAAGGGAGCTGGAAAATATCAAGTTGGAAGAACCGGAAAAACTAATTGCTCTGGCTGAGAAAGCTGTGATTCTTGGAACATGCAGAACTGTTCGGCTGTGCTAACCCATGACTGAATTGTTGCTTTCCGAAAGCACAGTTCAGTCGAGTTGAAATCCAGCACTATTGCTGTGGAAGAAAAAAAATATTTATTTTGGTCCTGCGAATACAATAAAATATGCAGGACAAGTCAGAAAAATTAGTCTACAAAAAAAAACAGGAAAATAAAAAACTTACAAATATCACTAACACACCGCGCATCCATTGACTTGGAAGTAATATTCAGTCTATGTGGCGGGATCGAAAAAAGGTCTCGGCCTCGGGTGTAATAATCATGTCTATCGCCATTTCTGCGTAACTGTTTTCTCAAACCATGGATGTACGTGAGAAGTGAAAAGATATACCGACCCACTACAGTTAAAATTTCGAGTGGAGTGGCCATAACTCTCACTATGCGCTTCTGAGCAACAAAAACCTTCTCCATAGAAGAGCTAGACCCCCAAAGGCGTATCGCCTATGACAAGCGTGATTCGATGTTGGCGAAATAAAAGAGCTTTAGTTGCTCGCTCGTGAGGGTAGCTTTTAAAATCCTAGCCTGGTAGTAGATGCAACTCAGCTGTTTTGTTAAACTATCACAATGATCAGCCGAATTTAGATGCTCATCAATATGAACACGCAAAAAGCGGATATTCTGACTACGATTTATGGGTTCACTTATGGTATTGATTATGGTCCCCCATTCTGATGAGAATGAAAACGGACGTAGGACGTTTTTTCAACATTCAAATACAGCTGATTTATCGGAAACCACTCACCCAAACCTCGGAGCAGAACGTTAGCACAGGGCCCAAAACTGAGCCCTGTGGTACTCCAACCGACACATCAACCACCCCCGATTTATCATTCAAGATAGAACCACTAGGGCACACACCCCTGACCTCGACATATTGATATCTTCCACTCAAATAGGACCTGAACCAATCATAAGCACACCCCCTAATACCAATATTGTAAAGTTTGTCGGCGGTGATGGACGCAGTCTAACGCCCGGCAGTGATCACAAAAGATCCCTGCAGGTCGGATGTCATCCTCCATCATTTCTACTATCTTATTATAAAATATCTCCAGTGTCATTTGGGTCGATCGCCGCTCTCTGAAACCGTACTGGCTATCGGCAGGAATATTTTTAGCTCTTAAATATCTCATCAATCGATCCAACATGGCATACTCAAAGAGCTTTGAAATCGAACATGTCGTTGCTTTTGGGCGATAATTTTTCGCATATTTTTTATCATTCTTCTTATGAATTGGCTTGATACGACTGAGACTGAGAGCGGAAGGAAATATTCCAGACTATTTATCAAAAACGTGAACACTGCATGCATTAGTAGAGCCGACCGTTTGAAAATATCTGCTGGAATATCATCTGGTCCAGCAGTCATTTCATTTTTCATTCTGGATTTTATTATTTTTTCGATTTCTAACTCCGAATATTTCTCGAAGAGAAACTTCCACTAAACTCCGCGTCAGCACCAAGCTCGTCGGTCTCGCTTGTGCAACCCATTTGCGCTATAGTTTCTAGTGGTGCATCCTTAAAATATGAACCAAGAGTGTTCGCAACCTCATGAGGCTCCACTACTTCAATGCCATCATCTATAAGAGAAATAAAGTCGAGTCCTTTATGTCCCGTACCATTCAGTTCATTTATTACCTGCCAACACCTTTGCCTGAAAGCCTTTGTCAGATCCCATTATTTTCTGTTGGTAGTAATCTCTTTTTACCCTCTCAGTTAACTTCAAGTGCTTTTTCCGCTCATCATTGTATGTAGTTTTCAGTTCTGGATACCATTTTCGCAAATTTTCACTCGATTTTTTTATAGTAGAGTTCACCCATGAACTGTTATTTTTTCTCATATTGTATATTTGAGTCCTCAGTGGAAAATAAAAATTAAAGATACACGTATATGGAATAGAATAAATATATCAAATTGTTCATTGACATCTTTTTCATTATACACATTATTCCAATTCTCATTCCTCAAAGCATTTAGGAAGTCGTTGATACCCTTCTCACTAAAATTTCCTTTTTTATAACTCAGTAACTCAGATTGAATGATATTTCTGTAAGCGATGTTTTAAAATATATTGTATCATGATGAGATACCGAATTGGAAACCACAATGGCATTATGTGTAGCCTGCCTGTTCGTGAAAACATTATTAAGAGTTGAACCAGCGTTATTGGAGAATTTGGTTGGTTGAAACACTCTAGAAGTGATATTAAAGTTCAACAAAAGATCACATATTTTTTGGTATTCATCGCGGATGATTTGCGGACTTATATTGAAATGGCCTCATTTATCTGCTAGAACACTTAGCACATCAAACTAGAAGAGACATGTATCAACTGATTGACGGTGCCCCAGTACACTCCAAGTTAAACGTGTGATGCTATCTAAATATTACCCATGAAAACCTCAGGATAGGAAGAAGGCGGCTTCATCCTACACCTGAAAGAATTGCTTTTGACTATTCCAGCACAGGATATGGAAGATCTGAAAAATCTCTCAATTGGATTATATGATGTTATTAGATTGTATTAGATGACGTGTTGAAAAAATGCTTCAATTACATCGCAAGGCAGGCATTTTTAGCACTTTCTAAGGGAGTGTAGTTGCTTCTATGATAAATTAAATCCTGATGAAGTTCTTGCAGAACTCCATTTTGGTTCTGTTGTCATCTGAGAGTGATATCGCATATCGTAGGCGTTGATTGAGGCGCCACCCTTTATTAACGTTGCTTGGGTTTCGTGTTCCATTATCTCAAAGTTTACGATGGGGCAGGAATGCTATATCATGCTTGTACGTCGCATTTAAACGATGTGTTTGATGAAATATAATTCCATACAAGGCATTGTGAATTATGTTATGGTTCATTTCGAGGTCTTACTAAATGAATATCGAAAAATTGCCGGCTGAAAAGAGGTCCATTATGGAGAAATTATTCATCGTTCGCCATGGGGGTATTTGGATGAATTAATTTAATATGTCTAGTAGGCAAGTGCTCGTAAAGGAATCGTGTGAACGACAAAACAAAGGATCTTTTATTTTGGAAGAAGTAAGTAGACGTTTATCTCCTTCTTCTGAAATGTTTTGTGCATCTAGACTTTTGGTCATAAGAATTTGAAAAAACACCGTTTTTCTTGAGGGAACTAACTTGATTCAGAGAACGTGGTGGCCATTTCGTTGGTTTTTCCTGATTCTATACAATTTCGATATTCCAGATTACAACATCTAGTTGTAAGAGCTCATTCATTTTCGGAAGCATCAGTTGGATTCCTTCAATGCTGACAAACGCAATAATTTTACGAAGCTACACTTTCCCGAAAGATTATCGCTCCCCTTAAGAATATTAATTTTTTTCCACGTTTTCTTTGCAAAACATGTTTTGATGATGAAAGAAATAGGGGTAGGAGCAAAATAATTTTTCCATGAAAAATTTTTATGAAAAAAAGAAAATGAATTCTAGAAAACGATCTGATCATTGTTCGAGCATTTAAACGAACGACATTCCAAACTATCAATACAGGGTATTTCTGGCACGAGGGCTCATATTGGACCAGATAACCTCGAACATTAGCCAGATCTACTGCGTATTAAGGACCCCTTGATTCCTTTTCATGAAATCCCATGTGTGCTCAATCGGATTCTAATCAGGACTCCGCAGTGACCATCTCATGATATTATTTGCTTCATAAACGTGATTTCTCTCCATTAGGATAAGTGGTCAAAAGGCGCAAAATATTCATATGTAACCTCACCACAAATGTCTGGTGACTTGTGAATGAGCTGCACAAAGCTCTGAATTGAGTTTTAGTCCTATGGCAGATCTTTAAGAATGAAGGTTATGTTCTAGGAGACATTTTCTGTCAATTTCAGCACTATCAAGAACGTTGTTATGTGTGAGAAACAGTTGAGTTAGTATATTTCAAGTGGTGATGAGTGAAATAAAGCGATTTTCGACCTTTGTTCAAGTCATCTCGCATGATCATGCGTTTCAGGGAATCTGTCAATCACGCGGTAAACTATCGTTTGTGCTACGCCAAGTCTTCGTCCACATTCATGATAGCACAAAAGATCTTGTGATAACATCTTAGCTTGGACACGTGCCCTGATCAGCAAGATTAACAAAAAGGCTAAGTGAAATAAACGGAAGAGGAAAAATCGTCTTTGTTACTTATCTTACATACCCGAGGCGACAAAAAATCATTAAAAATATATTCTTTCTTGTGAGAGTACTGGATTTATAAGATGGTGCAAACATTTTTTTTTTGGGAATAGTATAAAAACCAAGATTGAACATATTTTGGTATATTAATACAGTTGAAAATTTTCATTATTTGTCATTCAAATCTTATCACATCCCCAATTCCTTAGATTCTTGCACTGATGGTTATAAAACATCTGTTACACCTCCTGTGCATCGTCAGCGACTTACTTATGATCAAAAAATTCCCTCCTCTTTAGAAACAAGTGAAAAAGGGAGTTTAGTGTCAGGATTGCGGTTTAAGAAATGAAAAAACAAAATTACCTGGGAATATGAAAGGAAACCTACGTATTTTAATACATACTGGGTGTTTTCCTGAATGCGCGAATAAACTAACCTAACCATCCCTCTTGAGATATAGCTGCTCAGTGCAGACATAAAATAAGGATTTTATTTTACAACACTAACGAAATGGGCAATCAGCTTACTCTACAGAGTTCCGCAGAAATCTTTTATTTTACAAGGGCGTTTATCTCAGTATTTTTACATTTAACCATCTCTTCTGGAAATTGATCTAATCCGCAACTTCCTCTTCTTTCTTTATCAAAATTATTTTGGAGGGTATAATTTGAATATAGAATAATTATTATTCGACCTGTTTCAATATGAAACTTTTTGTCACTTGTGTTTATTCCTAAAGTGCATATTTTTCAGAAAAGAAAAATGTGTGAGCAACAGCATCCAAAATTTCAAAATAATTGGTACTGAAACATGCTGCTTTCATTTAATATCATTTGCAACGTTTGTTCTTTTTCTCTATTTTATGGTGACTCTTTGGTGGTTTTCATTCAATTTAATAAGTTGAATTCAAAGTTGTTTATCTTTTTGGATTTTTCCATATTGTCATCATCAACTGACAAAGCATATCATATTATCCATGTGAGGATCAATTCTGATGGAAATGGAGGATTACCTATATGGCATTGTACCTGAGTATTTTTAATTCAATATCAAAAAATTTGAAGACCACGATCAATTAGAACAGGAGGAATTCGAGAAACAATTTCTGGATACACGCATGGCGATGCAACCGTCTATTTTAGTTTAGATGGCTTGGAAACATTTGACCCCAACCATCTGCAACAAGATAATTCGATAATAACTCCCTAGTTTTATTTGTTTGGCGTTATTTAAAATCCATAGTTTATCGTACGTCAACAAATGACGTTAACGTGGACATGAAAATTGCATTGAAAGATTTGCTAATCAAAGATGTGAAACATTCATAAATCCCGAAGCGACATTTTCAATATTTGAAACGATTTTTCCATTGTTTCCTATAACATTGAATAAAATACCATTATTACTCATAACCTATCAATTAGTTTTCATCCGCAATTATCAGAATAACTATTAGAACAGATTAATAATTTAAGAAAAAAATATTAATAACTAATATTGCAATTATTATGAACGACAGCAGCCTCCAGAAAAAATTAGAAACCACATTATATACCTATATTTTCAGCAGCCATATTTCTAAAGGGATACTCTCATTTAGCGGAGGAAGAAGATCTGCTTACTAAGTAAGCATATTATATAGCTCTAGAATTCCTATCACAATCATCGGTTACATTGTAAAGTATGGCTAATATCTCTTCTGATATCACCATAAAAGATCATACTAGAGTAACGGAAAAACAAGTCCCTTCGACTAGAGATTCATTATCTAGTAGACATATCGACAGCTTACATGCTACAAAGAATAGAAGATGAGTAGTCTTGCCTTGATCTCCTACACTATTGTGAATAGAAACGCTTGTTGTACATATGTGCTGCCAAGAGCTTTTACGATGGAATCTCAAAATCAAATGGCTAAAGTCACTCCCTAGGTTAGGAACTACTCTGTTTTGAACAAACCATACAGACACAACACTCTCCAGATCTTAACAAACGAAAAAAGACCACACAATTTCCCGACTTATCTAGGAATGGCTTAAGCACCAACCCGTCTGACATTCCATTGCTGACAGAAATACCGTCTCTGAAAAATGGACAAGTCAAAAACAAGAACTTGCAGAATGTAAAATGAGGATGACGAAATCTTTGAACACATTCTCTGGAGTTGCATATACGTAGCAAAGAGTCATAAGAGACATGTGTACTTTGTCAGCGAAATATCTGAGCCATGAGAAGTAAAAGCAAGAAGTCCCAAGGGGATTATCAATATTGAAGAAGAATTAAATCTACTAAGGTGCAAAAAAGCTGGATAATATACAATATATGAACTTGAAGAAGTAACTGTAGGCTGAAATATCAATTCAAATCGAGGAAAACCACATTTCAACTCAATTGTGATTTGTTTTAATAGTCCTTCGTCAATATAATCTATTTATTGGAGAAGATTGGTGACTGTGATAATTTGATTGCTTTTTCAACTCGTATATCCTTTGATTCCTATATCATCATGAATCGGAATGATTTAATTCTACGCCATGTTAAAACATGTAGCTCTAGTTTACAGGATATAATTGATGTAACAGGTAACATGCTGAAGTTGGCATACCACATGCAAATCGTCCATTATACTAAAATAAAACGAAAACAGATACCGTAACTTAATCTCCATCGGTGGAAAACATGGCGTCAAAATCATACCCTGAATGCAAGCCAACCTGTTCGGATTAAAACAAATGAACAAATCTTTCGAACACAACTACAGGTAAACTTACCTTGTCAGATAATCGAGGTACCTGAGAAAAGGCGTGGCTATGCGTCCGACCACACCTCTACCGTATCAGCAACCTGTTCTGAAAAAATTTCTGTTAACAACTTAGAGTCGATTTCAAGATGGCCGCTGACGCCGGCGACAGTCTGCTATCGTGGTCGTTCTTTTGTTTCTTCTGTTCTTCTTTTAATTGATGTAACACAGAGTTGAGTCGGTTAGAACGTGCTCTGTATCGTTTATACGAGGATTAAGCTAAATTGTGCCTCCTGTGGCGATGGTTCGATTTTTTTCTCTCTTTAACTTTGATATATGTGCTGTTTACAGGTCGTAAAATTTTATTTCGAAATCTAAATGAGTTGGACGGGTGTCGTTAATCTCATTGCGTTTTTCTACTTTACGGCTTTACAAATCATTAAAATTAAAACACTCGCTTGAGTTAATTGAATTTTGGGTACTTTTATAGACGATTATTATCTATGGTTTAATGGATTCTGTTCTTTATTTGTTTATTACCGGATTAGGAACATTAGGAAACGTTTTTATGCTACATGGATAGCTCCGATAAAGTTATTATATTATTACTTCTAGATGTGACTCTTAACATTTGAGATAAAATGTGTGATACGTTTGGTCGTTATTCATTGATTTGTAAAAGTATTAACATGTTTATACTTGAATGGCGTATTCTGCGTATTCTACGTGAAATGGATGAGCTTCCTCTATTTGCAATATGTTATTCTGGTCCCATAACCTATAAGTTGAAATAGACAGGTACAGAAGCTAGCATAATAATTTAATTATTAAAAATAATGTAGATGATCATCCCAGATTGAAACTTCTATTCAAGTTATAAAAAAGTCAAAATTCCTTTAAATCCAGAATAGAACGAACACAGTTGCAACCATCAAGTATGCTTAGCTATCAGTTAAGTGTGCTTAAAGCATACGTTGTTTGTTAAGAGCTTGTAAAATATCCACAAAAACGTTCAATTGATGTATTAATTTTAATCTATTGAAATAATAATTGATCACTTATTGCAATTTTTGAAGAAACGTCAGTTGTTTCTTCCCCTATAACTCCCAAAAAATCACTAGCATTTAATTATGCTGCTAATTCTGCATAGACAGTCTAGCAAGTCCTTTGAAAATTGTTGCTGTTCGTGAATGTACTTTTACTATCTCGTCAAGTTCAAATATTCCTGGATTATCAGATTCTTTTGTACCATTGTGTCCCCTGAGTGCGAGATCAAATGTTCTTTAAAATATAAAAGTATTCATAATTCTTGAAAGTACGAACCTGTTCAAAACACTTTGTCATTGTGTTCAGCTATATTGGGCCTTCTATTGTTCCAAATTTCCTGTTTTTAATTAGTGAGTATCCAGGAAATTGTGAAACATTCAAACTTCATTATTAAAAAGGACACGAATACAAACACGAATGTCGGATAATTTAACAGTAAAATTCATCAAACAATGATTAGGATTTGTTTACGTAATGTTGCTAGGTGCAGTACAGACGATTTATATTTGCCAATCGTCACCAATATATAACTGAGTCGCCGTCCACTTGGACTGTCCATAGATGACCGTTGTCCCGACGGTGCATTGACGTTCATAGGAGTACTATAAAACGCAGAGAATATTCATACTAATCATATATATATATATATATATATATATATATATATATATATATATATATATATATATATATATATATATATATATATATATATATATATATATATATATATAACGAGATTAGTAAGTTTTCTAATAGTACCTAGAATATTTCAAAAAGATATCTATATTTTATCGTTTGGTTGAGAAGATAATTAAGAATTAAAGTAATTCATGAATTAGCTACCGCGCGTGGTTAATATTCAGAAAACTGGTACATACCGACTGTATAAAGAAGTGGTTTTCATAAGAACGTTATAATGTTCTCCGGAGAACCAATTTACTAAGCTGACAAATTTTTGATGACTTCTTGATTCTTGTTAAAAATGCATAGATTCATTTAAAAGTATTGAAACATTAAGTTATAAGTATGAGTTACTACTAATGAATTCAACTTATACTCGTTTCAATAAGGAACCAATCCAAATAGTGAATGATTTATTATAGAAAGCATACACTCAACTCACTCATCAAAATTTCATACAAACTTGTTGAAAATGTCCCAATTAATTTTACTTTAATGGCTAAGAAGTTGAGAAATGTTCCAAAATATCAAATTCGTAATTTCAGCTCTCTTGCAAAATTCTAAAGGTTAACCATCTTGGACATTAAAATATCTTATTACCGAATTAATTATATTCCATATTAGGATAATAAATTTCATCTGGGCTTATGAAAGAAAGTGAAGTAATATTTCGATAATGGTTTTCATAATTTGGTGGTTACTTTCAATTAAAATAATTAACCTGTATTCGTTCTTTGAGGATTTGTCAGATATTTTGCTATATTCAGCCAAAAGAAAGAAGCTGAAAGAATAAAAATTTGTAAATGTCGAAAATGTGAGGATAAGTTTCTTTATAATTCTAAACACAATATGAGAAACCCATATTAAATTATATGTTCGTGTTCTTGCCAACACATGTGTTTTTGTTATGAAATTAGCGCATTGGCGGTTGTTTCATATCGGTTACAAATTCAATTTCGCTGAATTTTTGGCACATCCAAGACCCCAAGATTTGTTCTTTCTCAATTTTCTAGTAGTAAGATACCCTAGTAAATCTATGCTACAGGCATCATTCAAGTGTATATGAAATGATCAGAACACCTTCTTTGCTTGTTCAAAGTATTATTTCGCGATTAATGAACCGTTATGGGGCACGGGATGGGTGACTCGACACATGTTATTCAACAAACTACCCACCGGAATTTAATTATATCGTGCAATCAGCTGCATAATCAAAAGCATAACCAACTATTTTAGGAAGAGCTGTTGAAAATAGGTTGCATAAAGTCAATTCATTTCAGAAGACCTTGGCAGTGTCAACCCCTAACAAAAAAAATCATGCAGTTCGATTAGAATTGACTCGAATACATGAGAGATAGGAATCTAAGGACAGCTCAGTGTTTCATTTGCAGATGAATCTGATACGGACTGATCTCATACTCTAGATGTAGTACGTTTGTCAAGACAACCTGGTACCTTTCAAAGCTTAGAGAATTCCATGAAGTACACATTTACACAGGTACTATGATGGCATCGGGTGGATTCTCTCTCAAAAGCAGAATTGATCCCTCTGAACGAGATAGGTTCTTCAATCCTATATGGTCCCATATGCTGAAGTGATTGGAGAAATCTTTTTCTCATGTATGATTCTCACATTGAATTGCTTGTACGGAGTTTTACCTTGACCTACTGAATCACCTGACCTAAATCCGATTGAGTATATTTGAAATCAATTGGAGAGAGATGAAATGGAGTCCAAGCATGTCATATTTTCCATGAAAGTTTCAAAACAGACTATTATGAATAATGATCAATGTCATTTTTCATTAGCGTGTAAAGGTTTAAGTTGAGCATAAAAATTGAAATCAAAACGAGCTCCTGGAAAAACAAACACCCAAGTATCTCCACCAAATAATATTGACTGAGTCCAGTATTCAGATAAAAAAATGAAATAACCCGAGAAATCGAAAAAATGTCACTACACAAATTTCAAACAAGCTAGAGAGTGAAAAAAGTAAAGTTGCTCAGCAAACAAGAATTTTTACTCCAGAAAGTGAAAGAGCGATCTAACAAAGATACTCGAGCAGTAGTTTTTGACGTCTGAATGAGAGGATCAATCAAATTTGATCCCGTTCTGGAGCTACTGAGACTATCAAACGAAAAATTCAATTGTTTAAAAATCTGATAGCTTAAATATCAGGCGAACAGGCTCCCAAATAAACTAAATACGAGGTATGTCAATTAAGTTCGCGGAAGTTGGCAATGCTGTGACAGTTGGTAATTCTGCAGCGTTCGCATTGGCCTCATTCGAAATATAATTCATTTCTGCGTCAGCCTGTGCAAGTTTCGTGTTCATCGGTTGGATACTTCGTGTTTTATTGTCCTTTGAACATCGACTTATTTTGACCCACCGTCGTGAAGATAAGTGATAAAATAACAAAGCAAAGAATAGTGAATAAATTTTTGGTGAATCGCGGTGAAATTTCCGTGGAAATTATGAAACAATCAACCGACGTGTATAAGGAAGATTGTCTGAAAAAATCAGCTGTCTACGATTAGGCAAAGCGGTTCAGAAGTGGCAGAGAGTTAGTGGAATATGATGCGCGCGAGGGAGCTCCCTCCACCTCTCGAAACATTCAAAACCTCGATCGGCTGCGCCCGCGAGTGCTCGGACACCGTCGGGGAAGCCTTAGAATGTTGGAAGACTAGTTGGGCATCAACAAGGAGACGATCCAAGCAGATGCTACACGAAGATTCAGGAATGCGTAAGCTGGGTACGAAAATGGTTCCCAAAGCGCAGTTGAGCAGAAAGAGCTCTGATTGTCCATCAGTCAAGACACGATTTCTCGAATTGACGAATGTTATCCCTGTTGATGAGTGGTGGGTGTTTGAATATGACCCTGAGGCTAAAACGCAGATCATGCAGTGGGTAGAGTAGGTGGTAAGCGCCCCACGAAAGCCAGAATGCCAAAATTGAAAGTGAAATCTTCACCCATCGCAGTTTTAGATATTAATGTTAATTGAAACATCTGAAGGCGCGTGTGTTCCGTCTACGACACGAATTGGCAGAGCGCGGATGGGTGCTTTATCATGACAAGGCTCCAGCCCACTCGTCATTCGCAGTTCGTGATTTTTTAACCAAAAACGGCATTCCAACACTTCCACACCCCCCTAGGTCCAGATCTGCTTCCCTGTGACTTCCATCTGAATTAAGGAAATCCATACCAAAAATGTCTTTTATTTCATAGAAGAATTTTAATTTTTTTCATTCAAATTTCTGTGAATATCCAGACAGTTCCAATGTAATGTTGAATGTATTCGCTTTCATTATCATATTAATGAATAATTATTTCCTTTTTATGTAAAGATGTATTATTGTATTCCAGATTCGATTGAATGTGCGTTCTTTGCTAAGTGTTCTAATATGTCCTGTGCAAACAAACTTTTGTAATATTGTTATGCACCAATTAAACTTCTTTTTCCTATATTATAGTATTTGAATTTATAACATGGTAAGATATCAAAAATCAAATCGAAATGAATGAATAAAAAGGTCAATATGATTTTTAGAAACTGTCAAAATTGTTTGATTTTCTTCAATTGACTTGGCACACTACCCCATAAGCATCTCTCAATCACATAATTTTGAGTACGTCTAGGAGGAGATAAAATGCTGTAATAAATTCTCGGAGAGGTCATATTCTTTACTAAGGTCACCCTTGATTTTGAGACACAAATTGAATTTTCTACTATCATTTTACTACTAAGAAAGTTGTTGATAGTAAAAACAAAAAAAAATTCATTCGTGTCTTAATCATGCTTAACTACCAAGTAGTAATGGTTGAATTCATACAGTAGGTTGGAATTTATTGGAAATAATTTTTCTATTCCCATATTATTTCAAGAAAAACTGTTCAGATCTGGATTCTGAATTAATTTTTCTTCCTATTCCGATATTATTTCAAGAAAAACTGTTGAGATCTGGATTTTCAATTGATTTTTTTATGGAAGATAGGAGGGCATTTCGTTTTTCTTATTCTTTCTGATATATAGATACTATTCCATCGTTCACAGTAATGTTTTCATCACTCAATACCAGCATTCGAACCGAGAAATACCAAATTTGTCATGTGTGTATATCATAAATTATGCTCATATGCTTAAATGAATTGTAAGAAAGTAAAATTTCTTATTCTTACTTCTACTGAAGTAATTCAGCTGAAAGCACTACCACGTTAATATTACGCATTTCTTCGTTGAATTCGTCATTCAAGATTATTTTATAACCGCGACATATGTCTGCTGAGTTGAGCAGCAGGAGATCTTCGACTCCTGAATTACATAAAGTTTGATTATAGCGTAGAGCAACATTTCTTCGGTAATGCATTTAAACATGATGTAATAAGTGAAACGTTAACTTGGTATCCCAAGTTGAGTGGCCTATGAGACGTTTATGGAGAAGTAATAATGCTATCGTCATGAAATTTTTGTAGTTGATTCAGCTGGTCCGAAACTCTAATTCTGAAATATCTTCACCTCAATGGCACTTCTGGTTTTACCGGAAGTGCATACCAACTTTGTAATTCAATATAAAACATCCTATATATTGATGACTGTTTCGATAACACTTGTTATTCCAATTAGAAAAACACCTAACACATAGGTCTAGCTTGTTTCGTTCATGAAATATCGTAGTTTTACTTGAAATTGATATATCTCGAGAACGGCGTGAGTTACCAAAATAATGAAAGGTGTTTTGCAAACAAGAAACCATATTGGACATAACTCATATCCGACTGATTCTCAGTCAGTATAGAGAGTGCTATTTTTTCCGTCTCACATTTCGAAATGAAGAAACATCGGAAACTACGTTATCTAAATTGTCATCCATATTTTTTCCATTCATTAGATTCGCTGCAAAAATCTAAATGAAGTTCCCCATGCATACTCTGTATCTGAGATCTCAAGTTTTCAAGTTATATGGCGAAAAAACGAATTTTACGCGCCTACCTAAAGTTTGCAAAGACGGCTTGGATCCCTGCACGTACATAGACAGTTCTCAGAGCAGTAATAAATAACTGTCCCTTTATCATTGGATGATTGATAAATTAAGAGAAAAAGAATGCGAAACTGCAGTTGTTGTCGAAAGTCGAACTAAAAAATATCAAAACGCATTGAACTCTATTTTCCTAAATTTCATGATAATTGTTCATCCACATCAAGACATAGTTCTAGTCGAAGCATAACCCCCTGTGTGGCTCGCCTCAGTTCCTCCACACTCAACTACATGAAAGCATTTTGAAGTCTATTATGCAAACTTATATCTTGATGTCACAGGTTCAGAATAAATTTTATCTTTCACAGTTCCCCAAAGATAAAAATCTATAGGCGTTAGGTCAGGTGACCTTGGAGGCCACTATCCCGTTCCAGTTCATCTATCTTCAAACATATCAGTTGAAATTCGATAATTTTTATTTGTGCGATGAGCTGGCGCTCCATCGAGTTGGTCCCAACAGTGCTTTGATCCAGCTGCTGATAAAGTGTCAACGAAGTCATACAGTTCTATTCGAAGCTGTGGATCGCTAGCTTGTAGAGTTTGGACCAATGGAAATTTATTAAGGTGCAGTTTATGTTTTTTCAGAATTCTGTGAATACTACTATGAGGTAAATTCAGGTCATGCTCTGCTATTGCCAATGATGCATGTGGATTAACATCAAAATAAGCTAAAACGACAACTTTATTGTCTTCATTGTTGGCTACAGGCGATGAAAATGATGTCTTCTTCTGGTACGTTCCAGTCGAAAGCAAATTTAGACGGCATATTTGAATATAATTCGTTAAATCTCCCACAAGTTCTACTCACTTTCCGTCTGTCATCTCCATGAATGAAAAGTAAATTAAGTATTTGCTAATTTATGTAGCTAGCCAATCTGTGCGAATTAATTCGACTGACAGTTAAAACAATAATAGTTTGTTATCTATGCTCAGGAGCCTGTTTATGCTCTTGGATATGTCTATGCACGTGCAGAAATCTAAGCCTCCTTTGCCAACTTCAGGTTGGTATGTAAAATTCGCCTTTTCGCCATAACTTAAAAACTTGGAATCTCAGGTACAAGGTATGTATGGGGAACTTCATTTAGTTTTTTACAGCGAAAGTAATTAATTTAAAAAAATACGGGTAACAAATTGAAAGAACGTAGTTTTTGATGTTTCTTCATTTCGACGTGAGGCGGAAAAAAATCACTCTGTATACTGACTGAGATTCAGTCGAATACGAGTTGTCCCGCATGGTTTGTAGAACATCTTTCATTATTTTGGTATCTCACGCCGTTCTCGAGATATATTAATTTTTTCAAAAAGCAAAAACTAGATAATTTTCGAGCAAAACTAAAATATTTCATGAACGAAACAAGCTAGACTTATGTGTTAGGTGTTTTTGTAATTAGAATAACAAGTTTTATCGAACCAGTCATCAATATACAGAATGTTCTATATTAAACAACAAAATTAGTATGCATTTCCGGTATAACCGGAAGTGCCATTGAGGTGAAAATATCTTAGAAATAGAGCTTCAGACCAGTTGAATCAACTGCCAAAATTTCATGACGATAGCATTATTAGTTCCCTATAAACGTCTAATAGGCCACTCATTTTGGGATACCCAGTATAATTTTGAATGAAAATACTGCGAGAAATATATCAAATTCAAAAAATTAAGCATTTTTGAGAGGAGTTTTAACAAATCTTAGGAGAATATGCTGTAGGCAATCGACAAACTTCATTTTCATCATCTAGTAAGAATTTCTATTCGAAATGATATATTATTTGCAGAGTAGATATTCCGATTCCATTACAGAATTCAAGATGGAAAGAATGATAATGTTTGTAGAGAGTGCCACAAAATTCGCAAAAGAGTTGATTTTTTACTTCTAACCTAAAACAAAAGATAATTTACCAACTTATAATTCACGGTAGTACAAACGGGACACAATCCTTCATTTTTGAAAAATGCTGAAAATTTGCTAAATTTGTTGTGTACTTGGAAAGTCCTACGGAGTTACCTCCTTTTTCTGCAACATATTTCTTCTCCCTCGAATGAAAAAATGCGTCTAAACGATATTTTCAAATTTTAGCTTTAATTCCCACCCACTCATCAATTTTTTGCATCCCCGCTCAATAAGTTTTACTTCAAAAACTGTTTTATAACTTCCCGATCACGCCGGTATATGAAGCTCAACGGTATTTTGAATAACACCCATAACTAAAGTTATGAACACTGTCCCAAAACGAAATTACTTTTTGTCAGTTTAAGATTTCTGAAGTGAACCATATATTAATGCATTTAATTAGAATAATGAGGGGGATATTTCAGCGTAGAAACAATTTTCTTTGATGGGCAAATCAGAGATTTTATCACACATAATTTTCCTTGAATTATTTCTCTCAGAAGTTTTCCTAGAGATTTTCTCACTTTGTACGGCATATTTTCTCTTCGATTTTTTCCCCAATGAATTATTTTGAAGACTACATTTCAAACTAAATAGAAAGAACCACACACCGCTTTCTCACCTCTGATTTCATTCAGAAAAAGAGAAACAATCGTCGTGCAGAGCGTTGTCGTGAAAACCGGCTGTTGTAGATCTAATCGTATAATATCTGTCTGGCCTTCTAGACGCCAGGGCTCATGTTCAGCCCAATTATAACACCTCGACAACCCGATGGGCAGGCCGACAACAGGGACCCAATAAAAGTTTATGTCCTCAGATAGAGTTTCATACCCGTAAATTGACTGAAAGAGTCAGAGGGAAGAAATAAATCAAAGAGGAAGATAAATTGAACTGGAAGTTAAGATGATTCGGAATAAATTTTAGTTTACAAAATAGATAAGATAAAAGGGAAGAGAGTGCAAACATTCTAACTCCGTTTTCTTTTTCAACTGAAGTCTCATTTGAGCTCACCAAAAAACATTTTTCAGTGAAGAAAACCGCATAGAAGTTGAAAAGATGCTTCAAAATATCTTGTAAACGTTCATGGATACAGAAGCGACAATAATTGGCCCAGAGTATCCATGGGTTCGTCTTCTAGTAAGTAAGCAAGAACACTAGCCGTAAATTTCAATGGCAAAAATGGTCCTAGAAGGATACTCAAAAGTATGCAAATTTATATATTTAAAGACAAGAAATAAAAAGGTTATTGAAGCTTTGAATTCTCATAAATATCATCTCCTGTGACTGCCACTAATTCCTTAAGCGATATACTGTTTGAAATAGACTTTTCCTCTGGTGGATGCCTGACCGCAGGTGATGAAATTGTGCATGAACTGGCTAGATCATCTGCTGAAACCATTCCTATAGCTCCTGAACCGTTTAAGAGTTCGACCAAACCTCACAAACATATAGAAACGGTGGGAAGAACTTCGCAAAAAACAATCTGGAAGAAACACTTCAGGTCTCAAGCAAGCGAAGTAGTTTATCTAGTATTTGCAGAGGAAGACATTACAATTTCTGGATCCATATAGGGTCGAATGACACCATAGAGATCCATAAAGAGACCTTTACTGGTCTGATAATAGAACGCTACGACACATAGGAGGTGGGGCCCAGACTAATCCATGGTTCACTAGTGTAGAAGACGAAAGTGATACTGTGGAGAACAATCGGAAAACTTAATGATCTCCAAAGGCTTGATTGTCAGTATGCAGCTATAAACCAACGCCAAACATGAAAGAGCGAGTCAACCCTTTCAACGAAAAACACTCCAGAATAACGTAATTGATTAAGAACCCGACACTTGTCATGGAGAAAAACAATAATAGAGAATATATCCCACTTCATCATCGAAGGTACGTCCGGGGCATTCTATGATACATGGACGGCTCCAGTACTATGCATGGATCGGGTTAGAGGATATTCTTTAGAAATCATAATTCGTGCTATCAATACCATTTGTAGGATATATATCGGTTCTCCAGACAGAAATCTATTCCTTTAAATTCTGCGCCTAGGAGAGTATAGAAAGTGGCCGCTAGAGGAAATGAAATCCCTCTAGGGTTGCTTCTATGGTACTGAAGGCGGAGAGACAGACTTATCTGTGCTAAATTTGTTCTTGTGGGGTTAGGTTAGATCTTAAAGACCAAACATATGGCTCTAGATATCAAACTAGAGAAGATATAAGTAACGTCTTCCCAACTTCTGAGAAATTAGGAAGACGTTCTGTGATAAACATGAACGCTATTAAAAAGACACAGAACGATGTTGTCTGTGTGTTAGAGAGAAAATGGCATCCATTTTCAGCAGATTAACTGATATTATTGTATGAAAATTTTTCTCTATTGTGTTTTCACTTTGAATTTCATAATCATTCTATTATTTAATTTTTTTGTTTATTAGAAAATAATAAATATATTGAGAATATGATTGGTATGCTGCACCAAAGACTACCAATAATTGAAGGACTTTCGGACGTAAGTGAAAGACCTAAATTTTTCCTCTACTTTTTTCAGTATTGTAGTTATCGGAAAATATTGAAGTATATCATGGCGTTCTCAGTTTTGAAATCGTGGTTCCTCAAAATTGACTACGTAAGTCTCGAATTATATATTTCTAGACTCCTGAGAAGAAAACGTAATCGAATGGGAGAAAAGCATACAAGATGCTTCATAAAAAAAATTACACTGAGACTTCATATACCTGAAATAATAAGATAATGAAAATGGAAAAGGTTTCCTTAAACTGAACATTTGAAATTCCACCTGTATTGAAAAAACTATTAATTTTCATGAAAAATTAAGGAAGGATTGTGAAATGTAAAATCCTCTATCTCTATAAACCAAATTCCATTTAAATGCACCATATTTGAGACACCCTGTACAGGTTGCAGATGAAAAATATCTTTCTTCAATCAAAAATCGAAGAATATCTGATTTCCATTTATTCAGGATACGAGTAACTCTGCTTGTCTCAGGAACTTCATTGAATTGATCGAGAATTGCATTGCTCGTTCACTCTGGACTTCTATTGACTCTATTTTACCTGTCATTTGGCTTCTTGCTTCCGAGACAGTGTGCTACGAAATCTATATGCATTTTTCTGTACGGAAAGTACAGTGGCAACTAAAAAGGAATCCTGTTTTGTACTTTTCTGCTGAAAAATTTTCCTTTATAAAACCATAAAAAGAATCGCCATGTTCTCATGATTAGTGATTTTGAAAGGTATTCGATAGAAGCGATGAGAATAAAGAATAACATCAGAAAAAGTATGAATAGGTCAGATGCCGTTGGGAATTATGTATTCAACAAAATAAACTTCAATTTAAACATTCACTATAAGAATTCAATACAGTCACATTTACGACAAAAATCAAGAGTGATAAAAGATTTAAAAATCAAATGAAGCCATTAGGGGCATTCAGTGGCATACTACAAAAAAGTTTTGGGGAGAGAAAATGGGAGATGATCCAAGAAGAAACACCATGCCATAGATTTTCACAAAAAAGTTGAACAGTAGATCGTGTAGGACTGAAAGAGTATGCCTATGTTTAAAATTTGAGGTCATGGTCCAGAACATTGCTTAACTAATTCATAAAAAACAAAATTTTTTTCTGAAAAACGACCACCCCGTATCTCGAAAACGAAGCGTTTGCGATACATATTTATTGAAGAAAAGCGTTTTGAAATCACACGTTCTAGTGACTGATAAAGTGGGTCATACTGTATAACAGCATCGACGATTCTTCCTTTGCCAAAATAATAGATGACTGAATGTAGAGTATATATAACATAAGATATTAAAAAGCAGTTAATAAATCTAAGCGGAGTAGACACAATAGAAACCTCATCAAAACCTATTTCTACGACCTTTTGATTCTTTAAAAATTTCTAACTAGATACTGATTAATTCACATTTTATCGAATACACTTTAGATAAACAGTAAAGTTATACGAAAAATAAAGTTGGGTAGACGTTTAGAGATCATTAAAACATTGTGGTACCCTTGTTGAATCTTATCAATTCAATAAAGCATGACCGTTTTAATTTACACTCTATCTCTGTGACAAGACAATATAAACTTTTTTTTATTGCACCCATATCGATACATTGCCACTGGCTTCGTTCGTGCATACTGTTGTGGTCCAATATTAGTCAGATTTGTCAATTTAACTGTTCTTGGCTTTTCCAAATCCATATATATTTTCATTTACGTTAGTACAATCTTTATGAACATTTATGTTAAGTTTCATGACTGAAGCGATAGTTGTTAATGCCGGTAACATATTAGGAATATTGAGAGAATAGAATTGAAAGTAAAAAGAAAATACAAAATGAGAAATATATGATCTGATATGATCTATACTCTTTAACAATATTGAGAGTTGATAGATGTTGCTTGCCCTATGATATATGCAAAGAAGGAACATGGAGAATCAGTGTTCAAGTTGTCCCATTTTCGATGACTTAGTTCGATTGCTATGTGAAATACTGCGGAACGAGAAAAATGACCTACCCATCTCCATACTCGATTTTTGAAGAAAATACATTGGTGCGAATGGATCGCAGCTATCTTGTTTTGTTTTCAAGTTATTCCGGTTTTCTCGATTTTCTGGCATATGCCAATTTCAAAGTTGTTATCAAAGTGAGGTGATAACTTTTTCGACCTTATAGGGCCGTTTTTTTGAGTAGAATACAGGGACAAATTCAATACTTTTCGTTGGTTTCCGAATTATATTATAAAATTGATATTTCAAATGTTAACCATAGGTGACTTTGGGTAAAATAGAAAGAGTATTTTTCTTTTTCCTAATATTTATATAACATGCCTCAGAAATAGGAATTTTTCCAGAAATTAAAATTCTTTGAACATTCTGTTATTACTTAAAGTAAGCTATTGCGAACTTACACAAAATATCCAAAATATCATCAATTCTATGCTCACAGCAAAGAAGCCCACTTATAATAACAACAAACGAAAATTATTCATAACTCTTAAGTTAGGAAAAATCAAAAGCAATAAGTAACAAACAACCAAAACGAAACTATCTTAATTACTCACAAGTATTTCTATTATACAAAATTCAAGAATTGCATCGTCCAGATTAATTAGAATATTGCTCATTAGAGCTAAACAATTTCTAATTTATTTCAACTCTTCTATATCATTATGGGCTCGTCTTTAAAATGAATCCTTGACATAGCTCCCGAGAAAAAAATCTAAATGAGTTAAATGTGGCGAACGAAGATCCCAATGCACTGGTCCTCTGGCTCCATCCAATTATAACCGAAAGACAGGATTAAGGGTTCTAAGAGAATCATTTCCCATCTGGTGGGGGAGGGACGTCAAGCAGGAAATGTAGAAACTTTTTTGAGCCAAGGAAATTTCATCCAAAAAACTCGACTATTTTCGTTAAAAATTACGTACGCCAAAAAATGTTGGTTCATGAATATACTCCAAATATTGAGACCGAATAGCCTTTAGTAGTGATTATTCATTTCCTGATGGGGGACTTGGCATCGGACCAATAGTGTTCGTTAATGCGATTGAATAATCCGTCACTGGTAATTCTCACTGCATCAGACCATAATGTTTATATGATAGGAGAATTTGGGATTTTTTCATCTTTTCTTCCTGATGGGATATCTTCGATAAAATAGGAAGAATAATGAATTTAAAAATACTAAGAATATCGAAAAACTAACTTGTTCAAATAAAGCCTTGCCACCTGATAAGTGTTTCAATATAAAGCTCGCATACATATCATATTGAAATATTTGGTCTGAGCCATACTAAGAATCAAAGAATCAAAATAAATACATAATATAAAAATAATAACAAAATAATTCAAAAAATAAGAATCCATATTAAATTTTCTTATATTCTAACAATATTAGGGTTGATAATTACAGTTGCGATAATTTTTTTTCATACTCTTTTGGGTTTCCGTTGGTGCCGAATAGCTGAATGCATTTTCTCACAATATCTAAAGAGATAGACATAGGTAATACTACAGTTTTGAAATGCTCCTACTAAGTGGAAAAAATTAAAGGAAAAAAAGGGATCGCGTGATACTGTTTTGAAAATGTGACTTCATTCCCTCTACAACATCATTATTTTTTCCTTTCTGAAATAATAAGTGACGATTTAAAATCGAGAATTGTTTGGAAAAAAGTACGTTTTAATCAATCTGTTCGATCTCTGTTTGAGGAAAACACTTGACTTTAATCGATTTTGTTGGTTCAGAGAAATTATACTCTCTCATTTGAACGTTTGTGCATCGTTCCTCTACCCTTGTCAGGTACCAACCCAAAAATTTCCATATAAGAAAGGATTTGTTTGATACCTATTTGAAAGGTTATTCAGTTTACTGAATTTCTCTCAAATTCATACAGGATCAAGCAATCCTTAACATCCAATGTTAAGATCTATCAATTCAATTTCGTTGCGAAGAGCTTTATAATTCATAGAACGGGAAATAGAGAGTGTGCGATACCATCCCCTTAAGAAAACGCTGATTTCTTCCTTTCCATTTTGATAACATGTGTTTTCCGAATATGATAGATTTTTTTACGTTTCGTTATTTATATATAAACTGTGCAAGAGCAACTGTGCTCATGTTCAATAACCTCGGAAGAAATTTGGAAAACAAAATGCGTTCTCGAAATAACAAGCAAATTTTGAGGAAACTGGATTTGTTATTAATTAATAATCTGTGAGCAGATGGTCGCAAATATCTGAAATGTGCCGAATAAGTATTTTCAGTTTTCTTCATAACTACAAATTCCATCTATATAAAATAAAACTCCTACAAGAACTGAATAAAGATAATTTCGATCAAGAGTTCTGCAAAGTTGTCAATGTGCCGATCAATAATGATCAGAATGTACTTCAAAATATTTGCTTGTCTAATGAAACGATTTTTTCTTTGAATGACTTGATGCATCGCCATTGCTCTAAAGTCTGGAGTGCTACAAATCAATTGAGAATCATACTTAAGGCCCTCAAAAACTCGTTTTGGCCAGAATTTTGGGAGACCATATTGTAGGACTCTAATTTATATGGGGAAACTTTGATGGCAAGGCTTATGATGAAGTTGAACAAAAATCTAGGAAAGTTCAGAATAAAACAAGAACATTCCAGTAATTTACGTTTAGTCATATGTCATATACAAGATGTTTTGTCGCGAAATCTAAGTAAAAATATATTAAAAGGAGATCCAAATTTATTCGAATATAATATTAAGAATAATCATGATGGAGCACCGCTCCGGCTATAGAATGGCCGGCTAGATCGCACGATCTAACGCCTCTCGATTTCTTCTTGTAGGGCTGTCTCAAGCCTGAAGGTTTTCTTACGTCTTCCAAATCGGTTGAAGACCTACGAGAAAGAATTGTTCAAGCATGTCAGCAGATAACACCATAAACGTTGCAAAAAGGCACTTCGAACATTTGCGATAGAATGTACCATGATCCAAAAACTGAAAACTACACGATATGTTTCATTTTATAATAAATTTCATTGAAAAACTTAGAAGTCCAAACAGTGTCTAACCTAACCTAACCTAAGGAATGGTACTTCAAAATGCCGACTAATTTTGAGTATCAGATAACCAACCTCTTTCTCATTATAAACATTTTCGGGGTGGCAGTTGATAAGGGTAGGTGGTGGATACATATACGTACGAATAAGGAACAAAAAGTTTTCCCATTCAATGAAATCAATTTTGATCGAATTATTTTTACAAACGGAGATCGAACGGATTTATGAAAACCTGGAATTTTTCCAAACAATTTCGATATTAATACTTCACATGTTATTTTAAAAAGTGAATAATTAAATGGTCGTAGAGAGAAAAATTATCACACTACCCCTTTTCAATAATTCGGGATAGAAGCTACCAGAGGTAGGGTTGATAGATGGAGCAATAAAAAAGCGGAAATTTGCAGGAAAATCAAACCTGTCGAGTTATTTGGGGAGGTTGGGTTAGACCATTTTTTTTCCATTTCAGAAATATATCATCCATTTCCTTTTGAGATGCACTTTGAAAATATAACATTCCGCTTATCAACTGTAGAATTCAGATAGACTAGTGAGCCCATTAAAATCTCATTTTTATATCCAACGCTCAATATACTGACCGCCTCATATATTATTCGTCTAATATACCAAACGCCTAATATACTGAACGCCCACTGATATTCACCACTATAATATTTACTGTCATTCAAACGTAATGGATCTCTCATATATCATCTGACACATCATTATAGAAGCTTCGAGTATTGTTTTGGAGATACTGGTTAATTTGCCGTACGAATTTAAATACCATCCAGAACTCCCAATTCAATGATAAACGTTCAATTTTAAAATCTCAACCTCTACTAATAGATCTATTATAGGATAAAGTTAGAACTGTTCAAACATGATTATTGAAAAACGAATCGTTTAATCACCCAATGAGCAATCACCAAGAAATCACGAATAAATTGCAAGTTGTCAGCAGCCAAATTAGCGAAATGAGTAGCACTGAAAACCGAGAAAAAATTAATCCGAAATTTCCAAGAAAATTCAAATTACCTACTGCATATATATTTCAGGAAATTCGATATGGACATATCTACAGTTTGAAACTTTTGATTGGCCCCCTGTACTAAACGGTTCTGATTCGAATAAGCTTGATTTCAGCAGAATATAGTGGAATTATTCGTAAAGCATATTAATGAAACTAAGAACATCTTCAACTATCAAGCTGGCAACTGATTTCAAGACAGAACAGGTAGCTTATAGCAATGACTGAAACATTCGTGTACACATTGAAAATGTCTAGACTTAGTACATACAAAACTTAAATATCCGCTTATATTTGAATTTTCTATTTTGAATCTTACTTCTCTTCAATTCGTGATTTTGTAAATCTTCATTATATAATTTAAAATAAAAATGAAAGGAACATACTGGATTGAAAGAACATCATATTATATATATTTCACTCAATGGCAAATGCTCACAATGCAACTGCATTTTCGAACGATCAATTATCTATAATAAAAATCATAAAATATACACAGCATAGTTCAAATATTAATTGAATTTTCTACAAAGTATGTGATTTTGTTGGATAGAAAATTGCTGTTGTTGCTTAATGGTAAAATTGAGTTTTCCACAAACACCAATAAAAAAGAAACATTACATTCTAAATTGATAGATACATGTTATTCCTTCAACAGCTTTGACAAAATTTCTTGAAATACAGAAGAAGGTGTTATGAATAAAAATAACTCATAATATGTACCTTCTACGCTTACCAAAATGACATAGAAGAATATCTGAATATCCTGAAATACTCAAGTTTTCATGCGCACTATATCAACAATTGTTCCACGAAGAGAATTTGAAGTTGAGAGTTGCATGTAATTTTTAAGTTCCTCTTACTTGATCTCTTTCCTTCCGAGTCATTGATTTACATCTTTCCAGAAAATATATCGGGCCTCAACCATAACTATTATTATCAAACTGGTGTACATGCCACATATATTATGCTTAATTTCTTTCAAATTTTTCAAATAGATATTTAAACATGTTCATTTGATCACTTGAATAAATGTACTTGAGGACCATCAAACACATTGGATTCCATTTACATTTTCATTTTGATAATTGTAGAAACATACTTCATCTTTTATAAACAGAAACAAATATAATTGAATCGAAATAAACGCAGGTATTTAGTTTAAAATATTTTATTTGTAATTGTACTTTCCTTCCTTGCTTCATTTGAATATACCCTCATTTCATAAGATAGTGGTAATTGATTCGTTAAAGAACCCTAATTATTTCGTGACCTCCTTGGACCACATATTGGTTAGAATAACCATGAATGAATATATGAAATATTTAAATTCTGAATTACTTCCTTCGGTATGATCGAAAAAATATACATAACAATACATGATTAAACGTCAAACTACATTCACTTACCTTTCAAATATCATTTTGAGTCTCCTTAACTTCTTATTATCATAACATTGTAGGTTAGGTTAGAAAACCCAACCAAACCACAGAATATTGAATATATAAATAAATTTTAAAATGGACAAAATAAACATCCAACTAAGTTCCCTTAGCGTTGAAACATTATTTTAATTTTTGTTAAACTCTTCAATAAAATGAAATTCGGAATTTTATTTATTTTAACAGATGGAATGTACAACCGAGCTTTAACAGCAGTCGCAGTGCGGTAGGAGAGGACGCTAGCCCCACACCGTGATGCCGGTCCTATTCCCGAAAATTCAGGTCAAAAATCGTCCCAAATTCGAAAAAGAAGTCGTTGGGTAACGATTTCTCTTCGCGGACCCGATTTCGAGGTATAAGTAGGACGGACGAAAGGAAAACTTTTAATTTAACAGCTCGACATTCGTTAATTTCTTTACTTTCTGGCCGTCAGAGATTCTAGGAATTAAGAAACAGAACGAATTTTTGCAAAAGTCGGCAGATAGTCCTTCGATGGATCGAAGATTTTCCAGTTTTCCCGGGGTTTTACGGAAAATAATCTATTGCGGCGCAATATGCCAAACTCGAGACTTGCTCTTTGTCCCAGTTTTGAAACGATCGAACGCTATAGAAAAATTTCTATACGCATAAAAGTCCAACGAAATTATCCCCCCCACTCGAGAAAAATCGCTATTCCGGGCCTTTTTTTTCAGAATTTTCGCTCGACCGATCGTTACGATCGCCTTCCGAAAGAATGAAGTTTTCGATTCCGAAGAAATATCACCGTTTCGACTTTCCGTTCACTCTCGGCGAGGTTTCAGCGAAATTTTTCGAAAAATCTTCACGGCTTCATCGTTCGAGTTGGGGGCTCCAAATTGGGCACGGACCTTCCTCCAAACTTTCACCACCAGAAAAGATTACTCACCGGGGCCTTTGGCCCCTGCTTTTCCGCAACGTCCCTTCTTCTCCTCTCGGTTCAAACCAGCGTCATTCCCTCGGATTATTCCCGAAAAAGGCCTTATGACTTTGATATTATATATAAATAAAACTTATAAATCAGACTGTACCCAAGCGAAACGAAGGAAATTGAAGGTCAAGAGAAGTGAGCTCCAGAGGATTTCCGTAATTCATTTAGCATTCAATTTTCAGATGACAAGCTACTTTGTATCAACTCAACATTGAAAAGTTTCAAATTGACACATTGTACTTGCTGACTGTCATTGAAACCAAATGGCTGGTATTTTTGTAGTAAGGTGTTACCAACCGTGAAACAATTAAAATGTGAAAATTATCGTCAGTTCACGTTAATTTGCACAAAAGTGTAAGTACATACACCAAATAAACATGTTTTTTGTTAATAATTTATGTAACAGTTAACGCGAATTCGGTAAGAATTATTTCGTTTATATTCAGTTATTTATGCTTAACCTCATGTAACGATATTTTTATGTCCTTGCTCCTTCATGCGTAAACCAAGTAACCACATGTTTTAAACTGATGTTTTTCACTGTACCCATAGAGTTTAGATATTTTTGTTGTTTCTAAGTGGCTACGATATATCATTGCCACTAGATGGTGTTGAGATATCAGGAACACGATCTGGGTAGAAGCAGGGAACACCTACATCAAGGCGATGGACTTTTATGCATTTGAATAAAAAATGAGAAAAAAGGAACAACCTAATTAGGCATATATTAGCAAGTCTTTAAACAATAAAACAGGTTTTATCGAAGCTGAGTTCTCTGTAATGTAGAATAATATTAATTTTAGCAATGGTTCTCGGAAATTCTTATGTTTTTGATGATAATTTACATCGTTCGTGTTGAAGTTTTGAATAGACTTTTTGATTATACACGTCTCGATATGTTTTTTGCTGAAAGGTAGAAAAATAATCGAAAGTAGTTGCACCCAGTTTGCAGAAATTGGTTCTTTTAACTTTTATTATCAAACTGAATTTATTATTCTCAACTATACTGTGCACAAAAAAAGTAGGGATCGTGAAATAAATTTCTGAATTTCGAAACGGTGTTCTCCACTGAGCGATATTTGAGGTTTTTTCGATTTCACTACCTTCAACTGCTGGTAAAAATTAATCTAAATATTTATTTTATTTATCTTCTTCGCCTTATATGCAACGACATTGCTTCTCAAGTTGGTAGCACATGTGTCTATAATTATCTACAATTTTTTGTTATATTCTCTCCTTGATTAACTAAATGTTTTCTATCCTGACATCAAAAAAAATAATATTATATCTATACAGATTTGCCATTCTCCGGTGTGTTCAGGAAAACCTACACAGGAACTACAGGGACTCATACATCTACATATGCTCTGACAGCCAGAACGCCCTTGGATATCTGAAAGGTACGAAAGCCATTCAAAACTAGTTGACGAATGCAAAGCAGCACTTAGACAACTCAGTGCTACAAACAGAGTTAACCTGGCCCATCAGGGCATCGAAGCAAACGAGATAGCAAACAGCCTTGTCAAAAAGGCAATAGCTGTTAGGCCGATGGGACCAGAACCAATTCTGACCATCTCATGGACCCACGTTCTCTCTTTCTTTCAAAACTGTCTGAGACAGTCAAAAAGGCTCATAATGGACCGCAATCAAAGAAGAGGGTATATGAATTATTGTACCTCGATTAAAAGTCTGTTGTGATGCTAGTTGGCCTATTGACGAGACACCAACTCAACAAGCACCTACACGTCATGAGACTCTCGAAAACCACACAGTGCCGTGGTTGACAAGAAAATGATGAAACAACAGAACTAATACTCTTCGAATGTCCCGCTCATAAGGTGCCCAGACTGAACACCTTGAGAGTTGAAACATCCAGCCGCCGGATGATCCAGTAGGCCAGCTACAACAGTCTTGCATGCTTCATCAAAAAGTTTTTGCAAGACACATAACAAAATAATACAACACGGCAAGCGCAATGGGCCAAACAGCTCGAGTGCTGCTTGTAAAGGCGCCTTGCAAGAAGAAGAAGAAGATACAGGGATGATATTTAGGGGAAATTGTACAATTGAACGGTGGCCATTTTGAAACGAAATGATAGAGTCGCACAAACATCTAGGAAAGTTCAGGATAAAACAAGAGCTTTCCAATTATTTAGGTTACGTCATATATAGGATGTTCTATCTCGAGTTCCCAGTGAAAATATCTCGGAAATTGAGCAGATGCGCTTTTTGTGAATTAGTTCATAGGTGTTTTCGAGGCTTTTCCTTCGACGAACAATTTTGGGTTCTGCTGGAAGTTCGCATTTTCTTGAGAACGCGTAGGCACACCATGTTCAAATTAATTAATCATTCCTGTTGTTCTCAAAACCATGAAATTAGGTAAAAATCAATATTTAAAGCACAAGTGAAAGAGGAAATCCGAGGAGATTTTGAACGTCGAATATTTCATTCAGATTTTTCGTAAATCCTTAGTTTAATATTCGTAATTTAAATATGGAAGATGGTCCTCTAATTTTGAGGCTTACAGTGTTTCTGCTTCTGCAGCTAGTGTTTCTGCTTCTGCAGCTAAATATAATTACCATCACTTGAAGACCAGAAATAATATGTACTTTCATACATGAACATTTTTTGACCCTCCTGATTGTGAAGAGAGAATATTGTATGGTTGAGTTGGATCAATATTTCAGAGGAACAAGTAATTGTGTTTCCACATAGGCAAGATCCCATGCGGCGGAAGTATTCTCCTATAGGTAATCATCATAAGCTGCGGCCAAGGATCAACATCGTGCGATGGAAAGTGTAGCATGTAATATGTTATTATATTCTCAGTGCTATGTAAGATCTTGCTTCTTAAGCTGATTATTATTATTTCTAATTATGTGCGGTTGGGGAGGGAAGATATTTATAACTCACGCCATGTCTTTTTGTTCTCAATTTACTCACTGATCAGCTTTTACTAAGAAATCTGTGACAGGGGAACAGGGGTTTCCTCAGGATTTTTCTTCCTATTCTATTAAATTTGAATGATTTACGTTACGTAATACACAAGTTGTCCTGTCAAGAATTTCCAGTAAACACATCTCTGAACTGAATTAATTAGAGCTTTATATAAACCAGTTTGAGGCTGTTATCAAGGATGTTCCTTCGAACGAGGATATTTTAAATATTCCGACATTTTTGGTTCAGACGGAAGTAGCTCCTAATTTTTATATTTCGATGGTAAAGCCTTAATCTTTGAATTTTGCACTAAGGAATGCTTGAGAACAATAGACAAGAAAATTATACTCATAGAAATTAAAATAAAACTGATAATGAAAAATGTGAAACCCCAAAAATCTAACCTAATCTAACCTAGCCAGAATTACTGCATGACATTCATACTCAAAAATCAATGACTTTACAGCAGTTCTGGTCCATTTCGTTCCAAATTTCGATCAGTCTGTTCCTAAACTCTGGCTGGTTTTGCTGACTTCTTAATATACTACTGAGAATGTCCCAGACATGTTCAATGGGATTGAGATCTGGACTTCGTTCAGGCCACTTCAAAATTCGACATTATAGCTTAATTCCAGTAGTGCTTCAATTATTTGTTACTTTTTTTTCATTTATTCGTATAAATAAGCAGTATTTTCATTATTTAACGTTATTACTTCATTGTAAATAGAATATATAAATAATAAAATAAACTTTTATCTCCAATTTTGATCAAAACTTTCACCAAATACAGAAATAATGTTTCTTTATTCCCCATTCAATTTGCGTACCATACCCTCAGTCTAAATGTCACTAGTTTTCAATAATAATAATAGAATAAGTAATGAAAACACTACATGCTCATTGAAAAGCATTGATCTCACATTTATGACAAACGTCGAATTATCATAACTGTTGTTATTGTGTAATTAAAGAAATGTTGAAATAGCAAGAATTGGTTACACGAATAAATATTTCTTGAATCTTAAAACTGTTTTAGGTGAATGTCATAAGAATTAAACACCAAAACTTGTGGGACTTTAGCTGAACGGTTCACGAATGAAAAGCGTTCGCCCCGAAGGTTTATTCGAAAGATCCTTAACAATTGTTCAACTCTTTCATCTTTTTTTCCTGAAATTCAAAGGTCTTAACCAGTATTTGATGACGAGGATAATAATTTTTTGTTGCGTTTCCAAATGCCCCAGTACGGCAAGCAAATATAAATTTACACGTTCCAAAATCAACGGAACATAAAATTTCAAAGCAAAAGATGTTTCTATCTTCCATAAGTCTTGTTCAGAATATCAAAGTAGTGGATTTTTGGGAAGAATGAATTTCTGCGAAAATATTTTTGTTTCACAGGAAGGTGACCTTGCGTGGTTTAAAATCAGTTTTCAGGATAAAATACTGTTTTTATTCTGTCTATATCGCTCGAAAAAGGATATTCACTTCCCTAGACAGTTTCAGTATCTAGGTGATGAGGTGGATTCGATTCAGACACATCATCCGGCAGCTGAAATCATTGTACTGGGTGACTTCAACGTTCAAACACCAACTGGCTCCGACACTTCAATAGAACAGATGAAGCGGGTCGACAGGCTGAAATTTTCGCTATCAGCCATATTCTAACGCAGATAGTCGACGAACCGACAAGAATACCTGATCACCCAACCGAGTTCCCGAACGCCTTCGATCTCTTTTTGATTTCGGATCCAGATGATTTTGGAGTGGAGGTCTCAGCACCTCTAGGCTCAGACCACAACCTTATATCTGCTACTGGAACTATTGTGCAATCTAAGAACAAGGCAACAAGAACCTGAACAACCCAGATGCATTTGACACTATAACCGTGCTAATTGGGATGAGCCGCGTGAATTCTTTTCGTGCTTCCTATTCAGTGATGTTTGCCTTTCAGATCGTGTAATCAATGTGTGCACTGAATCTCTTACAGAAATCATTCATGCAGGAAAGGATCTCAACACCCCTCATTTCATGAAAAGAACAACAGCACAAAAGCCATGGCTCAACAAAGACTGCTAAAGAGCCTCTACAGCCAAGAGCGGAGCTCACAAGTCATGGAAGATGAATCCAACAGAGAAAACAAGAACAACCTTCGTACGAATACGTAACGCATGCAACCTGATAACTGCAAGAGCAAAGGCCAATTTCAACGAATGGGTAACTAATAAACTCCTTGAACAGGCAAGCGGGACAATTCTGATCTATGGCGAAGACTGTCAGTGCCAATTTCTCCAAATCTGCGTTTCCGCCTCATGTTAGAGAAGACGGAAGTATAGCATCATCTCGGAAAGAGAAAGCCGATCTCTTTGCTCTCTTGTTCTCAAAGAATTATGTGCTGGATTCATCTCACGCAATACCACCGAACATTCTACCTACAAATTCTTACATGGCAGAAATCTGGTTCAGAGTCCGCACTATGAGACGGGCTCTCGAGCAGCTGAACTGCAAGAAGGCAGTTCATCCAATCCGCCAATCGTCCTGAGAAAGTGTGCTCCCGAACTGGCACCCATTCTTAACCGTCTGTTTCAGATTTCTTATAAGGAAAGAAAGAAAAGGAGTATGTACCCCAAAACTACCGCCCTGTTACACTTCTTCCTATTATGTCCAAAGTGATGGAGAGAGTCATAAATGATGAACTCATCAAATATCTTAAGTTGCAGGGAATAATTAACGACAAACAGTATGGTTTTCGCAGGCAAAGATCGACAGGCGATCTGCTCGCCTACGTCACTTATGTTTGTACAACAACGAAGGAAATATATGTGAAATCTAGAGCAATAGCCCTCGACATCTCTAAAGCCTTCGATAGGGTTTGGAATGCAGCCTCGTTGAATAAACTTGCTGCATATGGGCTTCCCGAAACATTGCGGGGTTGGATAAGTAGTTTTCTTTCAAATAGATCAATACAAGTTGTGGTCGAAGGTATAACATTTGATTGTTTTAAGTTGCAAGCTGGAGTACCTCAGGGATCCATTCTTTCGCCAACCTTGATTCTGTTGCAGATAAAAGATCTTCGATTTTGTAGACGATTGTACCCTGGTTTCGTCTTTCAATAGTTTGCGGCTGATTACAGCTGTGGAATCTCATCGTCAAAGATGTCACTAATATAATAACTTAAACTCTGACTTACAGAGGATATCTGAGTGGGGTCAGTCGAACCTGGTAAGCTTCAATGCGAGCAGGACGCAAGCAACTAAGTTTTCTAGGAAGGTCCCTGTTGGAGAACCTCCTCTAATAATGCAAGGCCAACAAATTGCATCCAAAGATTTGATGCACTTTCTCGGAATGACGGTCAACTCCGGGTTTGCTGGCATAAACATCTATCAGCAATAGCTGAATCTGCATTAGCTAAACTTAGTTTTCTTTTAGTAGATGTTTATGAAAGGTGGTTTGCTAACGCAGGAAGCCATCCTTGGCCTCTTCGTTTTCAGATCGACACTTATGGATTATTCTATTGAGTTGATATGATGAACATTGAGTACAACAAAAAAATTACATCAATGGAAGTTATGTAAGTTGAACGAGATGAATTATACTTTCTGATGCAATTGACGAGGAGTTTCTAAGAAGAATGTCTTGAACAAAACGCAAATATTTTGGAGCCCTGTTGTACCAATTCTACATTGTAACTGAAAATACTTAATTTTTTTTCGAAATCTAACTTAATATTACATTTTGACATGAAATAATAAAAACACTTTGTAATATCTTCACAAACAAATTTGATCTGTCTGATTGTTAATTTCACAAAATGACTCTATGAATAGATTAAGATTTTCTTCAAAATAATTGAGAGATGCAACGAGTTTTCATAAGTGTAACCAACTCTTGCTATTTCAACATTTTTAAATATTTAAGTTTAATAAAAATCCGGTTTACCATTGATATAAGAAGTTGGGGGCTACTTCCGGTATAATCAAAACTGTTAGCATGTTGATACAACTTTAGTGCGCGAGGGTATTCCCGAAAACCTCAGTAGATACATTTTCAGATATTTCTGTAGGAAACTCCTGGCCAGGAATATTCTATTTCTATTTGAAAATATCGATGATGTCATCTTTTAGATAGGTATCATCGAAAAAGTAAGAAAACCTCGCAAATAAATCTCATCAGAAGGTGAGAAAATAAGAAAAGAAAAATTGTTTCTTTCGAATGTTCTCGAACACCTCGAAGACCGTATCATTGTTACTGCAAGTCCATATATTTTCTACGCTATATTATGATATATATCAAGAGAGTTCCCACAAGAAAAAACAGAGATTGATTAAATATGCAAAGTTTCAAGAAATTGATATGGCTGCAGTTTCAATTAGTAACATTCAAATTTTCAAAGAACAGAAATTTTCTTTAAGGTAGCTAGAAAAGAAAGTTTAACATACATCTTTAGCAAAAACGTCACAATATAGAAATCTGTAAACACGCATCAAATTAACGGCTTCTGCACCGACTGCGATTCTCCTAATCTCTGGAACGAGTGTCATTTTAAGAAGCGTCCCAGGCGTCTCCGAGAGATAAAGAGGCTGTCATCCGCACATTTTCTTCCATACAATACGATATTAAAGATAGCGTGTCGATCATAATTTTTATTGAAAAGAAAAAGGGAGCGGTGCACTGCGGGTGTCAAATATGTCTTTCTTTATGAAAAGAAATCAGAAACATTAGAAATGTACAGGCGGTTTTGCGAAAGGAGTCCCAGCAAGGTAAGATATTCGTAAAAACCATTGTATAGTTATTTTTGGATGATGCCAATATTGGTTTCAGGAAATATGAACCTTTCAATCATGCTTGTCTTTGTTTTAACGACAATCTAACTTCAACTTCAAGAAGTGATGGTGGTTGTTGTGACACTCTTTCTATAGTTTTGGAAATAATGATCATTCGGTGAACTGTTAAAATTTAACTAAGCACAATAAGCATTATTCATAACATAACATAACATAACATATGGGCGGTTGGGTTGGCGAACGAAATTGTTCTTACTTAGGCACTTTTAACATCATTTGTGACCAAAAAGAAAAAAAATAACATTCGAATAATTTGAATTTTTGTTTGCATTGCTTGGAAACAAATCTGGAACAAATTGGGAATTCGTAGACGTTTGGATGGTACGAGGTCTTTTGGAGAACTAGTTGTGAATGAACGACTCAAAATGAGGAAGGAGAAAAAGATGCGGTTTCGCCAATAGAATATACACTGCTCCTAGCAATCATTGCAGCACTTACATTTTGACGAATTATTGGAGAACAGTAATCAATCACAACAGACGACCGGCGACAGCGCAACGTATGCTCAATCTACCTCATATTCTTAAAAAAAATAATTGTTGTGCCGGCAAGGCAAGAAAATCTGAAATCACTGCAAAAAGTCTAATAATGGTATCAAAATTTAGCATATAAAGCTCAGTGATAGGTGGGCCCACCGAAAAATATCGATGATAAATTGAACTCGTGTACTACTTGATCATACTAGGGTTCTCATCTATATATATAAAAATCAATTGCTGTTCGTTAGTTAGCTAAAACTCAAGAACGGCTAAACGGATTTATCTTATCTTGGTTTTGAAGTGTTCGTGGAGGTCTAGGGAAGGTTTAAAACATGAGAGAAATTCGAATAACTGCAGGGAAAACCACAAAGATAGCCCTTTCTTATTTCCCAAACGTTTTTTAAATAGAATTTAGAGACAATTTGCAATTTATTACCGCTCCACAAAGTTCAAATTCAATCATATCTATCAAATTAATCTTCGCGTGCGCGTTGGAGAATCTAATGTCGCGTTCCGAAACTAAACAAAAGTGAATTGCTAACGTAACAAAATTGCATAGTCAGAAAATGTAATAGATCATTAGTAGCACTGATTTTCAATTTGGTCTACTTCGCTAAACTTAATATTAGCTAACTTCAGTTGTGAAAGATTGATAAATCTTGATTGATAAAAATAAGTTTTGTAACAAATTAAATTTCTGAACACAACCATAATATTTGACACCAGATTGTCAATCCATCCTGTCGCACTTCAGAACACGGAAAAAAGTATTACAATATCTATGAGTGCATCCTTCTATCTTTGTAAGTGAAGATTACCGTTACGTGCGTGAGAACTTTATTTACTTTTGTGATCCTTTGTTATAGTGACATTCCAAGTAATGTGCTCCTTTTTTGTTGATATTCTGTGATAGTGCAACTCTACTGTTAAGTTTACACGAAATTTTTGATAATTTAATTAATTACAGTTTGCGATGCGGAGGAGAAGAAGACGTGGATTAGGTCGTCGAATTCAATCAAATGTGCGAAGAGCTTCCTCACGTGCTAACCTCACTGTTGACCAGAGAGAGACAGTTCAAGAAAATATTCGTATTGATATGTCAGAATTGCGTTATTTAGTGAGTAGCAATGAAGTAGATAGGCTTAGAATGAAACGAGTTCGTGTACATCAAACACAACAACAGCAAGCACGACCTAATGAAATTGAGCGAATCCGCAGACGCAGTGTTCCTGTGATTCTTGAACGAGCTGCATTCCACTATCATCCAGCAATTGATTATTGTGCCGACAAATCTTTAACAGTTGGGAGAATGATAATAATTTGTAAATATTGTAAGGCTCATAAAGGGGCCGCAACTAAAGAAGAAGGTATATGAACTATTGTCCCTAGATAAAGAGTCTATTGGGATGGTAGTTGGCCTACTGACGGGACATTAACTCAACAAACACCTACACGCCATGAGACTTTCGAAAACCACACGGTGCCGTGGTTGCCTAGAAAATGACGAAACAACGGAACACATACTCTTCGAATGTCCCGCTCATAAGGTTACCAGACCTTGGGCACTGAAACACTCAGCTCCCGGATGATCCAGGAAGCCAGCTACAACAATCTTGCAAGCCTGATCAAAAAGTTTTTCCACGACACAATACAAAATAATACAACACGGCGAGCACAATTGGCCAAACGGCCTGAGTGCTGCCCATGAAGGCACCGTGTAAGAAGAAGAAGAAATAAATGGTGAATCTACTGGCAAAGTAATATTGCCACAATTGGTCCCACCACCAGATCCTTTACGCGCTTTACCTTCTGGGATTGGAAATGATTCTAAGCACTTCTTGGCCAACATTCATAAATATAACAGCTGTTTTCAGATTACATCGTTTGGCGCTACACATATTATACAGGACTATTTCATGTCCACTTTCAACGGATTATACCATAATATTTTTATAATATTCAAGTTTGTATTGAAATATATATCTGAAATAATTATTGGACGGATTGTACGGATACAAGGACAAATGTATCACTTACTTGGGCGCTATTACCACTACCAGATGCGCATCATCAATTTTCACAAATTTATTCTATGTGCAATTCAGATGCGGAAGTTGATAAGCGTTGTGCTCACAATCCAACAATGAAGAGAACCATTGTCCAAGAATTACGAATTTTTCTTCATCAGAACAAAAGTTTAGTAAAAATGTTCAAAATATCATTGGATTTTATTAATTACGGATTTTTAACAATTTCTTTTCAAATTGTCTTCAATAATACCCTTCTTATCCCAAATGCGCTGGGCAATGAAACTACTTGAAAATATCATAGCATCACTTACATTTTGCCGAATTATTTAGAAGCATTATTTTTCTTATGAGTTTTGTTACATATTATGTTCTCAAGATGAAAGAAGTAGAGGTAGAAGAAAATTACAGTTTTTGTCCTTATAACCTCATCACATCTTCGATTCATACTTATTAGGGCTGATCGTTTTGGGGTCGGGTTTGTTGAAGACCAAATATCAACCAGATGACCTCGAAGAATTGGAAGATCTGCTGCAGCTTGATTCACGGTTCGCTGTCTCTTTTTCATGGATCCCATATGCAATCAAACAGGCTCAGATCAGGTTTACGTGGAGGTCGCTTCATAACATCTATTACGGCTTCATAAAGGTAATTTCTCACCAATATGGGATTACACAGACTCGTAGTATCGTGTATGAAAAGAAAAACTTGATCAAGTAGAAGAACCAAAAGGCTACTTCATAGTCGCCTACAATCTCGTTTATATGCAGGTAAGCTGTGAGAGAGGCGTGCTTCAATACTTGGAGCCAAGTACGTGCATTTTAAGATATTACGCCTTCAAATGTTGCACTGCACAAGTCGTTCTTTTGAATGTCTGAAAACTCTTGAATTTCGATAGTTTCTCAATAAATAGAGGATAATTTGATTGAGGAGGTCGTTACTTGATGAAAATCGATATACATATTTTCAATAAAATAAAACTAAAGTATTCAGATTTTCACTATATCAACAAATCTTTGACCGGTTTCACCACAGATAGATACTGATGAAGCCACAGTGTGGTGAAACCGGTCATAGATTTGTTAATATAGTGAAAATCTAAATACTTCATAGTTTTATTAATATTGAAAATAAATAGAGAATAAATTACTCCATGGAACGCGTTCTCCAATCGAATCTAATTGGGATTATTCCAATAGACTTGTTCACGAACAAACTGGAGTCGAGCAACCCGGTTCTCTGCAATGAGCGTAGGGCCTGTGATAGGTCATTTGAGTTCTAACAAGAACCTTAGACATGAATCATAGTGAACTTTGTAAGAGTTTAGTGGCATGAATGGTTCTCTCAAACCCCGCAACCGAATAAAGCAACTTTCGACAACTTAAGTACAACGTTTTTCATCTTGTCCAAGACGTCCCTCATAGTCATCAGCTTCTTGGAATCACTGAATGACTTGGGAAATCCTCGTTTGATCAATGCCATGTCTTAACAATATTTCACCATAGCTCAACCTTCTTGAGGCAACGTCATGGGTTCGACATATTCATTCAGGTTACGATTTCTTGAATAACGTTCCATGCTCAAAAAGTTGACGAAAAATCATTGTCATCTCTAGCATACAACTATGAAGAATGAGTTCTGCAAAACAATGCTTAAGTGGTGAAAATGATCAAAAATGGCTAAATATTATAGGAGGAAGAACAATGGAAGTTGTGCGTTACTCAAATCATCTTGAAAAACCGTATCACACAAAAGATTTTCATAAAAACCACTACCTTGATAAATGTACTAGAATTCAACTCTAAATGGTGCGAATAATTTTTGGAGTAGTGTCTTATGAACAGGTTGATAATAGTAATATTAGCAAAATTTGTCTCACAATTTGATGTGTTTCCGCATCCACCTTGTTCTTCTGATCTAATCATTAAGGTTTAAGGAAAAAACATGTACTCTCCTTTTCATTTGGTCGGCCAAGTTCGAGTGGGGCCACGAATAATTTTAGCGTTTCGAAGTTGCCAATATGCGTACTCAGAATTGACATAACAGTTCAATTACGTCAAATATCCACTCAAAGCGAGCTTACACATAACGATACCAAATGAAGGGGTTATAAGAATACCACCTCTAAAGTCCGTCAACCCGTAAAAAATTTGTTCAATAGAAATTAAGTTGACGAATCGGCAGCTATTGATAAAGTTGGCACAGTGTGTGAATGACAGGTTTTTGAATCTCATCCGCGATGTTGACGTCTCAGTCATCCCTTCACAATATTACGTCCCATGTAAAACTACGGGAGGACTAGTTTGCATAAGTTTTACTTCTCAGGATTAACAACTTCAGGAAAGTATAATGGAATCGGTTTGGAAGAGATAGGTGGAGGGGCGGGCAGCGCCGTATCTTAGAATATTCACAGAGATAAATGAAAGCTTCAGGAGAAATACCGATAGTGTATATATAATATATCTTGCCTTCATTAAGTTCGAATATTAATTCTTTAGTCGAATTCGCTCTGAATTATGTATATCTCGAAGATAATTCTACCATTATTTCAAAATATGTTCAAGTAAGGAGGCTTATCAGAAAAAAACACATTGCTGCTGTCTTTCCTGATCAATTTTCGGAGACTCATGTCGAAGGCAATGGTTACTTCTCAGATTTGATCATTCAGACCATGGTAATTATCCAAGGTCTTGAAACTTGATGATCATTTTTGTTCTTCATGAATCGGTTATTCGTACTAGGGGAAGCAATTTTGGGAATTTGAAATTTCCCTAGATGGCAATGTTCCATTTAGAATGATTACAAGAGGGTGTACGATAAAAGAAAATATCATAACATTAAAATCTTCTTAAACGATAACATAAACCCTGCATAAGGAAATCTTGGAGCAAAAAAAAGAAAGATGTCTACCCGTCTGAAATGGAAGGAAACAATTTTATCAGAAGTGTGGCCATTATTTTCAATACATGAATTACATTGCCAGAGATACAGGGTGTCGCGATAAAGGGCCCATTAGAACTATATGGGGAACGGGTTCATCAATCAATTTTAAATTTTGGGTTTAGAGTTGACTGATCTACAATTTGGAATTATTTTTAGAGCGGTAACACTTCCGGTTATACATGATATCGACTACAATTTTGCTGTTTTGAATGGCATGGTGTACTTCTTGATTATTTTTTATCAAAAAACATTGTTCCTATCTAAAATTAATTGCCATTGAGCAATGATTTTTTTATCAAACTTTTCGGAATCTTGTTTTCTCAAAAATATTGACCCTTAGATTTGACTAAGATAGGTTCTCCTATACCTAAAATGGCTTGCTTCTATTTGATCAATTTATTTGATTTTATCCGAAATCAAATAATCAAATTATTTGAAAATAGCAATTTAGTTTTTTTGTGTACTATTTTTGTTGAATAAAGTGGCAAATAAATACTCATATTATGATTTTATTTTTCGTTCAAAGTCAATGTCAACAAATGATGAGTTGAATTTGTAAAACATTTAACAAAAAGTAATTAAATTACATATAAATTTTGTGTAAATTGGTCGAAAAATCGGATAGTTTTCTTGCTACCGCTCTGATAACAATTTCAAATTGTAGATCAGTATCCATTTGCTCTAATTCCAAAATTTGAAATTGACCAATACACCCGTTCCCTTGATACTTCTACAGAGCCTTCAGCGCAGACATCCTGTATACTATGTCAGGCATTGAAAATATGAAGATTGGTAACAGAAGCAAGGCATTTCTACTCTCCTATATTGTGACGGTCTTTTTGTAGCGTAAGTCATCAGCAAAACGCCAAAAAGTGTATTGACGTCAAGTAATTGGAACAAGGTGGCCATCTCACTAGGCCTCTAGTCTTCATTCAATCATCCCTAGAATTCAAAATCTACATTCAGTGATGGCTCTATTTCGTAGGGAAGGGCACCATTGTATTGAAGAAAAGTATTTGATCTTTGTGTGCTCTAGCACAAATAATAATTATACTATTATCGATAATTTCTAACCTAAACCTAAACGTCCATCGTTTAGGTTTTCATAGAAAATTTCAAAACCTGAAGGTTTTACCCTTTTAGGGCATACACACATTAAAGCTAAATATTCTTTAATTCTGCACATACATATGGCGCTGGGATTGACATCATCCCAAAAATGCTCATTATGGCGATTTAATATACAATCACTAGTGATGCGAACTTCATCGGTCCATGATTCTCTAGGCAAGGGGATATGGTATTCCCTTGTCGCAAAAATTTAGACAAGTAGTTTTTACAGCACATTTTGCTTCAATTGTATCTTCTTATTTATTTCTTATCTCATATTTCATTTCTTTTGATGTTTTGAATGATCACTATCGATAAGATTTTCTTTCAACTTTTGGAAAATAGACTTAAGAGAAACCGATTCGAATATGTTTCTGCAGTTGCAACTTATCATACTTACTTTGATTATAACAATCTATCATTTTAAATTTATCATAGTTTTCGTCATGATGAATTTCCTTATTTTTCTTAAAAGCACCACAGCACATTTGAACAAATTTTTAAATGAAATAACTTCGAACATGCGACACGAAAAGTGTTCGAATTGGATAATGAGGAAAAATTAATATACTTCAAAACTAAAATCATATGTGATCGTCAAACTCCTAACCAAAAGATAATTACTTTAGTCTGAATTTGGGACAATTTCAAATTTGCGAAACTGCCTACATGTGTTATATATGAATGAATATTTTGAATTTTCCTCTAACTATAATATTTTACCCAGCTGCCGTACTTAAACATAAAACATACAAAAATTCAACAATAGTTGACCCATCACCGCCAAACTTGGCATTTTCCCAAAAGATTATAAACACTTTTACATAGCATGATAAACGCATGCCTAAACGGTGAGATTATTTCCTTAATTTCCATACACCATTTAGAACAAAGCCCAACTTTTCTTTGATGAATTTTCAAATTATTCAACCATATATTGATTAATTTTTTAAACACATATATTTTATTACTGGTTTAGAGAAGTGGCTGTTATTCGATCGGTTTGAAATTTTGCTTTTTCGAATTGATCGTTCACTTCAGAGAGAAATTCGTTCTTTCTCAGATTTTCCAGTAGTTAGGTAGTAAGGGCAACTGTTACCAGCTGCACAGATCAAACTCCACTTCTAAAACCTTTGGAGATATTAGTTCTTAACAAGACGAAATTGCAGAGCTTGTTCACACTAGGCTCAAAATCTTGTAGATTGGGAACCTGGGACTGGTCCAATATTTTCTTCGCTGATGAATCTCTGTGTGGACTGTACCTAGATTCTAGGTATGACTGAGAACTCTGCAGCGATTGGGGAAAAATATTTTTATTCATGCACGATAATCCTCTCCTCACACTCAAGCTGTGATGAGGGATGAATTTCTTATTTTTGCATGGAATCAATCTTTTACTTTGATTTGCTCAGTCTCCTAACGAGAATACGATTGACCATTCTTTGTATACATTGCAAAAGGACATTATTTAGGACGAACCTTATCATCAGAATCGGACAAAATTGTTCGATGCTCTCTAGTAAACCTGTCTATCCGCCAAGAATATATCAATCAATTTATTTTGATCATGTCGAGGAAGGTGTAGAGGTGCAGAGATGTAAGGACATCTTCTGTTTCTTATCGTTTCAAGAAGAATTCACACAATTTGGATTATCAATCAATTTTTTTTTCTTGACGAAGGATAACTGGTTTTGTTATAGTTGCTGATTTAAACATATTATAGCAGCGTTTTGTTATCTTCTGTTTCTTAGTTTCAAGAAGAATTCACACAATTTGGATTTAATTAATTTTTTTTCATATAACTGGTTTTGTTATAGCAGTTAAACATATTTTAGCAGCATTAAAAATAACGAACCAGAATTACCAAATATTCCTACATTTTTACCATGTGTGTATGTACTGAATTCTTTTCAACTTACGGCATGTTTACTATTCGCAAAAAAAGAAAAATATGAAGCCGTCAAAAGAAGTGAAATTATTTATAGCCAGCCCTAAGATGAATAAACATACTGAAAAAAGTAGTCGATAGCTGGAATTGAACCTACAATATATTGATTGTTGAAACGCTATAACTTCAAGATTTAATTCATGCCAGGAGATTATCTGAATCTCCTGCTAATTGAGAAAGACTGGCTGTAGTCCAATCCTGTAAAAACTCGCTAAAGAAAAAGAAAAGAACGATCTAGGTGGTAGGGGTGGTTTTTTACGGTTATGCGGCGACGTAATGAACGCCACCGATGCAGTGTGAAGCTTAATTTTTATGGCTACCGCTCCTCGGAGCGGCACTCTATCGGATCCGGGACTTTATAAAGTTGGAATCACTTTTTAAGGGATTTTCAGATTCGTTTACAGTTTTAACAAACTCGCTACATTTTCCGACCCTCGTTCGCCGCGTTTTCGCCACCACCCTCTTCCGCCACCATTTTGCCAAGATAGCATTATGATTACTTTTGCAAGTTTTTTAATATCTACTACACCCTCTTCCTCGACACGACAGGCAGTTTTCCGAATTTTATTTAACGCTCTCACGGATTACAGAGATTTTGTCGACGTTAACATTTTCTGTATCTAAGGATTTTCTAGATATAACCATAGTGAAGCTCATCTAAAAAGTATACTCACTTTGATAGGAAATTCCGCTCTATATGTTCTGAGATTGCATTTTTACATAGTGACATGACAGCTTGAACGTCTGTTTTAAAAATTTGCTTCACATTTTGGTTAACCTAAAGTTCGAAGTTCCAATAAGATACTTTTGTCAAAAACAAAAGTTAGCTAAATTATATTTTTAAATGGAAGAAATTTCGCTTTATAATTCCTGACATGTTCTCAACGTTTTTCGAGAAAAAAAAATTAATTTTTTTTGTATCTATTTGTTGTTAACCAACAGAAAATGACTAGCTGACATTCTCACTGAAGATTCTATTGAAGCTTGTAGGTGTATGAAAAGTTCGTTTGCACTTTTTCCGAGTATGTCTAGAGTTCTTTTCTCTTTTGCTTTCGTTTCTCTTGCAGGAGTCAAACTATGCAACAAAATGCGACACAAACAGTTGTTTTTCAGGTTGTGTTCACTGAGAATTGTGATCTTTTCGTTAATCCAAGGAATTGCAGACCTGATTATCTCAAGTCGATATTTTTACGCGTTTGTTAGAAAAAGCGAATAAACCATTATAGGAATTTTATTTGTTATGTGATCACAGATTTGCATTTTCCGGATTTTTTTTCTGTACTTGTGCTAAATTACATTGCTTTTCGCCAAATATCATGTTTCTCTCAGATCAATAGGAAATATCGAGTGTGAAGACCTGAAATACAGGGATATCCACCGGGACCGTCCATTAAAAACTTTTTAAGTTCCAATTACAATATCAAGCTGAAATTTTATACGCGGCCATAACTAGCGATTTCCAATTGAAGTGAAATATTTTCGAAGTGATACCATTTTCGGTTATACCGGAAGTGGGTCATCACTTTGTTATTTCAAATGGCAATCTACCTTTTTATTATACATCTAAAACCGACATTTGAGCAAGGTATAAAATACCCAAGTTATTGGCACTTATCTGTCAAAATTTTTGACAGATTTAATTATTTTTGTTATAAACTCGATTTTTGAGGAACATTTAGAAAATTGTAGCCCGTAGATCTTTTGCACTACAGACACAATTTTTGCTAGGGTGGATAGAGGAAGGATCAAGAAATTTTTAAGCAATCTACACAGCAATAACTCAATTTTTTCAAATTGCACATGCTAATTTTTATATCGCCATCAGATGAAGCGTCAAATTTCAGATGGAATTGTATAAGCATGTACTATACCCATCTCTTATTAGTTAGAAATGATTTGGGAATATATTGAATTTTGATGATTTTGTAAGAACTAACAGAGAATGCTTTGAAATATTTGAATCAAGTAGCTGAACTGGCTACGCTTACCTGACAGGTGCCTAAAATGAATGTACTTGTCACTTCGTTCATTCGAATTTGATATTTCAACAAGAATTGTCGTTATTTCAGATTGAAAATATCCAAAAAATACAACACATTTGGAATAAAACCACTGGTTATTCAAACGAAAATATATTTAATCTTTTTTTAATTCATTTTAGAATGTCAAAAAGTAGTGGGTAGAAATTGCAGGCAATTCAATAACCAATTTCCAAATTTACCGTCTATGAGTAAAATAAAATTTCGAAGCTTTAGAAGCAATTTTCTACAATTCGGATGAATAAAAATTGTAGGAACTAAGCGAAAACCATTCATCGAAGATAATTACATTAATACGAATAAATGAGAGCAAACATCATAGGAGAAAACTAGTTTATGATCTGAATAAATGTTCAATATGGGCCCCATTTTGCTCGATACACTTGATAGCTCGTAAACGAACATGATGAGTTCCCTCCTAATTTCCCCAGGATCAATATTACGAAAAACATTATGAATGCACTCTAGTGAATCTTCTTTACTTCTTACAGGAATAAGATACACCTCACTCTTGATTTTGCCCCATAAATAAAAATCAAGGGGCGTCAGGTCCGGAGAATGCGGAGGCCATAAATTTGGTCCTTGATTACCCTACCATCTATCCTCGAACATTTCTGTCAGCTGCCGATCTACAGCTCGTGTTTTATGTGCTGGTGCACCATCCATTTAGTGATAGCAATCCCTCAGAATATTAAAGGGTAATTCATCTAAAAAATTTGCTAATTTTCCTCTCAAAATTTCCAGGTATCTTTGTCCATTAAGATTTTCCTCATAAATGTGATAAGCCAACAAATCATTCATTAAAATTGCAAAAACGTTCACGCTGAATTTATTTTGAAAATCAATAACCTCAATGAAATGTGGATTTTCTGTGGCCCAAAAATGTCGATTTATCCTGTTGGTTATTCCACTTTCATTGAACTTGGCTTCATCAGACCATATATTTTTTTGCAGAATTGTCTCATCTTCTTGAAGCCGAATTAATAAATTTTCACATAAATTTAGCCGCTTGGGAAGGTCAGTTGGTTTCAATTTTTGTAGTCTGATAAAAGAATACGGGTGCATGTTATGTTTCTCAAGGATCCTTTGAATGGAAGTATAACTCAATCCAATATTCATTGACGCTTAGTGGATTGGCACGAAAATACGCTAGCGTATTAATTTGATTGTCGTCGTCCTCGAGAATTGGTTTTCTTCTAGTTTCTATGTATTTTGTTCCTCCAAATTGCAGAAAATTGCTTCTAATCCTTCGAAATTTTTTTTATTCATAGGCGCCAAATTTGGAAATTGGTTATTGAATTGCCTGCAAGTTCTATCAACCACTTCGCCATGAACTAAAATGAGATTAATCATATCCTCGTTTGAATAATCAGCCATTTTATTATCAATCTGATGTTTTTCAAAAATTTTCACTTCAAATTACCAAACAATTCTTGTTGAAATATCAAATTCGAATGAACGAAGTGACAAGTACATTAATTTTAGGCACCTGTCAGTTGAGCGTAGCCAGTTCAGCTACTTAATTCAAATATTTCAAAGCATTCTCTGTTAGTTCTTGCAAAATAATCAAAATTCGATATATTCCCAAATTATTTCGGAACTATAAGAGATGGGTATAGTACATGCTGATACAATTCCATCTGAAATTTGACGCTTCATCTGATGGCGATATAAAAATTGGCACGTGCCATTTGAAAAAATTGAGTTATTGCTGTTTGAAAAAGGCCAAATTCAAAAAATCATACAAAACAACGCAATAAACATTTGACATGTGTAAACTGCTTAAAAAATCCTTGATCCTTCTTCTATCCACCCAAGCAAAAATTGTGTCTGTAGTGCGAAAAATCTATGAGCTTATAACAAAATAATTAAATCTGTCAAAAGTTTTGACAGATGAGTGCCAACAACTTGGGTATTTTATGCCTTGCTCAAATGCCGGTTCTAGATGTATAATAAAGAAGGTAGATTGCCATTTGAAATAACAAAGTGATTATCCGCTTCCGGTATAACGGAAAATGGTATCACTTCGAAAATTTTTCACTTCAATTGGAAATCGCTAGTTATGGCCGCGTATAAAATTTCAGCTTGATATTGTAATTGAACTCAAAAAGTTTTTAAGGGACGGTCCCGGTGGATATCCCTCCGACAATTGTTTATCGATTTCAATGAAACGAAAACTGAATTCTAACAGCATGGAATATTTTTGTAGTCTTGTTATTTCCAAAATGCCAGAAACTGATCTTCACTTGAACTTCTTGAATGGTACTTATATTATATTCTTTTGTTCGATCACTTAAACAATTTTAAGAACCTGCGGAAATAATATATCGACGACTGTCTGAGTTTGTGAAAAGTTTTTTCAGTTCAACTAAATATTTTAGTCATTATTTTACTTAGGGTAACACATTATTCTGTATTTCAGTTAAAAAACGACAGAAAACCAACCAAAACTGATAAATTGTGAAGTAAACTCTGCGGCATGAAAACAGTGAAAATCACAAAGTGATCGTTGTTAAGTTACGACAATGAATAACATTTTCAATCAACAACAATAATGACTAAATATGTGTGTAGCCTCGCATTATTGTTATTGTTTTCTATCGAGATTATTCCATTGAGGAATCATTAAGTATGGAAGACGAAAATCAAGTCAATACACACATGCCTTAATCCTGATTTCAATCGAACAAAAATAGTGCTCGAGCATTTCGACTTTAATGAGAATGATTTTCATATCATGAACAACCAGAGCAGCCAAAGTTTTCCAGAACCGAGGACAAATTTAAATGAAAATGACTTCATCGAGATCGATTTTCGATCGTGATGAATCAGAGAGTCGGACATTTGTCAGACTCGACAAAATCTCTCGAAGATTTGGTTGATTCAGGAAATCAAAAACTCTCGAATGAAAGTTCAATAAAGAAACAAAAATTTAACCCCTTGCTGGGTGTAGAAGCGAATTCGGGACGTCAGCGACAACTGTTTAATCTGTTCTGCAGAAACAGTACACAAGCCTCACGTTTTGCTGAAACTTAAAACTCTTGAAAATGACAGAGCAAGACGCCTTCTGTTTTCGATTTTTTTTACTAATAGAATGCATCGCAGAAATAAGGGGGATTTTAGCTGAAATGAAGAACCCAAGTGCGACGGGCCTGGAAACATTCCGGTCGAACTAGTTAAGAATGGACCTGACATCCTACGTGAGATCCTTGCAATTGTTTTCAACAAATGTATGATACAGTGAGATGATATTCCATAAGAATGAAATTTGGCTTATATTACTGCGATATTTGAAAAGGGAGATAAAAAAGCTTGTGAAAATTATCGCGGAATAAGTGTAGATAGTTAGGTTGGGAGGATGTACGGCAAAATACTAGAGAGAAGAAGAATAGAAAAAGAGATTCAAGATATTAAAGAACAAGCAGGATTTCGTGCAGGTAGATCCTGCATGGACAAATTATAGAAAAACGCAAGGCGAGAGACTTGCTTACCTTTCTTCTTTTCGTCGACCTAGAAAAAACATACGACGCGGTACCCTGGAGTAATCTTTTTAAAACATTGACGATATATAAAGGGGGTTTCAACCCGACGAGTTGCCCATATATCTGTTCATGCAATCAAACTGATTTCATGAAAAAATATAAATCCACCTCCCGGTAATTGATACCATTGCCAGGCAATGATTATAAACAGAACAGATCCTGGAATAATTATATATTAGGATAACGTTAAATGTTATGAGAATATATCAATCTAGTAGAAAATATACATACTATAGCATCATCAGACAATGATATCAATGTACCAACGAGTAGTTTCAGAGGCTTTCTCCCCGGAAAAATCCAGAATACGGACCTTAGTCAAGTAACACTGAATGTTACTCATTAATAGTTTCCTTTGTGTGAAGTGGTGAACGATCAAATAGAATACTGCTCTGAATATAAATATGACAAAATTGTCAGTTAATTATATTACATTAATATGAACAAATAAATAAAATATGAAATGAGATTCTGAGCAGTATAAACTAAAGAGAAACCTATGACTCTACCTCATTATTTTTTTCGGAAAGAAACCCACGAAGAATATTACAAGATTTGATGACTGTTATTTTTGTAACTGTTCAAACGAATTTTTCTTCAGACCCAAAATCTCAATGCTTTTGTGAAGATTCCTAGGAATAACACCTGTTGTGGAAATAATAATCGGTAGAATAAAATTTTTTCATTTTCCACATTTTTTAATCTCGTCGCCAATCATATATTTCGAAATTTTTCATTGTATTTATTTTGTATATTATGTGTGTCGGGTATAGCAATATCAATTATATATGTTATTTGATTCTTTTTATCAGTAAGAATGATATCTGGTCTATTGTGTTTTACAGCTCTGTTGCAAAGAAATGTTTTATCAAAATAAAGTTTATATTTGTCATTTTCACAAATAATCTCAGGTTCATATTTGTAAAATTTTTTTCTTTTGGGAATTAGGTCATGTTTAATTCCTAGATTAAAATGAATAATATTAGCGACGGCATTATGTCTTTCTAAATAATCTGTTGAAGCAAGGACTGAGCAAGATGATAATATATGAAAAACTGTTTCTGAAGAACAGAAACATCTACGGCAAGAATCATCTATATTTTGTTTGATGATGTGTTTTCTATAATTCCTCGTGAAAACAATCTGATCCTGGATCGCAATTGCCAAGCCTTCTGTTTCAGCAAACAATTCTCCAGAAACTAACCATTTATTCGATGCGATTTCATCAATATAATCATTTTTCAATTCTTTAGGGTGCTTTCCGTGTAATTCCTTCTGCATCCAACTTTCTCTTTTAGAATTATCATCAAATATATCAAAATCTACCTTTTGCATTGTCAAGTTCAGAGGTGTTAGATTATAATCTGAAGCAACAACAATATCATGTAATTTAGACGTTCTCTGTTTATCATGAAAATGGGAACGTAGATGAAAAATCTATATATATATATATATATATATATATATATATATATATATATATATATATATATATATATATATATATATATATATATATATATATATATATATATATATGTGCTAACGAAAACTAAACAGAGGCTATATCACAAGATATTCATTTCTGATCAAAAATAGGTCTATTTTTGTTTCAAGGTGGACATCTTTTGGGATACAAAACTTGCCTGAAGTATCAACCCCTAAGCGGGGTTGCAATCCTTGAACATTTTGAATAGGGAAGATGGATCGAGGAATGACACAAAAGACAGATGGTATCTTTGTCTACATTGCCTCGAACGAATTTCCATTTTAAATTGAAAACTGTAAAAGATATAGGGTGAGCAACTGAAAGATAGGGAAGACTGTTTCCCTGAGACTATTCAAGTTTCAGTGAGGTAAAATGGAACAGATCCATTCTGATCAATGACAGTCATCATCAAGTACTATCCTCATCTCGAATTTCAACCGCTGGAGCAGAGGTGACAACCCTTGAAAATTTGGAAAAGGGTAGATGGTCGAGTGATAACTCGAAAGAAAGGTATTTTTTTTGTCTGCAGCCCCGTGAAGGAATTTTCATTTTTGATTGAAAACTGTAAAAGATACAGAGTGAGCCACTGAAAAATAGAGAAGACTATCGCCCCAAGACTATTGGAGTATTAGTGCGAAAAACTGGAATAGATAGTGTTTCGGAAGATGACAGACTTTGATCTGGAATGAATCTGTTCCATTTTCTTGTACTAATACCTGAATAGCTCAGGGCGATAGATAGTCTCCTCTTTTTTCAGAAGCTCACTCTGTATCTTCTACAGTTTTCAATCAAAAATGAAAATGCGTTCATGGGGATGCAGACAAAGATAATACCTTTTTTCCGAGGTATCACTCGACCCATCTACTCTCTTCCAAATTTTCAAGGGTGGTCACCCCTGCTCTAGGGGTTGAAATTCGAGATGAGGATGGTACTTGATGATGACTGCCATTGATCAGCATGGATCTGTTGAATAGTCTCAGGGGAATAGTCTTCCCTGTTTCAGTTGCTCACCCTGTCTCTTTTACAGTTTTCAATTAAAGATGGAAATTCCTTCAAGGCGATGTAGACAAAGATACCACCTTTCTTTTAAATCATCACTCGACCTATCTTCCCTATTCAAAATGTTCATAATTGCAACCCCTGCTCAGGGGTTGATATTTCAGGCCAGTTTTGAATTCCAAAAGATGTCCCTCTTGAAACAAAAATTGACTTGTTTTTGCGTTTTGATCAGAAATGAATATCTTGGTAGATATAGCCTCTGTTTAGTTTTCGTTGAAGCACCCTGTATATATATTCTTTTGAAAAGAGAGAATTTTACGAAAATTTGAATAATTGTATTTACTTTGCTTATATCTATAATTTTGGTGAGTGTCAGAAAAACACAAGTGTGAGCTCAGGAAATGTAACAGGGGAACCATACTTGCATATGATTCAATATACGAGCGAAAAAACCTGAGGAAAAAACACGTTTCCTGTCGCTATTGCACTAGCAATACCTTGTCTGTTTATGTTGTGTTGGTGTCGTGTGTACATAAAGGGTACCAAAGCTTTTTCTGCTTAGCCGCTTCATTCTCTCTTGTATTCCATGATTTCCAAACGAAGACAAGGGTGAAAGGAATGGGGTTTGGGGCAGGAATCTGTAACAATGGAAAAAGAAAAACAGCTGAAAAATAATTCAACAATCATACTTCTTATATGTCTAAACAAATCTAAGAAGAGATTATACATATCAAACAAGGTCATAAAAACAACTAAGGAGATGATAAAAAATACATACCTTGCGATATTTTCTCAAATTCCCTCTCTGTTTGACCGAGAGCGACCCGATGGCCAGGTTCAGTCTTCCAAGTGATGCCGATTATGCTCTATAGGTGTTTTAGAATCATTATGGACCCAATAATTTGGGTTGACATCGCCCATATATTATTTCTTCGTGGAACTTGTTTAATTTGAAGAAACTTTTGAGAAAAAATTTTGACAGTTGTTCGAAAAATATGACAAATGTCATATATTGACGATGATCGGCATGAATAGGAAGTATGTTCACTCTGTCTGTAATGTGTACTGTAATTCGGAAAGCGTCATCAAAATAGGAAATATGATCTCTACAACGTTCTCTACTACGAAGGGTCTTAGGCAGGGTTGTTGTTCATCCCCAACACTATTCAAGATCTATGTTCAAGAAGCCTTACATTCATGGAGAAGGCATGTCTCTTTTTTATGCAGATGATCAGGTGATTGTGAGGACTGATGAAGCTGACATGGACTTCAAGTATAGAAATCTAAAGGATGTATATAAAAACTGGGGCCTAACAATGAATCTGAGGGAGACTGAGTATTTAGTTATCGGTGGAACGACGAATGATCCTGAATTCCCAATGAACAAAGAAATTGAAGAATGTGAACAATATAAATATTTGGGAAGTATCATAACGCAAGAAGGAACATCCAATAAAGACATTTAGAACAGAGCGCAGCAGGGCAGAGCGAGCGTTCTCCCTGAACTCTCTATTATGGTCGCATCAGATTAGACTTACAACTAAAGTTAAACTTTATGAAGCGATTGTGGAACCGATTTTGACACATGGTTCAGAATTTTGGCAACTTACATGAAAAAACAAGAGACTCATGGACAACTGTAGAAATGGATTTAATGAGAACAGCATGTCGGATCTCCAGGTTGCAGGAAATTAGAAATAAAGAAATACGGCGCAAGACACACCGAGTCTACAGCAGCACAGATCGAATTGAAATAAAACAGTTGATATGGTACGGAAATGTCAAGAGATTGAGGAGTGAGAGATGGCCCAAAAGAACCTTGGAATATGTATCAAACACTAGAAGAAAACGAGGAAGACCAGCAACAACATGGCTACAAGGGATACAGAAAACTATGGAAGACCGAGCACTCGGTGAAAATGACTGGTTAGACCGTACACTGGATTTTTCCAGGGAGAAAGACTCTGTCACTAATCGTTGGTACATTGATGTCATTGTCTGATGATGCTATAGTTTGTATATATTCTGGAAGATTGATATATTCCCATAACATTTAACGGTATCTTAATATATAATGATTCCAAGATATATATGTTTTGATTATAATCATTGCCTGGAAGTGGTATATATATATATATATATATATATATATATATATATATATATATATATATATATATATATATATATATATATATATATATATATATAAGCCTTTTAAAAAAGACAATTTATTCAGAGAAGTTACACGAGAGGGTTGGTTCTCTAGTAAACTACTAATAAGAACTAACTTAAGCTAGGTTATTCGGGAGTTTATATAAGACAAGGCAATATCATAATCTAAATAGTTTCTTGATGTTTATTATCTAAATGGCTTCCTGATGTCTAGCCTGGAGACGCATAGTCGGTCACGTACGCAGGTAGTCGCCGACGTAATTCTTCCCCCCTTTAAGTCAAGACGTCCTCGTCTTGAGCTGGTGCTGTAGGTAATCTTGGATATAGGTCATTAAGGTGGACTCCTTCTTCGTATTTTCCCATTTCTTGATCCGTTTTTGAAAATTTGTATAAACTGAATTTTTTCCAGAGAAAAAATGAACAACCAATAGATACAGTAATCAGTAATAATACAGTAATTGAAATGTGAGTTACATGTACAAGAGGGTGTAATTCAATTTTGTGTTTAAATTTTTAGCTTCTACTTGTAGGTTTTAAAATCTTCCAAATGTTTTTGCTCTAGATTGACTGTTTTACTTGGGTAGTAATGAGTAATTTCAATATTAGGAAATTTGTGAGAGAAATTGTTAAAAGTATTCTCAAAAATTACATCGTCAATAATAATTTTGCACAATTTGTCTGAGGATATCAACATGCTACCTACAACTAATTCGTGAATTATTTTATTCGAACATTCTTCCATTACTTTTGTGGGAGATTTGGATGACATAAGTATTTTATTGTTTTAAGTTGAACAAACACTCTATAGTTATTTATAACTGAAATATGGTCACAGGAGGTTGTGTCTTGTAAACTGCATTTATTTATAAATGGTTCTTGAAGGCATAGAATTTGATTTTCTATCTTGGGGCAGACTTCGTTGGTCCATTTCTCTTGTTTGATACCAGATAGCCTATACTTTGCAGGAGGTAGTAGGAGTTCATCATGTATGCTAGGTATAGGGTAGATTTTTTGGTATTCAAATGGATGGGTATACAGGATGGGAATGAATAATATGCATGTAATAATATTATCGAGTGAAATTACTCTAAATTTTGAAAATTCTATCATTTTGATAAGATGCAAAGCATCGAGTTCCAACAATTCTTCTTTTCTATAAATTAATTTAAGATGGTTGACGATATCTTTTAGTTCTGCAGTTGAAATAATTTCGATATTGACAATTCCGTTGAATGCTAGGCTAATTGTTCTTTGAATATTCCTGAGCACAGAAAGTAATTTATTGGATAAATGTATATTGTATAGATATAATTGTTGTGTACTAATATTATCATCGATGGTGTTAATAGCTTTGAATGTTGTGTTAATGTTTTCTTGAATTAATTTTAAATCGTTTACATATCTGTTTGTGATGTGGTTTGCAAATGAAGTGTATTTGCTCATTTGAGTGATAATTTTCTTTTGATTAGTGAAGAGAGAATTTAGATGTGAATTTATTTCTTTTAAGTCGTTTTGATCTAGATTTCCAGTAATAAATCGTATACCGGAACCTAAAGCGTCTATTGCACGTTTAGATTTAAAACTAAATTTTGATAGTTCTTGTTCGATTTCAAGACAGTTTTCCTCTAAGATATTAACTAATGAGCTGAAATTGCCATGCTTAACATTTAAGATATAAGTATTTGTCCATAAGTGCCTAAAACTACTTTCTATTTGACTAATATTAAAATAAAAATAAAACTTATGATAGTGGTTAAGAAGTCTGGTAGTTCCAAGATCTTCGGCAAAATATCCATCATGTGGTATTTTCTCTATTTGAAGGGCCTGGTTCATTGCCAGGAGTGTTGTCCTGTAAGGGAAATTCTTTTCTAAGTCTTTTTATTTTTCGCATATGTAAATTTGCAGGTGCGCCTGTTTTTTCTTTAATGCCTTCGATTTTTTCTTTTTCTATTGTAGTAATATTTACTTTCTCATAAGTGGGATCAGATTTACGGATTTTAGGTTTTTTAAAGTAAATTTCCGGGGAATTAATAACAGGTGTTTTTTCTTTATTTTGATTTCGTTTCCCTAAAATCTTACTACCTTTATCTAATTGTTTTTGATAAATTTGGTTGTAGAAAGGTAATATTTCGCTTTTCCGTTTTCGTTATAATTTTCGTATATGGTTAAATCTAAATCAATTTCATGTAAATTAAGGTTGTCGTATGGACCGTATAATATGCTAAATGGCGAAAAATTTGTAGAAGAGTGAATACTTTGATTGTATATAAGGATAGCGTTAATCATTAAATCTGCTGGTGTTTCATTTTTGTTTTGAGCTCTGCCTATCTTAATTTTTTCTAGTATTGTAGAATGAAATCTCTCAATTGGTGAATTCGAATTTGGGTTGTAGTTAGTTGTGAAATGAATATTAATATGAAAGAGTTTGCAGTATTCTTGAAAAACGTTATTCTTGAATTCTTTTCCTTCATCGCAAATAATTTTCGAAGGGTAGTTATGGTGACAGAAAAATGTCTGAGTTTACTGAGAATAGTAATTCCTGTTAAATCTTTGACATGGTAAGCCTGAGCGTACTTTGAAAATAAATCTATAATTGTTAAAATTTTGCATTTTCGAAACTAAAAGTGTCGATGTGAATGACTTCGAAAGGTCTTTTGCAAGAAGAGGGCCTGAAAATCCTAAATTATAAGGTCTCCTTTCATATTTACTTTGTAAACAAATTTCGCATTCATTTATAATTTTGTTTATCTTAGTTTTCATATCGGGCCAGTAGTATTTGGTTTTGAGGTTATGGTAAGTTTCTGTAATTCCATTATGGTTCTTATTGTGGTAATCTTGAATGATATTATCTTGTTCATCTGTTTTTCTAGATCTTTGCATAAAGTTGTAGTTTTAATGATTTTGAGTGTATTAGTGAATAGGTCTCCACAGATCTTTGAAAATATTCGTTCTAAGGATTCATCTTGGAAATAAATGCCGTATAAGGTTTTAGGGTCAATAACTTCTTTCAAAAAGGTTCTTAGATTTTCTTGTTCTTGGCCACGTCTTATGTGAGCTAAATAGTGGTGTTTCTTAAAAGGTCTTTTATAGATTAGCTTGTATTCATCAGCGAGTTTAATTTCGAGACGGTGGACAAAAGAATTTAGCGGTTTTTCGGAAATAGGCATACCAAAAACTGGGTTTTCTACTGCCGTGTGCTGAGTTTGTGTATCTTCATCTAATCGCAATGGATCTTCAGAGTTTAATATCAGGTCAGCTTCTTCTGGGGAAAGTTCGTCTGTCGTGTCTACTTGTGGTAGAATGGATAAAAGGTCGGAATCTTCGTTGTCACTTTCATTTTCATTATTGTTTATTTCTATACGAGAGAGAGCATCGGCAACAAGGTTTTTTTCCTTTTGTATATCACTTTGTAGTCGAATTCCTCTAATCTGAGACGCCATTTGATTAGTCGTTGATTTGCGTCTTTTAAAGAAAAAGCCATACAAGAGGTTTATGGTCAGTTTCTATAAGAAAGGGTTTTCCGAAGATGTATGGTCGGAAATGTTTAGTTGCTTCTACTATTGCTAGTAGTTCTCTTTCGATAGTAGAATAATTTCTTTCTGCACTGTTTAGCGTTCTGGAATAGTAAGCTATGGGGCGATTATTTTGGGATAGAACTCCTGCTACTGATATATTACTTGCATCTGTAGTTAGGCAGAAAGTTTTATTGAAATCGGGGTAAGCCAAAATAGGAGCGTTGGTTAATAATTCTTTACATTTGTGGAAAGCGTCTAGGTATTCTGAGTCATTGAAATTAATTTTGTGCCTTTTCTCAAACACTTTGTAAAAGGTGAAACTATATTTGCGAAATTTTGATAAATCTTCGGTAATATCCGACGAGTCCTAAAAGGATTTTATTTCTTTTACCGTTTTTGGTAAAGGATATTCTTGTACTGCTTTAATTTTGGATGGATTTGGTTTTATACCTTCAGGTGTGATTATATGACCCAAAAGGCTACTTTTTTCGCAAGAATTCAGATTTGTCTAGTTGAGCTTTTAGATTGAATTTTCTTAATTTTTCAAATATTAATTTAACGTGATTTATATGTTCCTGTAGGGATCTCGAAAAATTACAACGTCGTCCATATAGACAAAGCAAAATTTATACAGGTATTCTCGTAATATATTATCCATGACTCTTTGAAAGGTGCTAGGTGCATTTTTGAGACCGAATGGCATACGGGTGTATTCGTAATGACCATTATTCACAGAAAAGGCTGTTTTTTCTATGCTTTCTGGTGCCATTTCAATTTGATGAAAGCCTTGAGCAAGGTCTAGAGTACTAAAATAGGTACATCTACCCAAATTATCTAGAATTTCGTCTATTCTGGGCAGAGGGTACTTATCTTCAATGGTTTTTTCGTTGAGTTTACGGTAATCGATTACGAGTCTCCATTTCTTTTTACCTGAAGCGTCTAATTTTTTGGGGACGATCCAAACTGGACTACTGTAGGGAGAGATAGATGGCCTAATTATTTTATTATCGAGTAATTTCTGAATTTGGTTCTGTATTTCTGTTTTTAAATGATGCGGATACCGATAGGATTTACAATATATGGGATCTTCGTCTCGGACTCTTATTTTATGTTTTACTGCATTAGAAAAGGTGAGATCACAATTTTCATCATAAAAAATATCATGGTATTTCTTACAGAGTGCAATTATTTCAAATTTTTCTTCTGTGTTTAGATGATCCGTACGAATTGATTTTGATATATTTAATCTTGATTTTTGGAAATTTCGAGGTACTCCTTCGCGTAAGTTTAGGAATGGTTGAACGTCAACTTGCTCGTTATAATTTATTTCCATATTAATTTCTTCGGTTAAAGGGATTTTGCAAATTCCGTCATTTGAATAGGCAATAGATTCGGGTATAATTAACTCATTTATTTTCGTTTCAGGGATTAACACCGCACCGCTTTCAATATTGACTGGTATCGTCAAAATTTTATCAGCTTTTGGGTAAACGGCGTGAAGTTCAAAGGGTTTAATTCTATGAAGAGTGGATTTCTTGTTTATCTATTTTAAGGATATTATTTTTATAATCTATAATGGCTTTTAATTTTTCAGATCATGGCTTCCTATTAAACCATCGAATCTGTCGTGCCAATTTATTACGTGAAAGTCGATTTCATATTTATATGAAAATCGTTAAGTATTGGGAAAGATATATTTTGTCAGCCGTTATTGAACGCGTAAGAGACTGAATGGTGAATTTTTTCTTAAATGCGAATTGTTTGAAATACTTCTCTACTGGGCCAGGGTTTATAATGCTATTACTGGCTCCTGAGTCAATTAATATTTTAAATTGTAACTGGGAATAGAAATAAATGGTAGTTTTGGTTTATTGGTTAAAGAGTTTAAATCTATTCGAGTTCTGTTTCCGAGGCTTCTATGTAAGACTGTTATCTTCGTCACTAATCGTTGGTACATTGATGTCATTGTCTGATGATGCTATAGTTTTCCGTTTTTGTATATATTCTCAACAGCCGAAGATTGATATAGGCATTGTAATGATTTTTGAGAGGTGGCACATAGCGTTTCTGCGATTGTGACCCTTGATAACATTTAACAGCGCTCATTGTCATAATTATATAATGATTCCAAGATATATGTATGTTTTGATTATAATCATTTCTAATAAAATTTGCAATTTTCTGGACGTGCAATATATAAACTTTTGTGTTAAGAGGTCTTTAATTTCACCCCAGCGGGTACATATATAAGAACATCTCTTGCTTCATATATATATATATTGAATATATATATATATATATATATATATATATATATATATATATATATATATTTTTATTTGATTAATATTATTAGAAATTATATATTTTCCGATATATTTATTTTGAAAAATATTTTTGTATTATTATATGATTTTCAGAAGCATCATTTAGTTTGATTAGAGTACTTTTTATAATACTCTGTCATTTCAATGAGAATAATGCCAGTCATTGAAACCAGCAGAATCCGCATAACAAAGTCATTCTAGCTTAGATCTTCCACTCATCAATTTTTTTCTCGGTTCTGGATACTTTCGGTGCTCTGGTTCGTCACGGTCAGTAAATCGTTGTCCATGGAGTCGAAATACTCGAGCAATATTTCTGTTAGATTGAAAACATGCCTGTATCATGCCCTTATTCAATTGGTTTTTGACTATATAATAACAATAAACTATAACAATAATGAACGGTTAGGTAACTAATATAATTTTTGTTGATTGAGAATTACATTCATCATAAATTTATGGAGATATCTCACTAACTAGCAATAATTTCACACTTCATCATAGTGTTCTGTTCCATTTTCAACCGATTTTACCCGAAATACGGAATAATGTGAGTTACATAAACATAAAATTGTTCAAACCGCTTTCTTGGGATGAAGAAAATAAATACAGATTCAACCAATCGTCCTTTCGGTGAATGGAACAGCGTTTTGAGCGACACTCTTTTCGCATAAGGTACTCAAATACTCATACTTCAATGAGTAATTGAACAAAAAAATAAAGGTTTTAAGGTAAATTTAAAAATTTCCAAATGAAGGTCAATTTGCGGTATTTTCGAAAATGACGGATAAAGGTAAACATTTCAGGTTGTTGAGTATTGTTTCTTCCTTCTTCCAACTTTATTTTAGGCGAAACCGCCTGTCTATTCTTCGGTCGTTTGTCTGTTACGGAACGTTCAAGTTGTCACTTCACCTTTTTCGTGGTCGTCCCACGCTTCTGCGCCCCAGTGGAGATCTATCACGGGCGATTTTCACTATTATTCTGTCATCCATTCTGTTTATGGTCATTCCACTCCTGTTTTCTGTTCAATACCCAGTTCTTAATGTTGTCCACCTTGCACATGTTTCTAATATTCTCACTCCTCTCTCTGTTGAGCAGTGTTTTCCCGGCTATCCTGCGAAGTACCTTCATTTCGGTTGTCTCCAGTAGTCGCCTGGTTTTCGTTGTTTCTGGTCTAGTTTCTGCAGTGTATGTCATAATGGGCCTTACAGTTGCTTTGTAGATTCGTGCCTTGGCTTCAATTCCGATATGCTTATTGCGCCATATTGTGTCATTCAGACATCCTGCTACTCTTGTTGCTTTTGTTGCTTGCTCCCTTACCTCCGCCTCGACATCTCCGTAGCCCGAAATCTCTATGCCGAGATATTTAAATTTCATTTCCTGCTGGATAGATTAACCATCAACCTCAAGCTTGCATCTCAATGGTGTTTTCGATGTAGTCATGCATTTTGTTTTAGAGGCAGAAATTATCATATTAAACGGTTGAACTGGTGTAGGAGACGCTGTAAATCGTCTTCATTTTCTGCAATCAACACAGCGTCATCGGCGTAAAACAGGATAGTTATCTCTTTGTCCCCCATTTTGTAGCCCTTCCTTCTTCTTACTTTTTTGATTATCTCGTCCATGATGATGTTGAACAGAAGGGGGCTTAACGAATCTCCTTGACGAATACCACTTCTCACTGGTATCTGTGTGGTAAGCTCCCCGTCTAATCTTGCCTGGATCTTGTTCGCAGTATATATATTTTCGATAGTCTTTATTATATTACGTGGGATTTGCCTGTTGTAGAGCAGATGTATAATGTCTGATAATTGGACCCGGTCGAAAGCTTTGAGCAAGTCAACAAAACACATAAATGCTGGCTTATTATATTCTATCGACTTTTCTGTTACTTCTCTCATGACAAATACGGCGTCGGTGCAAGATCTTCCAGATCTGAATCCTTGTTGTTCATCAGCGAAAGAGGTGAGGCTATTTATTTTGTTTGTTATACATTTCGTAGTAAGTTTCAGCGTGGTGCTCAACAGATTTATTCCTCTATAATTCGAAGGTACTTTCTTGTCTCCTTTCTTAAACATAAGAATAGTAGTGCTTGTACGCCATTCATCTGGGATCCTGTGATGGTAAAGGATGTTTTGAATTAAAATTGTCAACTCTTGAGTGAGACGTTGTCCGCCATACTTGAGTAGTTCGTCATCCACATTCACCTCAGCATCTTCGCTCACTATTATTTCCGGTGTACTTAGGTCTTCTTCTGTATCCTCTGTCGAATATAGATCAGTTAGGTACTCGATACAGGTCTCGCTGGTTATATGCTTTGTTTCAACCAACTCATTTATTTCTTTCCGTTGTGATCGAATTAGTCTCCATATTTGTTTTTGTAGCCCGTAGAAGTCATTCTCCATGCTTTTGGAATAAGATTCCCAGTACTGGTTTTTAATTGAACGTACTAACGTTGTGGTCTCGTTTCGGATTTTTTGATATTCATTGTACGATTCTGGTGTTCTTAATGTTCGATATGTGAGGTAAGCATGTTTCTTTTCCCTGCACTTTTCAGTTCCATACGGAACCACGGAGTTCTGTTTGTGTTCTTCTTACTGTTATTTGATATCCTAGTGCCCAGTGCTTCGTATGCAGCAGTGAGTATGTTGTTTTTTATCTTTTCCCAGCTGAGTTTGACATCATCTTCCTCTGTTATCGGGTTTTCCTCGATTTCGATCGAGTATTGTTTGAGATGCAATTATACTTTCGTTTGATTGAAATCGATAAACAAGTTTAGCTTGGGGCGTTTTTCACGGTTTCTGTTTCATCTGTATGACTACACTTATTCCTGAGAAAAAAGATCTGATAGACTAACAGACAGACGCAAAGACAGATAGAGAGACAACTAGGTATTAAAAGTTGAAATGAGTATTATCGAGAATAAGTATTATTATTGAACTCAGGATATTACAAAAAAAATTGTAAAATTGTTCATTGTTTATCATGTCAGCAGATATTTGACAATAGTGCATGTATTGAAATTCGATGAACGTCAGTAAGATTTTGTTAAAGTCATAATAATTTTCTGCTGAGAAAATTCTGTTTGCTACTTTATAAGTAGAATATTCTGCGGTATAGCCACCAGAAATGTTTGATGACTTCTTGAATTTTTCTTGCAGCAAGTTCAAATGGATCACTACTGCACTAAACTGATGTTGAGCAAGTTGCGTCATTTAGTTCATGTTCCACATTCATTGCTAGTAGACAAAATCTCGAATCATAACGGAAATGGAAACAAGTTATTTTCATCTGGTAACTAAGCATTATTTTTTGCGCAAAACAAACCATCGCCAAAACCAATGAAGAAGACTTGACAAATACAATCGGGGTCAATTGAGTTCCGTTGGCGTTGAATCAGCATAAGTGACGCCGAATATTCGTACGAGATCGTCAAGGAGAATAATAGTATGTGAGGTGGCTTCGGCTGTTGGAATCTCAAATATCACTTTTAAAATGAAGATTTAGTTGTGAAGAAGCAATCCATATAGTGGACGCCGCGACGATAAGCGCAACCATGTGCTCTTTTCGAAGGAGTGCTTGGCAATGTCCAACAGCAATACGAACAATTTTTGAGCCGTTTCGTAACGGAACATTAACGCATCAAAAAACACCAGAGACTTACACACAAACAATTAAAACAGTTGGTTCTTTCGGGAGAACGAGCACCACAGCTGTATGATGTGTCAAACGGCCAACAACACGCAGTGTCAATTACATTCATCATCTTTTCGCCGAATATTAGAGCTCTTATGGATATATTTGAAATTGATTTGAAGCAAAAACTTACGCAATTAGCAAAAACAAAAGTTTTGTTTTATACCATATTGACCAAATCAATAAATTGGCCTACGAACTGATACTCCACTCAGCATATGCTTCAGATTTAAGACCATGTGACTATTTCCTGTTCTTAAAGTTGAAGGAACAACTGGGTGGTAGGGCTAGTTGAATGAAGAGGCCATTACTGAAGATAACGCCTATTTTGAGTGCCTTGAGAAAACCTTCTTCTTCCTCGTGACGTATTCGCTCAGTGAATCAATCATTATCGCCATGGTGACCCTGTTCACAGCCACCCTGAATTATTCAACCGATGCCATACCTACGATTTTTCAGCCATGAGATGCACCTCCTGCCAGGTCCTCTTTAAACTAACCTAACCTTGCATGATCAGCTTTAATAAAGCGTATTTCTCTCCTCGTATAATATGGCCAGAATAGGAGAGCTTTCTCTTCTTGATATTTTTCAGTACTTCTGTTAACTGAAGGCCTATTCTTCTTAACGCCTCGTCATTGGTGATATGATCTACCCAACTGATTGTAAGGATGTGGCGGTACACCTATATTTCCTATGCCTCAACTCTTTTGCAAGTAGCCTCCGTTAGTGTCCAAGACTCAACACCATATAGCAGTACCGAATACACATAACAGCCACATTTCTTCTCCTCAGTTGCAGACTGAGAAAATTGCTGCTTAACACGGATCTCATTCTAGGAAAGAGAGATCTTGCTTTCTTTATCCTCTGATATTCTATTGAATGGTCCCAGTCATCATTTAATAAGCATCCTAAATATGTAATATGATCTTTCCGCTGCATCGTCTTGTTATAGATGACTTTATTGATTGTCTTGATTACTTTCACTAATAATCAAGTATTTGGTTTTTGACTCATTCAAGTTGAGACGGTATTCGCTACCATGTTCTGTCATTCGTTATTATAGTGTCTGCATACCCTCAAATGTGTTTGCCAAAAGAATGTTATCGTCGTATCGAATATTCTTGATGTGCTCTCAATTAATAGAAATACCTTCTGAAAGTTCCTCAAATGCATCGGCAAAGAGTTCTTCCGAGTATACATTGAATAACAAGGGTGATAACACACAACCCTGACGAACTCGTCGTCGAATGTTTCTCTCATCCGTCAGTCTATCCTGCACTCTCACTGCAGCTTTCTGTCCCCAGTACAGGTTCTCGGTTATTCTGATATCACTCTCATCTATTCCGTTCCCTTTCAGAATATCGATCATTTTATCCTGTTTAACCTTGTCAGACGCTTTTTGACAATCCACGAAACATGCATATACATTACAATTCGTGTGCTTACAGCGTTGTATTAAAATCTGCACCGAGAAAAGTATCTCTCTTGACCCCAATCCATTTATAAATACAAAGTGAGTGTTACTGATACGGTTTTCCAGTTTTCTGTTCAAGCGCTCATGTATAACTATAATAATTTCAGTGTATGACTCATTAAACTGATGGTTTTGTATTTTTCTCATTTCCGCTCCGTTGGTTTCTTGAGTAGGACAATAAAGGTCGACTTGAGCTATTCTTGTGGAAGATTTTCGGACTCATAAATGGTGTTAAAAAGCTTGATCAGATGATCCATGCGTTCGCCTTTAAATAGTTTCAGCACTTCTACCGGTATTTCATCTGGACCACAGGCTTTTCTGTTCTTCATTCTGGCCATTGCTTTTTGCACTTCATGTTTTGTTATAGGTGGTCCTGGGAGAGTTTGTGTTTTTCCACGATTTGCATTTCTGACATTATCAGAGAGTTTACTCACGTAATCTTTCCAGACACTGAGTTTTTCTTCTAGGCTGTTCACCAACTTACCAGAGTCGTTTGTTTATATTGAAAGGTTTGTTCTATAACCAAGGCCAGTGGTTGTTTTTATTTTTTTGTGAAAAGCAGAAGTATCATGTTTCTGTTCCAAGTTTTCAATTTCCATGCATTCTTTGGTGTACCATTCTTCTTTAGCCCTTCTTATTTCTCTTAGTATTTTCTTGTGTTTCTCTTTATATCTATCAGTATCTTTATTCTAAAATTTTCTTCCTTCTCCCATCATTTTGAGTATTTTCTGTCATCCGTTTCTACTTCGACTTCTGATTTCCTTCACTTTTATGGTGTGTTTTGGTGGTGTTTTGGTGGTAATATGTTGGATGTTCTCTCATTTTTTTTGCGAAGTTTCATGTTCTCTATTGCTGCAATCTAGAAAATGATCAGCCAGGTCTTGAGCAACTTGATGTTTTATTTCAGGTTCGAGTAATTTTCTGAAGTCCATTCGTGGTATTCTGAATTGTAGTTTATTGGCTTTTAGGCGAAGGTGTATTAGAGCTACTAAGAGGACGAGGACAATGTACGTCTGCTCCTGGAATCATTTCTTTATTATGATATAATCTATTTGATTCCGTATAATTCTATCTGGAATCTCCTGGGGGCGTTCCATGTGTAAAGTCGTCAAGGAGGCAATTTGAAATAGTTTTTCATCGCTGTCATGTAATTTTCTTGGTAGAATTGGACCATTCTGTCTCCTCTATCATTCCTTGCACCCAAGCCAATCTCTCCAACGTCGACGTCTCTCTCCCATAAGTTCAACCTGATATAGGCAGTCTACCATTCGAAAATTGGATGAACGCTTGATCTAATGTATTGAGTTTAAAGAAGCTCGAGGAATGAAATCCTTTTTTTCCGAAAAATATATCTTTTATTCAAATTGTCAAACTGTTCTCGTATCTTGTAGGATAAACCT